>CM077881.1:3720000-4320000 GCA_039720435.1 Amazona ochrocephala | reverse complement strand
CCGCCCTCGGGTCTGGTATCGCTGCTCAGCCGGCTCCTCTGCTGTGCCAGTCGGCCCTTGGCCGCGCTTGCACCCGTCTGGGAAGCTGCTGGGGAAAAGGGTGAGCAGGGAAATAAAAACCCGAGAGGGAAGACATTCCTGGAAATGGGAAGTGTGTGGGATGACTATGGTAACTGTCAGCTGGATGCCACCCGTCCTCTGGCCTCCTTGCATGGGTAGCAGCCTCTGCAGGTCATAGTATGGAATGGTTTGGGTTGGAAAGGACCTTAAGACCATCCAGTTCCAGCCCTCTGCCGTGGGCAGGGACACCTCACACTGGGCCATGTCACCCAAGGCTCTGTCCAACCTGGTCATCACTCCCCTGGTATTTTATGAGATATATTTTCACCGAAGCTGCATATGAGCTTTTTCCTGATCTTACACTTGTGGCTTACAGGAAGTAATTTAAAATAACAGGGATTCACTAAGTTTGCCAACGAATTCCTCATAGAGCTCCTGTGCCAACTGTTCTCTGCCCACTTGTAGGCTGCACCAACTTCCTCTGCAGTTCCTCAGCGCAGTACCGTGCCAGGAACAGGCTGCTGATCCCTGCTGGCAGTGTGGCGTTGATGGAGGCCCAGCCTTCACACCCTGCTGCCTTTGGAGGGATGGAAGCATTAGGGAGTGAGGTCCATTACAGGAAAGCCCAGCTTAGAGCTTTCATGAGGGAGGCAGCAGGTGAGCAGGGGCAGGCTGTAACTAGCCAGCCCAACCCTGACCTTTCCCCGTGCTAAATTACACTTGGAGAGCATTTGAAAACACCCAGAAAATCTGGATGTTTACAAGGAGCTGTGAGATGTGTTTGATAAATACATACTGGGTTTAATCCAAAAGAAACACATAGAGAATGTTTCACTTTTTCTATTACCTCACTGGGGGCCCCAAAACCCCTCAGTCTTAGCAGTGATAACTTCTAGCTGCTTCTTGCTTTTTGTTCTGAAATTATCCTGGTGATTTTATCACTGCTGGATAGCAGTTTCTTTTTGCCACAAAGAAAAACATGCTCTCCGAGGTTGATGTGCCATTTGCATATCTTCCCTGCAACCCTACAACTGAGAATACTCCTGAATCTTGTTGTATCTTCTAACCAAATTGCTCAAACCTCAGATGTCAGGAAGCAGCATTGCTTGTGTGTTTGAAGAGCAATGCCCTCAGAGAAAACATTTCCCAGTGTGCAGTCAGCTTGATGCAGCAAGGGTTGGAAGCAGAACAGATGATGCTGTGCTCATTGTAAATACACATACACTTAGGCTCAATTTGCTAATATAGCTCTTACTAGATATAAACTAGATGTAGTGCCCTACATCTACTGCCAAAGCTGAATGCATAAAGCACCAAAAGGTTGTGCCTTGGGTGCTAAATTGCAAAACACATTTCACAGCTATTATTAAATGAATACATAGTTGTACTGTGCCAAGTTTTTAAGTCCAGAAGCAGTTATTATCTATTATTATCTTTACGATTTCTTTTTTCCTGAAATGCCTAAAAATTTAAGTCTGAAAATGTATTTATTGTTTTAATTTTAAGTACTTTCCTGGTGTCCTTCATTCAGCTCTGGAGCCCTCACAACAACATGGACATGGAGCTGCTGGAGCGAGTCCAGAGGAGGCCACAGAGATGGGTAAGTTTTATATAGGATCATCATAGTCCTGGTGTGGCTCATTTTCTTTCCTCCCTTTCTTTAGGGGCTCTTATAATCAAGACACAGAAAATATCCACTTTTCTTCTTTAAATGCTATCATGTTGGGATTTTAAATTGTTCACATTGTGCACAGTGGCAGCTATTACTGTAGATCGTGAAGCAGCTGCTCCCAGCTACATGTACTATTTCCTGTGACTTAAAAAGGAAAGCACAAGTTCAGTGGGTACTGATTAGTTACCTGTAGATACCTAAAAGACTCCACATGACTGTAACCGAAATATGATCAACAGAAGACATGAAAGTTCACATTTGACAGAAATTTGCCCTGCAGAAAAGAAGAAAATCTTGACCTACTTGAGAAAACAAGGTTATTATATTCATTTTGCTTATCCAGAAAATGCAATTTGACATGTAAGTAAACCATAAAGTTATAAGAAGAACAAGTTAAGTCATGCCAGTTGTTAGGAGTAATTCTGCAGCTCTATCTCAGGCAGAAATGCTCATTGAAGTCGTCAGGAATTAAGCATGTGGGGAGACTGAGGAATTGCATCCCAGTTACTGTGGTTATCTGGAGGTGGGGACAAACCCAGGGAATTACAGCCCGGGCTTCCTGAGTTGCTTTGGCTGCACAAGCTCAGTGAGTGCCAGGGATTAACATTCTGCTCATGGAGGCTGCTGAAGGCACTAACACAGTGAGTTTAACACTCTCTTAGCCCTGCTGCAGTGAGTGTCCAGAGTGCCTCAGCACCTGATGTTCAGGCACATGGCACCGGTGCTCGATTCCTCAATGGCACGGTAGTTTCTTACTCAGCTCAGAGGAAGAGTTCTTTACCTCAGAGCAAGACCTAGACCAGTCAGCAGGTTGGATATGGAGTTCATCCAAGTCCTGAGGCTCAAGGTGCAAGTTCATGATTTGCTAAAACCAATGCAAGTCTATGGTGCTGGCAGCAAGACAGACCCACCCCTTTTCCCATCTCTGGGAAAGCCACAAGGGTAGTCTTCACTCTTTCTTCTCTTGCTGAAACTCTGCTGCCACTCAGCAAAAAAATTACACTTCTCTGAGCCAAAGGCAGATTTTAAGGCAAACCTGGTGCTGAGCATATTGCCCTGGAGATTGCCCCGTAATACCAAACTTTTCTATGGCACATGTCTCCTATTTGAAAACATATGTCTGGAGAGGACCCCAGGAGGAGCTTAAGGTGATAAGATACCAATGGATGGATGGGTGATATCAGGATATTTCTACTTCTACACTTCAATCTTCCATCAATGAGAGTTGAGAGCTGGGCTTGTTCAGCCTGGAGAAGGTTCCTTAAGAGGAAACCTTAGAGCAGCTCGCAGTGCCTAAAGGGGCTACAAGAAACCTGGAGAGGGGCTTTGGACAAGGGCCTGTGGGGACAGGACAAGGAGAATGGCTTTAACCTGCCGGAGGGGAGACTGAGATGAGCTCTTAGGCACAAGTTCTTCCCTGTGAGGGTGCTGAGGCGCTGGCACAGGGTGCCCAGAGAAGCTGTGGCTGCCCCATCCCTGGCAGTGTTCAAGGCCAGGTTGGACACAGGGGCTTGGAGCAAGCTGCTCTAGTGGAAGGTGTCGCTGCCCATGGCAGGGGTTGGAACTGGATGAGCTTTAAGGTCCTTCCCAACCCAAACTGTTCTGTGACTCTATGATTCTGTGAAGTTGATGCAAACTTTTGGTAGTGCCCTATATAGAAAAATGCTTTCCATGGCCCATGTTTGCATTATTCTGGTTATTTGCTGACAGCAGAATTCTACATTAAGACATTTCTTGCGGGATAAGAAACTTGAGTCTTTCCTGCAGCACAGCCAGAATATTTTACAGTGCAATGTGTCAGAACACAGGAGCAGCAAACTGTAATGTGTGCAAAGCACATCTACCTCTCATGTTCAGTTAGAGATTTGTTTTTCAGATCATATCTTTAAAGATAGTTTGGCAATGCTTAGCACAACCCCCTCAAAATCAGGATGTTCTATTGGATGGAGGCAAGTTAACCCAGCTTAAAGCACCACAACAGCCCTTACAGCTGATATTCCTATTGCAGCATAAACCTTGAGCTATAGTTAATACTTATCCACCCCGATTTGTGTGTTGGCTTATTTTACAGAGATCTCAACAAGACTCTGTTTGTTAGATGACTGCGTGGATAACTGAATTAATCAAAACAGTTTAAGTTATTGTCTTCTGTTAGGCATTGTTTCCAATTTTGAACTTACATTTGGTTATTTTCCTTTGCAACTTATGTCCAGAGCCTTCCACAGATGAGACAAGATGTCTCATTTGTATGAAAACCCTAGATTAAAAGGTAAATTATAAGCTCTTTATTTCTTGATCTTGTAGTTAATGAAAGAGCCTTTCTATATACATTTCTGGTGAACAGCACATTCTATGTGCATTACACTACCAAGAAAAGACACATTTGAGAGAGTTTGGGAAAAACAACTTTCAGTGTACCAAGACAGATTAAGAGAGCTCACTAGTGATGATTTTTAGGTTTGTCTCTAGTTCTGACATGCAACTCTGACAGTAGTGTGCCTGCAGTTCCTGCAGCAACATGATCCGAGTGTGAGATCCGTGAAAGCAGAAAATGAGCAGGAGCCTGAGAATCCCCAAGAGCCTGATAAATGGCATCTTCTAGCATAGAAATAAGAAATGGAAAGATAAAAACCAAAGAAGATCTGAGTGAGGTTAAGTCAGTTTGAATTTCAGGCTTTCAAGTGCCTCATATGTGAGCTTGCTTCTTCCTTGTACAAATGTAGTTTGGTTTGAATCCTGCACACCTTCTGCTTCCTGACTTCCCTTATTCATTCTTGGATTCTTCGTTCTTTTCCAGTGATTTCTGGAAGAGACAACAACTTTACCTCCAGACTTTCAAAATCTGACCCAGATGGCAGCTATAATTGTGATGAGAGCACAGAGAAAACAAACATAAATACATCTAACTGTGTAATAAGAATAAATACCTTGTCAATTTGGTTAATCTCAGGATTGAGTACCTAGCATCTGGATACATTTTATCTCAGGAGCTAGGAAATTCTTCTCAGGATTGTACCACGACACATCCCCAGTGTGTCCTGCACTTCAAGTGTTTGACATTGCTGCAACAAAGATTGCTGATCTTGCTAAATGCAGAGCACTGTGCTCAGGGGTGGTGGAGTCTCAAACTGAAGAACTTACATAATGCCTTGATCAAGTCAGACTTTAACTTGGTGTCATTGCAGTGAAAGATTAGCAAAGGAACCTATTGCATCATCTGCCTCCTGTCATTCCCTTAGGATGCCATGTGCCAAGTTCCTGAACTTCCCCATTCAGGACTTTAAAAGAGCTATAGATTTTGTAGAATACCAGATAATTCAGAAAATTACAGGCTTTTTTTGATACATGTTAGGACAAAAGAATTGCTTTGAATTCCATTGTTTTAAAACAATTTCTTTCATAGAATCATAGAATGGTTTGGGTTGAAAAGGACCTTAAGATCATCTAGTTCCAACCCCCTGCCATGGGCAGGGACACCTCACGCTAGACCATGTCACCCAAGATAATAATTGTCAAAAGTCACACAACTTATCAGAAGTATGGAGAACATATGCCAAAAGGAAGTAAGATCCTGAGAAAGCAGAATGATCTTGACAGAAATAACTTACTCTTAAACTATCATATGGTGTTCCTTAAAAGGGACACACAAACTAGTAAAGCATTTAATCCACTCTTTGCTCTCTGCGGCTCATTGACCATTTCTCCAAACTAATGCTCTTCTGAGGCAGTTCCAGTGAAGTGCAGCATTTCTTGGATTCAGCAATACCTGGGACTTCCACTGTGATTTAGTGGGAGCGACTGAATGATAAGAAAAGTGGTCAGGCTAATGCCACCTACAAACACTAAACAAGAGGTGTCAGCACAGGTATTGGGTGTTGGGACATCGGCATGGAATTGACCTAACCTGAGAGGACAGGTACAACTCACCTGACTCTAATTCATCACATCAGGTTCTTAAACATCTACAGATACAAAACCTGATATCTTTTAAGGTTCCCATTTTGCAATGTCTACATATCTCTGTATATTCTCCTTTCAAAAAGATAAACGAACGTTTAATCTAGAATCATAGAATCCTGGAATGGTTTGGGTTGGGAAGGACCTTAAAGCTCATACAGTTCCAACCCCCTGCCATGGGCAGGGACACCTGCCACTAGAGCAGCTTGCTCCAAGCCCCATCCAACCTGGCCTTTAGGGCTTCTTTCTTTAAAAACCAGCAGTAAAGTAACTTCCATGATCAAAGCTACTGTACCAAACCAGCATGTGTAGGAAGAAGTAAGATCTCTTATTTGTATTGATTTTAATCTTGTACATAGATCTGGTATCTTTGAAAGTATTTTCAGTATGTCAGAGGCTGCTCAGTGGAAAAGCATGAATCTGGGATACTTCTGACATCCCTCTGCAGCGTTGCAACGTGCCTCAGCCCCATTTTTAATTATGTTTTTTATGTGGCATTACAAAGAATGTAGAAAATGAGGCAATCATCTTGAGAAAGAAGCTTGTTTAGGCACTCTTCAGTGTTTGAAGGGGAAAATCTAAGAGAAATTGAGTTTAATGTTTTGTGAAGCAAAGGTAGTGTTGCTACAGGCTACATGAATCACAGGAACCACAAAACAGCTCCTGTGAGTAAAACAGCAAAGATGGCAACAGAGAGGCTAAAGCAAACCTGTAACATGCAGCTTGTAAACTAGCTGCACGCATCATTATCTTCCCAGAGACTTTTACTGAGCACACTGCCGACAACAGGGCCCAGACCGTGAGTTTCCTATGTCAAGAAAGTGCTTTTCAAGGTGACTTCAGCTATCCTGGAGTTGTACTAGAAAACAGATAGATGTGGTCAGGTCTAGTGATGCAAGAACTCCACTATCAATTGTTCCTCAGGAGAGTCTCACCCACCAAATATTTTTCTAGACGTCTGGTCTGCCCATGGGCTGTAAAGCTGCTGGAGATCAGACTTTGATCTCATTCCTAACTGATGTATGGGACCAACTCCATCATTCCTGAGTCACCTGACCATTTAGTGGGCTGATGAGGCATTTAATAGATCAGCTGTTGTATTTTGTGAGGCTTGTGATGAACACAAGGGTACCTTAACTTTCATTGCTGCTCTGAACATGGTATAGAAGTGGCAAATTGCCAAAGAGATGGTGTATGTGAAATGAGGTGAACAACACAAAGGGTCTAACTGCTGGCCTGAGTATACCATGACCAGGTTTGCGCATACCTGTTGTGATATGTGTCACAGAAAATGAGAAGGGATTAGTTAGCAATATGTTTAAAGGGGACTCAACCTGCTTTGTGCATATCCTACAGAGAAACTGCTGGCTGGAATCCAGCCCACAGTAAATGAATTTGAAATGTTTGGTACGTTTCCTATAGCAGATCTTCCTAGTTAACGCCTTCTGTAGTAAGAGCAAGGAGCTTATTTAGTCCAGAGAGAGCTACCTGGAGCCCATGAGGCAGGTGATAAAGAGAACAGCCACAGCAAACCTCCATGTTCACATCCCCTGCTCATCAGCCATTCCACACAGCACAGGAGCATGTCTGTGGGTGAGGATGGACAAAAGGACATTTGCCAGAAGACATCTCTGTGCACCTCTCAACATAAATACAGCCTGTGCTGCCATCAGGAGGTGGGACTTGCATGTTCCACAGCAACAACACAAATCAGTGGTCACGTCTCTTCTGAAGGAACTGTTCTGCCACAGGAAGAGCAGCAGAAGGCCTCTGAGCTCACTCTCTGCTTGCTCCTTGTCTTGGGTCTTCCTGGGCTCTCTCGACATGGTCCTAGTTAATCTCAGTGATGAGAAATACACAGGTGGATTCTATCCTCAGCTCAGGAACCTGTGTGTAGGTAGCACATGGTTTACTACAGATGTTTTTGCAAATAATAATGAGAGACAGTAAGAGAGAAAGAGACGGATTGTTAGGAAGGAAACAGTTTATTCTCCAGTCATGTATTACACAACAAATCATACTGGTTTTCTTAATGAAAAATCACTGACATTTCAATAAATGTATTTTATCTGTCATTTCTCAGTGTATTTAGTTGTTCAGTCTATTCTTCAGACTTTGCAAACCCAACTGTGTGAGTTATTTGGGGTCTTTTTCTCAACTACAGAGCTGAAAGTCTGGTTTAATAGAGGTTTCTGACATTGTTAGATGTGATGTTATGGTGTTCCCCCATGTACTTCTTTCATCAGCAGGAATGAAGTTCATTTCCACAGTGCTTTTGTGGCTCTCAGACCACTAATGTTGCCTGTGTAGAGAAAAGGTATGAAAAAAGAACTAAGTATTTTGTGCAGAGGTGAACACTATGAGTCAAGAGCTTTCCCTTCCTGCAGCTGAAGCGCAGCACATTTTTTGCTGTTCTATGGTGCCCCAAGTACATGCCATTGCTGGAGATGAGATTTCAGGCTCAGTGCCCCAGCTGCTATGTTATGGAATGGAAATGAAGGTGTCTAAGCAAAGCTTTACTCAAAAGTTAACAGTGTTTTGGGCAGCCTGAAACCTGGCAGTTGGTGCCTGCTCACTGCAGACACTGTTATTATGGATGTTACAGTGCTATGAGGGAGGCAACTGACTTTCCTGTTCTCTCTGGAGCAATTCTCTTTGAATTCATAACTCTTACTAAGAGATGTGGTTTTGTTTCTTTTTGTACATGGAACTTACTTAAGATTCCCTCTTACATCTCTTTTCAGCTGCGAGGAAAGTCAATTTTTGTCTATGCCTGTAACTATTACATAAATCTGTGCTCAAAATTGTTACAGATAATGGATACTCAGTGGGGCATTCCCAAAAGTGTTACCAGTGTGAATGGCATAATCTGGACAGTGCAGTGTTTAACAGCAATTGCCATTTCCAGGGTTACTTTGAATTGCTGCTGTAGTAAGAGGCCATTCGGCACATACCCAGCTAGAAGCTGAAGAGCTCACCCGCCCAAGCTCCATAAAGTGGGAACCATGACTGGTACCTTCTCTGGAATGAACCCTACAACATCTTTGTGAATCTCTGCTATAGGAATGACCTAATGGAATGGTGGGGAAAAAGGGCTGGCATTTCCTGCATGGGAATCAAGTATTCCCATTTCCTGTAAAGCTGATGGAGTTGGGCCAAAGGCAAAATTGCTTGTCAACCAGAGAGCCTCGAGATGTTTATGAACAGCAAAACAACAGCCTCACAGTGAAGAAATTCCTAATATCTAATTTAAGTCTACCCTCTGTCAGTTAAAAGCCATTCCCCCTCCTCCTATCACATGACAAATGATCTGGCACAGGTCTCTTTTTTTCCACCAGAGATTAGACATTAGGCAGAAGCTCTTCCCTGTGAAGGTGCTGAGGCGCTGGCACAGGGTGCCCAGAGAGGCTGTGGCTGCCCCATTGCTGGCAGTGTTCAAGGCCAGGCTGGACAGAGGGGCTTGGAGCAACCTGCTCTAGTGGAAGGTGTCCCTGTCCATGGCAGGGGTTGGAACTGGATGAGCTTTAAGGTCCTTCCCAACCTAACTCATTCTTTGATTCTACAATTCCATGATTACAGGCAGCCAGCAAGGGACAGCAGGTTGTTGGCAGCGCTGCATCCTGATACCAGACTGCCGGTTCAACAGCAGCTCTGGCGGTACACAGAGTGGTTGTAACGACTCCACCTTTTATAACCCTAACTTCAACCAAATTAGAGTTTAAAAGTTACTGTAATTAACCTGTAAGTAAATACATTCATACAGTAGTTATGACTTCCAAATCCATGACCTGAGGCAACTTCATAGCTTTGCCAACAGTGAAGAAGAAACTGATACCTCCCCTGCCGCATGGAAAGCCAACTGCAGGCCATTCCCATTCTCCAAGGCTGGCCTTCTGGGTTCCACACCTCTGCTCCCAGCAAGCTGGAAGTCGGGAAAGTGATTTTGGGAAGAGAGGGGTGTCCCATGAAGCCCCCCCCTACAGCCAGGGCACCCGCACTCACAGACACAGGGCACTGTCAGTATCTGCACCCAGCAGCCCACGAAGCAAATACTGCTTCATCCCAGTACAATTAAAACCAATTAAATACAGAATAATTTAAAACCCCTTTTTTATTTAGACAAACACAAGAGCCAGATAGGATTTATGAGCTCAGTTTGTTGGTTGGAGAACCAATATGTGCTTTAAAGCATCGCAACAGGCCGAGAAGACCCAGTCTTGAACGGCGTGTTGCAATAATGTGAAGAACTGCATGAGACAGACTTTTTTAAACCAATTACTCCCCATCCACTCAGGGACAAATAACCCCCAGATAGAATTCCTTTTCATCCCACTGCTTGGAACGATGAAGATGAAATGTGATTTTCCCTTCTAACAACCACTCCAAACAGCAAAAGAAGAAAAAGCCTGCATTTCTCTGTTATGGAAAATAGGTCTCGGCATGCTGGAACCTCTGTGTTTCTCTTATTTTCTACTCCAAATGCCCTATTTTTAAAGGAATGAATAATGCAATCGTGTTCTCTGAGTTATGGTTTCTTTCCTGCCTCATTTGACACTAATGTTGTGTTAGTACAAGGACAACTGTTCTGTGCAAAAAGAGTAATCTTCAGACATCTCATCCAAAACCTTTCAAGTTGCTGGGAATGAGCTGAAAGGAAGAAGTTCCACAGACCCAGGGGCAGATTCACCACTCATCGCCCAGTGACACGGAGCTGCAGTTCCATCTCTTCTCAGACAGAAAGGAAAACTCCAGGTAGGAGACCAAGCATATGGCATGTAGTTTTCAGGTCACAAGGCAGATAGGAGAATAAAACATGGGTCAAACAGGGCACAACTGAGTCGAAGGAGTGAATTCAGAGCAAACTCAGAGCCAGGAGACATCTTCACTGGCGAGCATCCATGGGATTTGAAATGTCCATGTTCATCATCACCATCATCATGAGCAGGATAACAGCAGTGGTAAGGAGTGCTCCCAAGCCCTTGAGAATTGAGACGTGTTAACAAACCAAACATCAGCGAGGAGTGCTTAAAAAACCAACTCAGAGAAGAATCTGGAGGGAATTAGCACAGGGCATGTGTAAAGAGTCACTGTTCCCATCTCCAACACCTATAATTACATCTCAAGTGTGCTAATAAAATCCAGCGGCTTTTTCTCTTTGTCAATGTGCCTTAAACATGCTGCTGTGACGCTTAGAAATGAACTTTCTTACACTTGAAATCGCCATGCAACCACCAGAAGGGAGGGCAATGAGACCCGCACCCGGCCCCGGTCTGTCCCGCCGCCGCCTCAGAGGTGCGGGGCGTAGAAGGGGCCGAGGAAAGCAGGGCCGAGGAAGGGCGTGAAGGCGCCGGCGCCCAGCGTGAAGGGAGCTGCCGGCGGCACCAGGACGTTGGCAGCGGCGTAGGAAGGGAAAGTCTGGAAGGGCAAAGCGCCGGGATCTGGAGGGCTGGGGCTACCGCCGCCCGCCACCGCCGCCGCCGCCGCCGCCGCCGTCGGGGATGATGATGGGGCCGCCCCGTCGGCTCCCGGGTGCTGCTTCTTCCACTTGGTGCGCCGGTTCTGGAACCAGATCTTCACCTGCGTCTCGGTGAGGCTGAGGGACAGCGCCAGGCTGAGGCGCTCGCACACCGACAGGTACCGCGTCGCACGGAACTTGTTCTCCAGGGCCACCAGCTGCTCGTAGGTGAAGGCCGTCCTTGCCCGCCGCGGCTTACCGCATCCCGGCTCGGCCCGCCGTCGCCTGCCGCCCCGCGGCGAGCCCGGCTCCTCCGCCGCTCCCGGGCGAGCTCCGGACCCGCTGCCGCCCCCGGTCGGGCCCTCCTCGTCGCGCTCGGTGCCGCTCTCCAACGCGGGGTGCGCATCTAGGCGAGATGGCGGCGCTGGTCAGGGGGGTCTGCGCACCCGCCTCCCGCACCTCCCCGCAGGCACCCCTCGGGACCCAGCTCTGCCCTTCGGACACCCCCCAGCGCCATAAAATAAGAGAAATCGTTAAAACAAGATAAAGGTGAGGCGAACACACCCCTCTCGCCCCCCCCCCGCGCTCCCCGCTGTAGCACCGCACCCGCGGTGAGGAGAGGGGAAGCGGCGGTATGGATTTCTTACCAATTAAAAAAGAAGTTATTAAAGTCCCCCTTGTGAAGCGAAATAAATCCCCTCCTCCCTCCCACTCCTCCCCAACCCCGCGCTAATGGAGTTTCAGATTTGCGAGGGCCGGATCGATAGATGTCATCTATTAAAGGTAAGTTTTAATCGAACAATATTAGGATCAGGCCGGGGGAAGGAGGTTTGAAGTGGGCACCTGCAAGCTGCGGGCAGGAGATAGGCGGGAGTCGGTAATAGGATATCGATCAACGGGAGCTCAGGCATCCTCCGGTGGGAACGGGCTGAGCAATTACCCAGCCGGCCCGCCGGGGCAGCCCGCCCCTCCGTACCCATCCCTGGGCAACGGGGACCGGGGGCAAGAGCCGGGGCCGGGATGGAGCGGACAAGAGGATGCCTCAGGAGCCGGGGTTGACGGGCACGCACCGAGAACTTTTCCCTTCTCATCACCCGGACTTCAAATCCAGCTCCAGCCCCCCCTTCCCCCGCGCTGCCCATTCCATCCTCCTGCGGGAGCCCCGCACTGGGATCCCGCACCTTGAGCGCACCCCAGGGGACCGGGAATGGGGATCCCGTCCGCCGGCGCCTCCACCTGCTCGCCCCGCCAGCACCGGCCAGAGAAACTCGAGCGCATTCCTACCATGTGCCTCTGTTTTATTCCTCCGGCTGCCGGGAGCAGCAGCGTCTTTTCCTACTTCAACTCTTCCCAAACTTTCCTCCCGTTCGCCCGAGCGGGGGGCGCTGCCCCAGCTCCCCGCGGCCGGTTCGCGTCTCCTGCTGAATTTCTGAGGATCCAGGATGTCTAAGATGGAGAAGGAGATTTTATGATGGATGGGGGCCGCCTTGCCCCCGCGGTCCGGGCATTCCGGCATTCCCCCCCCCCCTCCGCGCTTCCCGGAGACCTGCTGGCTCCCAGCGCGGAGCCGGCGGAGGCTGCGCGGGGCCGGGCCGCCTCCCGAGCCGCACGGCGGGGCGCTGCGTGCGGAGTGAGCGCCGGGAAGGAGGGTAGCGAGGGGAGGGGAAGGTGGCGGAGGGGGGGGACAGAGGAGGGGGCAGCGCAGCCATTGGCACGCCGCCCCCGAGCCCCCTCCCCGCCGGCTCTGTTCTTCCATCCTTCAATCCCTCCATCCCTCTGTCACTCCATCACTTCGTCCCTCTGATACTCCATCCCTCTGTTCCTCCATCCCTCTGTCCTTCTGTCCTCCCATCCCTCCATCACTTCATCCCACTGTCCCTCTGTTACTCCATCCCTCTGTCCCACATCCCTCCGTCCCTCAGTCCTCCAATCCCTCTGTCCTTCTGTTACTCCATCCCTTCGTCCTCCCATCCTCCATCCCTCCATCCTTCCATCCCTTCATCCCTCATCCCTCCATCCCTTCGTCCTCCCATCCTCCATCCCTCCATCCTTCCATCCCTTCATCCCTCATCCCTCCATCCCTCTGTCCCTCCGTCTGTCCATACAGCCTCGCTGTGGCCAGGCTTTCCCATTCCCTGCCCCAGACTGGGTGGAGGGATGCAGCAGGGGCAGACAGGAGCCCTTGCCCCAGGGCCAGGTCTTTGGCCAGCAGAGATGTGTCACTGCTCATGGAGCCACTGTCCTTTGGGGTCCTTCTCCATCCCCCCACTGACCCAATTGCAGCCCCCAGCTCAGGAGTGGTCCTCAGCCTCGTGTCACAAAGGGACTGAGAAAGGAGAGACAGCTCCTGCATCCCTCTGCTGCTCCAAGCAGGCTCCAGGATCAAAGTGCTCTGCTCTTTCAAATGGGAAATGTTTTTTAACTGTTATCTAGTTAGATATTAGATAACTAATATCTAATTTAGATATTAGAGAACTAATTAGATATTAGATATTAGATATCTAATTAGATAACTAATTAGATAATCTGTTTCAGACCCTGGGCCAAGGGCTGGCCTGAACTGAAACTCACCCAGTGAGTAGGCAGGGAAGCTGAGGCACGCGGTGCTGGAGAAGTACTTGCCCCATGGAGCAGCCCCCTGACGGGCCCTCCTTGCCTTGACTGGAGACACTTCATTGTCTGTTCAAACCTGTAACTGGGACAGGGGGGGCAACAGCAGGGCCAGCCTCTGCCCTGTGCCAGTCCCATGGCCACCAGTGTGTGTATATAATATCATAAGCTGTGCTTATTATAAACCTGCTGACAACGTATTTCTGCACATCTGTATCTGATCAGGAGGAAGCCTTTCCTTCTCCTCAATGTCTCTGTTGGTGTTGTGAGTCAGGATGAGGTGTGCATGAAGGAAGGGCCACTCTTCAGCTGGAGAAGGTGGCCCTTGGTGGGAATATGCTGCTTCTGCTTTTACCCCTAGGAATAGTTGCAGAGCACAAGCCTCCTGCGATTATCGGTGCCCCAGAAGAGTTGGGGTTCCTGTTCGCTGTTGCAAAGGCACAGGGCTTAAGATAACAGGAAAACGAGAGGATAGGATGAAGATGTTCAGGGTGATGTAATCACAAGTAATTCACAGAATCCCGGACTGGTTTGTGCTGGAAGGGGCCTTAAAGCTCATCCAGTTCCAACCCCCTGCAATGGGCAGGGACACCTTCCACTAGAGCAGGTTGCTCCAAGCCCCTGGGTCCAACCTGGCCTTGAACACTGCCAGGGATGGGGCAGCCACAGCTTCTCTGGGCACCCTGTGCCAGCGCCTCAGCACCCTCACAGGGAAGAACTTCTGCCTAAGAGCTCATCTCAATCTCCCCTCTGGCAGGTTAAAGCCATTCCCCTTGTCCTGTTCCTACAGGCCCTTGTCCAAAGTCCCTCTCCACATTTCCTGTACCCCTTCAGGCACTGGAGCTGCTCTAAGGTCTCCCCTTCAGGAGCCTTCTCTTCTCCAGGCTGCCCCAGCCCAGCTCTCTCAGCCTGGCTCCAGAGCAGAGCTGCTCCAGCCCTGGGAACAAACTACAGACGTTTCTGGTTGAGTGCTGTGTCTGCAGGAGCCAAGAAGGCAAACTGCAGCACTGAATTCGAGCCATATCCAAACATCACCGTTTAACACATGCACACGCACCGACACACAAACATGCTTGTGCAAAGGCACACATGGAATCCCCCACCCTCACGGATCAGTGTTAGCAGTCTGCTTGAGCTTAATTCGTTTCCCAGCTGGAGCATTAAAATTCCACCCAAGTGCTGTCTTTAAATTGCTTTGATGCGAGGTGGGTTTCAACCCTGACCTGTCCTGATGGCAAGTGATGGCTGTAACAAGCTGTGGATCAATATTCACAGCGGGTGTCCTGGGCTGATAACACCATCCAAGACAATGTTCGCTATCGGTGGAGACAGCTGAGCTATTGCGCCATTAGGAATGTTGTTTTAAATAACCTGATCCATTTCTGGGTCTATTTAATGAATTTCACAGTTTAGATACTATCTTTAAGGGAAAGCCAGAGGCTATTCCAGAAGCAGTGATGCAAATCATTTGTGCCAAGGCTCCTCGCATTTTCTTAAAGTGAACTATAATTCCACTGCAGATCCTTATATATTCTGGGAATGGTGACATGCTATTGATAATGTTCGCAATAAGAAAGCTTTTGGACTTTATCAAGGGGGAAACCAATATTATCTGTAAAGCTGTATCACATTTGATAACATCTGTGATTGTGAAAGTCTTTATATGGTGAGACAGTGTTTTTTTCTCTGTTGTCCATCTGTATGAAGTAGTGGGCATGGTTGAGAAGATGCCATCAAGGCAGGGCACAGCCCTATCAGCATCCCCAGCCTTCTGCTGCCATGTGGTAGGCACCTTGCTCCCCAAATCCTACCCTGCTGCAGCACCCCCCAAACTCTCATGTAAAGGTGTTGCTGAGGGTCAGGAGCCCCTCCAGGAGTGACAAAAGCAGGGTGGATTTTGAGGAAGACGTCCCTGTGGCTTTCCAGGTTCTGATCCAGGTGACATCCATCCTCAGGGACACGGCTTCCCTGTGAGGGTGCTGAGGCGCTGGCACAGGGTGCCCAGAGAAGCTGTGGCTGCCCCATCCCTGGCAGTGTTCAAGGCCAGGTTGGACACAGGGGCTTGGAGCAAGCTGCTGTAGTGGAAGGTGTCCCTGCCCATGGCAGGGGTTGGAACTGGATGAGCTTTAAGGTCCCTTCCAACACAAACCAGGCTGGGGCTCTGTGCATGAGGGAGCTCAGCACCCACCGCCTCGCCAGGCCCATGCTGCCACCTGCCTGGGGTGCTTTAACAACATTAACGCGTTAACTGATAACGGGAGGCAGTTGCGCAAGGTGCGAGTGACCAACCGCGGCCTAGGCGCCACCCTCCTCGGACTACATTTCCCAGCAGAGCCCGCGGCTCGGCTCCTCGGCTCCGTTCGGCACCTTCATTCGGCTCTGCCCGGCCGACTCGGGTCGGCTCTGCTCCTCGCGGTGTGCGGACCATGGCGGCCTGGTGGCGAGCGGTGCGGGGCGTGCTGCTGGACATCAGCGGTGTGCTGTACGACAGCGGCGGGGACGGCGGCGGGACGCCCATCGCCGGCTCGGCCGAGGCCGTGCGCAGGTGGGTGACAGGCGGGGCCCGGCCCAGCCCGGCACTGACCCCTGCACCGCAGGAGGCCGAGGCGGGGTCGGCGGCGTGAGGGGCCGCCCGGGGCGGGTTGTGTGAACGGGGGTGCACCCCAGGCATAGACCAGCACATCCACTGCGGGCCCGGCCCTGGTCTGCGGGGCTGCGCCCAGAGGCGACGGGATCAGGGGTAATCCCCCGGCTGCTTAGCTACGTGTGTGCTGTGTGATGTTGAGCAGGACAGCGCTGTAAACGGGCTGGTTTTAGGCTTATTTAAGGTGTAGGGGGGTCTGCGTTCGCTGGGCTGATGGGGAAAGGAGCCCGGAGCATCACAGGCAGCTAGTACCTTGCTTGAGTTTCTGTTCAGTCATCACTGCATGTAGCAGGAGCTGGTGGTGCGCAGGAGGCCTGGTCTGTGCCCCTGGTGATCAGCTTTAAGGTACTGCCTGCACTGGCGTGGTGCTGCTGTAGGTTAGTGAGCTGCTCCAGGCCAGGCTGCACCGGGCTTGGGGCAAGCTGCTCTAGTGGAAGGTGTCCTTTCCCATGACAGGGGTTGGAACTGGAGGAGCTTTGAGGTCCCTTCAACACAAACCAGTCTGGGATTCTATGAAATTAGGTGGGGCTTCTGCAGAGAACTGACAACCCAGCAGACATGGAGAGCTTCAGCGCTGCAGTTAATGATTGCTCAGCTTCGAAGTGACTAGGAAGCGAAGTATTGTCATGGCAAGGTACTCACCAGCGCCCGCAGGTTGTGAACCCTTTCAGTTTTAGCTACGTGATGCAGTCCAGTTAACACAAGTGAAGTGACCACTGCTAAACAGGCAGTGGTTTCACTTAGTGAAGTTAACTGACTGTAGTTAACTAGGTTAGCTTGTTGGTATCAGCGCTGTTTGACCGGCGGAGCAGGATGGGGCCAGAGGAGAGCAATGGCCATGGGGCTGTCTTTGTTTAAAGAGAGGTATTGATTCATGGGTCTGCTCTGCTGGAGGAGAGAGGTCGCAGGTTTCTGGAAGAGCCTTTGGCTCTCTGTGATGTTTCATTAGCCTGCTGCAGAGCATCCAGATCTGTTTCAGGTGGGGAGTGCTGCTGTGTGTACCCTATTGGAAAGGTACGTGTCTAAATGCTGAACCGCTGGGAATTGCTGATGACCTTCTTGGTGAGCATCTCTGGGGCTTCTGTCTTCTGGGGCCACCCACCACGGACACACTTGTGGCAAGTGCTTTATCAAGCAGGGAAATACTGAAATCACTAAAATTAATCATATGAGTTTAACTAAATACGTGCCTTAACGTTGGTGGAGCCACCATGGAAGAGGTGGAATTGGGGATGATCAAATGTATAGCTAATGTCCATTAGTGTAGGATATGTTTGATGATAAGCTCACCATGACCCAGCTTCAGTGTGCACTTGAGCCCAGAACCTTAACGTTGGTGGAGCCACCATGGAAGAGGCGGAATTGGGGATGGTCAAATGTACAGCTAATGTCCATTAGTGTAGGATGTGTTTGATGATAAGCTCACCATGACCCAGCTTCAGTGTGCGCTTGAGCCCAGAGCCTCCCTGTACGCTGGGCTGCACCCCCAGAGCATGAGCAGCAGTTGAGGGAGGGGATTCTCCCCCTCTGCTGTGCTCTGGGGAGACCCCCCTGCAGTCCTGATCCAGCTCTGGGGCAACAGCACAAGAGGGGAGTGAATCCTGTCTTCTGTGGGACAGTGTTGAACGCTTTGCACAAGTGCGGGTAGATGTTGCTCTGCGCCTTGTCAGCCTGTTTGCTGACTGCAGAGGGGCAGGCACTGCCAGGGTTAAACTTCCCTGGCTTTCCTGCTTGTCCCGCTCAAATCCTCCCGGTAATATTGCTTCTGCTGAGGCTGATGCTGGTGGTTTGTTGGTGAAAGAGTCCTCTGCTCCCCGTCTTCCCGAGGAGCACATCTTCCCACCTTGCTCTCATTTCTCGTCAACAGGCTCTTTCTGCTGGGACGTGGTGTATGCGAAGTGTAGCTGGGAGCTGTAGCCATGACCAACCCAAACGTAAATAACAACTACATAATAACCACTGGAGATAAGATCATGCCTTTAAAAACCATGGCATACTCCACAATATCTGAACCACGTCTGACAGATCGTTGTTTCTTCTATGGGGCTTTAATGCTAAATTTTATGCTGTGTTGCAGGCTGGTGTTAAGGACCTTTTGTCACTGCATTTGCTGATCCCTCCTGTGTGGAGGCAACATTAACTGCAACTTATAGTGCAGCAGTATTAGAGATATGGTGATGAAACAGCAGCAAAACTCTGGCCTTGGGCTAAATGTAAGATATTCTGGGCTTTTCCTTGAAATCCTGGGAGTGGGGCATTCATGTAAGTGGTTCAGTATGATCAGTTTCCTTGGGTAGAGTTAAGCAGCTGTATTTATCTGCCTCTTAGTTTGGTTGTGGTTCCAGCTCACACCATTTAAAATCTTCATTGACTCATTATCATATTGCCCATTGGTCATTAGTTGTTGTGTCTGTGTCACAGCACAGCTCGGGGGTTTCAGGCAGATGGATCCAAGCTAAAAACATCTCTTCTTTTAATGAATTAATATCAGTTGCAAAGTCATAATTGCAAATAGCTGGGGACTTTAGAACTAATTCAGATTGACGTGATTTCTTGTTAAGAGACTTGTCTAAAATCCTTTAGTGCACATGTATGAGAGTCTTAAATACTGTTTTGATTATTCATAGTGCAACTGTGGACTCTCATAATATGACAGCTGACCTGTTCTCTTCAGCTTGTTCTTGCTACATCATCTGCCACACCATTACAGCAATTAACTCAGTGTAAGAAGGTGTAGTACGCAGCAGTGAAGGTGATAAGGAAACACTTTGATTTGCAGTGAAGCCATTTCCACTTCTTAAAACTATACTTGTGTTATTTTCTTTGCTTTCAGCCAGATTCTGCAGTTACTGGAGTCAGTATTTGAGGGAGTAGCAATGTGATTGCTACCAGCAGAATTTGGCCAGTTTTGTGTTTATGATGCCTGCAGGGGGCTGGGTCTCTCTTGTTTCTTTGGTTTTAGCAGCAGTACAGTCAGGTGGAGCAGAAAAGTGGCCAAAGGAGCTGATGGACACTGAAACATCCTGACCAAGATGAGATTGGTAACACACTCCCCAGTGCTGTAGAGACCCGCCTGAGGAAAGCATCAGGAGTCACTATCAAAGTTGGTACAACTTGTGATGAAACACACAGTGTTGCAATTGAGGAAGCTTTATTTATTGCTTACGTATCTGCATCGCCCATCAGTCTAAGTATGAAATGTCTTGGGGTTCAATCTGCACTGTCAGGGAATTGGTAAATCAGAGGCCAAAAGGATGAACCACAGCGTATTTGTTGTACAGAGCGGACCATCCTTGCTCAGGTAATGATAAAGTGAATCCAGATCCTTTGTAACTCCTCCAGACTATGGCAGACAGGCACCCATGTGCCTAAGGGCACTGGCACCCCTGGTTTGACCCAGAAGACATGGTGCCAGGAATGTTATTAAATCCACCAGGGACTGCTGATATTAACTTTAGGTGGGGATATTGGAGTGCTGGATGACTGGAAAATCCACGAGCAGCTTGGTAAGGTAATCTGGCTCTTTAAAACTTTTAAACCCATAATGTTACTTGCTTGTTGAATTTACTGTGGCATATGTTTTAATGAAGTTAAATAACACAGAGTTAAATAAAACCCATCCCTGAGTGTGTGCAGTTACCTGGCAGACACCGTGGAGCAGATTGGAAAGCCCATGGACAAGATCTGAGAGCCCATTGATGACTTAAAGGCTTCTTCTGGAGTCAGCCTTAACAGTGCCTCTGCATGTGCTGTTATTGTCTTAACTGGTTTGCCCAGCATTGACGTGAGGTGAGCTATTCACTTTTTAGCTTACAAATAACAGGGAGCTGGTCTGTTACAAGACAGAAGGTGGTTAAACACCCGTAAAAGATGTCAGGCTCTTCTCTGTTATTTGCATTTACAACTGTGTGCTGATAGCATTCCCATTAGCATATCCATATGAAAAGCACACAGGAGTTGGGCATTTACAACATCCTGTTGTTTGGCCAGTATAGTGCATCTGTTAGCACAGCTTACTACAGGGTCCTTTAAAAGAGCAACGGAAATCTGGGGAGCAGGGATGCTGGGGAGCAGCTGGACAGGCCTGTTGAAGTAGAATACCTGGGGAGTGTGACAAGGGATGGGCTGGGAGGAGGACAAGTGGAACTGGAACTGTAAAGCAATTCAGCATGCAGGGGTTTGCCTGGGACGGTTGGGAGGTCACAAAGAGCCCTCGGAAAGTGGGTGTGTGACAAGGAGTAGGGAATCTTTGTTGTCACAGAAGATAAATGAAGCGTGGCTTAGCACAGTCTGTGCAGATGTTCAAAGTTTCGAGGCTTGCTGTGCCTTCAGGACCTGCAATAGCGCAGGAGTTGTTCCTCCTAGAAAGAAGCTTTGAAATAAACCATACAAACTCTGGTGCAAATATACATTTGTTTGTCTTTGCACTTAATTCCTTGCCCCTTCTAGCCATGGATCCCAAAGAAGGGTAGTGTCACTCGCCCTTTGTGAAGCAGCAGACGCAAAAAGGTGAAGCACCCTGTCATGCAGAGCCAGAAGATCCAGGAGCTGATCCTCAGAGGTGTAGTTATCACAGCTTCATTCCAATCTGTGACATTAACTGTGGTCTCAGTTTTCAGTGGCCCTTCCTAACCTGTGTTTGCCTTCCTAATCAGCAGTGTTCATTAGTTCCTTAAGAAGATCTCCATCCCTGAAGTTGTGGGGACTCAAGTGCTGTCTATGCAAACTGCATGAGGAAGTGCTTATGCTTTTGGGATTTAATCATCATTAGGGTCTTGAGCTACACAATTATGTGCTGTACAAATATTGACCAGCAAAGGATAATAGAAAATATTACAGTGATACGTACTGCCTCCCTACCTAAGTGCTTGTTTGTCCACTACCTTGTGTAAACACTGATTAATCCCTGAAGTGGATGAGCAGCACTCTGCCTTGTTCTGTGCTTTAGAACTTGAGCCTTGTCTCCATTTACTTCTGCAGCAGTAATTTTTTCCCCTCATCTTTCATGTTTGCTGAGCTCAGCTTGGGATCTTAGAATTGAGCCTGGTTCTTTGCATATCAGCGAAGATCTTTGCAGCAGCATCACTGTTCAGATTCACTGCTGTCTTGGTAAATGATGTTCCCAGATCAAAATCACACTAAGTTTCTTGGGGTGCAGCTTGGTCTTTGAGCAATAGCAATGAAATACGTGGCACTGCCAGGAGCAGATAAGCAGAGCACACAAGAGTGAATTCTTTTCTATAACGGAGGTGAAATGAAGCCTTTTGGCAGTTTATTTTCTGAGAAATAGAATGATTTACTTACAAATAGATGCTGCTTTGTACAAAGTAAGAGTTCAACTGTGACAAAGAGAACTTGGTTCTGTCTGAAATGTTAATGGAATAAAAAAGATACAGAGTCAAAAACCCAACTGCTTTTAGCACAGAATGAAAGCTATTGCAGTATGAGTCATTATATTGCAAACAGGCATATTCCAGACCTGTTCATCCAAACTGAATCCCCAAGGTTCATGCTTTTTTCTTGACGGCTCCAAAGTGGAGAGTTACCAAGTATTTAACATCCCCCTGAGTTTACTTGTGTTACAAAATACACCCATATGTTTGAATCTACTCAGTGGTGTGTTGCCGTGATGGAACCCAGCCAGGCACTACAAGGTGAGGTGAGAAGCCCTGATTCAGTTCCTGCAGCCTGGTTAAAGCCTGGGACTGCTAGGGGTAATACTTTAAGCTGACTTGGTAACTTGCAGCGGTTAGATGTGTTGTTACTGAATATAATGGACCAGAAGGGTTTTCCTTCTGCTTTGTGCTTCCTTCCTGCAGATTCACTTCAAAAGCATGTATTTATTAAATAAGTAATTATAGATTTCACCCTTGTGGCATATTGTCTGCAAATCTGTGGACAAACCTGTTGATCACTCTTCTGTTCAGGCAGGTGGAACGTGATTTATGGTACTAGGTGGTTTCTTCAGTAATCCTGGTATCCAGTATTTGATGGTCAGAGAGAGGAAGACTGTGTAGGGAATCCAGGACAAAACAAGCTCTGTGGTGGGTTTGATGTACAACTTCTAGTATTAATTTCTACCTCTGCAAAATTCCAAATGTTTGAAACACCTGACTAAAGTTTCCTGGGAACTACAACTCAGTGGTTTTTCAGTTTTGGCTGTTAAACAGTGTCTCAAAATGGTGTTTCCAGAGTCTTTAGTTTAATAACAGTACCATTTCTTATTTCACCCTTGCCCACCCTTAAGTAACATTGACCTCTTTCCTTGTGACTCCTTCATTTGTGGCTATTCTCATGTCCATTCATGCCTTCATTCATGTTCAAAGGTACCCGCCTATTTTTTAATGCCTTTTGGAATCCCTTCTTTGGATTCCCTCCAAATGATGCACTTCTATACCCAGAAGGTGAGCCATATGGGTCTGGAGGGGCAGTTGTGCTTGTGAGATAGCGGATGTAGAGATGAGTTTCATACACAGGAATCTATGTGGGATGGGGGCAGAAAGTGGTGTATGTAAGGGTTTCTCAGGCCAGCCTTGCTATATGGAGCAGAAAGCTGGGCCACCAGAGAGCAGGAATGATAATGAGCTTGGTTGTACTCAGACATCAGCAAATGGAGACACGAGATCAGGGCACAAAAGCAGCATCAGGGATGCCCCGGCAAGATTTAAGTGCTTTGGACCTACTGTGAGGATGGCAGGAATCAGAGGAATGGAAAGGTTTTGCTTTCTGCCCCTCCCTGCCCATCTGTACGTGACTATCAGCTTTCTCCTTTCCGTGTTAGGAAAGCCTTTCCTGTAGAAGCCAGCGACCAAAGATGGGGATTCTGAAGTTTACCCTTATACCATGTCCTTAGTTGCTTCTGCTATGTGCAGGACAATGTGAGTTTCACAAGGAGTGATCCCTTCCAGCCTAGATTCCAGAGCTGTTTCTTTTCCTATTGATGTCTTAACCTTTCCATCCTCTAAAAAGAACAGGGTTTGTGTTTTATGTGCCCAGAGGCTGCCCGCAGAGGTTGGCAAGGGCAGTTGGTGAAGTCTGCGCAAGGTCAGCCAGGATGTCTAATAATTGTCTTACCACTTTACCTGTTATGGAACAATAATGAGCGTTTTTTCATTATTTTCGGGTGAGTGAACCTGGCAGATGCTGACAGGCAGCAGATGGGTAAAGTTCGAGGTGATTTGTAAGGGACCGGCTCATCTGACGCATGGTAATTGCATTGTGGGACACTGTCACTCAGCGTCGTGTCCTGCACCAGCGCAGCGAGGTAAAGGTCAGTTCAGAGAGCTGGTGTAGCGTGAGGGGCAGCCCAGGGCTGGGATGAAAAGTCTCATCTCCATCTCTCCCCTATGCCTGTGCTCACAACATGCCCTGAGCCGGGTGGGTGCCCTGGTTCTTGGGATCGTGGAATGGTTTCTGTTGGAAAGGACCTTAAGGTCATCCAGTTCTACCCCCTGCCATGGGCAGGGACACCTCACACCAGACCATGTCACCCAAGGCTCTGTCCAGCTTGGCCTTGAACATTGCCAGGGATGGAGCATTTACTCTGGGCACCGTGTGCCAGCGCCTCACCACCCTCACAGTAAAGAACTTCTTCCTTATATGTAACCTGAACTTCCCCAGTTTCACTTTGAACCCATCACCCCTTGTCCTGTCACTGCAGTTGCTGATGAAGAGTCCCTCCCCAGCATCCTTGAAAGACTTCACTAAGGGAAAATCCTGCCTGACCAATCTGTGACCTTCTATGAAGGGGCTACGGAACTGATGGACAGGGGCAGAGCAGTTGATGTCATCTACCTGGACTTGTGTAAAGCCTTTGACACTGTCTCCCATGACATCCTTCTCTCTAAGTTGGAGAGACATCAATTTGATAGGTGGACCACTCGGTGGATAAAGAACTGGCTGGATGGCCGCACGCAAAGAGTAGTGCTCAGTGGCTCAGTGTCCAGCTGGAGACCGGTAACGAGTGGTGTCCCCCAGGGATCGGTGTTGGGACCGGTCTTGTTCAACATCTTTGTGGGTGACATGGACAGTGGGATTGAGTGCGCCCTCAGCAAGTTTGCCGATGACACCAAGCTGTGTGGTTCGGTTGATACATTGGAGGGAAGGAATGCCATCCAGAGGGACCTTGACACGCTTGTGAGGTGGGCTGATGCCAACCTGATGAAGTTTAACCATGGTAAGTGCAAAGTCCTCCACCTGGGTGGGAGCAATGCCAGGCACAGCTACAGGTTGGGCGGGGAGGAGATTGAGAGCAGCCCAAGGAGAAGGACTTGGGGGTGTGGGTTGATGAGAAAATGACCATGAGCCGGCAGTGTGCACTTGCAGCCCAGAAAGCCAACCGTATCCTGGGCTGCATCAAAAGGAGCGTGACCAGCAGGTCGAGGGAGGTGATCCTGCCCCTTTACTCTGCTCTCGTGAGACCTCACTTGGAGTATTGTGTGCAGTTCTGGTGTCCTCAACATAAAAAGGACATGGAACTGTTGGAACAAGTGCAGAGGAGGGCCACGAGGATGATCAGGGGACTGGAGCACCTCTCGTATGAAGATAGGCTGAGAAAATTGGGGCTGTTCAGCCTGGAGAAGAGAAGGCTGCGTGGAGACCTCATAGCAGCCTTCCAGTATCTGAAGGGGGCCTATAGGGATGCTGGGGAGGGACTCTTCATTAGGGACTGTGGTGAGAGGACAAGGGGTAACGAATTCAAACTGAAACAGGGGAAGTTTAGATTGGATATGAGGAAGAAATTCTTTACTGTGAGGGTGGTGTGGCACTGGAATGGGTTGCCCAGGGAGGTTGTGAATGCTTCATCCCTGGCGGCGTTCAAGGTGGGGTTGGACATAGCCTTGTGTGGCATGGTTTAGTGGGAGGTGTCCCTGCCCATGGCAGGGGGGTTGGAACTCAATGATCTCAAGGTCCTTTCCAACCCTTACTATTCTATGATTCTATTTAGGGGTTGTGAGTGGTTTAAGTGGGCTTAAACCCCTCCTCTGGGAAGGCTTAGAAAAAGTCTCCTTACCCACCTCTTGGTTACGTTTGGTGTTCATCTGTCTGCTTACAATTTGTGACTTGTTCATAGAATCATAAAATCCCAGCCTGGTTTGTGCTGGAAGGGACCTTAAAGCTCATCCAGTTCCAACCGCTGCCACAGGCAGGTACATCTCACACTAGAGCAGGTTGCTCCAAGCGCTGTCCAACCCAGCACTAGGAGTGGTATGAGCAGTCATGTGTTTGAGTGGGTTTGTCTGATGGTGAGCCTGTTGATGGCCCCAGATGGGGAGCAGGAGATGTCTTCAAGATGTCCACACCACCTGGACCACAGTCCCTGCACACAGAGCGCGGCGCTGCCTGTCCATGTGCTCAGCTTGCTCTCTAATCAGGATCGATTTCTGGTGCTTCTGGAGGTTCAGTGGGATCTTTATCAGGCTGTGATGTGTGGAAGCCCTGATTGACTGGGTTTACTGGATGTGCCTGTGCTTCCTATACACGTGCTGATAAACCTGTAATACCCTGGAGATCTTGATAAAACGTGTGTTGTGTATTTCATCTGCTGTTGCCTCATTCTTCTGCACTTGCTATTATCTAATCCCCTGCTCTTTATCTTACAGGACATCACACTATAGATTTTGTCCTTTATTATTCTCCTAAAAGCCCCACACTTGCCAACATTAGAAACTGCAGTAGCTCTGCATGTGCTTCTTGAAGTATGAACCCTGGGTTAGCTCAGTAGCTCAAGGTTTCCTGTTAAGCTGGCCAGCTTATGAGCAGTGCCCTCCATGCAGTATAAACTCTCTGTACAAAACATCTTGACTCTGTCGAACAGAGACCTTCAAGCCATCTTTTAGTTTCTTATAGAATCCCAGCGTGGTTTGGATTGGAAGGGACCTTAAAGCTCATCCAGTTCCCACCCCTTCCACTGGAGCAGGTTGCTCCAAGCCCCTGTGTCCAACCTGGCCTTCAACACTGCCAGGGATGGGGCAGCCACAGCTTCTCTGGGCACCCTGTGCCAGCGCCTCAGCACCCTCACAGGGAAGAGCTTCTGCCTAAGAGCTCATCTCAGTCGCCCCTCTGGCAGGTTAAAGCCATTGCCCTTGTCCTGTCCCTACAGGCCCTTGGCCAAAGCCCCTCTTCAGGTTTTCTGTAGCCCCTTTAGGCACTGGAGCTGCTCTAAGGTCTCCCCTTCAGGAGCCTTCTCTTCTCCAGGCTGCCCCAGCCCAGCTCTCTCAGCCTGGCTCCAGAGCAGAGCTGCTCCAGCCCTCACAGCATCCCCATGGCCTCCTCTGGCCTCGCTCCAACAGCTCCACATCCTTCTTGTGCTGTTACCCCAGAGCTGGATCAGGACTGCAGGGGGGGTCTCCCCAGAGCACAGCAGAGGGGCAGGATCCCCTCCCTTGACTGCTGGTGCAAAGCCTGACCATGCAAACTGCGGGTGAGTTTTGCTGTGAACACGAGAGGAACCAGTATTTCCCCATGTAGAGTTGTTGAAAGCTCTCCCTAATATTTAATCACTGAGTTAATAGTGGGGTTGCTGCTGTAGGTAGAGGTGCAGGCTCTGATCATGGTCTGCATGCTGAGCATCAAGGGACAGGTTTGTTCAGGGTATGTGTAATCATGCACGTACCAGTGAGTGTGGCATACTTCAGCAGAGAGCTAGCAGGTATTAGACATATAACTTTGAAGGAAAAGGTGGATTTTCAATGCATCATTTTTTGGTAGAAATGAATCTCGTCTGGAGTTCTTGACTATTTTCCCTTTGTTTAGTGTCCCAGGATATCCTGGAGACTCCTTTCCATCTTCCACCAGAAGACTCCCATTTGCTGACCAAGTTGGCTTAATTCTTTGTAGATCTTACCTTATCCTAGGCATTTACTGAGCTCATTTGTTGAGGGAGTAATTGCAGGTGGCCTCAGAGGCATGGAACAGTCTGGGATGTGTCCAGACTGATTCTGCTTTCCAAAGGGTAACTGGTATTCATCTGGATACGGAGAAGGGATTTAAATCTGCGGTGTAGGAAAACTGAGTCTTTGCTTTCACAGGCTGACCTGTGAGGGTGTTTGGGCAAGTCAGTGCTTAGTGCTCTTCCTGCATTCATTCCACTGATCTTTAGGAAGAGAAAAGAGAGGCTTCTTATTCAACAGATGTCTGCTTCAGGGCAGTTGTGAATCATGGGGGGGTTTCTCCTAAGAGTGTGCAGATAGGCTTTGTATTTAGAATAAGACCTCTTTAACCATGGCACACGCTATGATAGTTTGTTACGTATCCAAATCCCACTGCTTTGCTTTTTAACTCCAGCCGAAACCGAGTTTGGAATAACAGATGTGGAATACCGTCATCCCCACTGTCGCACCGATTGCTCATTGTTCTGAGAAGGTCACATCATAATTCATTAACAATAATTATTCCCTGGGTATCCCCTGCACTTCTTCACTCAATTGCTTCATTATCTTGTGAGTGAATCTCACATTCACCGCTCCGATCGATGAAGATATATTTATAATGTACAAGTGGATGCTATTAGTTACAATTTATTAACTGCCTAATTTAAAAGAGAAAAGCTATCTTTATGAAGGGCAATTAACCACTAAGTGTAATTGATAATTCACATACCTCTGATTAGGAAAGACAAATAATAAGAAAGAAATGAATCACCAGTGTTATTGGAGAAGGCACTGGCACGTGGTTCTAACAAGCAGAGGGAGCTCTCTGGGTCAGCACTGGGTTTCTAAGGATCCTTTGGTGGAGAGCTCGTCATCAGATGCGTTACCTCAAGGTGGGTTTGGTGTTGGCATCAACCAACTGGGATCATCTTCCCTAGAAAGGGAGCGCAGCGTGTTTTGGTGTCTTGAGAAGCAGGGCAGGGGCTTTCCTAATAGGAAAGTCCTTTTTCATCCTAACACAAAGAAAAGTAATAATATTCTAGTAAGAATTCATAAGCTCAGCTCCAAACGTACCAAGGTATCTGCACCTGTATCAGCGCAGGTCCTCAAAGGTAGCTGTGTACAAATTCACACTAAAACTGACCAGATTGAGGCTTTTTAATATATTTGAGGAGCTGAGTGACGCTCCCTTTGGCCAATACATGTATATTATAAATTGTGGTACATTTCCAATGCTTCACATTTTCCATGGCCACTTCAAAACACATTGGTTCTCCAAAGAGCTGACCACTCATCCTTGGAGAAGAGGCCTTTTTTGTGACATCCTCACTAGATCACCACAGTTTGGGGCAGGAAACAGAGAGGCAGGACTTGAATGGGGTTGCAGAGTACTGACCCACAGGAACCTTAACCTCACTCTGGCCACTTAGGGCCATGTTTTCTTCCTTTGAGAAGCCACTTACCAGTAAACATTTGTTAATGAACCACTTGGAAGTACCATATTTGTAAGGATTATCCACCAAGTAACAGCAAAGGTGTTTTATGAGAGATTAAATGATAACTGTAACTGAAGCCACCCCAGTGTTGATAATGCCATCGTTTGGAGAGGGTCTTTTTGATAAGGGCATGTCGTATCAGGACAAGGGCGAATGGCTTTAACCTGCCAGATGGGAGACTGTGATGAGCTCTTAAGCAGAAGTTCTTCCCTGAACATTTTAGGTGTGTCTTGGTCACAGTAAGAGATCCTGCTCCTGTTCTGGAATATCATCACTGCACATTCATTGTAATTACCCAGGTTAGGTGTGGGGCAGCAGAACTGATGCTCTGTGTGTAGTTAACCCTTCTCTGCTCTCTTTACTCAACAGGATCAAAGCAGCTGGTCTGAAGCTGCGGTTCTGCACTAATGAAACCCAAGCGACCCGGGAGGAGTTTGTGAAGAAGCTCCAGGGCCTAGGCTTTGACATCTCCGTGGCTGAAGTCACTGCCCCAGCACCAGCAGCCTGCCGCATCCTGAAGGAGCGTGGCCTAAGGCCGCACCTGCTTGTGCACAATGGTGGGACAATGCTGCAGCAGATGCTGGGACATGGATGGGGATAGCTCAGATGTGGTCTTTGTGATAGAGCAGTGAGTTCCCATAGCTCACTGGGGAAGAGCTC
The DNA here is from genome assembly GCA_039720435.1 of Amazona ochrocephala. Classification (NCBI taxonomy): domain Eukaryota; kingdom Metazoa; phylum Chordata; class Aves; order Psittaciformes; family Psittacidae; genus Amazona; species Amazona ochrocephala. The sequence continues at coordinate 4,290,575 of CM077881.1, read as the reverse complement.
CCGGATGCTGTTTTCCTACAGGGAAAAGCTTCTTCCTTAGTCATGAGAATGTGGAATATAACTTAGTGGTCTGGTCTGAGTGGGATCTCCGTTGTGGCAGTGATAGGGTGAAGGCTGAGTTGCGCTGGGGGGCAGCAAGTGCTCAGAGGAGTCTGCTGCTTAACCACAGTGACTATGAGATAGATGGGGTCTTCGTTAGCACGACAGAGGTTCTACATTTTAAGTGTTTCCTGCTATAGAATGTGGGTATGGAGAAAGGGGGTGCATCCTGCCCTCACTGGTACACATTCTCATTTGGCTACCCATGCTTGCCTTGGGTCTGCTGAGACATGAGTGGCAGGAGCTAAAGCAAGGGTAGGAAATGGTTTATTTTGCTCTTTATTATAGGACAGATGAGTAGCAGGAGCCAGTCAGGAATAGAGGGGTCTGCAGAACACTTGATTGAGGGTGGATTTACTTATCTTTTTAAAGCACTGTGTGGTGGATGAAGTGAAACACAAACCTGGGGGGAAACTGTCAGTTCCAATGGGATCTGAAGTAGGGATTTGTGGTGTATTTTTTCCCTCCTTTAGATCTTGTTCCTGAATTTGCTGAGCTTGATAAAGCAAACCCAAACTGTGTGGTCATCGGAGATGCAGCAGAGAACTTCACCTATGCAAACCTTAATGAAGCTTTCCGGGTTCTCATTGGGATGGAGAAGCCTGTTTTGATCTCCCTTGGAAGAGGGTGAGTTAAGCATCGTTTCTTCCTGAAGTCTCTACAGCTTTTAATTACCCCCCTGTGTCTTTGTAGTTAATGGAGGCCAGATAATGGTGTGGGCATTCACGGTACCAACTTCTAAGCAGTTATCTATGTGTCTGCACGGGAGGCTGATCTGCTCAGGTATCTGTGTCACTGAACAGTCCCCGATGGGTAATTCAGTCAATTTACCTGTCCCAAGTCACTTACTTGTGGTCTTTCTAGGGATGTAAGGGAAAATTGAGGTGAACACACTGGAATAGGTCTCTAGAAGGTGGTATGGATGCTCACCGTGAGCCACAAGTTAGCCCTGTGCTGATGCTTCCTGGGCACTGGAAGTTACTGGCCTTGCCATGCCACATCCTCCAGTTGACTTTGAAGATACTCATCAGTAGGGTCTGAGCTGCTACAGCACTGGGTGAGCATCTCTTGAATATCAGCTCTCAGTGGTCTTCTTTCTGTAGACAGTGCAGAGTAAGCACTTGTGTGGATGTGTTTCATCGGCTTCTCGAGGGGGAGGGATATAGGTGTTCTAAGGAGGAATTATAGCAGCTTATAGAGAAACTGGAGATGCTCTGGTGTATAAGCACAGCAAATGCCAGCCTCCAGCACTTTAGAGTGAGTGTTTAAGAGTGAGCTAGACCTGGATGAAATGATCCATGTGTTTGCAGGTGGCAGTGGGGACGTTATATAGAGTCATAGATGCTAGGTTGGAAGGGACCTCAAGATCATCTGCTCCAACATTTAAATAGCTGTAGTTTGTAAGCCACCAAGAAAAGGACTTTTCTTGCTCTAAGAGCAAGTCTAAGAGCATCTGAAAATGCGCCATAGAAATCATGGGGAGTTTGGATTTTGATGTGTGCAACCCCCAGGTGAATGAGGCCAGTAGGATTACAGGCACTGCTTATCTTGTCTTTGCCCCTGCAAGGTCTCAGAATGAGAACTGTTGGCTGAACCGCTGCCTGTAGCCACGTATTCCTGTCTGAACTGGAAATAAATGAGTTTGATAGTGACAGAAACCCAAAGCTGACAAGAAAATCCAGCAAGCCATGCTTGGATAAAGTGCTGTTGATGTGGATTTGTGATGCAGTTTGATCTTCCAGCATCCTGAAGTTACTAATTGTGAGGAGGAGCAGGTGGTCCAAAATTGCTCTGTTTCAGCCAACAGTCAGCCAGGTTTGTTCTTCCAGGTTCAAATCCTGCCCATGTTTGTAGTGGTTGAGATGTGATACTGGTAGTGGCTAACAGCATGCTAGTGACTTGAGAATTGCTGTATGTGAGCAACAAGAAGCCAGGAGAGTTTTTATTTGCTAATATAGAAACCCTACCAATTTATGAAAGCAGCTGCAATGCACAAAGTCCACCCAAACTATGTTGTAGATGGGGGTAGATGTTCCTCTGGCTATGAGTAAGGTATGGTGGCCATGAAGACCTCCGGAGAGCCCAAGAATATACTGAGAAATGGCTGGACTGATGGGTATAGCAAAGCCCTGCAAACACAGCTGTGCTTTTGAAGTGACAGATCAGCTGCTTTGACAGTTTGAGTATCAAAAGGCATGCTCAGTTATTCTCTGAACATTAAAGGCACATTTTGACCTCCTGCTTCCGCATGCAGGGAAAATCCACTCGGCGAATTTGAATGTTCTCCTAATAACAGTTCAGTTCTCTGAGACTTTAACAGGAGGTTATCAGTGCCAGCACTGGATAATGACAAATCCCAATGGCTTTGAAGGAGTTATTATAGAATCATAGAACCATAGAATAATAAGGGTTGGAAAGGACCTTAAGAGATCCAGTTCCAACCCTCTGCCATGGGCAGGGACACCTCCCACTAAACCATGCCATCCAAGGCTATGTCCAACCCAGCCTTGAACACCACCAGCAATGGAGCATTCACAACTTCCCTGGGCAACCCATTCCAGTGCCTCACCACCCTTACAGTAAAGAATTTCTTCCTCATATCCAATCTAAACTTCCCCTGTTTCAGTTTTAACCTGTTATCCCTTGTCCTATCACTACAGTTCCTCATGAAGAGTCCCTCTCCAGCATCCCTATAGGCCCCCTTCAGATACTGGAAGGCTGCTCTGAGGTCTCCACGCAGCCTTCTCTTCTCCAGGCTGAACAGCCCCAACTTTCTCAGCCTGTCTTCATACGGGAGGTTCTCCAGTATTATTCTTACCTGTTGTGCAATGTATGGGCTTAAAAACACTGTATGTGTTTTGTTTGAGGAAACTGTAGTGACAGCTTGGTTTCAGTGGTTCAATAGACTGCAATGGGTGTGAAGCCCCTTCTTAGTTTGTGGGTTATTGATCTGGATGGGTAGGACTTAGAGAGAAGGAGTGTGGCCTTACTTGATGCTTGTGCTCTGATCCTACAACATGGGCCATATGCAAAACCCAGCCACAAACCAGCTTCATTTTTAAGGGGCAGAATCGGTGTAATTGGGTGCACCTTAACAAGGTGCCTTCTTTGGGCAAGTCCATTCATTTTGATTCAAGTTTGAGTTCATTCCATAGGAAACAGAAGTGTCAGAGCCGCTGGAGCAGAATGCCCTCCTCCTGAAAATGGAGTGATTTACATTTAGCATCTGTTTTGGGCTGAGAGTGGGAATTGGCTTTGTAATTCCTTCTGTCATGGCACTGTCGGAAAATTAAGCTGTTTACGCTGGACTGTAGAAGGTTAATGGCTGTTCTAGCAAAGGTCAAGTGGCCGTTTGAAAGGGAGGCAGTGCTGAATGATGGAAAATGGCAGAAAGATAAGGCATAAAATCTTAACTGACCGCTCACCCTGCCTTATTCCCTGTCATGGAAACCGGTCTTTACTCTGATCAGGAAAGCTTGGAAGATCTGCCTTAATGGGAATTGCTATTCCAGAAAAGCACTATAAAGATACTAATTTTATGAGCTCTGTGGCAATTGGAATGTTTTTAGGGGGAGCAAATTTAACTTGGAGGGCTTTCTTAGTCCCTGGCTTTCCTCATGTGGGATACGGGTGTCAAGCAATGGTGGTCAACTCTTTGGAGTGAATGAATGAATCCTGGAATGGTTTGGTTTGTAGGGGACATTAAAGCCCATCCAGTTCAACCCCTACCACGGGCAGGGACCCCTTCCACTAGAGCAGCTTGCTCCAAGCCCCATCCAGCCTGGCCTTGAACACTGCCAGGGATGGGGCAGCCACAGCTTCTCTGGGCACCCTGTGCCAGCACCTCAGCACCCTCACAGGGGAGGACTTCTGCCTTATATCCAATCGAAACTTGGGGTTCTCTTCCAGTTATACTAAAAAGATGCTGCAGCTGCTGGTTGGTACCAGCCATCATCTTGGGTCTGCCAAGGGGTCTCTTGCTGCTGAAGGAAGAGCAGTGTAACTGCTGTCCTCTAGGAGCAGCTAGTCCCTGTGCAATAAAATACAGGCCAAGTTCAGCCTTCATCTAAGGTACTTGAAATCCTTGATACGACTTAGTGGAAATCCCTTTGAACCAGCGGAGTTGTGTCCTGGGTGCCAGATGGGCATCTGGACTGAGATCTTTTCCCCATGCGTTGCACATTACTGAGCCTGTCCTTTAACTTAATTCCTGGTGTTAAATTAAGGCTCCAGAGTTTCTGATTACTTGACTTTTTGTTGCAGCCATATGGACATCTATATAGGCACAGAAATCATAAAATGTGGGGTTTTGTATTTAACTGCCAACCTTTTCATTTCATTGGACCTTTATCACTTTCATTTCCAGACGCTACTATAAAGAAACCGATGGCCTGAAACTTGATGTTGGAGCATATATGAAGGCATTAGAGGTATTTTATAGCTTGAATTATGCTTACTTGCACACCTTGTTAAAAGAGTAACTGGGATAAGTATGGGTCATCTTCTGTAATTACTCACCTTGGTGGAGGAAAGGTTCCGCAGATTGAAACTCATTTACTGCCTTCTAAAGACTGGTGGATTCTAAAGGTGGACCCATTTGTTCTCTGGCTTTGCTCAGGGGTTTTTACACTTTACTTTAAAATGTGAACTTTTACTGTGTGGTGGTACCTGTATGTGAAGTGAGGCCCTTGGAGGAAGGAGTCAGAAAAGAGAAGCATGTAATATAGTCCTCAAGGTACACTGAAGGTCTATTTTATGTTTGGTGTAGTGTTAACACAGCCTTTGCCCTTAACAGTTGAGAGCAAAAGGCCCTTATTCAGCAAGATACTTATGGGCAAACCTGGTTTTAAGCCTGATTAAGTCTGTGCAGAAGTGGAACCCAATAGCTAAGCCAATCTGAGAGAAGGAGAGAGTCATTACTCTCCCTTTTATAGCCTTGCAGAGAGATGTAAAATAATACATGGTGAATGCAGAGAATAAAGCAAAGTAGGGTACTGGACAAGCACAGAGGGTAGTGGACATAATATATGCTTGCTACACATTCATTTATATCTCTGAGGTGTGGAGGTTTTGCCTCCCAGATAAGTTTAGTTTCCAATGGTCTAGGGACAAGCTAGAAACGCCTTTCCCAGCCTAGTACTGATACTTCTTTGCAGGAAAATAACCTCAAGTCTGGCTGGTCACTTGAATCATTAATAATAGGCCGGGTGGTTGAAGAAACCCTCTTCAATCTTCTAAGGCCCTCCAGCACTTTTGATCATTTCCTATGAAGGATATTTGCTGTTCCTTTCAGAGTGATGCTCTTAAAAAATGGGAGCCACTGGAACCGAGTCACTGAGCTCTCATGAGGGAGCAGGTAGGAGGTTTGTAACTTGAGATTGGTCAAGAGGACTTTCTCTCCTGCCAGAGCACACGAAACACTTGTGTTGTGCCAATTCTCTGATACCTTCACCCCTCGTGTTATTCAAGGGCAGCATCAATAATCACTCACTCTTCATACAATTGGCTGGAGGTAGGGGGTTGTAAATTGCTTTTCTGACCAGCACTGTGTGTGTGTCTGTCTCCTTTTTCTCCAGTACGCTTGTGACGTTGAAGCTGAGGTAGTGGGGAAACCAGCCAAGCCTTTTTTTGAGTCGGCCTTAGCAGAAATGGGAGTTCCACCAGAGCAGGTGAGTTTGTGATGCTCTGACCCCTGGCTGTGCCATGCAGTTGTGCTCACTGATGCGTTTTCTCTGGTTGGCTGGCTGTCACATAAAGTTATCAAAGAAGTTGAAGGGAACGTGGCCAGTGTGTTACACATGATACAGAGAAATATTGGTACCTGGGATCTCCCTATGAATGACTCCACAACATATAAGGAAAAGAGAAGTGGTTGAAAAATGCTTCAGAGGGAAAAAACACCAAATATGTTTGCCCATTCTGTTAGATAATATGAAGTAGACGAAAGGGAACTGGCAGCCAAGGGGGTAGATGCTAGCAGGTGGGGACCTGTTGCATTTCTTCTGCCCTGTTCATGCTTCCTACCCTCCTGAAAGGCATGACAGGAGTTTCTCTGCTTGCTTTGAGGGTTCTTATTGCCTGCCTGCTATTTCCCTTTTCATTCCTCTGTCTGTGTGTCTCTCTTTGCTCTAATTTGTGCCCTCCATCACTCTACCCAGTTTAGAGTCTTGTATCCGTTCTCTACTGCGGCTTGCCCCTGCTTGTACTCATGTTGTACTTTCTTACTTACCTTCCTCCCAAACCATATAGCTCAAAAGAACATGAACTTCTGTTGTGAAATTCCTTTATTTGGAGACTAAAGAAAACAATGCAGAAGAGTAACAGTTGGTTTTCCCAAGGAATTATGGAAGATGTTGATGAGAAGTGCTGCAATGCCTGGCATTGTGCTTGCAGCATGGTGGGTTTGCAGCCAAAATGTTACTTATTCCCTTTGGTGTCACACTGACTACCTAAAAGAGAAAGGTGGAAGTAAAATACTTTCTCATTTAGGTGACAGGAGGCACTGACAGACCCAAAATCGCCTCCCATGTGGATGGATTCATCCGGTGTGTGATGCTCCCTGCTTGCTTAGTACAGACCATTTTCCCCCCATCCCTGTAGCTGTGCCCGGGTCCTCTTTATTGATTTGTTGTTATGGCGCACAGGACATCAGGATGAGTATGAGAGGACTCCCAGGCAGCAATGAATTGCAATGCCATAATTCCATCTGGGGGTTTTGGTGACATGATAAACAACCAGAGTGAAGTTTGGGTGGCTTCTAGGTCCCTAGAGCCTGGAAGATGAAATTATGGCCCTGTAATTCAGTGTGTGCTTGGGTTTTACTTTATTATAGAGAGGGGAGATTGAAAAGACCTGGTAGGCAATATAATCCATCTCCTTTGTGCAGGAGTGTTCACTGCTCCAGGTTATTAATGCTTTGTCCAGTTTGCAGTGAACCAGACAGCTGGGCTTCTATCAGGACCTTAGGGACACTGTTCCCAGTGGAGTAGGTCTTGTGGGCAGGCAGCTTTCTCTGAGATCCACTGGGATACGTCCCTTTTAAACTGCATCTCCTCATTTCTAGTTTTACCCCAGGTAACAACCACAATAACTGCTTGGCATCCTGGATATCTTCTCCCTCTAATTATCTCCAGACTTGTTACCATTACAGTAGCTGTCTCTTACTAAAACTGTGTGTTTAGCTCTCAAGGCTTCCCTTGGGATTTGGTCTCTACACCCTGACCCCATGTGGTGATCCCTTCAGTTTGTCAGTATCTTCCCAGTAACCAGAGAGCCCAGCCTGAACATAATATCCCCGGTACAGCCACAGCAACTATTCAGTGCATTCATCCAACCAACAAACCAAGGAGTCCATTTGAGACACAGAGTGGCACTTGGATAAGCAGGAGCTGGAAAAAAGAACAAAGGCAAAAAAAGCCCCACAGAGCTGAGCCCTTGGCTGCTCTTTGTGTAACTCAGATGCACGAAGGTTTGTGTTTCCTTCCTGCTTGTACCAGAAATGAGTAGTATACAGGAGTAGGAAGGCTGCCCCATCCCTGGCAGTGTTCAAGGCCAGGTTGGACACAGGGGCTTGGAGCAAGCTGCTCTAGTGGAAGGTGTCCCTGCACATGGCAGGGGTTGGAACTGGAGGAGCTTTAAGGTCCCTTCCAACACAAACCATTCTAGGATTCTGTTATTTTGGAGTTTTCTATCCTTGTGACCCTGCATAGCAGCATTCCTTGCCCTTTTGCATAGGCAGGATGGTGCTGTTGTCCTCAGACACTGTTATGCTGGGCCCATGTCAGTGCATGGCACCAAGGGAGGGCATCATTACAGGGATGTGACAGGGCACCACAACTCCTGTCTCAAAAACTTTGCCCCAGGAAACAGATTTGATTTAATGCATCAAAACTGGCAAAACCAGTCCCATAGGGTGAGCTGCAGTGAGTGGTTGCCATCGACTGCAGGAGGATTTGGTTTGGGTACAGAAAAGCTGTAAAAGTCCCCAGCAGAGATTATTTATTCATTCTCTGCTGTTTGCCATAGTGCTACTGGAGACCAACTTTGTATTTTGACAGATTTTCTTTTCCTATCTAGTTTCTAGTGTTAAATGCCATCAGTTTGTTGTCATAATACATCTAGTCTGTAGGTGTGTCTTCTTGTATTCAGGGAGATTGGAGATGAAGGAAGTGTGTGCCTAACCAGAAGCAGCACAGCAGACACCGCTGCCTAATAGCATCAGTCACTCCATGCTTTGCCTAAGGAAAAAATAGGAGTCAAAACCTGGATCAGGATGCACGTGTGTAGGAGGACCAAATTACAGCAAACTACCTTAATTCTAATATCTTTTCCTAACTTTGAGTGCTTGATCTTGCGACTTTAATGTCCTTTGAGAAGCATTTGCAGGTTGTTTTAGTTTGTCATGCAAAATAACAGAAACTCAGTATGTTCAGTTCAATAAGTTCCTTAGTAGTGCACTGCAATAGGTTTTAATCTGTCTCCTGAACGAGCTCTTTACTCCTCTGCATTTGTAATGGTATGACAAGGACTGGTTTTACTTGCCTTTGCTTTCAGAAAATGCTTGCCAATGATTTATTCCACTTGTGGAATGCATTTAATCCATCATTAAGCCGTTTGAGGTGGGCTGTGCTTTTGAAAACATATTACAGTTTTCTTTCACCCGCCTTTTAATGGAGAATACCCTTTTAATAAGCTGTAATTCCAGACAGTGGCAAATCTTGCATTTCTCAAGCTGCTTTAATCAATGAAGTTATCACCAGTCATTTCCCTGGGTAGCTGCTTCTTCCCAAGACCCTGACTTTGCCTTCTGCTGCTGAGATGTTTTCAACCTGCACTTAGAAGGAAGCCCCCGAAGTCCAATTTTCATTTTAACCTTTCCTCAATGGCCTAGAAATAACAGATTGACAGTATTACTTTAATAGATTGGAAATTTAAGCCTCTTAGAGGTAACCAGACCTATCTTCTGCTTCGGTAGTATGACAAAGAATAACACTTCTTAAAGGTTACTGAAATGCCTAATTCATATGTTTTAAGGCAGCTATAACAGTGGATGAGTTTTACAGCTTAATAATAAAACCTAAATAATGTTGAGGTTCTGGTCGTTTTATATAATCATAAAAAGTTCTCTCTGTAGCAAATGGTCCTGGTTTAATGGGAGTTATGGCAGGTCATGCTGGAGTGCATAAACTACACGTAGTTAAGCAATTCCCATTCCTACCACCTGCAAGTCTCGCATGGGAGTTAGTGGGGCGTGAGAGCAGAGGGAGGTCACCCCAAGAGGGGCATCAGCATCCCCTCCTTGTTCCCTGGCTACCACAAGGGAAGGTTTTCCATCCCCAGATCAAGTGGGAAGTGGCCAAGGGAAGTTTTAAGCTTGGAGTCCTGCTGAAAGCACATTGAAACCCATCTGGTCCTGCAGTCTGTGGAAACCTGCCCTGGAGGGTTAAGGTATTTCTGTGCTTTACCTGCCTTCTTGTACGTTTTCTCCCATCACAAGCATCAAGCCTTTGCGTGTTTGATGTAGTTCCAAGACAGAAAGATAATTAACAGTAATACAGGATCCTGAAGCCTAGGAAATTACCAGTTGGACCAGGAATAGGGAGAAAAGTGAATGCATTGTACTTCTTGTGTAAAGGGATTTAATACATTAATGAAGATTTTGTGTATTAACTTTATTTCCTTATGTCCCTGGCACATTTAGCTTAAGGCTATTAAGTCTGTAGCAAGAATCTGTTTAGGTGTAGATACGTGTGACTCTAGAAGCATTCCCTGTGTTAAATAGTCTGTTGAAGTGGGCACACTTCTTTCTGTGCATCTCTCTGCATCCTCTGTAGCCTTCAGCATCCCAAGTACCATACCTGAGCTCGTCCTAGTAAACACAGAGCATGGCTGGGGAATACAGGATGTGTTTACCTTTCTGCCTCTTTCCTTTCCTTACTCCACGATTCCTTTTCTGATACTCATTTTCCTGTGATTTTAGTGAACACCAAACCTCTTGTTTGCACACAAAAAATACCCGAGCTTCCCATTCACCCCCCTAAAGCCTCTCTGAAGCTTTATTAGTGTTGGCTACCTCTGTGCATGAGAGGAGTCAGTCCCCACCTTCACTCAGCTTTGGGTCCGTGGCCCAGACCACACCAGTAAGATTGCTGACTCTGATGGTCATCTCTGTGCCACAGATGTTTGTCCAGTGGGAATTGTACTGTGCCTTCCCACCCCCCAGCTTCTTGGAGGTCGTGTTTGTATCTTCTGTTATCACTCTTAATCAGGGTTGGGTTTGATGGGGAGTCTTGAAGAGTGGTGGCTTCGCTCAGCTTTGGCACACGTGTGCTTTCTTTACTGCATGTGTCCAACCACACACAACGCCTCTCACCAGATATAGGGGCGAGGAAGGTATAAATTACACTCATCTTAGTTCTTTGAAGATTTGCCTTAAACCAGAGAGAATGTCTCGCTTCATTTTTGCCCGTTTTTAGTCAAGTTTTAGCTGATCTAAAAGAAGTAAGTTCCATGGAATAACTGATCGGCTTAGTGGTGTGATCCCTGTAAAAAAGATGACCACAAATGGGCATCTTTTCATTCTTGCTCTCAGTGGCTCTGTGCCCTTTCAGTTTTATGTCTTTCTCTCTCCTCTTACCACATTGCAGTCGGAGGGGAAGCTAACCCCAGGTTTGAGAGGTGGGGGTTTTCATTTCCCTCGGCAGCGCACCTTTTGACCTCTATCTTCTTGCCAATGATTTTTTAAATCCTAAATGATTTGGGAATAATTGCTCCTCCTTTAGTGATTATTGCCCTTCACCGATAGTAAATCTGTGAAATCCCTGGGGGCTGGAGCACGGGTTTGTATGCGTATGCCGCAAGCTGGCCTGGACAAGCATCGCTGCTCATCGCTGCTCACAGAGCTGCCAGGACTCTTGCAGGAAGACTTGCCCAGATAGGGGAAATACAGCCCCAGTGAGCAAGGGAGAGCTGCTCTGCCTCGCTCTGCCCTTCCCTGTTTCCAGGGGAAATCCAGTGGTTGGGTATTGAGAACCCAGGGATGAAGTTGGCTTTGCTTCAGGAATCTCATCCTGAACATCTGGGTTCAGGCTGAGGAAGGGCAGAGAGCAGCTCTGCTCCTGGGTGCTCTTCCCTGTCCTCCCTGGGGAGGTGTTAGGAGGATTGTATAAGAAGAAGGGATTATAAACTATTAAAGCCAGGGGTTGAGAATGATTGTATCATCAAAGCATCTTGGGGGTATTTGGTAATGGCAATTGGAATCCCACTGCCTGGGAGCAGTGTTGCTGGGTTCTTTGCAGCTCTGCATGCAGCAGTGGGATTATTCTCTTTTCCTCATCTGTGTATGGATGCTTTATTTACTGGTTACTTAAAACTAACCCATCACAGAATCCCGGAATTACTTGGTTTGGAAGGGACCTTAAAGCTCATCCAGTTCCAACCCCCTGCATGGGCAGGGACACCTTCCATTAGAGCAGGTTGCTCCAAGCTCTGTCCAGCCTGGACATGCTTCTTCTAGACAGAATGGGGCAAGGGTGGGCTTGTGTAAACTGTTTCAAAATAGACTACTTCAGCGTGATACTGGACAAATGAGCCTTGACTTGGGAGGGCATCCTGTTAGCATCCCATCACCTGAGGGATGACCATCATACCTCACATGAGCAGTATTACAAAGCTGCATAAGAGACAGATTGGGCTGGTACCTACTGTATTTAACCTTGCACACTGCACTTGATGTGTTACTCAAAAGAGGAATTAGTCATTATCAGCTGAAGCTGTTCCAGATACACTTGTTCATAGCTCATGGTTTATAAATGCTTTCAGAAAATCTTCCGTTCAGCTGCAGCTTTAGGTATATCCTGAGATTTCCTTTACATGCCATGTAATGTGGGGGAGAAGATTGTGGTGTAATTACATGATTAATAAAAGTAGCTCCGGAGCTTAAGTGTTTTTACACTTGTGCAGTAGGTATGATTTGGTCCTGCTCAGCAGGCTACTTGCAGAGTGGGAACTGAAGTGTGGGGGACACAGAAGATGAGCTGGCTCTTGTATGGTTGCATGCTATGTAAAAAGGAGTATAAAGAAGGGGACCTTAAAGCTCATCCAGTTCCAACCCTGCCACGGGCATGGACACCTTCCACTAGAGCAGCTTGCTCCAAGCCCCTGTGTCCAACCTGGCCTTGAACACTGCCAGGGATGGGGCAGCCACAGCTTCTCTGGGCACCCTGTGCCAGCGCCTCAGCACCCTCACAGGGAAGAGCTTCTGCCTAAGAGCTCATCTCAGTCTCCCCTCTGGCAGGTTAAAGCCATTCCCTTGTCCTGTCCCTACAGGCCCTTGGCCAAAGCCCCTCTCTGGGTTTCCTGTAGCCCCTTTAGGCACTGGAGCTGCTGTAAGGTGTCCCCAGAGCCTTCTCTGCTCCAGGCTGAAGAAGCCCAGCTCTGTCAGCAGGGTTGAAACTAGATGGTCTTTAAGGTCCCTTCCAACCCAAACCATTCTATGATTCTATAATCATCATGTTACATTGTGCACAACTGAACAAATTAGATTTCACAGTGATCTCCCAAATTTCTGCATCAACCTGAGAATGGGCTGGGATCAAGCTCAGCAATTTGCACATCTCATGATCACAATCTGAAGCTTATAAGTTGCTTTTAGAATGCCAGTTTTAGGAACTGTTTAAAAAGATAAGCTTAATTTAAACCACTTGGAGCATAGCATAAGTGGGTTCTTAGGACCAGCATAGGCCTGACTTCCTGAAATTCACCATTCCCTTTGAACTGTGTGCCAGATCCCCTTGATTTATGCTCCTGATTACAAATCGCACAGCTATGTGCTGCACTAGTACCTTGCTGGAGAAGCTAGAGCATGAATTAAATTCAAGGTAGGATGACTTTCAATCAATACGATGACAATATGGTCTTGTTTAATTTGTCTGATGGCAGTATTAAACATCAAATCAAGCTGTTTGTTATGTCAGAGGAGGGTGACGTATGGCAGAAATAAACCTCACTTGATGCCACTTGTTCTGTGTGTCATTGCTTTGACAGGCCGTCATGATTGGAGATGATATTGTGAATGATGTAGGAGGTGCCCAGCAGTGCGGGATGAGAGCCGTGCAAGTGCGGACAGGGAAGTACAGGTCAGTTCACATCCTGCGCCCTGCACTCCGTGGGGGAATCATGGAAAGGGGGGGAAGAACTGCAGGTAATGGTTCTGCCAAATCCCACTGTGCTCTGATTGCCTTTCGACACATTCATTTCTGAGAGAAAACGAATTCCACTCTGGAACGTGGTACATATTCAGAGTGCACAAAATCCCGTGCCTTTCCCACAGCTTTTCCTGTTGGTGGCACAGGTGACACTTGCATTTGTTGCCTGAACAAACTGCTCCTTGGGCAGCAGTTGGGCTTGGGTGGGTGATAGCATTTTCAGTTGCAAAACACAGTTTAGGGAAGCCCCGTGTGTACTAAAGTGGCAGGAAGAGGAAGACACGTTGTCTTTGAGCTCCTGATAATGTTTGCTGTTAAATTGCGGCTGTGATTTCCCCATCACAGGGCACAGAACTGGAGTGTTTCTTGGGGTTTGCTTATTTCTTTTCCTGCAGCAGAAAGTGCTCTTCACTTGCTATAAGATGTGTCTGAAACTTGTAGCAGGGTTAAGATCATAACATTTGACTGTCGACTCAGTGCTGTCTGTGGGTTATCTCTCACCGCTTTATGAAGGACTCCATATGTCAGTTATCTCCTCCAGACATGTATTCAGCACTGAGATGTCTGAAATGCTGCTTCTCCACTTCTCATCTAATTAGAGTGCAGGCTTCATCTCTTTCAAATGACCCTTCAAACCCTTCTCCATGCAGTTGTCTCCATCATTCTGTGCTTTCATTGACCCAAGAGCTACCTCCCTGCAGCTGCTGATGAGAGACCTGACAGGGCATGGTCCAGGGTTGACTGGTGGAAAATGAAGCCATCATCTCATGCTCAGGTCAGGTTAGGTTTGGGGTCATCTCGAGGTGACTCTCCAAATGCAATGAAACATCGGTCCCTATGTTTAGTGTCTGGATTCCATAACACTCCAAATCTCCTCTTAACCATCATCTTCTCTTAACCATCATCTTCTCTTAACCATAACCAGGCCTTTTTGGAGTAGGTTCAGCAGCACCATCTGTCAGTTGGTAGATCTGCAAATACTGAGACTGTAAAAGAAGGATGCTCTTTTTGGGAGGGATGCAGCACATGAGAATGGTGCTTGCCGTGGGCTATCTGAAAAGTTACTGTGTTAGTTTTCAAGTCAGTCTGTTTCTCAAGTTTCCTTTTAGTTTGTGTGAGGTGATGAAATAATACCCAGTACCTTAAATCTGATGGACCAGTGGTGATTTCTGAGGAAAAATAGATCAAGTGCATTGTATTTTGTGTATCTCTAAAACAGCACATCTCAAAAGCAGTTTTCTACAAGAATAAAGCTCCACAAATCCCAAAGATTGAAAAATTAAGTATGGAGTTTGTGCTGTTGGGATTATTTGTCTATAATCTGTGTGATGCCATTAATTTCCTAAAGGAGAAAATAAGGATTTAACAGTCGATTTTATTCTGATACTGATGGGATCACTTAGTGAATCCACATCTTGATGTCACTCAGATATAGGTGTCTGTGAAGGAGGTATCTCTGCACATAGAGGTAAATTAGACCTTTGTACCAAACATATATTTCCTGTGATGTATTTTGCCCATCACATTATGCCGCAGGTGATGCTGCATCCAAACTGTTCGGGCAACTGTCACAAACTGTATGTACACACACATACACGTAAATATGTATAATCATCTGCTGGAAAAACATATCTTGTATCAAGTTTGAGTCATGATTTCACAGCTGAAAGGGAATCATCAGCTGTTCTAGATGGGGAAAAGGGGTTGGTTTGTGCTGCTGTGTTTCCTGCCTTAATGTGTGGTTGCTGTCACCTGAAACTGTGTTCTGTTGTATGCAGAGGAGTGTCTCTCTAAACGTGCTGCCAGAGCTGTTGTTAGCAACTGTGAGTAAAATGAAATAGCTCTTGTTTGCCAAGAGAGGTCAGGGATGTATGTATTTATCGGAATGACTGATTTAGCATACATGGAATATCAAAATACACAGTGAATATTGAGAAAGGGGAAAAAAAACCAAGAGAATGAAAGCTGATGGGCAACTTTAATTAAAAATAACAGAAAATGTTGTTATTTCATGGCCAGTTTAGTTTAAATTCTGATCTATAAGATCACGCACAGGTCCTCTCTTGCTTGCATGGTAATCCTGACAGCTGTGTGCTACATCCAAGTACCTCTGGATGGCACCGTTAGTACGGTATTAGCCGCAGCTTCCGGACCTCCCCAGGATCTAAAGCGGGTTTTGCATAGGTGTAAAGCACGAAGACATCGGGGTTTGTATCTGCTGAGTGCTGGTGGGGTGGGATTTCAGTTGTGAGAGTCTTGCAGCTCTGGACAGGGGTGACCACCCCAGGTGAGCTGTCTCTGTGTTTCTGCTTTGTTCCTAATCCCACCACGGTGATGGTGCCTCACTTCAGCAAAACAGATGCAGAGGTGGTATGAGAATAAAGTAAAAGATAACATAGGAGCCATCCCAAGGCATTGCTGCAGGTGCATTTACCACTGGATATGTGAACATGACATCATTTGATCAAGTTATCCCAGTGAAGGCATCTCGGGTGTCGTTCTGTAGGTGCAAGGCATCCTGTTGCACCCCTCCAGCCTCACCCAGATGCAGTCCCTGACTGGCAGATGCTGTCACCTCTGGTGCACATGTGTGCATTGGGGCAGCTCTCCTTATTCCAGTTCACATCAACATCTTTGAGGTCTGGTTTTGTCAGTGCAGGGTAGAGGTTGTTGCTTTTGCAGGTGGGTCGAGGTCCAGAGGAGAAGCAGAAGGGGTGCATGGAGAGTTGGCATAGCCCTGGGCTGCCTCTCTCCATGGGCTCTCCCCTCCTGGCCTCTGCAGGGTCACTTTCTGTGTTGGCTGCTCCCAGGGTGAGATGCAAAGTGAGGATTAAGCTGCTGTGGCAACATTTGGGTTTACATCACCTTGCATGGAGGTCCTGAAAATCAGTTCCTTTGTCTTGCTCCTTTAGATCTGTAATAGAATGTGTGGAGGTGGTTTCTTTTAGTATGACAAACTTCACTCCTGCATCCATCCTTATCTTCTCCTCGAATGCACTCTATCTTCCATCAGGACTTAAGTGTCGAGCTCTTTCTCAGTAGCCAAACGAGTTACAGCACAGATTAGTCCATGAAGACATAGAATCCCAGATTGGTTTGGGCTGGAAGGGTCCTTAAAGCTCATCCAGTTCCAACCCCCTGCCATGGGCAGGAGCACCTTCCACTGGAGCAGGTTGACCTTTCTGAGGTATAAAAGCCAAATGCAAAGGCTCAGGCTGGTCTGCAGGTTTGTCCACCCTCAGCTTGTTCCATCCTACAGACCAGGTCATTGCTGCAGACTCCTGTGTGCTGAGAGAAGAAGGTGGTCTTGGGTTGTCCAGCATTGGGAATCTGATGCTAATTCCAAAGCTTCTGTGCACACCTGCATGGAGGCCCTTCACAGCAACATCTTTCCCATCTAGGGAAGAATATGTACAGGGTATGTGCTAATTCCACTTGCAGCTGATTGGCCTTGGCATCAAACCAGTCATTTCCACCCTAAGTATTGGTTCTGCAGTGCTGTGGAATAGAATCATAGAATAGTTAGGGTTGAAAAGGACCTTAAGATCATTCAGTTCCAACCCCCTGCCATGGGCAGGGACACCTCCCACTAAACCATGTCACCCAAGGCTCTGTCCAACCTGGCCTTGAACACTGCCAGCGATGAAGCATTCACAACTTCCCTGGGCAACCCATTCCAGTGCCTCACCACCCTCACAGTAAAGAATTTCTTCCTCATATCCAATCTAAACTTCCCCTGTTTAAGTTTGAACCCGTTACCCCTTGTCCTGTCACTACAGTTCCTCATGAAGAGTCCCTCCCCAGCATCCCTGTAGGCCCCCTTCAGATATTGGAAGGCTGCTCTGAGGTCTCCATGTAGCCTTCTCTTCTCCAGGCTGAACAGCCCCAACTTTCTCAGCCTATCTTCATATCCTCTTTCCTCTTTGTAGCATGCAAGTTAGAGCAGAGAAAAATGACTTTGAGGCTCTTCCAACTGTCTCCCTGCAACATTGGAGGCAGCTTTATGTGCATCAGTGCCTCCTATTGCAGATGGTTCTTGGCAGGGTGGAGGAATTGCTTACCCCCTTGTCCTTGTTGTCATTTACAGGTCTTGATGTAAGTGAAGATCTTTCCATCTCTTGTGTATGGCAGTAGTCAGGAATGCTCATGACAGTGGTACCCATGCCCCTGCTCTCCTGTGGGTTCTAAAATGGTTCCAGAGTCTGCAATACGGGTTCATCCCCCCCCTCTGTGCCCACACGAAGTTTTCATTGTTTGATTAGAGATTTATCTCTTGGCCATGGCTGATATTGCCACATCCCTGTGCTGCCTCATTAGGGACGTATAGGATGTGCCAGGGATGGAGGATAAAAGGATCAAAGCCCATGAGAGCTGTCATTTCTCTCCCACTCTGCCACTGTTCCTTGAGGGAAGTGGGTCAAGTTACTTCATGTTGCTGTTCTTCAGTTTCCCCACTTTATAATTATCCTCTGAAAATTACTATCCTGGCTTTCTTACTGAAGTGGCTTGTGATCTGCTCCTCATGTCTGATTGAAGAAAACAACAGAATTTGCACTGATTTATAGGGAATTGGCTTGCCAGAAGGAAAATCCAGACCCAGTCGAGTTGTGACAGAGTTAAAAATCCTTTAGGCTGCCGTCACCGAGTGGTGAAGGATGAGACAACCAGGGTGGGTTGTTGTGATAACCTCCTAAATGAAGTTAGAAAGTCATCCTTAAAGTATTTCCACTCATAGATAAGTTCACGGCTGTCCCTGTGTTAGTCAATGGAAGCTCATGATACCTTCTGCAAAGGAATGGTCACAGCTTAGTGCTCTGCAGAGCAGCAGCATCCTTCCACCCTCGTGTTCTTGCTCGCTGCATTGCCAACCACACAGTTTGCTGCTTTGTTCACGGCTCCTTGATGGAGCCTACGAGATGTGTGTAATGGGAAAGAGCAGGCAGAGGCACTCCCTGTGTGCTGAAAGAGAACCGGAGGCATTGCGATGGCCTCACAGTCCTGGTAATTAAGCCTGTTTCAAGTATGAAATGGAAAGGCTTCCAACCTGTATTTGCACCATAAGAAGTTGTATTGTAATTCCGGTTAACCTCTTAAGCAATGTTTATTCAAACCTAGTGCCAGCAGGTTGGTTTTCATCTTAGCGTGACAGCTGATTGCAGTCAATCCTCACGCATAGTCTTAGCCACCGTTTATTGCACATTCACATCACAGTTTGCTCTGTCCACGTGAGGATCTTCACATGTGTTTATCAGTTTCTGGACCATGGTTTGGTTGCCATAATCTATGAGTCAGCTCTGGGGAGGAAGTTGAGGGTGAACGCTGCAGTCCCTCAGCACACACCCTCATCTGATGACAGCCTTAACTTTTCCCAGTGCATTCAAGTGTCCAGGCACACAAATTATACTTTTCGTATCTGATGCTTTAGGAATGAGTGGCCTATGAGAAGGTTTAAGTAAGGTGTAAGTTCTTGATGCTGTAGTATGGTGTTACAGTCCCACCACCCACTTTTCAGCATAGGGTATAACCAATTGCAATGCAGAATAACCAGTTGCAGTGTGTTGTTGAACTCCAACTATTGTTGGACTAAATGATCAATGTAGGTTCCTTTCAGCTGAACTATTCTGTTTGGTTCTGTTCTATTTGGTTCTGTTCTATTCTGGTATATTCTACTCTACTCTACTCTACTCTAGCCTATTCCAGTCTATTCAACTCTACTCTTAAATGCAGATTATACCTGAGCTAAAACACACCTGAAAGGAGTGTTTGGGGGAATAGAGAGTTCTGCTGTGTTGTAGCTAATGTGTAAATTTGATTATCTTCAGTCTGAAAGAGAAATGGGAGTTTTGGTTGTGTTTTTTATGAGCATTTGGTATTGTTTGTTGGCATTTATTTGTACCATCAAACACCTAGAGGAGGCAGAGTGTGCTCAGGATGCAGTGATGCTCAGTGCTGTGTGTATGCTCATGTGCTGTCCTGAACAAATTAGGCCGAATATGAGAAGAGGGATCAGTCTGTGATGAGGGTAGGGACAGGGATAAATAAGGGAAGAATGATGAGGTCAGTAAGGAAAAGCAGTGTTACTCATCAGTCTCAACAGTGCTGCTCTCCACCTGTCTAACAACTGACTTTTCCTAGGCAGACCTACTCTGATCAGTTGTCACATCTCAAACCCTTACCCAAGGAAGCAATTTGCATTCGCAGGTCAAGATGACAGTGACCACATCAGCCTGTGCTGCACTTTTGCTTCGCCTCTTGCTTCACATCCACACAACACACTGAGCTGAACCCAGGACACACATGCGGAAGCAGAGTCCTAAACATTTCCGTTTCTCCTCTTCTGAAGTTGACCAGTAAAGGGCTGAAAGAGGAGGAGGTGATACCAGGATCTGCTACTGGAAGCAAGAGGGCCTGAGAGGGCACATGGCTCAGGTGGGCTTGATGTATGGGACTAAACCCCTTCCAAACCCTCTCTGGAAAGCATCCAAAGGTAATGGCCATTTTGCTTTCACGCTCCTTTGCCCTGGTGCCTCTATGTCTTGGTAGTACATGCTCTTGGCTCTTTCAGCTTGGGCTGGCAGCCATCCTCCACCCAACTCGTACATCTACGTGAGTAACACTGGAGCCCTTGGCAGCGGCATTTGTGTCTCTCTCCTCCCTGCAGATACATAATTCATGAGCTGAGGTGGGATGTGGAGCTGTTGGAGCCAGTCCAGAGGAGGCCGTGGAGGTGCTCCACATCCCTCTTGCGTTGTTGCCCCAGAGCTGGATGCAGGATACAAGGGGGGATCACCAGAGCGCAGCAGAGGGGGAGAAGAGCAGAGTGGCAGGGGAGATATAGGCGCCTTTTCTCAGCACCAGCATAAGGCTGCAATAGGAAAGTTCCACAGGGAAGCAGCCTGGGAGCGGGCCTGGATGTGCAGCAGTGTTTCTCAACACTTGTCACTTGCAGAAGGCTGAGCTGTATGAGCTTGTTGAGCATTTGACAGCCCTGATGAATACTATACCCATCACTAACTGCTTTATTTCCCTGGAGCTGCTCCTGAGCATGTTGAAATGTGCTGCAGCAATGACACGGCTGGGACAGCTGCTCGGTCGTGGCTTCAATAGAGATCTCCTTCTTTTTACAAGGCAGGTTCCTCTTCTCTGCATGGTTTTTTCCTGTAGTTAAATGTCATGCCAGCTCATGCGGTTCGTGGAGTCCCCTCACTGAGCATCACGAGGAGCGTGGTAAAAGGGGTGACCGCTGTGGTTGATGAAAGCAAAGCAGAGAGTTGTTTTCAAAGGCAGAGACACACAAACAAGAGGGAGGCCAGCCAGGAGAGCTGCTGGTGTAACTCCCTTGGAGCAAATGGTTCAGTATCTGCAATTTAATCTCCTGGCTTGGGCTCCTGCTCACACTGTAAACAAGCTCAGGAGCCGCAGTGCTGGAGCAGTACCGTGTGCTGGCACCCTGCATGCACAAAACAACTGAGAGCACCTCCCGTGTGGAGACAGGCTGGGAACACTGCGGCTGTTCAGCCTGGAGAAGAGAAGCTGTGGGGAGACCTCAGAGCAGCTTCCAGTGTCTGAAGGGGGCTACAAGGATGCTGGGGAGGGACTCTTCATGAGGGACTGTAGCGATAGGACAAGGGGTGATGGGTTCAAACTGAAACGGGAAGTTCAGGTTGGATACAGAGAGGAAGTTCTTCCCTGTGAAGGTGCTGAGGCGCTGGCACAGGGTGCCCAGAGAAGCTGTGGCTGCCCCATCCCTGGCAGTGTTCAAGGCCAGGTTGGACACAGGGGCTTGGGGCACCCTACTCCAGTAGAAGATGTCCCTGCCCATGGCAGGGGTTGGAACTGGATGAGCTTTAAAGGTCTCTTCCAACCCAAACCAGTCCGGGATTCTAGGAGTATTCAGGCTTCAGCACTGGAGATGGGTGTTGTTGAGATGGGGAGGCGCATCCAGGTGATGGGATCGGCAGAGGCGGTGTGTGTTCACTCCCAGGCTGAGCTGCACAAACTTCTCCACTTTGCACACTGCAGCCACAGAGCCCTTATTCCCCATCCCCTGAGCTGCTGCCAGTTCCCAGTTTGTACTGGAGGGGATGTGTTTCTCACCGTGTGGAATTCCAGAGGGTGGGATGCAGGCAGCCGTGCTCCGCAGTGCCGGATCACATTCGGACCCTGGCTCTGGATTTCCAGTTGCACTCTGTGGAGGGTGGGAGCTTGAAGTGGTTTTCATCTGGGTGTGAGCAGCCAAGCACCGTGCTGAGCAGAGCAGCCGCCTTCCTGCCTTCCGAAGGGGCTCCTGTGCTGCAGAGCCCCTTCACTTGCCGCAGAGCCAGGCTCTGTCACAGACCCCAGCAGGCGTTTGCAGTGGAATAACACGAAACGTTCAGCTCAGTTGTTGGCTGCATGACACTGAACTCAGGCCTAAAAATAGAGGCATGTCTAACCCTGGAGTGAAGGATTTCCACTCCTAAGCCAGCCTGGCGCTGGCCCAGGTGACGTCATCTGCAGGGGAAGTTGGAAAAGCTTCCAGATCTGTTGCTTTCCGTGCAGGAGTGCTCAATGTGTGTGTCAATGGGGGAGCAGGGAACATATTGGCTGTGGCCGGGAGTCAGGGGAGGGAGGGATGGGGAAGAATCACAGAGTCCCAACCTGGTTTGTGTTGGAAGGGACCTTAAAGCTCATCCATGTCCAGCCCCTGCCATGGGCAGGGACACCTTCCACTAGAGCAGCCTGCTCCAAGCCCCTGGGTCCAACCTGGCCTTGAACACTGCCAGGGATGGGGCAGCCACGGCTTCTCTGGGCACCCTGTGCCAGCGCCTCAGCACCCTCATAGGGAAGAGCTTCTGCCTAAGAGCTCATCTCAATCTCCCCTCTGGCAGGTTAAAGCCATTCCCTTGTCCTGTCCCTACAGGCCCTTGTCCAAAGCCCCTCTCCAGGTTTCTTACTCATCAGCCCAGTGATGTCTGATGGTATTGTGGCTGTGGTTTGAGTCTGCATGATTTAGACTTGCAAGTGCACAGATACTGCTCACAGTGGCCATGGAAGCATCTGACATGCCAGGTACTGAGTGACCTCCCTTGGTTTCAGCTCTCTGGTACTAGGAAGCAGCTTTGCTCAGACTGACCTTCAGGGATTTGATCCAAATCTGTGCTCAAGTAGCATGGATGACCTTACTGCTGTTCTAAATCCAAGCTGCTTGAAGCCACTTCCTCTTGTTTCTGTGCTCAGCTTCTTGTTCTTTAAAACTGATAGTCTAAAAATGCGGTAGGCATCTTTCCTCTGCAACTTGATGTCTTTTTCCCTCTGGATGCTGCCAGGCAACCCCTATGCTCATCCTCTAACGAGGATGCCTTTACCTTGGTGTTGATGAGTGCGCACTGGAATCTGTCGCTCTGTTCAGATGGCGAGAGCTAAGTGTGGTATTTACACGGGGTGTCTCTGTTATGTGTTTCCCTTCTGCCTTTTAAATTCTCATTACATATTTATAACTCTGTTACAGCAAAGATGCCTAAAGCACAACCGTGGGCAGTGTTTGGTTTCCAAGTCCCAAATGAAGCTGAGAAAGCTGCTGTTGCTGTGTAAACACCATGGCAAGAGCTGATTTCATGCATCCTGCTGGGCTTTTTTGAACAATGCTGATGAGAAGAGGGGGAAAGTTTTACCATATCAATGTCTAATCTAATATGGAACCACTTGATTTGGTTAGAGGCTGAGGAAGTGTTGAGGCATCCCAGCACGTACTGGGTTTTCATCGCAGCGCAGAGCTCTTCCTGCAGACAGCCCGGTTTGTAGGCATCTGCCACAGCACAGGCACAGGTGAGCTGCTTTTCACTTCTTCAGCCTCTGGGGAGGGTTTGCCTGACTAAGCATGGGGATGTATCTGGTTGTCTGCTGGGAAGTGACCAGGCCGTGGTTGCAGAAGTGTTTCGTTGGCAGCAACCAAGCCCATGGAAGGCAGATGATAGCCGCGGCAGGGTTACGAACTGACTTCCCACACTCGGGTTAAGTGTATGGCCCAGAGAGGGGCTTGGACAGCTTTTCCGTGTTGTAGCCATTTTTAATGTTCAATCTTGCAGCCTTTCTGCCTCAGATGAATCTCTGTTTGCAGCTATAGTGTGCAAGTTCTTAGCTTTTGATCCCCGATACTTCTCATTAAGCACAGGTCTTTTCCAACCTAGTTGATTCTATGAAGCAGCCATGTGAAAGGCAGGGACCTAAACCTAAGCAGCTGGAATAAATCCCGTGTATGCCAGCAGGGAATGCCAGCCCTGCTGTACATCAGCTGCTCCGTTACAGGCCTGTTGTTTCACGGGGTGTTAATGGAGCTGACATAAATGAAACGAAGCACACACTTGAAGAGCTGCTTTTATTCTTGCAGACAGAGCTCTTTATTTTGCCTTGCTGCTTGCGATGTTCCCGCAAACGCTCCGCTTCCTTGTCATCTTTAAGCTATGTAGAGAGGTGGGGAGTGGGCTTTTACCAAAGCAAATGGACTTGTGCATTGAAAAGGCCCTTCCTGCAGTTTTTGGCATTACTGTTACTGTGCTCTCAGCAGCCCCTGAGCTTCACCATACAGTAGTTCTGTACAAAGCTCTATTTCTATGCACATATAGAATCATAGAATAGTTAGGGTTGGAATAAGCTTTTAAAGCTGTGTCTTTAAAAGCACATCCCCGGACAGCATTCCTGTAGCTTCACACACAGTTGGAGATGGGTGCAGAGGACTTGGGAAGAGGGCTCAGGGGCTGTGAGGTGGTGGTCAGAGGTGCTGGCAGACACACAGTGATGACCAGCGCTGCTGCACATAGCACAAGTTGTCGGTAGCATTCAGATCAATACATGATAAAAGGCTGTTACAGCATGGATTCAACATATTGTGCACTCCTTAACAAATTAATGTCCTTAATGGAACCCTCACGTTGCCTTCCCCACACCAAATCCTCATCTCTCCATCACACAGAGCAGACAGCCTCGTATGTGGGGGACCTACAGAGCAACTCTTTTCCCCTTGGCAGTCACTGATTTCCATGTGGGGTTTTCTACCCTGTCTTTCTAGCACTTAAAACCAGACATTAATACATTGATTTATGGAGCAGAGCTTTGGCATCCTGCCTTAACTGTACTGGCAGAGGCATGAACAGAGGTTAAAACTAGCACTGGCCACAGGATCAATTGCTCACGCAGTTTGAAAGTACATGGGCATTCCATGTAAACATGTGCTGGAAATGCCACTCGTGGCCCTGGGGGGGACATCTGTGTGGGCTCAGCTCTGCTGCAGATGGGCTCCTAGCTGGTCCCATGCAGATGCTTGGCAAATCACAGTGCCCTGTGAAATACATGGGAATCATGGGGGAACAGCGTGGCTGGGCCGAGGGGGAATGTGTTCAGTCCCAACAGCGCTGACAGCTAAAGCTGCCTACAAGGCTGTGTACATCTTGCCTGCAAAGCAAGTGGAAGAGGAGTGTTCTGAGTGACTCGGGCTGAGTTTTGGCCTGTGCTTCCCTGCGTTCCCGTCTGCATTCCCGGTTCCCACGGCCTCCGAGCGGTGACAGTGAAAATAACCAGAGCAGCCAAGATGAGCTCCCAAGCAGTTCAGTTTCTGAGCTGCACCTCCATAAATCTGGCTGATGCTGTGCCGCAGGAAAGGGTCTGGGGGGTTAAATAAATAGACAGTCAGTTTCAGAGCTTTTGGTAAAATTAGGATTGGCGTTACTTTCCCATTCCAAGAAGACTGATCTTGGTTGTAATTATCCCAGCTCCATCCAAGTCTTTTCAATAGCTCGTACACTGATGAATGAAGAGTTCGCTCTCACAAATACCTCTTCCTCCCCTGATGGATTCAATGTGTTCCAGATGGATGGAGAAACCGTTTTTATTCCTTTTACACTTGCTAAGCTGTTTCCAGACACGCAGCGGGCCGCAGCACCAGCAGGTGCCTGGATATGGAGCTCTTTGTAGCAGGTGAGAATCCAGCCCCCTGTTTCTAAACTTAAATCAATGTGTTCCACATTAGTGATATTCCCTGAGCAGTGTCCCATGAATGAGCTGGTAAGAACAAAACCAACTCATTGAGACTGGGATGAGCTCTTAGGCAGAAGCTCTTCCCTGTGAGCTGAGTGGCACAGGGTGCCCAGAGAAGCTGTGGCTGCCCCATCCCTGGCAGTGTTCAAGGCCAGGTTGGATGGGGCTTGGAGGAATCTGCTCTAGTGGAAGGTGTCCCTTCCTGTGCAGGGGTTGGAACTGGATGTGCCTCAAGGTCCCTTCCAGCCCAAACCATTCCAGGATTCCATGATGAAGGCAAGCAGTGGAGCAGAGCTATGGGCTTGGAAGCAGTTTTGAGAGCATCATTTAATATTGCAGGAAAATGCCTGGACTGGGGTTTAGTAACCATTGCTGGTCTGTTTTTGCAGCCTGTTGGTAATTGCTGGGCCTGTCTGCATCTGTGGGTTTATGAGCTGTGCTGCCTTTTGGCTGAGTATTTACTCTTTTCTTACCACAAAAGTAGGCGTCTTTTGCAGTCCAGCGTGCCTTGCAGGAGCTGAAACACATAGCCTTGAATTCCCATTGCACGTTAAAGCACTGAGGGATTTTGGAGTTGTTATAAGCACACATAAATCCCCAAACAACAAACCATGAAAGAGGAAAATAATGGCCCAAAGAAGAGAGAAGGAAAATTTCCTTCGACTCCTTCAAAGTCAGGATTTTAGTCCAAGGCCTTCAGTAGCACTGAAAAAAGTCTTTGTGCTCCAAGACCCAAGCCGAGTTCTCGCTAATGAAATTCAAAGGGCAATTTTCCTTCAGGGCACCGATTCTAATAGTATAAAGCCTCCTACATTTTCCTAACCCACTGTCAGAAACTGGCCACTGCTGGAAGCAGAACGCACCAGTACACCGGGGCTGCCTGTCTGAACTGGTGCCGCAGCACCAATCTTACACTGGGGTTGCTGCGCCTGCTTTCCAAGTCAGTGCTGGCTCCACATCCAGAGCCGGCACACGCTATGGAGCTGGGACACTTGGCAGGGATTTCCTATCTGCAAATTGTCATTACTGGGACAGGAAAAAACCCAACCCTGGACTAGCCTGGGTCTTAGCTGCCGGTGTTCTTAAAGAAAAGGCCCAAAGAAACACTGACTGAGGAGATAAAGGTGGTATTTACACCTTCCTAAAATAGCAACAGCTCAGAAAGGCACCCGTGTTGTTTCTTTGTCTTGCGGAGTGTTTGCATAGAGCATCCTCCAGTAGTTTGGGTACTGCAGGCAGTGCCAGTGCTGTAGAGTGTGGCATCTGACGGCAGTGTCAGCATCAGGGAAACTGCAGTGTGAAATAAGCAGGTAAATGAGCCTGGCTCTTCCTGTCATGAGCCTGTCTGGTGCCCTGGGAAGCACATGGGGAGGGAGGCAGGAGAACTGGGTGCTGTGGAGTGACTGGACCAAGTTTGGTCTATCCTGGTGGGAAAATGCCAGGGATTTCAGACACACCTTCCAAATCTTGTTTCTCCTTCATTCATGGGCAACAGCCCAGCTTTGATTGCAGAGACTTGTATCCGTACTGGAAGTGAAGGAAGTCCTTCCTCCCTTAACTGGCTGCTATGTTCCTCCTCTCCCCTTCTAGGAGGGCCATAGTCTCCTCTAGATTGAACCTTACAGCCAGGGGTTCCTCTTCCTTGCCCTCCTTTCCCATAGCAGTGCTCATTCCTTGGGCTCTGCATTCCTGCCTGGTTTTAATGGGCTCACAGCACACCATGTTTCTGAAAACCTCACTGCACTCTTGGAAGTCCCAGAGCATCTATGGATCCTGCAGAGCATCACTTTGCAGGATGCGCTTTCTAAGCCTGCATCCTGCTTGCAGCATCCAGCTCCTCATCGGAGAAGCCATAATTTAGGGGTCTCCAGCAAGCAGCAGGTCCCAGGTCGTGGAGCCACCTTTCCAGTAGATGGCATCAAAGACAGTGAGTTCCTCTGCCTGACCCGGCTCCCATCTCCCCATCTCTCTGTCCCCACAGTCCCATTTCCCTACAGTGCTAGAGCAGAGATTCCTTAAAGACCCCAAGCTCCTTAAAGCAGCTGAACAAAATCATTATAGACCTTTAGGTGCTGATTTTGATGTCTGAATGTCATTTTCTATGTCTATTTTTTCTAGGTATATATAATTTTGGCATATCTAGTGCCCTGCATAGTAGGAAAAGGCTATTCATCTTTTTCTTTCTCTGTAAGCTGTGAATAGACCTGATAGTTGTTGGAGGTCATTGACCTACTGGACATGAGGAAATTCCAATCTCAACATAAGCACATGGAGCTGTTGGAGCAAGTCCAGAAGAGGCCACAAGGATGCTCAGGGGCTGGAGCACCTCCTCTATGGAGCCAGGCTGAGAACACTGGGGCTGTTCAGCCTGGAGAAGAGAAGCTATGTGGAGACCTCATAGCAGCCTTCCAGTGTCTGAAGGGGGCTACAAGGATGCTGGAGAGGGACTCTTTGTCAGGGACTGTAGTGATAGGACGAGGGGGAATGGGTTTAAACTGAAAGAGGGGAAGTTCAGGTTGGATCTAAGGCAGAAGTTCTTCCCTGGGAGGGTGCTGAGGCGCTGGCACAGGGTGCCCAGAGAAGCTGTGGCTGCCCCATCCCTGGCAGTGTTCAAGGCCAGGTTGGACACAGGGGCTTGGAGCACCCTGCTCTAGTGGAAGGTGTCCCTGCCCGTGGCAGGGGCTGGAACTGGATGGGCTTTAAGGTCCCTTCCAACCCAAACCAGTCTGGGATCCTATGATCTCAACTCCCACGTGTAGCAATTCCCATGATCAGCAAGTTTATCACACCAGGACACTCCACTGCACCGGCATTGACACATTGCATTTAAAATCCGATCATTGACTCACACTTCTTTCTGTTCTCTTGGGAATGTTTCCTGAATCGGATTCCCTGCGTTACCAGGAGGAGGTCAGGAGCAGCAGGTGGGTACCTGGTGAAGTTTAGGAGCAGGGAATGTGCGTGTAGATTTCATTTTTAAACTTAGACCCCAGTGACTTTTAAATGTAATGATCGGAACGTACCCTGCCCTTGGGAAGCGCATTTAAGCTGCCTCCCAGTGCTTGCAGTAGACTTAGCAAGGTTTTATGGATCTATTTTCAACTGGAAGGAAAGAACTGGAATTTCTTCCTGCTGGGTTCCTCTATTTGTAAGTTCGAAGAAAACAGAAAATGCCTTCCCTTCTTTCCCGGCCACAGATACCATTACATATGCTGGGCCTGACTCTTCACTCCTCACCGGCTGAAGGTAACCTTGGCTGCAGGCAGCCACAGGCAGGATTTGAGCTGTTGTGGTCTGGGAAGCAGTGCGAGGGTTTTGGGACTTCTGCCCTTGAACTGGAACTGAACCTTCGGTATATGGACAACTGATTTGAGCCTGGACCAGGGTGAAAGCAGTGGAATACTTCATGGGTTTACGGGGTGAGAATAGCAGGTTTCCTTTTGAAAGCCAGGATTCTGTGATTTGTAGCTTCAGGAACGCTTATTTGCCCAATAAAACAGCCTACTTGACAGTACCTGGGGACTTTCCCCTAGTGACTAGTCCGTAGCCATTAACTCTCACATGCAGTCCCAAGAGACAGGCACAGTTTGGCTTTGCATGCCCTGAGTAATGAAGGAATAAATAAATAACCCTTCCTGGCCCATGCAATTCACCATTTATAGTCACGTAACCAAATCCTGCATTCTGGGTTCCAAAGAGCCAGGGGCTGAATGGGTCAGGGAGAGGGGATCCTCTCCATCACAGGGGGGAAGCCTTGTCCCATACACGGAGTGAAGTCTGATGGGAAGAGCTAAAAGGATCCTGTGCCCTCCAAAAGCCTCAGGAAAGCTGTCCAACAGCAGCTCCATTTTGAGTTATCCTTGTCTAGTTTCCACATCATCCATATATATACGTTACAGTTTCATGGAATGGGTTGGGTTGGAAGGGGCTTTAAAGCTCATCCAGTTCCAACCCCTGCCATGGGCAGGGACACCTTCCACTGGAGCAGGTTGCTCCAAGCCCCTGGGTCCAACCTGGCCTTGAACACTGCCAGGGAACAGAAAGGCCAGAAGTGTTGAGGTGGCAAGTGAGTTTGTTATTTGGCTCACAGAAGGATTCGGCTGCTGTCCCGTGCACTGATGTGGCTCACCTCTTATGTTTCATAGGTTTGGCCATTGGTTTTGGGGAAGTCTGGAACTCACCCACTTGTTTCAGGGGAGGCAGCACATTACCTGCCTGGAGCATAGGAGCGCTGGGCCCTGGGAGGATGCTGCTTTACAACCTCGTATGTGTTTCCGATTTGGCAGAGATTAACACCAAAACCTCCCATGTAGTTGTGCCAGGGATCTACAGTGAGGGGCGGGCAGTGGTTCAGAGCCACATCGAGAGCACGGGGATGCGCGAGGACAGAGCTGTGCCAGAGCTGTGCTCAGAGAGCTTCCGCCTCCCTTCTTACGTGCATATGAAATGGCAGAGGTTTGTTGTAAGGGGCTGGGATTTTCCTGCTCACTTTGCTTTATACGAACTTGTCCAAACTAACCTTTAATTCCAGCATTTTAGTAAAGGAAACATCAGCTCTCATTCCTGGGTCGCAGATGGTCATACCTGACACCTTTGGGAAAGAGGAGCTCCTTTTAGCTTGTGAGATGCCTCAGGTTGCTTTTTGGGGTATGTAAATGTGTAAACTCAGTCAATCTCCACTAAAGTAGATTTCCCTTTCTTTACCCTTTCTTTTCCTTGTATTCAGCCTGTAGTTTAAGGGGCTGTGAAAGCAGCCACCCGTGATGGCTGCACTTCTGTCAAACACTTCTCAGGTATTTGTCAGCTCATTTGTTTTCAGTGAAGCTCTTAAAGCTCAGCTTTAACAAAGCCTTTGTCTGACCCTTACCCAATCTGTGTGGGGTTTGGTGTTCACCGTAGCTCCCTGAACCAGCCCTAATACAGACTAGGTTTGCTCCTGCTTGGTTCTCAGCTTAATCCATTGATAGTACGTGATGCAATTAGCAAGTGAGGGCTTCACACGAAATCATCCTGTCCTGTTGTCTGCCCCAAAGCTGGAGCCAAGAAAGGTCTCAGGGAGGAGATTGTGTTTGGCAGCAGCTGTTGAAGCCACTCTGTGCTTTGCTCCTTGAGGATGTGTGTTAAGGAAGCAGGTGACTTCAGCCATGAGAAGGTGTAGTATTGCCCTTTGAATAGCTTATGTTACTGTTCTGACACAAAACCCAATGAAGACTCCTTATCCCATACCAGAATTGAATGACAATTAGCTGGGGCTGTGAAGCAGCATCTGTGTTATCTATTTCTTAACCCTGCTTTACTTCTCCTCATCTCAACATGTAAATCCCATCGCTAATGGGATTTATCAGGCAGAAACCTCTGGAGCAAAATCTGTGGCTTTTGGAGGAAGGTATCCTTGGTTTCCTCAGTAAATCAGATCAGTTCTGTTCAGGCTGTTCAGCTGCAGTGTGCTCCTGTGATCGTGCCTGCTGCTTGCCTTGTTCTTGCCAGAGAATGTCTTGTATGCACAGAAATATGCTTTATGCTGAGTAGAAACTCCCGTCAGCTTCCTCTCACTTCACGTCTTTGGCCTTTTGAGTCATCTTCTCCTTAACCTGACCTTGGCTTTATTTCCCAAGGAATTTGCAGTGCTCAGTTGCTTGGATGTGGCTACTCCTGGCTGCAGGCTCCCTCCTTTCTGGGGCTGCCAGCACGAGTGATGTTATCTTATGCTGATGTGCTCACCTTATAGCATCTTGTGTCCCTCCAGCTCTTGGCAACCCAATAGGCACATAATTGGGTTTACTCCCTTCAGTATCCCCTCGGTGTTATCTGCTCTCTACTTGGGTATCTCTCTTCTCAGAGCTGATGGTTACAATGGCCAAAACCCCTCTCTGCCTTGCTTATAAACTCATACCATGGACTTCTACATCAGGCAAGCAGGCCTGATTCTAAATCAGCTTCCAAATTCAAGTGTAAAATCTCCTCCCTGTATTAATGCACACCCGGGTGTGCACCATCAGTGACTCGATGTACTGGGTAAACACCAGTTGCTAACTGGGTTAATGTGGGCAGTTAATGCTGTCTAAAATGGGATTATCCTGGAACTGAAGAACTCACAGATACTGTAACACTGCCATGGCAGGGGTCAGCAGTGGTTGAGTGGTGGCAGGGGGGGTGAGAAGGGCTCTGCTGACCCCACACTCCCCATCCAGGCCGTTATTTGGGATGAGAGAGGTGACCATAAAAAAACTAATAAGCTGCTGTAAAACACCATCAAAACGGCCTTATCACGGTGTGAGGGAAGTGGTATGAGCATGGTTGTGGGTGTGCCGATGTAGGTGCTGTGCCACCAAGACCAGAAGGGTTTAGCACCGTCAGACTTGTTGCAGCAAGTCGCACATCCCTATGGTGTGCTGGAGGAGAGGTGTTGCTGCGTGGCTGTGCTGAGCCTCCAGCGTGACTCGAGTGAGGTATTTTGATGGCAGGAAGCCTTTGGTTCAGGCTGGTCTAAGTGTCACCTCTCAGGCTGCTTTGTGACACCTTGACTCATAACCACAGGCTCTTCCTGAGCTCGCACGTTTTCCTCCCCAGCCCTGCCTGTGAGCAGCTGCTGCTTTTGCAGAGCCCCTTCGCCACTCCTCATGGCCCAGAGACCAGAAGGGAGATGCACATTTCCAGTGCTCCCATCAGCTCCTGCTGTCTGTCCAGAGCAAGCCGGGTTAGAGAGGGGTTTCCCAAGTTGTTCCTCACAACACAAACCCTGGCACCACGTTCAAACAGGTGATGCACCAGCCTGGCGGTGCTTTAACTGTCCAAGTCTGCCCAGTGCTTTTGGGACCTTGTTCCCCCTCCAGAGGTAAGTTTGCATTTCCCCTCTGCCCATCCAAGCATCTCCAGGTGGTTTAGAAACAGAACGGGTTACTGAAGACCCTGAATGGCTGGCAGAAAAGGGATCATAGTGACTTGGAAACACTTGTTTGGTGCTTGGAGAGCCCTCAGGAATGGTGGCTTTTTGGCTTTGCAAACGTGTCACTTCTGGTAGGAGCTGGGTGAAGACATCACCTGCAGCAAATGCTTTCTTCTGCCTCAGGCAGCATCCAGAGGAAAGGGCTTCGTGTTTTATCTTAAAGAAATGCAGAGACAGGTGCTGCCAAAGGAATGGAAGAAATTAAGTCCAGCTCTTTCCAGGGAGGATGTCCTGGTTCCAAATCCCCTCTTCATTTGGCATTGAGAAGCTGGATTAAAGTAGGTCAGTTCCTCCTAGGGCTGCAAAGGCGAGAAGAGGAGCTGCAGCACGGCACAGACAGGAGATGCAAACCCATCCCCTCTCAGTCCTCACCTCCAGGGCTCCTGGCATTTCAACCCTGGGGTCTCTTGAGCTCTGCTTTACTTCTCTGATCAGAGCTTTGCTTGGCCACTGCCTATGTACTAAACACCTTTTCCCCTTGGCTGCTGGTAGCAATATGTGTGGTTTCCTCTCTTTATCTATTACGAGATAATGATGATCTCCCTGCTCTACATGTTGTGCGCAAGGGCAGGGTAGCAAATGCCCAGCTCTTCCTGCAGTGATGTGCAAAATGCGTTTGCACTGAGTGGTTCCAGCTTTCCTCAGCTCTTCCCTCTGCCACAGGATTGGAAGGGACTGAGAAACTCAGGATTTATAACTGGGGGGCAGCAGGGAAGTAATGGTCCCAATCTGTATTCCGGCTATTCCGAATATGAAGCACACAAGAAAATCTTCTCTGGATGCGTTATTTGAAGCAACATGAATTCCACTCAGCTCAAGAATCTAATTGAGCTGCAGGCTTTGGACAATACTTTAGTCTTTTCATCAATTTGACCACAAACAGCCATTAAAACTCTTTCTGATGGCTAATAGACGTTACATGCTTTTGGTTTAATTAGAACAAGACTAACCCATTCTTCAGTTAAGTTTATTACACTTAGAAACTTAATGCAATTAAAAGATCCATGGTCATTAACTAAGTCCACTGTAATTAATATTTATGGAAAACTTCTAATTGCATGTCCTTCACAGCAGGTGAGGAGGGATGCGAGGCCTTTCTCCCGTAAGCTGCTGGTGTTTAAATGAGGTTGCAAGCTCCATATTGTGTGTCCCAAACTCATGATTGGCTGCTGCTCACGCTCTGGGAGTGCAGCCCAGTACATGGGGGGGTTCTGGGCTCAAGCACACACTAAAGCCAGGTCATGGGGAGCTTCTCATCAACCAACACCCTCAAGTCTTTCTCCTCAGGGCTGCTCCATCCCGTCTCCACTCATCCTGTGTTTGTGCTGGGGATTGCCCCAACCCATGTGCAGGACCTTGCACTTGGCTTTCTTGAACTCCATGGGGTTCACACAGCCTCACCTCTCCAGCCTGTGAAGGTCCCTCTGGATCCCATCTCTTACTTCCAGTACGTAAACCACACCACACAGCTTGGTGTCATCAGCAAACTTGGTGATGGTGCACTTGATCTCACTGTCCACGTCACTGATGAAGATGTTAAATAGCACCAGTCCCAATACCGACCCCTGAAGAACAGGGGTTTTTGGTGGATAGTGGAGCTATAGGGCCAGGTTTGCTTCCAGCCCCTCATCTGCTGACAGCTTGCTTTGGCATTCTGTTATGCCTGGGCTCCTGTGGCATCCTTTGCCCTCATCATTACCCAGACCCAGGTGGGATTTCCATGCCCGGCTTCAGTGCAGCATCTTGGTGTAGCGCAGCCAAAGCTCACAGGGTCAGCTATGGCTAGACACTGAGCCATGGGGAAGCCAGAGTGGTGGAGTTCACTCAGTGCCATCAGCTAAGGGGGACCCATCACAGGGGTGTTCACGGAGAGGGAGCTCTCCAAGTGATGTACCAAGGTGTTCCATCAGCTTGGGACCAGGCATGTGGGGAAGAGATCGTCAGAGGAAGGACAGCACGAGCTGTATCAGGTCCACACGCCGACACTGAGCGACGTGATAGTACCCATGAAGCCAGCGAGCGCACTGGCTATTGGACAGGCCATGGCAGCAAGCTGTGCCTTTTTGCACTGGCAACCCCTAGATCTTCTCCAAAATCTCTTGTCTGCAGCTCCTGATGAATAGTCCCTTTGTGCTACCAGGTAGCGCTCGTTTCTCCTCCCTGAGCAAAAACCAGCATCCCTCCTCAAAGGGATGGAATATGCTCCTTTTTCCATAGGAGGGCTGCATAATTCCCTGTGATTTCATTATCTCTGTGCACTCAGGAGTCCACCACATGGCTCTTCTGTCAGTGGCGAAGGTAAGAGGCTGCACCAGCACGAATTGTCTTTAATAAGATTACACTGGTAATAGGCTACAAGGATGATGTAGCTCCTGATGATTTTGTTCAGTTTTGCTTCCACATAATCAAGGGCAGTACCCATCAAAGCTGCCCAGATCTTTAATTATGCAGTAGTAAGTATATATTCTATGTAACAGCTTTACTATTCAAAGGGAGTTCTTGTTTCTGTGGGCAATACTTCTTTGTCATTGCCATTTTCAGGGCTCTGTGTATGTCTGAGCACATGCAGGGGGATGGTCCAGTTCCTGCAGTACATCGGTGGTGTTTTCTGTGGGCAAAATCCAAGTGTTGAAACATAAAGCGGCCAACGAAGCTGTCTGGAAGGGGGTCAGCCTTGTCATGCTTTGATCTGGTCTGCAAGAAGAAAAGTAAAACCCATAGATGATTGATTGCTGCATGGGGATGCATTGCCCGACGTCAGGCACTCAAGTTGGGCTTGACTCCCTCAGGGCCTCAGTTTCCCATGCTGTAAAAGAGATGAAGGAGTTGTTGGGACTTTTAAACCTGCCTCGGTGGGTATCCCAGGTGGTTTATGTTGTACCATGGGAATGCTGAGAGGTTTAGTTCCTCAGTGTCTCTAAAACTATTGCCTGCCAGAGGGGAGATTGAGATGAGCTCTTAGGCAGAAACTCTTCCCTGTGAGGGTGCTGAGGTGCTGGCACAGGGTGCCCAGAGAAGCTGTGGCTGCCCCATCCCTGGCAGTGTTCAAGGCCAGGTTGGACACAGGGGCTTGGAGCACCCTGCTCCAGTGGAAGGTGTCCCTGCCTGTGGCAGGGGTTGGAACTGGATGACTTGAAGAAGAGCTGTATAACCCAGTGCTGGGAAGCTCATGAGCATCCTGAGCTCTGCCTGCAGTGGGTCTCTCACTGCTTTTCCAGCACATGGGGAATAATAGCGGAGATTTTCCAGCTGGATGAGGCAGTGGAATCGGGGGTCTGGAGAATGGGAAAGGATCCTGTGAGTTTTCCTTTGTGGTGGCAAAGGCCTTTCCCTGCTGCTAACTGGGAGGATTTGAGTGAGTTCTTCAGCCTCGGCCATCAGCCCCAAGCGGAACCGATGGGTGATGAGCTGGCTTTTCATTTGGGACTCACAGGGCTCTATTCTGCAAGCTAAATGAGAGCCCAGATGGCTTAGAAGAACCAGGAGAGCTCCAGCCTGGGCGCAGCCCTTGCCGCGCACGTTCCCATGCTTTTCCAACAGGGGCTGCTCTGCCAAGTGTGATTTCAGAGGAAGCTTGGAAAGAAAGCCCAGCCCCGTCTGTCAGCCTTCCTTTAGAGAGCTTCTGGCGTGTTCATGATGGGCGGAATAGCTGAGAGAAGGGGCTTTTACAAAGCTCAGAGCTGGCCCTCTCTGTGTGCTGCTTCCCGTCTTCCTAGGATGAGTCCCCTTCCGCCATGGCTGAGAATAAGAGACTTCTAAGGGCGAAGAGGACAAGGCAGCAGAAGCTGGCTCGTCAGAGCTGGGGTTGGTTGGTTGTGGATCTGTGGCCCGGGCAGTTCAGTCCCAACGAGCTCTGGTGTAGTCCCAGCTCAGTCACTGCAGCGTGCCTGTATGCATTGCTGTGTGCCGTGCTGGCGGCCACCCCTTGCTCAAGGTGGGTGCGCTTCAGAAGAGGAGCAGTTTGCACGCAGATGAATATTCAGTGCCTGTGGGTGCAGGCTGTGCCAGCAGCGTGTTAAAGTGTTTCCTCTGGGCTGGGAGCTGCAGGGCGGCAGGATTTGCCTCCTCAGCAGTAAAACAGCGTTGGAGGAGTCAAACCTCACCTCCTGCTGCGGTGAGACCTCGGTGTGTGGCCACATCCTATGGAGCCAGGCTGAGAGAGCTGGGCTGGGGCAGCCTGGAGAAGAGAAGGCTCCTGAAGGGGAGACCTCAGAGCAGCTCCAGTGCCTAAAGGGGCTGCAGGAAACCTGGAGAGGGGCTTTGGACAAGGGCCTGTAGGGACAGGACAAGGGAATGGCTTTAACCTGCCAGAGGGGAGACTGAGATGAGCTCTTAGGCAGAAGCTCTTCCCTGTGAGGGTGCTGAGGCGCTGGCACAGGGTGCCCAGAGAAGCTGTGGCTGCCCCATCCCTGGCAGTGTTCAAGGCCAGGTTGGACACAGGGGCTTGGAGCAAGCTGCTCTAGTGGAAGGTGTCCCTGCCAGTGGCAGGGTTGGAACTGGATGAGCTTTAAGGTCCCTTCCAACCCAAACCAGTCTGGGGTTCTATGATCTCTGCAGACCAGGGAGTGCTTTGGGGCACTGCTCTGAGATTGCCCTTGGAGCTCCCATGGGCTGAGGATGCGTTGGGGACCTGAGTGCTGCTCTGTGCTGTGTCTGAATGCCTGAATACTTCAAAGGTGGCTTTGCAGGTGTCCATCTGGCCTTCGTCCTGACACCCACTGTGTGCTCCAGGCAAAGCATGCCTTGGCTCAGCGCAGACACCCCACCACTGCTTCATCCATCCGTGAGCAGGAAAACTTCTAATTAAAGCCAGATTATTGGTCTTGGCCCTTCTTGTTAATGTTTTGGTTCGGGGTTTTCTTTTTCTAAGTCCCTTCAAGATGTCTGGATAGATGATAGCGAGCTTCGTTTGTGATAGAGGAAGCGTTTGCACACAGTGGCTAAATGTTGTTGGAAAAGAGCAAAATTACTGGCTGCTCACTTAATCCTGATTAAACTGGCAGCTGGGAGATACTGATCAGTGTGTTCACAGCAAACTATCCGTGTCCAATGCGCAGAGCAAACAAGCCCGAACTGCAGTTCCTTAACCCTTCCCATGTCAGTGGCTTTGTGCCCTGAACCGGAGCATCGCTTTTCCTGAGCAGTCACCCAGGTCTGGGACTCTTCTCCACTGGGGACCTTCGGTGGTCCCCACTCCCAGTTGCTGCTGCAGGGATGCTTAATCATAGAATCAGAATCCCAGAACAGTTTGGGTGGGAAAGGACCTTAAAGCTCATCCAGTTCCAACCCCTGCCACACGCAGGGACACCTTCCACTGGAGCAGCTTGCTCCAAGCCCCTGTGTCCAACCTGGCCTTGAACACTGCCAGGGATGGGGCAGCCACAGCTTCTCTGGGCACCCTGTGCCAGCACCTCAGCACCCTCACAGGGAAGAGCTTCTGCCTAAGAGCTCATCTGAATGCTTGAAGTGGATTGGAGTGTTTCATAGAATCCAAGAAAGCTGCCCTGAGAGAGTACCCACAGGGTTCGCGCTGACTGATTGTAGGGGGCTAAGTCAAAAACAGGGCTCAGCCAGAGCGAGCAGCCGCCGGGATGGTCCCAGCTTTCCTGATGCTTCCAAATCCTGTTGGTTCCATCACTGTCGCTTATTTTCCCACCCATCCTTTAATTTCTGCTGTGTACCTTCTGAGGACAGATGGCAGGATGGACCCCACACACCTCCCAGACAGCCCTTCTGACCGTGCTCTCAGCCTCAGCATCATAAACCAGGAAGCAATTCGGATGCTGCCAAGAGAGGCAGCGGTGAACAAGAACAGCCCAGCTTCCTGCTCGGGTGCTTTATTATTCCCCCCAAACCCAGACTCCCATTAGAGGCCATGCATTCTTACTGCAGCCACACCAGGGTGTCTCCAAATGAAACAAACTACTCCGGGTTGTGCCTGCTTTCAGTATTCCCAGCTTCTTTTTACCTCCGCTGCTTGCGTTAACAGAGGCCAGGTGTATTTCTATGGAAGAGCATGGAATTGTGTTCAGCCTCCCTGGGAATGAGTGGGACTGGTGCTGGAATGGATGGATATTAAAGTGACAAGGCAAAGGAATAGTTTGCTGGAGGGCCCCCAGAAAAGTGTTTTTCCCTGGGGAAATCAGTGCTGCAGGGGCTTAGTTTATCCTTGGCAAAGAGTTCCTTTAAAGGAACACAATTCCTGTTGGAGGTTCCATAACCAGTACCAGGTCCTGCACAGAATTAACTCATTGTGGTAGATCCTGATGCTGTTTCACCACTCAGCGCTCCTGGAAAAGGTCAGTGTTTATTTCTTGACTGTCAGATAGCAAACTGTATTCCCATGGGGTGAGTGGGAAGCATGGAAGGGAAGTGACTTCCCAATACCTCAGGCAGCATCACTGCCAAAACCAGCAGCTGTCTCTCCCCATTCCCTCCAATCCTCACCCTTGTGCTGCTTCTCCATCCTGGTGCTCTGCACGCCTCATGCTTGATGTGATAAGGGTTCCTCGCCCTCCCAGAAATCCCAAAGAAAGGTATTTCTCCAGATGTTTTCCCTCCTGGCACGTGACAGTCTTGCAGGAGCGTCCATTGTATGCTATAAAGACAGGCGCCATCATAACCCCTGTCCTTGGGCAAGCAGACTCAGGCTTCCTGTTTGCCTCCTTACCCTTGTTGCACCAAATGCTCCCCTACAGGTGCATCCACACAATAGCTGACTCTGAGCCCACGCTTGTATCCTCCGTGCTCCGCTCCGGATGGTGGATCGCTGTTGGATGGCGTTCCTCCAGGATGCTGATGGTCCTTTCTGAAGTGTGCTGTTGCTGACCGCAGGGCCAGCTCTTCCTCCTCACATCCAAGTTTATGAGATACAAACTTGGATGTTCATGTCCATGGTGGATGAAACCTATCTGCCGTAGGTGATGGAGTTGAGCTATGTGACAGCTGAGGAAGCAGCTTAAATCAAGATGGAAACAGTGATGGAGTTGTGGCTGTATTGCAGGGTGCTGCTGTTCTCTTTTCCACATGGTAGAGAGCGTTGTCACCTCTGAAGCTTGCAGTTCAGGTGTGCACTCAGGCTGTGGTGCCCTTACTGTGCTCCCTGGGGTTGGTGGCATCGCTGGGTTCTCCTTTGGGTATGTGTTTAACTCCCAGAAGCCACCACTGTGTTGGCACGCGTTCATGCTGCCGCTCCCCAGGGGCCTTGACTGCTGCAAGCGATACTTCAGCCTGTTTGTGTTTGAATGTTCTTCATTCCAGCCCGGGCACGCAGCGTTTCCTTTGCTGCTGCTCAGCCATGGAGCCCACTCAGAACTCACCGCAGCGTTTCTTTGCATTGCCGAATTCTTTCAAGTCCCAAGGAGATGCCAGGGTGAATGGTGGGAGTGCCTGCGGGCATCCAGAGTGCTTTCACGCCTCGTGCTCTTCTTTACCTCTAAGAGATGAACAAAAGCCTGCATTGTTTCCATAACCCCTGCCAAATCTTGGTTCTTTCTTCCTCCTCATTGGCCTTGCTGGCCTGAGCAGCCATCCCTTACTTCTTACTCTGCCTTAGGGAAGCCACCGGTTAGCAAAACACCCTTATAGAATCACAGAGTGGTTTGGGTTCAAAGGGCCCATAAAGCTCATCCAGCTCCAGCCCCCTGCCATGGGCTCTTCTCTTGGGGTTACCTTGCCCCAAACAACTTCCCTGTGGGAAACCTGGCCTCCTTCCTGTGCTCCGTGTTCTGGGACAGAACAGGGATGGCAGATTCTGGAGCAGATGTTGGCCGGGTGGATATGACTGGGGTGGATTGGAGTTCTACAGAGTGAGAAGGAAAGATCACGAGTTGTGATCCTTTACTCTTGCTCTCCACCCACACCAAGAGGGGAGAGAGGTTTGACCATGGAAGACAATTTAAGGCATGGGATGGAGCAGTCTCCTCCCCTGTGTTGCCTCTTGAAGTAGGGAGTGTATTTACAAGCACAAGCAAGACTTTGATTATTGTGCCCTGAGTACTGTCACAGTCTTTGTCCATGCTATAGGCACGTGGGCAATTTGGGCATCACAGGCACTGAACCCATGACACATTCTCCTATGTGTCATGAGTTCAAATCTGCTTCCCTCTAGTGCTTGCAAACATGTTTGGTTACGTTAGTTTTCTGCATGTGTATGTGATTTGGATAAACCATAGAATCATGGAACAGGTTGGGTTGGAAAGGACCTTGAGGTCATCCAGTTCCAACCCCCTGCTATAGGCAGGGATGCCTCACCCTGAGTAAATGATTATGGGTGTCGGTGGTTGTTTTAACATCTGGGACAAAGAGAAGTGCTCCCTTCTTTTGTTACACCTAGAGACATGGAGCAGAAGACATTGTTTAGTTATTATCCATGCAGCCTTTAGGATAGACCCTGGACAAATCTGGTGGAGTCATAGTGTGGATTCATTCACAGCAAATGAGACCTAAGACTGTGGAAGGTGTTGGGTGAATTATCCATTGGGCAGGAAGTGGGTTTGAGGGAAAAGAAAGCGGTTCCTGCAATTCCTGAGGTCAGGATGTGTGTTTTACTCCTCTGCAACATAACTGACACCACTGATCTCTCCCCTGCCTTGGGCAGGACGTGTTTCATGGCCACTAAGTGGAAGCAGCTCAGTCTTTCATGTTCTATAGTGTGCTTGTTCCCCCTTCTTCGTCTCGCAGCCTTGGTATCGCTGATAGGATGACAGAACGTGTTCAGTGCACAGAACTATTACAAGTGTAGCTCAGATGGTGCTGATGGGAGGGTGACATATTCTCCTGAATAATGTATTTTAACAGAAAAGATTTGTGATGCTGAAGTGTTAGGAGAACTCTTCCCTTTAACTCTTTCTGGGGTGGCTGCTTGTTGGGATTCACTTGTTTGGGCAAGAAGAGGCTTGGCCTGTTTGAGCATGGGTTGGACATCTCTTGTCAGCCAAAGCCACCACCTCCTTCAAGGGCTCTCAAACTGTTGGTCACGGTCCTTTGGAGGCTGGAGGAAGGGGATTCCCACGAGGACTCCATAGGGAAGTACTGAAGAAGCAGTCACTGGCAGTTTGATTTGCCCTGCCTTAGGAACAGCGAGCTTTTTCCAGGGTGGAGGATTGAATGGGCTGTAATTACTGCCTGCAAAGTATTGATGATAAGAAGGAACGGTTGGATACCTTTAATTCCTGGCAGCAGCTCAGTTCCCTGCAGTCAATGACTGTAAGCACTTGCTCTCAGGAGTAGCTACTCTCATCCTCCTGTCCAGGGGGAACCAACTGGTTCAATGCTGGTCCAGGGGTTTGCACAGGAATAGGTGAACCAGATGGAAGCAGAGCGGTTTGTGATCATAATCCCAGCACTTCCGACATCTCTAAGGCGTGTTGGAGCCTGGAGGATGTCTGGGTGGGAAAAGGGGACCTGGAGTATGCTTAGGTGATGCTCAGAGAGTGCTTTTGTCAGCGCACTGTATCTGGAAAGGAAAGACAGAAACTCCTCTATTTCTGGTTTACAGATGAGGCCCTGCAATGTAAAAGGTGAACCTCTGATGTTCTTGAAGTCAATGCCCCCCAGGTGGCCAGGGCATTATCCCGAACAGTTTGTGATCCTGCAACCCCTGCTTTAGAGCTTGGCCACAGATTCTTCCATCACTTGAATCTGATTCATGTTAATCTTGAAGGGACTGGAAACATCTCACTCCGTCATCTGGCTTTTCCATAATGAAGTATCAAAGCATTCATACAAAGGAGCCAAGTATTGTTATTCTCGTGTTTCAGCTGGAGAACCAGTTCATGGAAGGCAAAGTGACGTGCAAAGTGGCAGAGGCAAGAGTGGGTTCTCCGTGTCCTCCATTCCTCTCTCATAAACCCAAAGAGCAGTAAAATGAAACAGGTTCATAGCAGGAAAAATGAGATTTTAGATCATAGAATCGTAGAATCATAGAATAGTAAGGGTTGGAAAGGACCTCAAGATCATCCAGTTCCAACCCCCCTGCCATGGGCAGGGACACCTCCCACTAAACCATGCCATCCAAGGCTATGTCCAACCCCACCTTGAACGCCGCCAGGGATGAAGCATTCACAACCTCCCTCGGCAACCCATTCCAGGGCCCCACCACCCTCACAGTAAAGAATTTCTTCCTCAGATCCAATCTAAACCTCCCCTGTTTAAGTTTGAACCCATTACCCCTTGTCCTATCACTACAGTCCCTAATGAAGAGTCCCTCCCCAGCATCCCTATAGGCCCCCTTCAGGTATTGGAAGGCTGCTCTGAGGTCTCCACGCAGCCTTCTCTTCTCCAGGCTGAACAGCCCCAATTTTCTCAGCCTATCTTCATACGAGAGGTGCTCCAGTCCCCTGATCATCCTCGTGGCCTCCTCTGCACTTGTTCCAACAGTTCCATGTCCTTTTTATGTTGAGGACACCAGAACTGCACACAATACTCCAAGTGAGGTCTCACGAGAGCAGAGTAGAGGGGCAGGATCACCTCCCTCGACCTGCTGGTCACGCTCCTTTTGATGCAGCCCAGGATACGGTTGGCTTTCTGGGCTGCAAGCGCACACTGCCGGCTCATGTTCATTTTTTCATCAACCCACACCCCCAAGTCCTTCTCCACAGGGCTGCTCTGAATCTCCTCCCCGCCCAACCTGTAGCTGTGCCTGGCATTGCTCCGACCCAGGTGGAGGACCTTGCACTTAGCATGGTTAAACTTCATTAGGTTGGCATCCGCCCACCTCACAAGCGTGTCAAGGTCCCTCTGGATGGCATTCCTTCCCTCCAACTTATCAACCGAACCACACAGCTTGGTGTCCTTAAATAATTGTCAGCATCTTGATCTGATGCGGTCCCAATATGTGAGAAGAGTTCTTTTGCAATTATGGAAACGTCAGCAGCGGTCTGTGCAGATCCAGCTAGCAATTGGGGCCAGACAGTTTTGTTTGTAACTAATTTTGGTTTCAAGCTTTTTAAGAATTTGAAAT
The DNA here is from genome assembly GCA_039720435.1 of Amazona ochrocephala. Taxonomy (NCBI): domain Eukaryota; kingdom Metazoa; phylum Chordata; class Aves; order Psittaciformes; family Psittacidae; genus Amazona; species Amazona ochrocephala. The sequence continues at coordinate 4,247,350 of CM077881.1, read as the reverse complement.
TGGGTATTGTGTTTCTCATGAGTAGAAAACAAGTTTAATTATTTAAAATTGTGATTATTAATTGCTTCTTTCTTAACAGGCATGTAATTTAAATGGAAAAACAGTCCTTTTGGCATATAATGTTGTAGTTGAATTATAATTTAGACAGTAAATAACAAAAACCCAAAACTTAAATGGCAGTGCAACACACTGATAGGCAAATTGCAGTGCATTAGATCTTATTGGATGCTGCAAGGATCAAGTTATTCTTGGACTCACTGTGGCTCAGTGCAATTTAATGACCTCTGCAAAACGGATAGGTTTTTGCATAGCTAAATTCAAAGGAATAATTAAATCCCTCTTAATTACTGAGACAGGAACTAGTAGGAGAGAAGATCCCGAGTCTTTAGGTCAGATTCACCTTAATCCATCACCAGGCCTAGTAAAACTTTGTCTTCTGAATAAATGCACCCTATAAATTAGACCCATAAATTGTTCCTCTTGAAACAAGCTGTCTTCCTGCTTTATGCATCATTGTAAAGGGAGATAATTGAATATGAATAGAAGAACAGGAATTTTCTTCATCGACGGAGAAACAGACATTCAGAATGAGTAACGTAAATGCTAATGCATATATATATGTGTGTTTTGGGGATGGTGCTGACATCTGCATAGGACACATTAGACCAAGGCTGACTTTTCAATAGCTGTTGGAAACCAGCGCTGCTCTCCAACCTGGGGACAATTCTCCTCCATTCCAGTTTCTTTGTGCATTAGCAATTACTTTCAAATGTTTAAAACTCAATGGCAATTGCCAAAACCCGCGTTGCCTCCCAAGGAAATGCTCTTAATTTCTTTGGGATTAGGTTCCAAATATGTGGCTAAGCTCAGCTCAGTGATAGCTGAGGTTTGGTTTTAGGCAGGTTGTGCGTCCACGCACAGATTTAGTGCCTGGAAGGTGCAGGCAGCTGTGACCATGCTGGGGCTGGGGCTGTGGACGTGTAACAACGTTAGCGGTAGAAGAGATTAATCTTTTCCACATTCCCTGCTGTGGTTGGAGGTGATTTTCACGTTGTTTTGTTCTTGGCTGTCCCAATGCTCCTATTCGCTCCTCCATGGGAACCTCTTTGCAGTGATTTTACAGCCTGGTGTATGATGCGCACATGAAAAATGGCTGCTTGAGTAAGAGGTTTCTTGGTTCCACCCAGAAAAGAAATACATAAAGTCACTAGAAAGTGGCTTTTATGCAGAAAAGCTCATATATACCATAAAAGCAACCGGAACAGTCTCTGAATGAGATATAAAGGGATTTGCTGTGCGCAGAAGGAAGCTGAAACTGGGTATTCCTCTTTGATTTTAGGACTTTATGTTTTAATACCTCTGAAATACAAGTGCCTGTGTGTACCTCACTGGCTCTGTCACCTTCCCCCTCCCTTTTGTACATCACAATATGCAGCCTTGGGGTCGCATGAAGTTGTCAGAGGATGCTTCTTGCAGCCCTGTCCCTGCAGCAGCGATAAAAACGTAGCTTAGGCTTGGAAAGTGAGGGAGAGTCATAGACTCTGCTGGGTTGGAAAAGGATATTGCATTGCTGCAAAACGGCAAGGAGAAGGTCATAAAATTATCATGCCTGTCAATTCCAGATGTGAACCGTATGACGGCAAAGCCCTTCTCTCTGTCCTTGCTTGAATCGACTCCCTGCTAAGCCTCCCCAACATCTGTCTGCTCTGAAAGCTCTGTTTTCCCTGTGCTCAGCCACGTGCACAGTGCACACCTTGTGCTGGGACTAAAAGGTCTATTGAAAAAACCCCAGCATTATGCAATGGATGAAGTGTTTGCTTAGGATTAGGTGTCGTGGTTAATAAGAGCATTAAGAAGTGTCTCTGGCCACTGTCACAATGACCTTCTAGTTCCTCTGTTAATACGGATGTTCATCTGGTTGGAGTGGCTTTTGTCCTATTCCCGGGGCACAAAAGAAAGAGGAAAACTGGCCTTTAAAGGATGGAAAGTTATGCAGCAGTGCTAAATATATCAGTGTTAGCGGACCTGCACTTACCAGGATACGCTGTTCCAGCAGCGCTTCCAGCACAAATGCAACAGAGGCAAGTCTGCTTGGGAGCACTTGGTGGGAGTTGTTGGGAAATAGGGAGTTATATCCACATGGAAGGGCGGTGGCTTTGGGAAAGCTGAGCATGGGGATCCTGCCTCTCTGCTGCCGGGTCCATGTGAGGCATTGGGATGTGCGTCCTCTTCCCGGGAACGCTCAAGTTACACGGGCCTTGAGCTTTGCCATAGTAGCAGAGGAAGGGAGAGTACAAAGGTTATGGAAAACAAAACATTAATTCTCCAGCCCAGCTGTGTTACAGCAAAGTGCAGCTTATTTATACCCCGGGCAGGCTGTTCGCAAACCAGGCCTGCTCTCCAGCAATGCATTCCATGACAACTATTAAATGGTTCCACGATGGACTCATCCTTACCGTCTGATAAAAGCCAGTGCTCCCTCCAATGACCAGGGCTTCTCAATCACAGCTCTTTGTGCCTGGGGAAGGAGGAATGGGGGAAACAAAGCCTTCAGCAGCGTCAGTCGTACTCTGCAGACGTCTCTGGGGGCACATTGTGTGGGGAGGATTGATCGCTCGCTCAGAGCTCGGAGTCCTGCAGCTTTTAATTAGGGAGATGGGCTGCTGATGTGAATAGCCCTTTGGTTTTATGGGATACCTTTCCATGGAGAAATACCCTGATCTTGCCTCCATCCACCAGCGTAAATCACAGCTGAGGCGGGTGATGCTCCCTGGGGAGGCTGGATCCCAGCCCATGGTGCATGAGGAAGCCAGGGAGCTCCAGCACATCCACTCATGGGCCCTGTGTATCTGCCGTGCTTGCAAAACCAGGATGCATTTCCTATTTGTGGAAGTGAATTCAAGCCAAAGGGATGGAACCTGATGCAGTGTGGCATCCATGAGGCTCCCTAGCCCATTGGGACTTCACAGTGACTCCAAGGGCTTGTCCCATAGGAGGGCACGTGCATGGCAAGGGGGGGTGCATAGATCAATCTCCAGCCGTCTGGATTCCTGCCAGCCTTCCAAGCAGGCAATGCTTGGAGCCGATGGCTGCACAGAGCCCTGTGAGGGCTCCTTTGTCAAGGGCGTACCCAAGCACTGAAACCACAGGGACAGCTAATTTATGTGAGAAGGTTTTCAGTGGATCAGTGGGGAGGGCACTGCTGCCCAGGGGCTTGCTCCTCTCAGAGTGTTTAATTGCTAATCAGGGGCTGGCTTCAGCTGCTCCCATTCTCAGGCACTTTCTGTCTGTCAATAGAAGTGGCGAGGCTCGTGCTTTATAACCGAGATGTTTATCTCACCCGAATGTGGGAAGCGCTTAGGAGGCTGCTGTTTCTTACTGCACGGCTTTGATGAGGGAAACAGTTGCTGTTACTTCAGTTTCAGCCTGATTTTCTGACTGGGATCTGGGAGGAGGATGCCCTAATTAATCCTTTGGGAAAGTGGTTGGGATTCTGGCTTGGGTTGGGTTTGTAGCTAAAGAGCATCTCCCAGATTCAGAACAGTGAAGCTCAGGTCCAAATGTTGCCTGGAGTTTCTGCAGCTCTCCAATGGGCAGTATTCCTTCCTCCTTCGGGCAGCCTGCTCCATTATCCCAAATGAAGTTGTTGTTGCCGGGCTCTGAAGCTTGTCAGTCTACAAACATTTGTGGGCTAGCTTAAATAGTGTTTTATTCCTCTCATGAAGTAATACATGGTAGTGGCTGCTGGGCAGTTAGTCTGAATGTCTCAAGAGATTGTAGTCAACTGGAAAGAGAAGGTCTCTGTGCAGATACCGGCTGTTTTTGGCAGGGGCTGTTGAATATGGGTTAGCAAGGTACCACACATTCCTGTTTCTACCTGTTTTTAGTCATGTTGAATGGCAGCATGGGTTAGAATTGGCTTGTCTTCCTAAGCGAGTAGTTTTCAGTAGAGCATCATTTCACCATAGCATTTACTATGATCTGCTGATACTTAGCTGAGAACCCCAATTTGTTTGCATACATGTTACTTCAACGTTTTTTTCAGGCCCTTTTTCATGTTATCCAGATTCTTGGAATTTCCAGAGCTTCTGTATTCTCTGGGTGGTGTTTGTTGGCTTAGCTGCAAAAGCACAAAGAGGCTTTGTCTGGAGTCAGCATGCTGCCATGTGAAAGACTGCCATGGGATGCAAGCTACCATTAGCCATAGAGGCTAATGAGTTAAAATCAGATTACAGTGATGCAGGCAGAGTTAGCTTCAGAAGTCGTAAGAGGTCACAGGCTGGATGGAAAGTTTTACTGAGGCCCTTAGTCCTAGAAGATAAATGTGTTCCAGCAAACCCAGCTGGAGCATCCCTAACACATCACTTCTAAAGCTGCACAAGTGACTTCCAACATTAGGAAATACATTGAAGGCCCTGGAACAAGGACTTGGGCAGATGCTACTCAAAGTTGGAGTTTGTGAATTGCCTCTAGGAAAGGTTCTTTGGAGGAGAAGGTAGAGAGGTTATTCACAGGAGAAAATACTCGGTGGATGGCAGCCAGGTTATGTGTTACTTCCCATGGGTCCCATCAGGTGGGAAGCAGCAGGCACCTGCCCCAGTGTCGTTGCCCAGGGTGTCTCAGGGGCTTGTCTCATCTGGCTTAATATTAGTGAATAATCAAGTATAGGAAACTACCAACCAAATCATATCAGGGTCCGTAGCAAAAGCAGGGCTCTGAGTACAGGTGTGTGGCAAACACATACCCGTGGAGCATACAAGAGCAGCCGATGGACAAGTGTCAAGAGAGTATCACTAAAAGCAGCATACTTGTGGAAGCCTGAAGTCCACATCAGCCTAGAGTTGGTTTTAGTGATGTTAAATCACTAAAATGCCCCATTCCTGGCATTCTAAATTGGGCAAAAAAGGAGAAGTATAAAAAGGGTTTGGTAGCAAAAGAATGAAGGCTGATGCAGGGCACAGGAGAATACTCCTGCACCAGAATACCCAAAGTAGCCGACAGACCTCCTGAGTGCTGGAGAGAGCCCAGCCTATCCTGCTGACTTCAGAGTGCTATTTTAAGACATAGATGTTTTTACTTTGGTTTTCCTCCAGCGTTGTAGATCTCCATAAGGGAAGGTCGGAAAAGGAATTCTTAAAGCGCAACCAAAGCGAAGGGTCATGCGGGAGGCAGGTTTGAGGACTTGCTCAGCCTGCGGGTTTTAGCCTCCTCTTTGGAGCCTGAATCAGTATTCTGTTAGGTTGTGCAGCGGGAGGAGGCCTGAGGAGCTTTATTCTCAGTGCTTTTTCTTCCTGATGGGATTCTTCACCTTGGGTTGGAGTTAGGGCTCCTGCTTGGGATTTAACTGCCAGAGGATTTCACACTTGACTTTGCAGAAAGCTGTAGTTGGACACTGCAGGACATCTTTAACCCGTACTAGCTTACATACAGATACATGCACTCATAAAGCGTGCAGAGTATTGCCTATGTAGTGAGCTACGCAAACAGTTTATACTAAACATGTGTGATATACTTGAACATTCATTGCTTTCTCAAGACATGCCCATTGGTATGGACTTGGGGCAACTCCAGACTGCCTGGCTGTTTCCATCCAGCGTGAATGTATGGTATGGGAGTAAGGTGCATAAACAGGTCTGGAGGAAGGTTTTCCATTAGCTGCAGGTAGTAATTTATGGTGGGAAAGCAACAGGCAATTAAAGCCCTTACATTGCTGGGCATTAATGTATAGTGCTGTAAGTTAGAACATTTCCTTTAATGTTTTACTTAATGAAGATGAAGCCTCCCTCTTTATGGTCCAGTAAAGTCCTTTCCACACAAGGGCTTGTTTCAGGAATGTCTGTATTATACATACCCACATAGCACATACACCCCAAGCCTACATTTCAAGGTAGTGCTTCATTGCAGACTGGGGAAAAGCCAGCCAAAGGGGTTGATTAGTCCTCCACAGATTGCTCTGTGCGGTCTTGAATGCAGTTTGAATGGGATTGGCTTTGTTGGGTTGTTTTTAGCTTCAAAGGCAGATCTCCACCCTAAGATGCCTTGCAAGGAGTTAGCAATCTGTGCAGAGAATAGAGTCTTCTTGGCTGTTCCACCTCCAGTGCAAAGTGATGCTTTGGAGCATTTTAAATACTAGATTTTCCCAAAGGTATCAAGCATGCTATGTGAATAAACTTCATTTCAAGCCAGGCTGGGTTACAGAAGCAGCCAGTCCGCAGCTAAAACCAGTATGATGGGCCTTCCATTCTGTAAAGGATTCCACTCTTCACTTGAAGCAAAGGGAGGAAACCAGCCTCAAGGGAAATACTCAGATAAAAGCAAATATAGATCCCCAGAAGGTAAAGCAGTCTCCATGCTGCTGTTCTTGTTTAGTTGTGCTTTCTTCTCCTCTGTTCTAAAACGTTAAGCCTTTGTTATTGATTTAGTATGTAAGAAATGTACAGTCTGATCCTGATAAATACCAAGTACCATCCCTAAGCAGGCAGTACAGCAGAGAAAACTGAGCTGCTGCTATAGCCTTACTGATGCTTTGAGGCCATCATTGGAATGGCAGACTTTCGGATTTCCCTTGGGAGAGGTCCCGTACCTGCAGTGGAAAACTCCTGCACTGTGTGTTGCACTGGAGGCGGGGATGTAGTTCCCGATGTGCCCCCTTTTCATCCACAGCTCTTCGGGGTACCTTGCACTACTTCATCATTGGTTTCTAGGTCTTGAAGCCTGTGAAGAACTGACTCAGAAACCATCTTAACCTTACAGGGATGAACGTGGCAGGGTCTGAAAACAAGTGACGGCAGCGGTGGTGCCTGGTGCCATTGCTCTGAGCAGGGCAGGTGTGGTGCAAAACTAGTGATGATGGAGTCCTGATGATCTTGTGGTTTCAGGTTGTGAGTAACTGCCATGGGAAGTATCTAGTCAGTCCCACTCAACCTAATTTTAAGAAGCTATTTGGAGGACACGGTATTTATTAGACATCATCTTTATGAAAGTGGTGGATGGGGACCAATGGAGATGATGCTGGAGGCTCTGCAAGTTCAGCACAGAGTGCAGACCTTGCCTCTGCAGAGCTGATGGGCTGCAACACCGGGAGCTGAAACCAAGTGTCCCAGGCTGAGAACATTGGGGCTGTTCAGCCTGGAGAAGAGAAGCTGTGTGGAGAGCTCAGAGCAGCTTCCAGTGCCTGAAGGGGGCCTATAGGGATGCTGGGGAGGGACTCTTCATTAGGGACTGTGGTGAGAGGACAAGGGGTAATGGGTTCAAACTGAAACAGGGGAAGTTCAGGTTAGATATAGGGAAGAAGTTCTTGCCTGTGAGGATGCTGAGGCGCTGGCACAGGGTACCCAGAGCAGTGGTAAATGCTCCATCCCTGGCAGTGTTCAAGGCCAGACTGGACAGAACCTTGGGCAACATGGCCCAGTGTGAGGCATCCCTGCCCATGGCAGGGGGTTGGAACTGGATGATCTGAAGGTCTTTTTCAACCCAAACCATTCTATGATTCTATGAGTGCTTTACTGCTCCAACCCAAGTATTCATCATTCAGTTGTTTCAGATTTGGGGTTGTTTATTTGGCCACGCAGAGCAAGATCCCCGTTGCCTTGACTGGGATTAGGTATTTAACAGAACTCTTGGAAGACTTCAGGAAGACCAGGAGTTTGTGCTGACTCTGCACTAAGCATGTGCTGTAGCCCACAGGCTGGACACGCCAGCAGCCTTCATCTGAGGAGCTGTAACTCAAAGCTGGAAGGAAGTGGGGATAAACCTCGAGCTGTTCTCCCGGTGCAGGCAGAGGGCTGAGTGCCAGGAGCACCGGGGATTTAAGCCTTACACTAACAATGTTAGCTTAGCATACTTTCCGTAATCCATTCTTAAGCGCAAACATAGATGTGGTTTGACACCTTGGAAAATGTGCTAGCTGGCTTTCCCCAGCCCACCGCTCCCTCCCGTGTCCTGCCTGATGCGAGGACCACGTGGAAGAGAGCCAGGAGGAGAAGGAAGACCCCATGGCCATCGCTGCTGCCCCTGCATGACTACACTAAGTGTGTTTCCAGGGCAGTCGTGCTGCGTGTTTCCTGCTATGCTTCCATGCTTGAGATACTTGGCTGAAGCGTGGTGCATAAGTGCAGCATGTCATCATTCTTTGAACAGCTTCCCATTTGTGGGTGGAATCAAGAGGACATCCTGCATTTCTCTGGAGGGAGGTATCCTAGCCTAAGATCTCCATTGCCAATTGAAGAAGAAAAGGGATTCAGTGTGGGCTTCCTATTGCTGCTCCATACAGAACGGTGCTGTTTCCCTTGGCTTTAGGAGCTTTGCTCCCCAACAGCTCCACAGAGTAGCTCAGAGGCTGCAGGCACGTGGCACAAGGCTTTACTCCATTACTTGCTCAGCTGCCAGGAGGGCCTGGTTTTCTCATCACTGAAACAAAGCAAAAGGCAAAGCTGATGATCAGCTCCATCACTTCGAGAAGCTAAAGCAGGCTCTGAAAAATCAACAGCTCTGTGAGATGCCACCTTAGGGGTGTCAGATGCTGGAGGACCAGGAGCTGCTGTCCGGGTGATGTGCACGGAGCTGTTTTCCCTGCTCATGCAATCCCCTGTCACTGGCAGAGGTTGGAAAGAGAGCGGAATAATTCATGGAAATGTGTTATTTAAAAGCTTTGAGTTACAGCTCCTCAGATGGAGGTTGCTGGTGTGCCCAGAGAAGCTGTGGCTGCCCCATCCCTGGCAGTGTTCAAGGCCAGGCTGGACACAGGGGCTTGGAGCAAGCTGCTCTAGTGGAAGGTGTCCCTGCCTGTGGCAGGGGTTGGAACTGGATGAGTTTTAAGGTCCCTTCCAACCCAAACCAGTCTGGGATTCAATGATCTGTTGGCACTGTGGACATGAAAGTGCAGGTAAGCAAATTATGAGGATCTCATTTACAGTGTGGCTTAAGCAGATGAGCCTTAGTTTGGAATAACTGTAGCAAAGCTTCTGCTTTGGAAGGGGCAGAAGTTCCTGAGGAGCACATCCAAGTTATTTGGGCGGGCTCTGGGTGCTCAGGTGGCTCTGAGGCCTTTCAGAAGGCATAAATAATGCACTGCCTCCAAGCTTGGGCTGAACTCTAGCGTGCTAGTCAAAATACGTATTTCCTTTCATTACATCAGTTAGTAGCATGAGCATGTTTAGAAACAGGTGGGTTCATGACACCCTTGAGGTTGGATGTAATATTCCTATCTGCTCTGGGCAGAGAAATCGGACAGAAACCCCATGGAGACATACTGCTGTGCTGGGGATGTGTGTGATCCTCTCATTTCCTCATCCAGGCTGAGTACCTTTGCAGCCAAAGATGCAGAACATGCCTTAATTTTCCAGTGAAGGTGCTCCTTTGGCTTCTCACATGAGGAAGGCTTGGGAGCAGGGAGGTACGGGTTCCCAACACGTGCGTGAGTTGGCTGTTCCTGCCCTTTGGAAGGAGAGCTGGCTGCGTGCGTGCCTGTCTGCTTGGGTTCCCTGGGAGTGGCACAGGTAGCTCATGGTTTCATTCTCATTTCAAAGGAGGACTGATTTAGTGAGCACCATCTGAAGATCAATGTTATTCTCCTTAGGGTAGCTCACATTCTGGTGCGGTGAGAAGCAGTCTTTTGATGCTGGATCTTTGTTTAGAGGTTACATTATCACAAATTTGGCCTAATGCTTTTTAAATTACACTTCTCCAAACAGCGTTTGAAATCTTAAATGAAGACTTCTTTCTTTTATAGCAAAGCTCCTTTCTTGCCTGTGTCTGGATCTACCAGGATTCTGAGGCTTAAACCTCCATGCGATGCTTCGCACATGCAGAAGGCAGCATTCATTTTACACGTTTCGTATGGATTTTGTAAGCAATGTATTAAAAGCAAGCAGTGAAATATTCTCTTAGGTGAAGGTCTTTAAAGTGCCAAACGGAGTAAGATGCCTGAGCACCACTGAGCTTCCAATTCAGCCCTTGAAAGTAATCTTTCCCACCCTTGTACTATTAAGTGCCATTAATAGCAAATGCATTAGTTGCATTGAAGATGCACATCTGTTCAGCTATATGCACAAAGGAAATATTGATGTCCAAATCCCGTCTCAGGGGCCTTTAAAATGATTTTCTACTGAATTGAGTAAGGTCATTTGGCAAAGCCATGCAGGCCATCAATAATTAATCCAAGCAGGCCGAGCTGAGTCTCGAGGTGCTTGCAAACACCCTGTTAGACAGGAGAGCTTGGCAAAGCAGAACCAGCTCTCAGATTTGCTCTGCAAACAGTGAATGTGCCTTTAACTTTTAACGGGGAGAGGGAGACTTGCTTTGATTGAAACCAGCTGTGCTGTACTTGCATTGCAGCGCTAGGTGCATCCATATATACTGTGCAGAGCTTCTGATCCCCCGGTCCATCCCTATCCAACCTGGGGGCCACTTAAAAACTCCCGGCATGTACAGTTTGTTTCCACCACATGCTTGCAGGGTGCAGGAATGCAAGAGATGAGATAGGGTTTATCTCAGTTAACTTTAAACTGGAAGAGGGGAGATGAGCTCTTAGGCAGAGAGGGTGCAGAGGCGCTGGCACAGGGTGCCCAGAGAAGCTGTGGCTGCCCCATCCCTGGCAGTGTTCAAGGCCAGGTTGGACACAGGGGCTTGGAGCGCCCTGCTCTAGTGGAAGGTGTCCCTGCCCATGGCAGGGATTGGAACTGGATGAGCTTTAATGTCTCCGATCAAAGTATGTAAGTATCTGAAGGGAGGGTGTCAAGAGGATGGTGTTTCCTCTAGTTTGTTCTTGCTTAAGCAAGTACATGGATGAATCTATATATGTCCAATCCGCAGCCCGTACAAACACTTCCAGGGCTTTTTAATCTCCAAAGCTCTTAATCTGTCATGTTCACATGTGCTGTATTTCCTGAGAGAGAAAATAAATAGGGATGGGTGGAGGAAAACAGCTCCCTGCGTCATCCACTTCCTCAGCACCATCAGTGGCCTGGCGGTGCACTGTGGCTTGCAGAAATGGCAGGAATTGGGATTATTCAAGGGATAATTGCTCCCTTGAATGGGAGCTCCATCCCTGGCAGTGTTCAAGGCCAGGTTGGATGGAGTCTTGGGTGACATGGTCTAGTGTGAGGCATCCCTGCCCATGGCAGGGGGTTGAAAGTGGATGAGCTTGATTTCCTTTCCAATCCAAAGCATTCCATAATTCATGGAAGTTTGCCACTGCCAACCTCCAGCTTGTGCTGTCCTTGTCACCTCTGCTCCTTTTACTTCTCTATTTTAACAAAGCCCCACTTGTTCTCCCTGAACCACTTCAAATCTGCTGTTATAAGCATCATCGCCAACCTCCTCCTTGCTCCCTGATGTGATGTCCTCCACCAGATCTTGCCAAGTGCCAGGTTGAAAAGACCTGGTGGAGAGCCTGGTAGATCCAAGTGCAGCAGGGACACCAAGCGCTCCATCGTGCACCCGTTTTAGCTCTACCAGTACTCACAGCATCCTCTTCCAAGCAGTTATTTCTGGAGCTGTGTGTCTGAGGTCATTAATTAGAACATCACCAGCAGCCAACTGATTAGAAACAAATTACCACAACACTCCGAATTAAACCTTCTTGTGCAGTTGAAAAGCACAAGCGTTCAGCCCAGGAAGCGCCTTGGAATTCAGGAACACAGAGATTTGGGAATGTTTGCTGGCATTTGCCGAGCTTTGGGTTAATTCATGAGATAAATAACTCCCTATCCCCTCAATCTCAGTGTTGCCTTTCGTGTTTGAGGTGTATTGCCTGGAGAAGCGCTTGTACCTAAGCTGGTTTATTCTGCTCAGTTAAAGCTGTAGCAGTTTCATATAAATGGGAAGGATCAAGCAGCAAGCCCATAGACTTCCTTCAGATGTTAGCAAACAGTTTGGCTGTTAATTTCTACCTGGTTTAGATGCTTGACTTTAAATGAGTTGCAATTAAACACAATTAGCTCCGTGTGCAGTTCTGCGAGGCAAGAGAAAAGCAGCGGAGGATGCTGGTTTGCTCTGACAGGGGTTTGCTTTCCTGGAGCTCTTGTGGGCATTGGCCAGGAGGAGATGGTATGGCAAGGTCACCTCTGGAGATCACCTACTTCTTGGGAGTCCATCAGGGACTGTAGTGATAGGATAAGAGGTGATGGGTTCAAACAGGGGAAGTTTAGATTGGATATGAGGAAGAAATTCTTTACCGTAAGGGTGGTGAGGCACTGGAATGGGTTGCCCAGGGAAGTTGTGAATGCTCCATCGCTGGCGGTGTTCAAGGCCAGGTTGGACAGAGCTTTGGGTGGCATGGTTTAGTGTGAGGTGTCCCTGCCCATGGCAGGGGGTTGGAACTGGATGAGCTTAAGGTCCTTTCCAGCCCGAACCATTCTGTGATTCGGCAGCAGCTCCTCAGCTGCACGGCTTGTGCGTAGAAGCTTCTGTTGATGGTGCCGACCTCTCAAACAAAAGCATCTTCCCAAGAGACAGCAGGAAAGCAAAGGATGTGCTAGCTGCCCTGTGAGGACAAACCTTCAGCCCTGGGTCACACACACCGTCAGAGCAGCTCTCCAAAATCTGGTGTTTCAACCACAAAAGCCTCTCTTCCCATCAGGGACATCTGTTTGTGACATAAGGAATGGGGTCCAGGTATAGGATCACAGAATCAACCAGGTCGGAAAAGACCTTTAAGATCATCAAGTCCAGCGTTTATCCCAGGACTGCCACGTCCACGACTAAACCATATCACTGATGGGATCGACTGGGTTTAAAAGACCTTTAAGGTCATCAGGTAATGGGGTTCTCTGAAATTCCAGGCCCTGCTCCAACACTGGGTGCATTTAGTAGCTTTGGTGCAGGTCTGTTTCGCATCATAACAGCAGGAAACATGCTCCGCAGCCATTCATCAAGTGCCCATCAGCAGTGCTGTCAGTCCCTGTGATTTATTTGGGCTTTCGGTGCCAAACATTAAACTGCACATTTTAAAGGGAAGAGAGTTTCACACATGGCACCGAGGACAATTACTGCATCAGTCCAAAGAAACTATCGATGGTTCCAGTGTCTGTTTGCATTGCTCATAAAGAGAATGCTGTTGAGCCCTGTCTCACATGTTGCACAGCCATGGTAAGAGCCCCTGAAGAATATGCTGTTGGACAGATGCTTTCAAGCTTTTTTATCTCATTGCATGCAGCAGGAGTGTGTGCTCTTTAGTTAGGGAGTTAGTGGGAAGTTGGAGATCCCTTGTACCAACAGGGATTGCAGTGATGGGATGAGAGGTGATGGGTTCAAACTTTAATGGGAAGTTCAGGGCCAGGTTGGACACAGGGGCTTGGAGCAAGCTGCTCCAGTGGAAGGTGTCCCTGCCCGTGGCAGGGGTTGGAGCTGGAGGAGCTTTAAGGTCGCTTCCAGCCCAAACCAATCTAAGGTTCTATGAACTAACCCAAATGAAAGCACTGCAGTGCATATGGCCCTTCTTCATTCAGGCAATAGCAGTAACACGCAGGGATCGCTGGAGGACAGTTCATGCAACCATAAGGTCCTACAAAACTGTGCAAGTAATTACTCTTCTATGGATTTTCTCTGGAAACGGGTAAAGAGGAGCTCACTTGTGAGCTAGAGACAAGAAGGGTCTGTACGGCACTTCAGTGAAGGGGAAGGCTCCATCAGTTCCATTTTGCAAGTCCACCACCTTCTTGTACATCTTAACGGTGATGGTGTCAGCCACTGTCATGGAGAGGGTCAGATTCTCCCTCCACCATCCCAAAGCAGAGCAGCGTGAAGCCGTTTTTTGCCACTGATTTAATTAGGGGTAGTGGCCTAATGAGGCACAGATGCTCCATGCCATTCCACTGACTCAGCAGCATCGCTGGTGAGGAGCAGGACAGATGTTGGAGGCAGGGATTTTCCAGACCTCATGGTCCTGTTATGGCTCCTGGGCTGAGAAACCCACCCGCTGCTGAAGACATCTGCATTTTATACACTTACTGACTTCCCTTTGGAAACAGATAAGAGTCCCAGTGTCCACCCCCATATCGCTCCCTGTAAAGGGCAGCCCTTTACTTAGCACAGGCCGTATTCGCAGTGGGGAAGATGCATTTCCCATCGGACGCACGGGAGGCAGAGCGATGATCATTATGGTTATTTATGATGTGCAGAATTCACTGAGCACTTGGCTGTACGAGCACCAGATTCTCTCCTCAGCTCCAGCACTGGCGCTCCCCAGAGCTGGTTCCATTCTGCTCGTTTCCCAGCCTCGCTCTTCATGTCTGGGTATTTGAGCTTCTCCCATGGGCACGGCCTCTTTTGGAACCCCGCGCTGCTCCAGGTTGTGCTTTCTGCAAGGTCGAATATGCACCTAGGAGAAATAAAGGGTGCTGACATTGACCTTTCCTTGCGTGACCAGCTTGCTCCAAGCCCCTGTGTCCAACCTGGCCTTGAACACTGCCAGGGATGGGGCAGCCACAGCTTCTCTGGGCACCCTGGGCCAGCGCCTCAGCACCCTCACAGGGAAGAACTTCTGCCTAAGAGCTCATCTCAGTCTCCCCTCTGGCAGGTTCAAGCCATTCCCCTTGTCCTGTCCCTACAGGCCCTTGTCCAAATCCCCTCTCCAGGTTTCCTGTAGCCCCTTTAAGTATTACCTAAGTTACCAATACCTTTAGGCATTAGTTAATGCTGTAATTGTCTTCCATATGAGGCTTTGCCCAGCTCAGTTGCACAAGGACATGGGATCTACTGTAATGTGGTGGAAAGACCCGAGCATGGGGGAGACAGGGAGAGAAGGGGGAACCTTGGCATTGCCCTGGGCTTTACGAACACCACAGCAGCACGACAGAGGGACATGGGCCCTGGCTGGGATCCTGTCAGTGCTCAGCTCTGCCCTTCTGTGTCCTCTGCAGGCCCTGTGATGAGAACCACCCCCACGTGAAGCCCGACGCGTACGTGAACGACCTCGCCGAAGCGGTTGACATCCTCCTGCAGCAGCTCTAAACCTGATGGCACCAGGGGCAATGGGAAGGAGCAGCGGTGAGGCCGCACAGGCAGCCCCTCCATGAGGCCACCTCCTCCTCTCCCAGCCCCATTGGACATTAACAGCCCCAGCCCCAGCCTTGCCCGGGGTGGGAATCCTTGAATATCCAATGGAACAGTACTGAAATGATCGACTGAGCTCATCACGGGACACCAGACCTGTCCTCCTGCACCTCTTGAGTGCCCTCTCCTTGGGGCCATGCTCCTGCCAGCTCTCCCACAGTGCCAGGCTCTTCCCTGGCTGGAGCTGAGCCTTGTCTGCCCAAAGGAAGCCCTGCGGGTGATGCTGGGGGGGCTGAACCCCCTTTAGCTCTTTGTTCACACCAGGGACCCAGCCTGGGGGTGCCTGGGTGGGAAATGGGGTCCCAGCCATTCACAAACAGCTTTCTTTATTCCTCTCACCCATACTATGCCTTTTGGGGTGCCTGGGATGGGATTGGGGTCCCATTGAGGGGTGATGGAGGCCCCCAAGCCCTGGGTTGGGGTGCACCGTTCCAGCCCCATTCTGTGCGGTCCCATTTGTGCCTCTCCTATGGGTGGCACAAACACTCTTGTTTGGAGGGGGATATCCCTGATCCCGTGGCAAGCTGCTAACTGTCTTTCTACCATGACTAGCCCATGTCCAGCACTGCCCTGGGATGAGGCACAGGAATCTGGTAACACTGCGACACTTCATGGAATAACAGTCAGGAATAAACCCCATCCTGTGGCTCTGGCCCGTTTGTCACTGTGTTCAGTTGGATCAGTGCTAATAGGGATGTTTAGAGGAATGTGAAGTGCTTTTCACCACCTGGAATACTCTGGTGAGGGCCATGGGATTGATGGGATTTTCCTTCCCTCCTTGGGGTCATCTCTCAGTGGCTGTATGTGCGGGGATGTGGGTTTCCTACCTCTTCCCATTAAAATCCTGTGCCAGGGAACTGCTGGTGTTGAGTCCGACACAGCTCCAGCTCATCCACCAGCGGGTGCTCCAATGGAGCATCACTGCGTGGCACGGCACAGCATGGCACAGTTGGCTCTGCCATGAAGGCCAGCACAGGCGACTTGGCTCCAGCCAGTGCTGGTGCTCCTGGCATTAAGTTTCTGGTCCAAGCTGGGAACCAGTCTGTGTAAAGCACCGGCTCCATCATTCCTGCCCGTGACTGTAAATGCTGCTCCATAAGCACGAGGTGGAAATGTTCAGCTGCTTTCTTTCCTTCTCACAGTGATTGCTGTTCTCCTGGATACCAAAAGCACACAGGCACACACCACTCCCCCATGGCGGTAGCTACCTGAACCTGGTCTACACCCCCATGGCTTGATCCTGCTCCAGCAGCACGTGCTTACTGAGACCCACCGCATCAGTTCAGCCCCAGCTCAGCCCCATCCTGCTGCCAGGGAGTGCTCAGCATGGTCAGGCTGCCAATGATGCTCCATTGAGCAGGGACAGACATGAGACTGGGTTTTGGGCAAGACTTTATGCTTTAGAGTGCAATGGAATGAAACCATTTGGGCTTTAACCTGCTTCACACCTCCCATGGGACCATGGAAAGGTGTGCAATTGCATATACGTTATATGCATTTATATATACATACACTCAGGCAGCGCGCTCTGGCCACTGTCTGCATTCAGCTGCTGCTTCCTGCATGTGCAAGGAGGAGGTACGTGGTAATTCCAGCTATTTTTCCAGCATTCCCAACAGCGGAAGATGACCCTGGTCACTGCAGGACACTGGAGGGATGATGCTCTCTGTTCCTGGAGCAGCCTGTGAGCACTGGAGGTACCGCTGAGCAGCAGGGAACTCCTTGGGGACAGCAGGCTAAGGAATTAAATCAGGGTAAAACAAACCACATGTGGGAAAACGACCTCGGTGCATGTCTGAGCTCTGGTTTTGTATCACCCTCTGGGTAGTGGTTCAGCCAAAGGGGACAGTACGGACCGCATCCACGCACATGGAGGATGCTGTGAACCCTGGACCAGTGCTAGGGCTGTGACGGACCACTGAGAGTTTCTTCTTTATCCCCTAATTCCTCCTCTGTGTTCTGCTGTACGCAGCCTATCGCTTCAATCTGATTAAGTTTTGGCAGATAAACATCCTGCCATCTGTCATGAAACTCTGTGAACTGTTTGCTGGCTCAAGGAAACGCGGCAGTTTCCCTCTCGGGTTTACAAAGGGAGATCTCCCTGTTTCCACAGGGATTTAGTTAACACCCTCCACGTGCCTTTGCTCTGCCGGGAGCTCCTGCCAAGCTTGAGTTTAGGTTTGACTTCAAGGGGTAGGACTTCGTCTCTGTCCTCAAACACAAAGTGTAACGTGCTGCTTGGTGCTTAAATATTGACTTGGAATTTGCTGTTGCCTCCTTGGCTGCACTACAGCTGCGTAACAGCCAGTGTCAGGTGGGGGGGGGGGGGAGCATGGGCTGCACCCCCACAGCGTGAGCAGCAGCTCAGGGAGGGGATCCTGCCCCTCTGCTGCGCTCTGGGGAGACCCCCCCTGCAGCCCTGATCCAGCTCTGGGGCAGCAGCACAGGAGGGATGTGGAGCTGTTGGAGCGAGGCCAGAGGAGGCCATGGAGATGCTGCGAGGGCTGGAGCAGCTCTGCTCTGGAGCCAGGCTGAGAGAGCTGGGCTGGGGCAGCCTGGAGAAGAGAAGGCTCCTGAAGGGGAGACCTGAGGTGAGCTTTAAGATCCCTTCCAACACAAACCACTCTATACCTGCCTGCACGTGAACATCCCAAAATGCCCATTTCCTGATGCAACCCACGGCTGGGACTCCCGTGCTATTTCTAACGCAGACACCCCAATGGAGGGTCCCAGATGGGGGCTTTCCCAACCCGCACCCATTTTTGGGACATCCCCAACTCCGTCCTCCCCCCAGCCCCAGGACAGCACAGAGAGGCGAGGCACCCCCGGGGTTACTGAACCAGGAAGCTTTATTTACACAGTAAAAGTAACAAGCAATTTCCTGAGATTGAGCTGCTCTAGTGCAATCAAGTCATGGAGGGGTACGAGTGGGCAACCTCCTCACCACGGGGGAGAGGACACCGGCACCTCCTCCCCGGACACGCACGTCCCACTGTGCTTGTGCAATTGCCAGCGAGACTGCTTGGCTACTACAGGTCATAGCTTCAGAAGGCTTTGTTCCTTCCTTCCTTCTTCTTTATGGGTATTTTTTGGCCATCCTCTTCTTTTCCATTCATTCCTTGAACATCAAACCCACCGATGCCGTGAAGCACTGCTACGATCCTACAACATCCTACGTAAGTCTGGTTAGCCTGTTCAGCCAGGAGCTTTCGAACAATGCACTTGAAACACAACTTCATCCATCAGCCAGACGGGCTCTGCTATAACGTGGCAATATTACAATCTATTTTACAAACACTTCTGTTGCTGTTTTGCTTTGATTTCCATGTGATCTCCGCTCAAAGAGCTGCATCTGCAAACGCATGGTGTGGGCTACGACATTTCCTATTAAAACCCCTTTTCTTTTGCAGGGCGATGAACCCTTATTGCTGCTGGCACAGCTGCTGCTGGCCAGACTGGGTCACGTCTTGTACAAGTCACCATGTCTCTTCACAACCACGAGCCTGTTTTAGCTACCTAGCAAGGAATAACATCCCTTGTCTGCATATTACTTTAATATCACATTCTGGCAGGAATTAGCCGGGGGGGGCGGGGGGTACCAATACAAAAGCATCTGTGGAATAGGTGAAGTCCATTACAAACCAAGAGCAGGATGCTCTGCTCTGCTGCTGTGGGCACAGGGATCTCCTGGTGCCAGGGAGCAATCGGACTTTACAATCAACAGGATGTCCCCTGAATCTGAGGCACGTACTATATTATATTTAATCTTTTTCATTACTTTATTTATATATATATTTATATATATATAAATCCACAAATGTTTTTTTACCTCTACAAGAGAGAGAAAAGAAAAAAAGAGAAATTTTAAAAGTAAGGCTTTCTTAAACTGAGAATAAGCACATGAAATCATACAAACCCAACAGAACACCCAACAGGACACCACCGTGGCCTCCAAACCGTGGCTGGCTGTAGTCTGTGCCTACGCTAACGTGCCCAGTCTAAGGCCATGACTCCTTGGAGAAGCATCTTTAGTAAGGCAAACGGGTTGTGCTGTGTGTAAACTGAATGCTACGGCTATGGCGAGCACAGCTGGGGCGTGCTCCATCGCTCACCTTCCTACTGGTGGGCTTAGCATGGCACCGGCAGCAGCCCTTGGAAAGAAAAGGGGAGCCCTTAGGAATTACAGCCCCGGTGATGCACATGCAAGAGCCCATCCCAAGCTCCGTGGCAGCGGCCAGACCTGGATTGGGGTGAAATTGCCCTTTTTTAGTCAATTGGGAAGAGGTGCCGGGGATGTGTCAGTGGAAGGGGAGATGGAGCATTAGGAAGACTCAAAGCTGAGAACCGAGGCGTGGCAGCAGGGCTCAAAATGATGCCAGGGTGTACTTTCCTTTTAATGACTGCATCAAGTGATGCTTTAAGAGGCAGGGGGTTGGAACTGGATGAGCTTTAAGGTCCCTTCCAACCCAAAGCATCCTAGGATTCTATGATTCCCCAAAATGAAAAGACATCCCTGTCATACCCAAGTATTTTGGGCTGTCCCTGCTTGCCTGGAGGGAGCGGATGTGGCCATTGCCATGAGCAAAACCTCTGCAGTGCCAGGACGGGGACAACAAAGAGCTGGTGGGTTCCACTGCGATGGGAGATGCCACACACATCCCAACCCACCATGGAAGAAAGTGCACTAATGTAACCAGGATAAGGACTAAAGCCTGTACCAGCGGCTCTCAGCCCTGTCTGAGTTACAGGCTCCTAAAACACTGCCAAAGGGGGTGCTGAACCCTCTTTTAACATCGCATCTTCAACTGATGTTGGTCTCAAGGACTTCTCTCTTCTGTTGCTTTGTAGAGCTCAGGAACTAAATCCTGAGCACAAGAGGACCTGCAGAAGATGCTGGAAGCCGCTCGTACAGCTTTCCTGGAGCTTCAAACAGAAAACTGGACCAAGAGGGAGGGAAACAAAAACCTGTGTGTCCTTCTAAACCTGTTAGCAAGGGGCCAGCTTACATTGACCGAAGAGAACTCATATGGTACAAACATAATGGTCACCACTTTATCTGTGCTTAGAAAAGGCACAGGGAAGAGGAAAAGCTTTCAGTGCTGCTACCTGGGGTGTCAGCCTTTGGCCAGCTGACTTTGTCAAGTGAGCCCGTGCTGTGCCTCGGGCACACAGCCCCTTCACAGTGAGACAGAGCCACAAGCCAGGGCGGCAGCCGTGCCCCAGGTAGCAAAGAGGGCACAGCCCTGCTCCAAACTGGGTGCTGGGGAGGGTGGCACCGAGCCTGATCGGGGCTTTATGCCCAATGGGTTTGAGAGAGGGGGCTGGGGGAAGAAAAATAGGGAAGACTGGGAATATAGGGGAAAAAGGCATTTCAGCATCCTTGGGTTGCGCCCACCAAGCGCGGCTGCGGATGCTGCCCCGCACGAGGGCCAGGGGTCCCTTTAATTCCTCGTCAGGAAAAGGAAAATAAGGAAAAAGAAGTAAAAATCCAGCTCTTACCAATATGAAATTTAAGCCAAACTCTTCACTTGTGATTTCGTCCTCATGGCACCGCCAGGGCCGTGGGGTGCTGGGGCTGCACAGGATGCTGCAGCAGGAGCCACAGCCTCCCCTGCAGCCAGTGCTTGGTTTGAAAACCTCAATGCTCTGGTTTCCCCCCATTTTTCCAGTCCCGTGGGTGGAGGTTTCTCCTTGTGCATCCCTTTAACAAGCACAGGGGAGCGTGGCCAGCCCCATCAGCTCCAAGCCTATGTTGGTAAAAGCCATTCACTCACTAAAGGCGAGCTTTTGGCCACCCCCATGCCTGGTGTTCCCAGTTGGACAAGGCAGTTCTCCCACCTAGCTGAGCTCCGGCTACAGTAGTTACAAAGAATGTCAAGATTTACACACGCATGCACACAAATTGCTCTAAATACCTGATGAAGTTTTGGCAAAGCTGCTTCGTCCCCTTCGGAGGGGAGCAGTGGCAGGACCCCACAACCCCATGGCCGGCAGCGGGGAGCCCTGCACGGCTCTGCTGACACCAGGGCGAGAGGACCCGCTCCCTCCTCAGTTGTTCTCTATCTGCTCGATGTCAATCTCGCCATCCAGCTGGAAGAGGCTGTCAGCGCCGGTCCCAGCGCCGCGCCATGCTGCAGCATCCTCCTCCTCCTCACAGGACAGGTCATCCCTGCTGGCCCGGTGCTCCTCGCCCCGCGAGCGCGGCGGCTCCGGCACCGGGGTGCAGGCGGGGGTCCTGCCCGGCATCACCTCCGGGGAGCAGGGGGCTGCAGGCCATGGATGCGGGGCTGGGATCCGGCGGGAGCCGTCCTCGGCCGCGGCGCTAAGGCAGGTGAGGCTGTTGAACGTCTGTCGGTTCTGTGAAGGGAAAACAGGGAGGTGAGATGGTGAGAGGCTGTTCCGAGCTCTTCAACAAAGTGAATGTCTCCAACAGCACCATTTATTCCGCTAGCAAAGGGGAATTTAAAATCACAGAATGGTTGGGGTTGGAATGGACCTTAAAGACCATCTGGTTCCAACATTCTTCCAGTTCAAAGCCATTCCCCTTGTCCTGTCCCTACAGGCCCTTGTCCAAAGCCCCTCTCCAGGTTTCCTGTAGCCCCTTTAGGCACTGGAGCTGCTCTAAGGTCTCCCCTTCAGGAGCCTTCTCTTCTCCAGGCTGCCCCAGCCCAGCTCTCTCAGCCTGGCTCCAGAGCAGAGCTGCTCCAGCCCTCACAGCATCTCCACGGCCTCCTCTGGCCTTGCTCCAACAGCTCCACGTCCCTCTTGTGCTGCTGCCCCAGAGCTGGATCAGGACTGAAGGGGAGGGTCTCCCCAGAGTGCAGCAGAGGGGCAGGATCCCCTCCCCGAGCTGCTGCTCACGCTCTGGGGGTGCAGCCCAGCACACGGGGGGGCTCTGGGCTCAAGCGCACACTGAAGCCGGGTCACGGGGAGCTTGTCCTCAACCAACGCCCCAAGTCCTCTCCTCAGGGCTGCAGACTTCAGCCACATTAAGTATCTGCAGCTCATGTACTGCTAAACCCTCTGCTGCGGCTCATGGCTCTCCTCCCTTACTAAGGACCATGCAAGGTCAGTTCTCTATCCCTCATCTCTCCAACAAAGAGGCTCCACGCTGGTTGCCTTGGCCAGAAGCTTGATTTAGTTTATGCACTGTCACGACTTGGAGACGGTTTGAAGCTCTGACAGCGCTGAGGGGCTTGCAGGCATGCAGAACCCTCATCAGCAGGGCACACACCACCCCCCGAGATGCCGTCTGCCCACAGGCGTGCTCCCGGGGCAGGGCATGCCTCTTACCAGGCTGGTTTTGACAGAGCAAACAAACCCCTTATTAGTGAGTGCCAATGGAAACAACGCGGCCAACCCACTGATGTGTCTGCAGATCCTGTGCTTGGAGCAGGAGGAGATGCAGGAGGCATCTCAGCGGCTTGTGCAAGCCTCTCAGAAGAGCCGGTTCGCGAGTGAGTGTCTGATGGTTCACTCACTTCACGTCTGGGCATGTCCCAACCAAAGGGCCTGAACGTGGGTCCAATAAATAATGGGGGGAAGCAGCCCCCTCGCTAGCCAAAGCTGTTCGCCTGATCTGTGGCCCCCAAAACCACGCCAGTAAATGGCTATGATGAGCACATGAGCATCAGTGCTCCTCTCCTCCTTACGCTTCCCCTCCTGACATAGGATTTACGTGCAGTAAGAAACATGAAGCATATCTGAAGGACATCATGAAGGAATGAAGCTGTGGGTGAGGCGGTTCCTTAAAGATCCCGACCTCGGGGGAGGCTTTTTTAGTGTCATAAAATCCTAGCACGGTTTGTGTTGGAAGGGACCTTAATGTAGGTGAGACAGATGATGTTAAACTAACACGGCTGTTGGGTTGCCTATGGATGACAGGAGAGTGGAGGAGAGCTCTTTGGGTCTCCCGCACTCATTTATCCAGGGGAAGGAAAACACTGCTGCTGTTCCCATCACACCTTATCTCCAAGAGCCTGGGCCAGAGTGCAGCTGCAGTAACCAGAACAACGGCCCCCAACAGAGCACTGCCCCATGGAGTGACATTGCTGCTGCCTGCGTCTGCTCCAGCACAACTCAGGACCAAACACGCAGCCTGAAGACGCAGCCTTGCTCCAAACATCCCCAGCAACGTTCCTGGGCAATTAATGCACATCTGCTTGAGGGCTCTTTGCTTTCTAACCCAGGTAAACTGGCACCAACTCCACCAAAACAGCTCACCCCAGGCTGTGAATGAAGCAGAATCACCCACGTACATCCTCCCTGAGGGATGCAGGTCAAAGCCCCTCCGACTTCACGCTCTTAAGAAATCAGAGGTACTAGTGATGAATTCACACCCACTGACCACATGCCACCCAGGGGCTTTAGACACTAAATGACACACTGTGGTGAAATGAGTCCTTGCAGAAGATGATGCAGAAGATGCTGTAACTGAAAGGAGAAGCTCTTGGTGCCCAAGGAGGAGCTGGCCGTTGCCCGAGCCGGTGGGGATACACTGCACATGGCCTTTAGTCCCTGAAACCTTCCAAAAGGCCACAAGCCCATGTGAAAAGAACAGGCATTTGTCCTTTACAAATGCCGCTGCCCCCAGTCCCCACGTCATCCCGTTAAACACCAGCCCTGCCTCTCCATGCCGCCGGTCTTCCAGGTGCTGAATGCCTAACAGCTTCAAGCAGAGATCTGCATGTTGTGGTTAATGGACAACCTGTAATTACCACTGCACCCGGAGAAGGCCTGAGGACATAGAAGTATTTTCTAAGTACTCAGAAAACATTTGCAAGCCTATTTCCAACAGTGATTTAGGCACTTGAAAGCCCAAACCTCCTGAAAGTCAACAGCCCTCTCAGAAGTGCAAATCCCTTCTACAAACAAAACCCTGGCACTTCTGAGAACCTTCATTTTCCTCCTGCTAATGGAGCTCATCTCCCACCCCCGGCGCCTCCCTGGGCTTGGTACCCAGGCACTGACATGCCAGGATGCTCCACAGCACTTCAGAGAAGGAGATGGGTGATGCCCATAATGATGAACGAAGGAGGATGCAGCCTCGAGACCAACAAAACAGGCCCATGGCACGCTCTTCCCATCCAAACAGAGAGTGTTTCCAAGCTTGGACATGCCTTGGAGAACAGCCATGAAGGTACTTGACTTCCAGGGATATTTTGCATTTTATTGGACTTTGGCAAGATAACCAAGCCAACATTTTCCCTGCTCAAATCCACACATGCTGCAACCCAATATCTTCCACGTGCAGCCCTGAGTCACAGAATCATTAGGGTTGGAAGAGACCTTTGGAGATCGTCTAGTCCAAGACCTGGAGTCATTCCAAGTAGTACTTTAACCTTCCCTTGAAAGAGGATGGAAAAGCCTCTCCGATGGCCCCGTCGCTCCCAGTGCTGCAGCTCCAGGAGGAAGGCCACGTGCGGAGCCGGGCGGAGGCGCTCCCTGTGACGCAGGCTTGATGGTGATCAGCTCGGAAAGCAAGTTTCCACAGGCACTGGCTGTGCTAAGATCCCATGGCTCACCTTCCCGGTGTGGGGAACGGCCACTGTGAAGCTTGCAGTGGTGCATGGATGAATGCTCTGGGGAATGGTACCCCCAAGATGTGATAACCTGCACTAGCATTGCCTGTGCTGGCTGTGGATCAGCCGCCGCCATCAATGCAGTGCCTGTTCTCAACCCATCAGGAGTTTCTTACTCATATTCTAATTTATTGGGTGAATTCAGCACGTTCTGCAGTGCTGAGCTGCAAAACTGGCCAGTCGACTCCTCCATTGAGATGAGCCAAAAAGCAGGTGGGGTGGCACAGTGTGGTGCTTGTTTTCCCATGGACAAGGCAGCCCTGGACCCCTCTAAGCCTCTCCTTAACGTGGTCCCTCAGTGCCAGACCAATCGGTATCAGGGTATAAGGCATCTCAAATGCTGTTGGTCTCAAGGAAACTGGGAATGCAGACACCCTCATGGATCTGACCCAGGTGGCTTTTGGGAGATGCTTCTGGCCATCCTGACTGCACCCAGTGAGCATCTGTCATGTACCTTACACTCAAAGCCCTTTTACTCACAACCACAATAACCCATTTCTGACCATCTGAGGGCTGATTTTACTTCTCCAAGCTCTTCCCAAAGCTGCATGGACAATTCCTCAGGGAGAAGAAAATGGGGTGATGCTAAAGCAAGCGCCTGAAAAATCATCTATACATACAAATAAGAAACCCTCGGCCACGTGGGATAAGACATAGGGCTGTCAGATAACCTCTAGAGCAAAGCCCTTCTTGAATGGTGGTGACCAAGCTTAGGGTACATCTCCTTCCTTCAGTGATGCTCCACACTGTGCAGGGACCACAGCTAAAAGGCAGGAAGGCTGCAGGAGCTCACTCACCCCCACATCCATCCTTTTCCAGGTTTTTCCTCCCTTTGAGCATGTGTCCCCGTTGGGGACAGGGTCTGGATACTGGCAGCCCCAACCGTGAGCGAGCTGAAGCAATCCCTCAGCAACATTGATCCCATAACAACTCTTCCCCTCACAAAATCCCCAGCGGTGAGCTTTTCCCCGAACCCCATCCCTGCAGACACCGTGCATGTGTTGGAATGAACACTGGCAGGACTGTGATCCCCGCGGTGATCCCGGCTTTTGCACAAGCACTCTCTGCGTCGCTCCACCCTGCCAGGTGACTGCCTGGGAAGGTGTAACGCCACAAGCTGTCAGCACCACCGGCCCGACCTACCAAGCTGTCAGCACCTCCTGTGAGCACACTGGGCTACAGTTGCTTCATAGAGCTGGAAACGACCCGGTGCCAGAGGGAGAGGGGGAAGCGGGCAGTGAGCAGTGCTGCTCTGTGCGGGGATGATGCGCCTCTGCCAGCCCTCCCCATCAGCAAACACAGCACTGCTGGGGGCTCCTCTAACAGGCTTGGGTTTAAATCACTCTCCGAGGCACACATCTGTAAAACACCTTCAACTTACCTTCCAATCATAGAATCATAGAATAGGGTTGGAAAGGACCTTAAGATCATCCAGTTCCAACCCCCTGCCATGGGCAGGGACACCTCCCACTAAACCATGGCACCCAAGGCTATGTCCAACCCGGCCTTGAACACCGCCAGCGATGGAGCATTCACAACTTCCCTGGGCAACCCATTCCAGTGCCTCACCACCCTCACAGTAAAGAATTTCTTCCTCATATCCAATCTAAACTTCCTCTGTTTCAGTTTGAACCCATTACCCCTTGTCCTATCACTACAGTCCCTAATGAAGAGTCCCTCCCCAGCATCCCTATAGGCCCCCTTCAGATACTGGAAGGCTGCTATGAGGTCTCCACGCAGCCTTCTCTTCTCCAGAGAATCTTATTATCTTATTATTATCTTATTACTTATTATCTTATTATTATCTTATTACTTATTATCTTATTATTATCTTATTACTTATTACCTGCAACTTTGGTCATTTCACACAATCCTAGAATGGTTTGCGTTGGAAGGGACCTGAAAGCTCATCCAGTTCCAATCCGCTGCCACTAGAGCAGGTTGCTCCTTGTTTTCAGGCTCTTCCTTGCTCTTCCCTTCTCTTTTGCTAAGGAAGAACATTTACATGGCCCCAATCCTAATTTTGCAGTAACAGGCACTGATGCTTAGATAGTGTATGGGAAATCTTTAGCTTTAGCTGTTTGGTGTGAAAAACAGCTTTCATGAGCAGGCTCAGAAATACCTATTATCCCACCAAGGCACTTCACACCACACTGTTAAACAAACAACCCAAAACAAGGCAAGAAGGAGGCTTTAAGTCATTAGTATTAAGGCTGCCTTTGGAGCCTGTGGAGTTAATTTGGGTTTACTTGCAGTTCTGCTCTTGTCTTTGGAGCTCTGTAGCTGCCCCAATGACAGTGAGGATGTTTAGTGAGTTGCCATAAACACAAAGGAAAAGCTGTTATATGGGCCACCGACAGGAATCCCTCTGGTGCCACAGAGCCCCAGGGAGATGCTGGAGAGATGAATCCCAGAAATCATGGGGGAATGCAGCAGGCATAGCTTGTGCATAGAGAGCAGTGATGCTCTCCTGGGGTTCAGTCCATGCACAGCATCTCGCAGCACCCCACACGCGGGACTCAGCCCCAGTGCAGCCTCCTGGCCCATTCCCATCCATAATGATAATTGGAGGAAATCCTCATTTCCTGCCAAAACCAAATATTTTCCCTAAGCCAATGAACCCTTTGCTGTGAGCTGGGGAAATGGGTTTGCCCAAACCGGCCATCAGGCAGCCTCATGAGCGATTACTGTGTATTTATGTATCTCCAGGTTGCACATCCCTCCCGCACCCAGCCTTTCACATCCCAAGGGACTGTGACTGAGCATCCTTAGAGCACTACAGGGTGCTCGTGCCAAGAGGCTCAGCACTGCTGAAAGCCTAGCAGAGGTGGTGGCATCAGGGCCAGGCTGCTCTCCTCGTGATCCTATTGCAGTGCCATGGATTTAACTGGAGCGGTTCTGCCATGAGCAATGAGGACCTGAACCCAGCTCATCTGCAGCGCAGGCAAAACTTCACAGAATCATGGAATCCCAGCCTGGTTTGTGTTGGAAGGGACCTTAAAGCTCATCCAGCTCCAACCCCTGCCATGGGCAGGGACACCTTCCCCTAGAGCAGCTTGCTCCAAGCCCCATCCAGCCTGGCCTCGAACACAGCACACACAGAGCAGGCTCAGCACACAGTGACTGATCCAAGGTGATAACAGGAG
This sequence comes from Amazona ochrocephala, assembly GCA_039720435.1. Taxonomy (NCBI): domain Eukaryota; kingdom Metazoa; phylum Chordata; class Aves; order Psittaciformes; family Psittacidae; genus Amazona; species Amazona ochrocephala. The sequence goes on along the minus strand of CM077881.1, from coordinate 4,219,569 downwards.
CCTGCTTTTCCCCAGGCATCAAATGAAGGTTGGGATGGATTAAAGATGTGAGGGGCATAAGTAAACTGGAGTCATGGACCTGTGACTGCTCCTGGGGCACCTGCACCCGTGCTGCACCATGGTCTCCTGCAAAGTAAATGCAGGTTTGAAATACAAATCACTGCTCTGACAGTCTCCATTCCAGGCTAACTCTGAGCACCTTCCCTGTGAAACAGGAGGAGAACTGCCCTCCTGGGTTATTTAGGGCCACCTCCTGAAATGCTTTGGGCGACGTCTGCAAGACAGAGGTTCCCAAATAACTGTTCTCATCATCACTACTACAACTCCGCACTGAAAAGATTCCCCAGTGCCCAAAGCCCACCACTGCACTGGGCTTAGCACAGATCCAAACCCTGCCCCCTGCTCCATCCTTCCAATGCCTACAAAATCCTGTGGCAGCAGATGAAGCACCTTCAAGGGGAGAAAAACCTGACCGCTGTCTGCAAATCCCGATGCCACTGCATCCTCCTGGACCACGGCAGGAAGCAGCAAGCCTGGAAATGGCCTGGAATGCTGGGGTTTGGGTGGTTTCTTTAGAACAGAACAACCACTCTTGGCCACTGCTTTTGAGCATGTTAATTGATTCAAGGATGAATCCCTGTGCCTTATAAAAGCTGGGTTTTGGGTCCATGTAGCGCACGAGCCCAGGGAGCAGAGGGTTAAACAGCAGGCCATGGATCAGATGTGCATCTCTGGGATACAATTGGATTTTGTCTGTGTTTGGGACAGACACTACCAAGCTTTGTTTGTGTTTCCAGCCGTCCTTCCATGTGAGCATGAACAAGCATGCAGCACCCAACCCTGCATCCCTGCACCCTGTGGTGGGATGGAGCTGGGAGCAGGGGATGGAGCTGGGAGCAGGGGATGGAGCTGGGAGCAGGGGATGGAGCTGGGAGCAGGGGATGGAGCTGGGAGCAGGGCGTTGTAGGACATGGTCCCTGGATACCATGGGACTCTTCAGCACTCAGACCCCCATTGCACGAGCAACGGATGCTGCTGGAGGAGCCCATCCAAGCGCACGAGCTCCAGTCCATGCTGGAAAAGTAATTTCATGGCAAAACCAGCCATGTCCCAGAGCACGGCGCGGCTTTTGCTTCCACAGCTGAATTTATTTTCAGCCCATTGTGTCTGATGAGTCACAGATTCATAACTGGGGCAGATGGGACCACTTCGACTGTAAAACCAAAACAATGGATGTCATGGCATTCCACGTTATTGCTATTAAAAGCTCTGAAGGGTGACTAAAATAGAGGCTGCTATAATAAATCAGCTCCTACAAGCATCCTCTGACTATAAAGTGCCTCACATGAAATGGGCACTCTGGGGCTGCACTAACAAATCAGCCCTTTATAGGGAGATGGATCTTTCCTTCATGCTGCTTCTGGCAGCAATAGGACCTGGTACCTAAAAGCAAGGTTTTACTGCTGTGGTAGCACCCAAATGACATTCCCCATGAGCCTCAGGAGCTTGGGGATAGGGGTAGGTGAAAAAATGCATTGTCATTATTGGTCCATTTGGGAAACTGAGGCAGAGAAACCTCAATGAGTAGCACTTGGTCTACCCTGTGTTGGCGGACACCAGAGATGAGGTTTGCTGCGCATCAGTGAACACACGGAGTTGTTTGTCAAAGGAAGAGGGAGGGGGAGAAGACCATAGGAGTAAACATCATCATGAACCTCATTTCCAATATGAACTTGCATTCGTTTCAGCTACTTGTGTTTTAGATGCAAAAATACCAGGGCAATGCCTAATGATGTGTAAGAGCCGGACCGAGTTAAAACCAGCCACCCCCCGAGGTCCTCTGCACCCTTCAAACTGAGGCGTTCCTTTTGATCCTGAACCGAAGGCTTTTTCCCACCAAGCCACCAACTGACCTTTTGCAGGCTCTCGTTGGTGTTTATTTAACAAACACCAGGGCTTGGGAGCTGGAATCTTCTCAGGAGTTACATCAGTAGCCAACTATTTCCTGGGATACGTCTGGAATTTAAAGCCTCCGGTTTCCCACTACCTTTCGGCAATATTTGCTACGGGCTCAAGTGGGTGCTGACGCTGCTCCGAGGTCACTGCTGCCCCTCCTGCCCTCACCAGCGAGGCTGAAACTGCCAAAGCTGGAACAGGAAAACTCGGGTGAAAACGGAGGGAATTTTATCCCTTGAGGAAAGAGCGGGGCGGTCGGGGAGGAGAGGTCACTTCTCCCATCCTGCGGTTTGAACTTGTCCCCACTCAGCGTCAAGACCAACCCAATGCGTTTCCAAATGGTGGGCTGCTTTATTTCAGCTTTGGGAGTGTGCAAGTTCCTTTGTGCATGGATCCCCATGGAAACTGCCATTACACCTTAGTCTGGAAGGGAAAATAAGGCAGGGGACAGCCCGCTCGCAACCATCAAGAGCATTACTGGTGCTGAGAGAGCTGGGCTGGTTCAGCCTGGAGAAGAGAAGGCTCCTTAAGGGGAGACCTTAGAGCAGCTCCAGTGCCTAAAGGGGCTGCAGGAAACCTGGAGAGGGGCTTTGGACAAGGGCCTGTAGGGACAGGCCAAGGGCAATGGCTTTAACCTGCCAGAGGGGAGATTGAGATGAGCTCTTAGGCAGAAGCTCTTCCCTGGGAGGGTGCTGAGGCGCTGGCACAGGGTGCCCAGAGAAGCTGTGGCTGCCCCATCCCTGGCAGTGTTCAAGGCCAGGTTGGACACAGGGGCTTGGAGCACCCTGCTCTAGTGGAAGGTGTCCCTGCCTGTGGCAGGGGGCTGGGAATGGATGAGCTTTAAGCTCCCTTTGAACACAAACCATTCCAGGATTCTATGATTACACACCCGCTCCTCTGGATCTCCATCCGATTAATGCTGAAAACCATGCAAACCACACATCCACACGTCAGGAGGATGCTCTTGTGATTCTTGGTGCAGATGACTCCATCCTGTGAAGGCACATGCTCCTTGAGGACAGTGAAGTCACCCCATGAATGGCACTGTCTGTCCACAGCAGCCACTGCACAACATGAATAGCCCTGTTGTACCCAGCATCTCAGCAGCCTTCCCATAATGGGTGCCTTTCAAGCACAAAGTCTCCTCTATAACAAGCCCTTATCAGGAACACCCTGTGCTTCATCCTCACCACCTTCTGAGCTGGTGTCCACTGCTGCCAGTGCCCTCTCCTCCACCATTCACAGCTATTTATGATGAACTCATAACCACAAGATACAAGAGCATACCGTGTTTTAATTGCCTTATTGTTCTATAGCAGCTACTCTCTGTCCCATATACTATAGGCCACACTGTACAATAGGGAGCTTCACAGAGAAGTAGTTTGCCAGCTGCCTGGGACTCCTCAGTGTACGTGGTTAAACCCTCACAGGGAAGGAAACAGGTTAGAGAAAACTCAGGAGAAGAAGATGTTAATACAGCATTTGTATGAGAGAGGAAGCTCTTCAAATTACAGATGCTTTGAAAGCTCACATCAAAGCCAAACCCTTGTGGGGCCATAAGAAATCTTTCAGATTCTCATAGAATCCCAGCCTGGTTTGTGTTGGAAGGGACCTTAAAGGGCACCCAGTTCCAACCCCTGTCACAGGCAGGGACACCTTCCACTGGAGCAGGTTGCTCCAAGCCCCGTCCAACCTGGCCTTGAACACCACCAGGGATGGAGCATTCACAGCTTCCCTGGGCAACCCATTCCAGTGCCTCACCACCCTTACAGTAAAGAACTTCTTCCTTATATCTAATCTAAACTTCTCCTGTTTAGGTTTGAACCCATTTCCCCTTGATCTATCACTACAGTCCCTAATGAAGAGTCCCTTCCCAGCATCCCTATAGGCCCCCTTCAGATACTGGAAGGCTGCTATGAGGTCAATATACCTATATATGAGGTATATACCTACATAACACTTATATATATATATATATGATTTGCTTAACAAACATCTGTAAAAAGGACAGCTGTGTTTGGAAATGTGTTACTTCAAATGAAAATCTCTCAGGACCAACCATACCAAAGTGTCACAAGGCAGGAAACAGAAGGGGCAGGAGATAGCGAGTGCTCATCCTGCTGCTGCCGGGGTCCATTGCAAACTGTCACTCAGGCGGCTGTCAGTGGTGTGACAGACACGTCACATCTTCACACTGAGCCTGTGTGAGGACAGCAATCTGCTCTGCCAGGGCTGGCCATGGCTCCGCTTGAGATGACTCAGACAAACCCACTGCTGCAAGGCATTCCAGCACACAACACCCCAAATCCCATGGGAATCGCTGACATAGAGATGTTGGAAAGTGGTGGACGTGGAGGTGGGACATGACAAGTCCCCAGGTCAACACACAACAAGGCGCCCTTTGAGGAAGAATCAAACCAGACCATGGGAGAGGAAAACCATGCGGGTGTCTCTCCAACACAAAGCATCCCTGGGAGACTCTGCTTAGGAAATCCATGTTTTCTCACCCAAACAGCTTCTCCTGGTGCCTTGCTAAGGGCGAAACCACCCGTTCCTGCCAAAATCAGCCCAGCCAGGACAGGGGTCCAAGCCACCTCCTGCCACCCTTACATTGCTCATCTCCCACGTTTTTGAGCTGCATCCACACCAGCAATTTGAGAAACATCCCAATCCATGGAGAAATCTAATCCTGACCATTTCTGAGCACAGCCTGCCGTATGGACAGGTCGTTGGAGCTGTAAGACCAAGCACTGCATCTAGGAAGGAGAGTACAGTGCTGCAAGATTAAGTCACACCCCATCAGAACAACTGATGGGATTCCAGAGGCTGGATGTTGTCCTCCTTGGCCTTGTGCTTCACATGGAAAGGAGGAACAAAAGCTGATGTTGGAAAGCAAACCCCAAGCCCCACACTGAAATGATGGGATGGTTGATGTCCTCATTTAAGGGCGGTCACAGATGGTACCCAAGCCCATAGGAACTGGCTTCCTCACATCTCACCTGCCTCTGGACACTGGGGATACATTACACATCACCACCACCCACTTGCTTGAGTATAACCCAGGTTTATACCCACTTCAAAGGCCCAAAGCAGAGCACTTGCAGGCATTTAAGGCATGCAGAAGGATTTTCACGGTGCTGTGGCTTCTAAAAGTTGTTGTTATTTCAACAACCACCATGTCCATGGCTTGGGTTCTGCCTGCAGCCAAAGCCTCTCTGGTTTGATGCCGTGTGAGTAAGGGGAGTGATACGGGATCACCTCCCCTCTCTGAGCTCTGGGAATTGCTGAGAGGAGAGACAAACCCAGGATTGTGAGGAACTAACAGCAATGTTCTCCCAAGGAGTTTGCCTCCCAGCAGAACTTTTAGGTCTCTTTCTTCATTAGCCCAGTTATGTGGCCATGTAATTGCTTCCAGGAGTGGAACCCTTCCCTCCTGCCTGGCCTGAATATCCCTCCTGCCATGAAGAAAACATTGCTTTCAGGTCAAATTAGTCTCATTTCGGTTATGGCACTGGGTTTCAGGCCTATAACACATATGGTTACAGCACAAGCACAGAATTAACCGATCCACTGCCAGAGCTGGATGTGGATCCAGCACCCAGAGCCATTCCCAGGGATTCATGGCATGCCCCGTGCCCCAGTTTTCCCATCTTTAAAGTGAATGCATTGAGTTACACTGGGAAACCCAGTCTGGACACGTTGGCTTTCCTTTGCTTTGACTCATGAGGACCATTGCACATAAGCCATTCCCACCCCATGGAAAGACTAGAGGACACGTGCAGCCACGTGGATACCTCACCACTACTTCAGCTCTTAACACCTAACTTTCCAGTCTCATTCCAAGAGACGCATGAAAGAAGCCTGAGGGAATACCCAAGCCTGCAGGGTTTCCTTGAGCACGCTTATCCCTTGTCTCCTCCTGCCCACAAGGAATTAGTTGCTTTACACAGCATTCCCATGCCGGGGAGGGCTCTGACCGTGCCCCACGCCCCACCAAAGGCAAGAATGCTCACCATAACTTGCCTAATCCTGCTCATCCCTCTGTGCCAGTCCTCCCACGTGGAGAGCAGCCTGCCAGCACTGCTCCTCATAGCTCAATAGCTATGAAAACCATGGCCTCATCCAGCTCCCAGCTTCCCTTTCCCTTCCCACTCCACTGTCCCAAATCCCTGCCTCCGGGATCCACCTGCTGCCATGGGCACCTAAACCGGGCTGGGTTTCCTCCCTGGACACTGGGGATGCTCCGCAGGATGCGCCTTGGGGTGGATCTCAGTCACAGAGCTCCTTGGTGATGGTGGCGTTGGATGTTGGTGGTAGCAACCGCTGGGCATTCGGCCACCCAGCCTGGATCAGTGGGCGAGGAGAGGATGGGAAAGGGAGTGCCCATTGCTCCTGCCACCACCAGCATCGGCGAAGATGCCAAGTAATCCCTTCCCCATCCCTACAGTGCTCGTGCCTTGCGGCAGGGGCTTTGGGACCCTTTCTTTATGGTATCTACGCTTGCAGAGGCTGAGTAATCTGATTTTTGTCATCCTTGGGTCAGCTGCCCATACCAAAGCCATGTTCTCAGGGTGCCCAGAGAAGCTGTGGCTGCCCCATCCCTGCAGTGTTCAAGGCCAGGCTGGACACAGGGGCTTGGAGCAACCTGCTCTAGTGGAAGGTGTCCCTGCCCATGGCAGGCGCTTGGAACTGGAGGATCTCTAAGATCCAACCCAAACCGGGCTGTGATTCTATGGTTCGATGATGACAATCAGGGCAGATGCTCCCAACATGGCTGCCTCTGGGATGAAGCACAGCAGACAATTGCACTGAGCCAAAACAGGGGTGAGTTTTCTGGCCAGCAGAAGGTGACAGCCCACCATGGGAGGTGGCCAGGGTGAACTCCCTGCTCCCACAGTGGCAGCCCTGGGGTCTTCAGACCCCCCGTTACCTCTGTCTTATGCAGCACGGGTGGTGTCATTGACTTTACAACTACAAACTATTGATGTGGGAAATGCTGAATCATGAAACTGCAGAAAGAGAAGCTTTAGGAGTGTGAAATGGAAAGGCCGCTCACGCTGTCCTTCAGTGCAGCATCTCTCTTTGGCCCTTACCAAACCCCAGTGACTTGGTCTTGCAGGGAGAGGACCCAGGAGCAAAACCCTCCCCGGTTCATGGCTCAGATCTGTTATCTGGCTTTGTGCAGCAGATTGAGGAGGGAGGCTGTGCTCTGTGCTTGCAACTGAAAATGAAACGTGATAACATCTCCAGAGTGGAAAATTACAGAGGCTAAGATAGTCATACTGTAGCAGTATGAATTCAACTCTTAACGGCACCTAGGTTAGGTGCCTTGGGTGCTGCCTTCACCTCCCCATGGCAGGAATGGGGCTCCTCCCTCCTGAAGTCAAAAATGTGTGGTTTAACACATTCCTGCTGGAAACACATGCCAGGAGGAAACGATGACATGGTGGGATCAGTGTGGAAAACTCAGCGCGGAACAGCAATGTGGGAATTTCTTATAGAAATCCATTTGGAGGGAAATGTGTTTTCTCCTTAGACAGAAGGATGCACTCCCCTGTAACATCTGCGTCACTCCCATCCTTTAGGAGGATGCTAAAGGAGTTTTACCAGTGAACAGCACCACCTCACTGCTGAGCCCCATCTGCAGGACCAGCACCACCACCTCTTACCTGGGTCATCTTGGCGAGGTCCAGCGAGGGCCGCTGCTCCTGAACCTCCTCCGGTCTCCGCCGCTTGACCCCAACCTTTTTGTCATTCAGGACGCAGGGCTGGGAGCGGCTGCGGGAGAGCCCCCCTGCCCGTCGGCCCAGCTCCGGTGTGGAGGCAGGAGTGCTGCTCGCCGATGGTGCACAGTACTCCGAGGAGGAGAAGTGGTCGTGAGAGCAGGACAGGGACCTCTGCATGTCCACCCCGCGCCCGCCGGTGGCTGATCTCCTCGGCTGGCATCCCAGCCGGCTGCTGAGGGTGGGATGCTCACAGCACAGCGGGTTGGACCGCGACGGGAGGCTGAAGCTCGAGCTCCTCTGCATGGTGGCAAAGCCATTGGAGTAGCACTGCACGCTGCCCCCGCTGTAACAGCGCCGCTTCTCCACCGGCGTCCAGACCTTGGAGCCCAAAGGTCTCCAGGAGGAGCCGCAACCGGACATCTCATCCGAAAAGGAGAGCGAGCGGCACTGGCGCTTGCTGGGGGGGGCCGAGGGGTTGCCATGGGGGTCGCTGAGGCTGAGGTCTTTGATCAGGTTGGTGACGGAGCAAGTGGTGGCTGTGTCCCTGGGCCAGCGCGAGCCCTCCTCGCCCTTGTCTGACAAGCAGTCCCAGATGCTGGCGCCCGGCTGCTCGAGCTGGAGTGGACATTTCCTGCTGAGATCTCTCCATCTGTCATTTTCTGGTTCAGAAAGGAGAGGGGAATAAAGGAACCCAAGTAAGAAACACACACGCACGGGCGTTAGCATTAATTAATTCTGCGATCCGCTTCCTAGGGCCGTAAAACAAAAGCAGCAGCATATGGGATGTTTTCCTGTACAAATTAATTAACTCTCGGAATATGGTTTTCCAAACTGCCAGCAGAGCGATTGCTGCGGTGTAGATGGAGGGAGAGACAAAGCGATAATCGCAGCAGGAGCAAAGCTGCTAGGAGAAGATCAAAGCATGCCTTTGAGTCTCCAGATTGCGCTCGCTAAGGGAAATGCAGGAGTATAGAATGTATGGCCATTGCCTTAGCTCTGTGCTAAGTCACGTCTCACAAGCATGTGGTTTGTCCTGGGTTCCACAATGAGTAATTGCCTGAGGAGTCCCCCAAAACTGGAAGTGAAGAGCACAAAGATGTAGCACTGTTGGGGTGAGGTAGCCCTCAGGGGACCAAACACCAGAAAGGAGGTGAAATAGAAGTTGGGATGGCCCTAACAGCAAAGGGGCTGATCCCACCAGCACCCAGCTACCTGGCATAGCACAGAAATCCCAACAGGGTCATCAGAGCCTATGGGAAACCAAAATCATCCCAACACCCATTGGGCTGTCCTGCTTTCAGGCACTGCTAAACCAGCATTGTTCCAGTGAAACCAACTGACCCCACTGAGGCCCTGAGCATCCCTCCCAAACCAACCCAAAGACACTGTGTAAAACAGGGGGTGCGCACAACAAGCTCCAAGATGGCTGATGATATATATATATGTGTGTGTGCACGTGTATATAGATAAGATAGACATACAGATATAGATATATAAAATAGATGTATGATAAACCTCCAGCAAGTCCTTGCAAGATGCTGTCCTTAGGTTCCTGTTGTGAGGCTCATTATCCATCTCCCCTCTGTCCCTTAAGTCTGGGTGCTCCCGCCCAGGTACCCCCCTCCCAGTTACCCCCATGAAGCATGAAGGAACCCCCACACTCCTACTGTACTGCAGCAACCTGGGGTCAGCATCTCTTTGGGGTTGCCTTGAAAACCCCACGTGTACCTAGCACAGCCAATTGTTTGCATTTCTTTAACACACATAACGTTGAAGCATCTATTTAAAGGAACAAATTGATTAATACACCTATTTCATACACCTTTTTAACACGTTCTCCCTCTCTTTCATTCAGCTTATTTACATGGGAATTTGCCCTGCAGATTTGCCTTAACAGTCTTCCAACAGAGCACAGTGTAAGATGGTGGTGATCTGTTGCATGGGTTTGGGGTTACCATAAAGATACTCATTTATCAGATGGGGTTTGTCATTTTATCAGATGGGTAAAGCACCTCCACGGGCTGAAATGTATACAGCTATGGGCAGCTCCACGTGGGAAGACTGCAAACCCGGAGGCAGCTGCATCCAGAAGTCCCACTGATGACCGTGTTGAAAGAGAGGATTCAGGGTGATGATCTCAGCCCCACACACATCCCACTGACAATACCAGAAGCAGCACCAGGGCCTGGCTCCCCGGGCTCTTTGCCGATGTTGATACGCAACAGGAAACCCATGGTAGGACAGGACAACCCCATCGGCTCTGCAGCGGAAAAAAGCCATCACCAAAACCGGTCACCAGCTCTCTGTCGCTGCTGCTGTGAACGGAGCAAACCGTGCTGGCTGCTGCTGCCAAGTTTCACATGATCATATCTAAATCACACAAGACTTTTTAGGGCTTTTGGGGTTTTCCACTCTGGCAACCGAAGGATGAAGTAAAAGCTGTACCCAGCCCACAGCTGTAGGTACCAGGCTGATAGGGAAGATGCAGCAGTGCAGAACGCTTCCAACCAAGGCTCGGTTTCAAGTCAGGAGGTCAGATCTGGGGTGCACAGAGCACTCTTGGCCACTATTCCCATGTCTCCCTGCCTCCAGCTGCCACCATAAGAGCTCCAGCCCCATCCACCCCGGCTCTGCCCTCAATAACCACGCAGCATTCCAACCGTTGCTGTCCTCATCTGAACAAACACACTGAAAAGTGGGAAATCTGCGCTAAACAACTACATCTATGGCTAGATCTTTATTATTTTCCCCTCTGCATTGTGCTGCCAGCAGAGAGATTCCTCGGGTCAGGTCAGCAGACAAAAGAAGCAGAAATAGAAGCCGAGTTTACATGGCAAGCTGCCATCATCCTCCGGCCGGAGGCGTCGCGCTGTACAAAAGGCCTTGGTGAGGAGGATATGGGACACCTTCCTCTTTCACCCCTGCTGCAGCACAAACAGCTATAAATCTTCCCAACCCTGCAAAGAAAGCGGGAACTGCACCGTTATCCCCAGCAGCAGCTTGGGGTTATTCGCTCTTCCCCTTGCGCTGTGGGAGCTGGGTTTTGGCAGGGCAGGAGAAGGCCATGGCACAGCCCCTCCAGAATCACTGCTGGGTCCCAGACTACCACAGAACCCAGAAAATGGGGCTTTTAGGGCAAACAGAAAACTTTGCACCCCGAAACAAATTGGAAATGGGGTAGACCAAGAGCTGAGCATGTAATTGAGGGACTGAGGAAAGCCTCATTGAGGAGAAGCTGCTGGGTTTCTGCTCAGTTTTTAAGACCTAGCTGTTAGCTAACAGCTGTTTAGCTGTTGGAGCAAGTGCAGAGGAGGCCACGAGGATGATCAGGGACTGGAGCACCTCCCGTATGAAGATAGGATGGGAGAGTTGGGGCTGTTCAGCCTGGAGAAGAGAAGGCTGCGTGGAGACCTCATAGCAGCCTTCCAATACCTGAAGGGGGCCTATAGGGATGCTGGGGAGGGACTCTTCATTAGGGACCGTGGTGAGAGGACAAGGGGTAATGGGTTCAAACTGAAACAGAGGAAGTTTAGATTGGATATAAGGAAGAAATTCTTTACTGTGAGGGTGGTGAGGCACTGGAATGGGTTGCCCAGGGAAGCTGTGAATGCTCCATGCCTGGTGGTGTTCAAGGCTGGGTTGGACAGAGCCTTGGATGGCATGGTTTAGTGGGAGGTGTCCCTGCCCATAGCCGGGGGTTGGAACTGGATGATCTTAAGGTCCTTTCCAACCCCAACTATTCTATGATTCTATGATTCTATGACTAGGATTCATATCCTGAGCACGCTGACAATGACAACTGCAGTGGAACCATTAACACTGCTGCAGATATGCGTGTATTCATTATTTTACACTACACACCTCAGCCTGGTTTACCCCAAGGCAGTGATCTGTCCCGGGATAAAACCCACCGTGAGAACCTCTTGGCTCACAAGTGAGCCGCTTCTCTGGAAAACTCTGCTTTGCCATCTGGAAAAACGATAGGAGAAGACATACGACCAGAGCATGATGAAAGTGGGGCATGAGGGGCTCTTCCCCTGTTTGTGTCCTTGGAAGAAATAGCATCTTCCTTTTGGATTTTAACTTAGAACTGCGAAGATGAACACTGCAAGTCACTCAGAGAGCACATCCAGCACATTTCTTTGGAGATGTTTCGATCTGTAGATCTGTATTTCCAGGGGGAGGCTGCACAAAGTGAATTTCCTGGCATCTCTTTGGTTGTGAAACAGCTTTCCAGCTTCCAAGACGCAGAGGGGTGGTATCAGCAGCCTGGGGAAAACTGAGTTCCTCATCCTGCCCTTTCATAGGATCACAGAATGGTTTGGGTTGGAAGTGACCTTAAAGCTCACCCAATTCCAACCCCCTTCCACGTGCAGGGACACCTTCCACTAGAGCAGCTTGCTCCAAGCCCCATCCAACCTGGCCTCTGACCATGGCAGCAGGAGCCTGAACCCGCTTGCAAACCACACATGAAGCAGCAGGAAACTGAGACAGGCATGAAGCAGCATCCAATTCAGGTTGGAGCTGCAGGCTCCCAGGCTGCCCAGCCTCAGGGGGAACCAAAACCAAACCATTTCTGCTTTCCAAAGCAAGGCTGTCATAGTTAGCTCTGATTCATCCCTAGAAAGGGTGATCTGAGCTCTGGCTCTTGTGTCACTCCCCTAAGCCTGCATGCATTCCCTCTGCCCTGCCTGGCCTTGGGGACAGTTTGGTGGCAGAGCCATTTACCCCGGGGTGATGGGGAGCAGCCCTGCCAGGGATGCTCTATAAAGGATATGTTGGGTGTCCAACAGCAGGAGCATTTGGGGTGCAGGTGAAGAGTGGCCACCACTGCCCAGCAGGACTCACCAGGCTGGGCAAGCAGCAACAAGCCCTGGCATTAAACCTCACCTGGTTATCCTCCCCTCTCTATTTTCATAGACAAACCAGAAGCCACCTGCATGTGAGCAGGGCCCAACCTGCCCTGGGATCACTGACAGCATGCTCAAACACATCCCCACCACTATCTGTTCCTGAGCTTCCTTTCAGGTAAAACCAACATGCACTTTCAAGAGCAAACATGAACCTGTAACAACATCCATCTGTTTTCCTGCACAACCTTCACCACATCAAACGAACCCAGTGGTCCAGGGCACGGGGCACATCCCAAAATCAAGGAGACGGTCGTTGTCCTCCAAACACCCCCGAGAGCTTTGCACAGCCCCATGGAGAACAGGATCCATCCTCAGAGCATCCCAAGCAGCTTTCCAAATGCTGAGCTCCAGGTTTTGCAGGCGCAGCTCATGGGGACACCAGGCACCTTCTAGCTTCAGATGGCCTCTTTCAGTGACTGCCCTGCTCCTCTGGTGACAGAGTAAGCTGTAATGACCGCATCCATAACCATGGAGGAGGGTGTAAACCCCAAGAGCTGACACAACTTTAACTGCAGCGACACAAATGTGCTGCTATAATATTTTTACAGTTCCCTTTTATGCATAATGCATGATCCTTCTGCTCAAGTTCCCTCCACGTTCTTTTCCAGTGAAATAATTTACATGAATGCATTATTTATTACGGCAACTTGTAAAACAATTATGGCTTTCAATCCCTTTTCCTTCTCTCCTGTTTTTGGCAGATGAATTCTGTTTGGATCCTCACCCAAACATTTCTCTTCACACAGGTGCATGGCCAAGTCCCCTTATCCATGTGTTGTTCGAGCTGAATTTCACTCTCCCTGTCCCCATCCACGGGGGAAAAAGCAGGCTGTGTTTCCCAGTGCCCCCTGTTTATGTTCGGGAGTTGATTCCTCACCATGGAACAAATGTACTGGTTGTAATTAGCTGGCGGCAGTGCCATGGAGCCTTCCCGTCGCAGAAATGAGATTAAAATATGATGTGCAGAGCTGGGCTTCAATGGGAAATGAAAGCAACAACCCCCAAACCTACCGCTGGAGAATAAACACACCAGTGCTGTGGGCTCCTGGTGCCAGCGGCTGGCACTGGAGAGGGAAATTCCCCGTCTCAACAGCGAAAGGTGCCCTGCTCTTCACTGTGAGCCTCTGGCGAGGTCTCCCTGTTCCAGGGGAGCCTCAGTGGATTTCCCTGCATGGCTTTTTGTGCTTCCGGGTTGACTGTGCTTGAAGATGCACTGAGATGCTGCTCTACATTAACGGCCTTTCCAAAAATCCCCTGAAATCCCAGACAATCACAGCTCAGAAACAGGAAGGGTGCAAGCACTGTGGGTGCTTTTGGGATGTGATCAAGGGGCTGGCCTTTCTTCTGGCTTCTTGGCTTTCCTCCATCACCCATGCAGGATGAAAAGCCACTTCCACATGAAGAGATGGGCAACAACAAGACCCAAGGCTCCGACCTCCCTGGCACACTTGCCTCTTGGACGAGAGGTGTTGCCAAACCATGCCAATGGTGGAATGTTCCTAAGGACATATGAACTGACCCATGCGCTTCATCCATCATCCCGCTCTGCTGCAGTGCTCTATGAGGACAAATTCTGGGGGTGCTTTCCAAGGAAAAAGCAAACGATGGTTATATTAAAAGAGCATTTCACAGATGTATGCAGCATCCATTCCCAATGGGATCAAACCCATCCTCCTCCTCCCTTTTACAAGCAGGACCGTGCATGCAAAGCCTGCTGTGCCGGGACTCCAATCCTACATCAAGAGTGACTGCACTTGCAAGCACCTGGTTACAGCCTAAATAAACCCCAGCCTGCAGCTTGCCTCAAAGGTACCCTTGCTTATGCAGAAACGAGGAGGCCACAGTGGTCAGCATGTTCCTGCTGAGCTTCTCATACAGGACCAGGCTAGTGCAGCCTCTGGTGCTACAGACTTCGATGGCGATAACTTCTTCTACACCTGCTAGAGGAAGGTAAGGTGATGCTGCCAGTGCCTTGCTAAAATAGCCTAAATTGTCTTCTGCCATCCGTCCAAAGACTGAGAAATTTCAATATAGGAAGTCAAAAGTAATGCCCCAACTTTATGTCACCTTCTTTTTCTAGCACGGCCATTCATATGCGACTGAAGGGGAAGAAAGGAGGAGAAGGAGAAAAAATCCTTATCCCACAGGACAATTCTCATACTTCCAGATGCTTCAAGGACCCATCAAGGAGAAGAGAAAAAGTTGTTGCATTTACAGTTTTATGCATTTCACCTCTAATCTTCCTCCCAGCAAAGCCCTATATAAAGACAAACCCAATCATTTTAGTATTATTATCATCAGAGTGGCAGGGGTGTTTCTTGAATCTAAAAATCAGAAGGTTATTTAGGCCACGTGGAGAAGTGCATCTAACACTGCATCATCTGATGGACCAAGTCTTTCATAATGTTTACTCATATATGGAGTTATATTCCAATCTATGATCAATTTTCAGGCTCTCCATTTGTTCAGCACCTTACGAGGTAAGGTGCATCTAAGATGCAAGGGCTTCAGTTTACTCTTTTTCCACAGGTAAGCAGGACCCCAGCTGCTTTCTTGGCCATGGTGCATTACACACCCCTTGGGGCTTTGACCCAACTTCTTCCTTCTCCTTCCTGGACAATATGCTCCTGAGCCACCATTCAGGTTTGGGTGATGCTCTCCCAGCAGCCTGCCCTTGCTGTCCCATGGCCACTGGGACCAGCCACAAGCTGCCTTCCTGCCCAAAGCTGCCCTTGCCTCCAAAAGCAACCAGAAAGATCCCATGCCAAGAACCTCAGCCTCTTCCAGGTAAAAACCCAGAAAACTCAGCCAACATCCCTCCATCCCATCAACATCATCCATGGGACTAGGAGTCTTTGCCTCCCATTGGCTGTGCTGCCAGTCTGAACTCCACTGTGTTCATTTATCTCAGTGCTTTCCACCAATAGCGACTTCATCCTTTGATCTGGAATATTCCCTAAGTTTTGCATTCAGTGCCACTATAACCATGGGACTTCTTTAAAAAGTCAAGCAAGTTTTGGCACCAGCTTAGCCTGACTGTGACCCACATTTAGAGACATTAAGAACAACACTCAGGAAGGATGCTAAAATGAAACCCAAGCTAAGTGATGCCCTTGCATTCTGGAGAGACTGGGTCATGATGAAGCCCATTCCATGGCAAGCTGTGGTCAAGGAGGTGACATTTGTTCCCCCTGCAAAGAGGATCATTTGGCAGCCAAGGGAGATCAGAGCAGCGTTAGGAAGACACAGAAGGCTTTGTAAAAGCTCTTTGAGACAAGCTGCTCTTCAATTAGGCATAGACTCATCAGATCTGCTGGAGGGCCCGCCAGTGCCACAGTGCAAGACAAAACCATCTGATCAGGTTTCTTTGTTCCTCACTCATGTTTGACAGGCAGGAGAAAGGGAAGGGGCTGCCTCCACCCCTTCTTGACTCTGAGGCTTGTGACTTCCATCTGAAAAGCTCCAAACGCGTTCCATCTTTCCCTGCCTCCCAGCGCCTGCAGTTAGCAGAGGGCTCGGGAAATATCCCTGCCAATGCTCAGGTCCCGTTAGCACTCATGAGAGTTGTGTCCACGAGGAAAAGGGGCAGCTCTTTGCCTGTAAAGTCCTGGCTTTCACAGCAAGCAGCTTGGCTCAAAATAAAACTTGACCTGCCAGTTTTAATGGGGTTTTGAGACTTCACCCAGTGACTGCTTCCCCCTGCAAAGCCCAAAGAGCACAATGCAACAGCACAGCCTCCAGCACTATCAGTATCATGGGCCAAGGCACCAACCTCCCATCAATTTTGGTGGCTGTTCATAGTAAGCTCTGACATAAAAGTTATTGAACATCCTATACCATGGTTATCATCAAAGGCAAAATTAAGACATTTTCCTTACTGTCTGAGGCCTGTCCAAACACTTTGTGCCAAGTGGCAGAACATTTTAGTGACAACACTGATACTTATTGCTTGCATTGTGCCAGCAGTTCAAGTGCCACGGGCATGGGCTGGCTACTCAAACACAATCTCAGACCCAAAGTGCTTATAATCTCAACTGTTACTGTAAAAAGAAGCAGATATATCAAAGGGGAGGGGGAAGGAGATAAGCAATTCACTCAGCAATGGTAACTGGCAGAACCTCTGGGAAGGAGGGTGGCATGAGCATGAGCGACATCACTAGCGGTGGTGCGATGGGTGCCCCTCCATCCACACTGTGTTGGGCAGGTGGGTGATGCCCACCCCAGGGCTATAGGGGAGGGTTTTGGAGGAGACTGAACTATTCAGGACATCTTCCCACCCATTGCTATTTACTGGAACAGGCTGCCCAAAGAAGTGGCAAATGCTCCATCCCTGGCAGTGTTCAAGGCCAGGCTGGACGGGGCTTGGGTGACATGGTTCAGTGTGAGGTGCCCCTGCCCATGGCACAGGGTTGGAACTGGATGAGCTTAAGGTCGTTTCCAGCCCAAACCATTCTGTGGTTCTATGAAAGCAGGAAGGAGGTGAAGTAAACACGGACAGAAGCATCTGTTACTTACCCATCACGCCACAAGAGAAGAGGGTAGGTCCTTGACTCATCTTTGGAGTGTGCTGCAAACAACCAGAGAAACTATTCACTCCCCGCAGACTCAACTGGGGCACCAGAAACCACCCTGCCTCCAGCTCTGACAACGCCACACTGCACCCAGGAGGGAGAAGAGCTTTGGGTGCCCGCAACGGTCCTGTTTGGGCAGGGACCAGGGGCCAGACCCAGTCATCTTCCATCAATGAAATCCAATAGCGTTAACGCTGCGGATGGTGTTGAGGCCCAAGCTTGCAGATTATGGGTCCTGCAGCTAGTCCTTACCCATGGGAACTGCTGCAGCGAGGTCCCAGCCCCAGCACCCAAAACACTGGAGAAACTGAATTGGGAGCTGGAATTCAGTGGCAGTTCTGTACTGAATCCACTGACAAGTAAGCAGCAGCAGTGGTATCTGAACCCCATCCAAGCCCATTAAGTCCTCCCATCTAGGTACAAAACTATTCCATGATTCTATTTAGGTTTTTAAACACAGAGCGTTTCTAAGGCCCTCACCACAGCACTTCTGGGGAGCCCACATTCAGATTGTGCTCACTTGCACTAAAAATAGGGGGAAATGTAACTATATGGGTGCAAAATAATCCCAGTTGGTTTATATGCATTTTTTTTTCCCAAGAATTTTCCTCTTGACAGTGTAAGAGACATCATCGGACTTCTAAAAATGGGCATGGACAGTTCTACATGCAATAAATCACTGCCATCTGCAGCCCCATGCCATTTCAGCTATGTCTGCCAATCACTTCAATACTAATTGTTCTTTTATTATTCCCCAAAATAGCCACATTCTGCTTCTGAAGTGTCCCTCCTTGGCAACACCATCCCATCCGAGCAAGGCTTTACATCGTCTGAGGGAAGCATCAGTATGACCTCTCTGCTCATCTGTGCTACCATAGCTGCGGTTTACCTGGCGTAAGGCCATCGCATTCACACCTTCTCTCCTCATCCATGCCTTACACGTTGCCTGCTCACATGATGATAATGTAACATATAATGATAATAATGATAATAATAAATGCTGGAACCTGCTTCTACAGAGCAATCCAATAAAAGGGTCCCACTTTATATATAGAATACTGTCAATAGTGAATATAGAAGGATATGGAGGCGGAAAACAACAATGGGATCCAGACATAAGGCAAATAAGAGTTGATCATCTTCTTTGGAGCATGTGCCACTTTTCTATGTGTAGTAAGGGTATCTGGCTGTCAAGCCCCACCTTAGTAAGCAGCAGCTGAGAATTGATCAGGAGACAGCAAGGACAGGCAGCTGTCTCCAAAGAGTGGCCAACAACTTTAGGTGACATGTCCCATATTGAGTAGAACCCTTTGGGCAATGCTGGCACAGGGTGCCCAGAGAAGCTGTGGCTGCCCCATCCCTGGCAGTGCTCAAGGCCAGGTTGGACACAGGGGCTTGGAGCAAGCTGCTCCAGTGGAAGGTGTCCCTGCCCATGGCAGAGGGTTGGAACTGGAGGAGCTGTAAGGTCCCTTCCAACCATTCTAGGATTCTACGATCAGATTTTGGCAGGTGATACTGCTCCACTGTTCAGACATTTATATCTTTTAGGCTTTGCTTTTTGGCCTCTCCCATGAAGTCAACGGAAGACCTCTTTCTTTCTTTGGAGCATCGGCCTTCTTGCCCCAGTTCAACATCCCAGACAACCCAGCAATCCAACCTGTGTAACCAGAACTATCACTGCACTATTGACCCAGCCCCAGGGCTGTAGGAGGCACTCAGCAAACATGTGGGGGCAAAGTTTCTCATTACAGCTCTGCACCTCCACTCCCTGCCATCAGCCAGCCCCAGTGCCCATCCCTTCCCATAGGAGCAGAAGAAGCTATTCCTCATGTGCCTCTGCAGCAAGCTCCCCTCCTCTTGCCCTGCACACCTGCAGGACAAGGCCAGCATCAGATGCTGCCTCTTGCTGCCCAGAGCAGCAGCCACAGGAGATGCTGCCTTCCCAGCAGGAGCCAGCGCTAAAGCAAGGACATTTGGCCAACATATCAATATCCTCCCTTCCCAAACTTTCCCCTTTTAAGGAAGGATTTAACGCTGCCTCTGCCTTGCTCGCCTTCTCTTTCACCATGCGCTGCCAGGGCAGCCTGCCTTCACCCAGCGCACTGCACTATGTGCCCAGTAAGCCCAGCTGGACAGTTTGTCATCCTCCCCAAACTTCAGCCATTTATGTATCTTTCATGCTCAACATGCCCATTTAGGGCTAATCCTGCCAGATGCTTCCTGCTTTGTTCCTGCACGCCCTTATCTGAGACTCTCAGTGCAGGAACAGCCTTGTGGTCTAATTTCTTCCCGGACTACGAGCATCTCTCCTGGAGGACAGAGGAGCAAACATCCACAACCAACCCTCGGCTTTCTCAGCCCCATGGCCTCGCTTGTCCCCCCAGCATCATTTAGTCTGTCTGCTGCTCTTTTGTTGCCTGCTCAACCAGCGTGGTTGCATTTGCATCAGTCCAGGCTGCCAGCAAGACTGTTACGCACCACAGCACTGCCCTTTGCCATCTCCCACTTAATCCTGTTCCCCACTTGCTCATCCTTCTATTAATGACGAGCATCTGTTCACTGTTGTGAAGCAACTTCTCGCCGATGTTATTCATGGTGTTGATTTAATGTTTTTTCTATTGTTTATTTCATTGCATGCTTACTGAAATTCACATATGCAAAAGCCACAGCACTCCAATCAGTCCCTAATCCCCTGCTCCTTGGATATTAATGCAGCTTGGTAGAAAACAGCGGTATAAACCATCTCCGGTGTCCAGCTCTGGGGCAGCAGCACAAGAGGGACGTGGAGCTGTTGGAGCGAGTCCAGAGGAGGCCATGGAGATGCTGCGAGGGCTGGAGCAGCTCTGCTCTGGAGCCAGGCTGAGAGAGCTGGGCTGGGGCAGCCTGGAGAAGAGAAGGCTCCTGAAGGGGAGACCTTAGAGCAGCTCCAGTGCCTAAAGGGGCTGCAGGAAACCTGGAGAGGGGCTTTGGACAAGGGCCTGTAGGGACAGGACAAGGGGAATGGCTTTAACCTGCCAGAGGGGAGACTGAGATGAGCTCTTAGGCAGAAGCTCTTCCCTGTGAGGGTGCTGAGGCGCTGGCACAGGGTGCCCAGAGAAGCTGTGGCTGCCCCATCCCTGGCAGTGTTCAAGGCCAGGTTGGACACAGGGGCTTGGAGCAAGCTGCTCCAGTGGAAGGTGTCCCCATCCATGGCAGGGGCTGGACATGGATGAGCTTCAAGGTCCCTTCAACCCAAACCATTCCAGGATTCCACAAGCTAAAGATCCAGCCCCGCAGCACAAGAAACCCTCATTATAAATCTATGGCAATGCTCTTGGTGGCAGAAGAGTTCTGAAGAAAGCTCTCAGGACACTTACCAGCTCAGTCCTGCATGTTACGGAGTCAGCACCTTTGTTTTGCCGCGTTTTGGTTAAGATCATCACCATGGTAATGCAGTCCTGCCTCGGAGTCCATCAGGGTCCAGGCGAAGGGCACCAGCAGATGAGGTCTGGTGAAGCTCCTCTTTCAGTCCATGTTCCTCCAGGAAAGGTTCAGCCCCACCAGCTCCTTGGGGGATGTGCAGGAACAGCCTCTGAGCGTGGAAAACTCCCTGTGTGCACACAGAGAGAACAGCTTTAAGGGACTTGCCTGGGGGATGGAGGGTGGGTGCAATGAGCAAGGGTGAGCGCTGCCCTAAAAACACCCCGAGGGTGGCTCCTCCACAGGAGTATTTATGCTAGAGTATTAAACACTGATGGTGATCCTCTGCACCTCATCAGGGCAGAGCCGTTTTGGAGGATGAGTGACTGCACGAGCTGCTGGAAGCACGTAAAGTGCACGAGGTGATCTGGAGGGATAGAAGTATTTTAGGTAGACAGACAGACAGATAGATATAGATAGGCAGGTAGGTAGGTAGGCAGGTAGATAGATAGATAGATAGATAGATAGATAGATAGATAGATAGATAGACAGAATAGAATCATAGAATCATAGAATAGTTAGGGTTGGAAAGGACCTTAAGATCATCCAGTTCCAACCCCCTGGCTATGGGCAGGGACACCTCACACTAAACCATGTCACCCAAGGCTATGTCCAGCCCGGCCTTGAACACCACCAGCGATGGAGCATTCACAACTTCCCTGGGCAACCCATTCCAGTGCCTCACCACCCTTACAGTAAAGAACTTCTTCCTTATATCCAATCTAAACTTCCCCTGTTTAAGTTTGAACCCATCACCCCTTGTCCTATCCCTACAGTCCCTCATGAAGAGTCCCTCCCCAGCATCCCTATAGGCCCCCTTCAGATACTGGAAGGCTGCTATGAGGTCTCCACACAGCCTTCTCTTCTCCAGGCTGAACAGCCCCAATTTTCTCATCCTGTCTTCATACGGGAGGTGCTCCAGTCCCTGATCATCCTCGTGGCCTCCTCTGGACTTGTTCCAACAGTTCCATGTCCTTTTTATGTTGAGGACACCAGAACTGTAGATACATTGATAAAGCCTCTTCTGAATCTTCCCTTTAGAAAGGGAACTCATATCCCCTATACCAAACACCAAGGTTTGAAAGAAGGGCTCATTAAAGCCCCAGGGTTGATCTCACAGCAGCCCTTGCCCCCACAACAAGTGGGAGCGGATGTTCAGCAGAAAAACCCTTTCCAGCATCATTAAGGCTGTGAAATCCCCTGGAAGCCCCCATCCCACCCCAGTTACTCCCCGATTCCCAAACCAGGAAGAGCCCTTTGGGGAATAACAAGGCAAAGAGTTGCCTACAAGGAAGGGGAGAGCTCCCAGCCCTGACATCCTCAGGACCACACCAGACCTCCTGATCCTTACCTATCCCTTAGGTAGGAAAAGCTAACGGCTGCACAATGAGCACATGTTAAGAACCCCAAGCCAGGCTCACAGAGCACCAGCCAGACCTGACCATCAGCTCTGCCTCACCTCCTGCCATCCTCGCCCATTAACTTACTCTGTGTAAAAGCAGACAGATTGCACTTCAAATCTGATTACACAAACCAGTGTTTTCCCCAACTCACTCCTCTAATCGTGTTCTGCTCTTTGCCTTGCAGTTAACAACCAAAACCACCATTTGCACTGATCTTGCACCATGCAGTCGAAACCCAACTGTGATATTTAAGGACAATATTTGAGAATATGCCTCAAAAAAAGTATTAAAACCTCATTAGGAACTGATATGGCTTCTGTTCCAGCTCATAAATCATCTTTCCTGTGTTTACTGGGATTAGAGCTTGTGATGGTGTTATCAGTAGCTCATTTGAAGGCCAGCTGGCTGGTAAAGAAAAATCACCTTCTATTCATGTGTGAGGATAAAGTTCACGCAGAGTGCAAAGCCAGGAGTGGGAATCAATACATTTCCCAAAGATTTACCCATCCCAAGGGCCCCTGGTACAGTCTACAGCTTCTTATGAGACACTGGTGGGTTTATAACATGCAATTTATTGGTAGCTTCATCATAAACTTCTGGGCAACCCAATGACCAAATGGAAACCGACAACTGGAAAAGTAAAGCTTTTTAGACCATCAAAATGACATAATCTGTGAGTTCAGATCACATATTTATGCTATTTATATATTGTATATATGGTATTTATGGTAGCCTGGGTTCATGCGAGGAGATCATGAAGCAAGAGAGGATGGGATGGCTGAAGGACCAGTTGACTAACACAGCAATGCGTCCCCATCACCCCCAGTGATGCTGGAAGCAGCTCGGACACCTCTGTTACAGCAGACGGACCCCCAAGTTATGCTCAGGAGCCTCCCCCAGTGCTGGGGACGGCCTGGGGACACGAAGCTCTTTGCCAGGAACAAGCAGATAGAGCTGCTGTACGGTCATTAAGAAGCTCTACAGGACTTCACATTTCTGCAGTTTGATGGTCCTTGCATCAAACCCATTGGTACGCGGCAAGACCTGCAGGTCCTGTTCAGGAGGCATGGCTGCTTACACCAGGCCCCCAGCAAACAGAAGGCGAGGAGATGCTCCCTAAAAAGAGCTGCATGTAAGAGGGAAAGGATCCTAGAACTTCAGATTGGTTTGCGTTGGAAGGGACCTTAAAGCTCACCAGCTCCACGTCCCTCTTGTGCCGTTGCCCCAGAGCTGGATCAGGACTGCAGGGGGGTCTCCCCAGAGCGCAGCAGATGGGGAGAATCCCTTCCCTCTGCTGCTCACGCTCCTTTTGACATGATGAGGATGAGGAGCAGGGGGCTCTGGGAGGCTCCAGCCTTCCCCCAGCACTAAGGAAACCCCCAGAGTGGTGCCCTGCTGCTCCCTGCACCATAGTGTAGATGCCTAAAGCACAGGACAGGGACCAAAACCACTCAAGGTCTATACTTTAACCTGCCACAACCTTGGCTGTCCCTGATCCTAGCACCAAAACCAGGATGCTTGCTGCTGGGCTGGACTCACTGCGTTTAGGATGATGCTGGGGCAATCCCCAGCACGCTGGCAGCGTGGGGAGTGAAGATCAAACGACATTCCGAGCAGCAGGAAAGCAGCTAAGCATAGCTCCTCGTTAACAGGGTATGATTCCTCAGGAATAATTACCTCTCCCTAAGGTAATGGTTAATGCTGGAGCTGCAGACTTCTACACACACCCGGGCGTGCGGCAGCCAGCAGGCAGGAACGGCAGCAAGTACAGGCAAACGCTTCCTGCCTGTGCTGGACAGGCTGCAGCACACACCACTCGCACCTCCCTGTTCCACTGCATTGAATGCAATGACACAGCCCTAATGATAACAAATTGGCAGTTAACACCACCCAATGTTGGGTCCGAGGTGCACTTTCAGGTCTGGGCTCTTGTTAAGTACCACGTGGTTGGGGCTTGAAATCATCCCCAGTGAGTGAGAAACTGCAACAAAAAGGAGACGTTTCCAGTGAAATGGGATCTTTGGCTCCTCATCCCGCTTCACTGGGCTCCTGATGCATGGTGTGACCAGCACAGTCCTGCCCCGTCATGTCCCTGGGATGCAAACAAGTGCTGTGGGATAGAAACACTTCTGCAGAGCCAGGATGGGCTCCCCATCGACTCCGAGGAGGAAACTACCGTGTATTTATAGACTGGAGGCCTTCACACACACACAGATGCTAATGAAAAGATGCTCTTCAGGGACCATTCATTATTTTCAGACATGCATTTCCTCACTTGCAATCAGATAAAGGAACTATCTTCATCCTGTCATCAAGGTTAAGTTCAGACCTGGGCCACAGCCGCTGGGATCAACAGGATCTCCTGAGCTTTATGGGGCACTCACAAGCAGCTCTAGTGCATGGAAACACCCAAACCATGATTCTTCCATGGGCACTGCTTCAAAACACAGACTGGGAGGAAAAGACCTCAGGATTTAGCAAGCTGTTGGATCTCTGCCATGGCTGGAGCGAGCCTGAACAGCAACCACTATCATAAACCCACACATCCAACCCCAGCAGTACTCCTCATGAAGACTGAGGACCAGCACCACACATTTCCACCTGTGGGACCACCACCCTCTGTACAGAAAACTTGCAATCTCTAATAATCCATCTCCAGACACACACACTGACATAAAACCTATTTACAAGCAGAAAGGGATGAGGGGAATGAGGAGCCTGAGCTGTATTCTGCATACTGATACACCTTGCAAGCCACACAGTAGGATCACTCTCAGAATATCAATCATCCGCCCCTGTGAATTATTAATGCTCTTCAAAGCCTCCAGTGAAAAGCCTTGAGCCATGCAGGACCCTGCTCCCAACCCCATGCTCCAGCATTGACCCCTGTGCTGTGCCTCAATATTCCTTCAGGACTGCGCATAAAGTTTTCCTAAAGCCCTGCAAGAGGACAAGAGATGCATTCCTCACCTTTACCTTCTGAATGAAACCGAGAGCTGCCCATCCCTCTCCCGGCAGAGGATTCCCAGCCACTTCCAAATAGCTCCCAAACGCAGTGAAACAGAAGGAAGGACAAACACCCAAGCCCAGCCTTCATCCCTGCCGTAGCTGCAGACTTGGCTCCATCACCACCAGCAGCGTCATTCCAAAACGCTACAGTACAACCTAGGGCATGCTTTGGCTTAGCAAGAAATGTTCCTATTTCCACACCATGCAGTCTGGCTCCAGAGAGCCAACGCTGGTGCTACCCAAAGGCACACAGTGCTTCGGGAGGCAAGGCTGGAGCAAGCCAAGTGTCCCAGCTCAGCGCATCTTCCAGCAGCCGCTGCCCTGAGGCTTCTCCCAGAGCAACGCTGGTTCATCAGTTTCAAATGCCACCAAAGGAGCAACAAACACGAGGGAAGGAAGACACAGCGGTTTGATCTACACAGCTCTCTGAGAGGAGAAGCAATAAGTGCAGCTTGGCAAAGGAAAACACCAACCTCCAAGAGCAAAACAAGGGGCTGAGCAAAGAGCCGCTGTGATTGCGGGGTTGGTTTGACACGTCTAGACCCACAGGTCAGAAGAACCAAACCTCACCCCTCCAGGCCAAACTCTGAGCATGTTCCTAAGGCTTAACCACCCTCCCCTCACACCAATTAAACCCCAATTCCCCTCCTGCTACACAGAGCCCCAGTTCTCCATGCACACAGAGGGTTGCGGAACCCAGCACACCCCAGTCAGTCAAGCCACCTTCAAACACCACAGGTGACTTACAAGGAGGTTGGGGAAACAGCCAAAACAGGTTACTGCAAGTGACACTTGTGGGGTTTAAGGCTTTCTACAGCATCATGTTACAATCTTCATCCAAACTAAAAACCTTCCCCCCCCCATCCTTCTGCTCCTTAAGAGGGATTTGGGGCTACTTTGAGTCTCCTCATCGCACAGCCTGCCTCACCATCAGTGCTTTGGACATCGCCAAGAGGTCCATCTTCAATGTGTTGATTTATTGCATTATAAATCTGGAAAATCCCCTGAAGCCCGTCCTTTACAGGCAGCTAAATGTGGGCCCATTCCTTCATTCAGGCAGTAATCTGCCTTCTGCACCGGGACGATGAGGTGCTCAGCTCTGGGAGGCTTGCTCCCCTTGCTCAAGCACTCTGCCGCACCATTAGTGAATCCTGACTTCACTGATGGGGTTAAAATCCTCCGGTAAAAGTGAAAGATGCCATTCACAGCCCGAGAAGCCTTCACGCTCTGAAAATGCCCCGTGGACTAGTCCTGAGCAAACAGGATCATGAGGCAGCGCACGTGACTTCAAAGGACAGAACTGCCACGGATGCAGCCGCGTCAGGATCATCCCTTGGGACTCTGTCAAGAGGAAAGAGCTGCCCAGGCTGCCCAGCCGTGGGTGCACAAAGGCTGCAGCACTGCCCCGTCTCACCCTGAGCCTGCACTCACCTCCTCCTGCGCCACAGGGTTGTTCCCAGCTACTGGAGAAGGAGAAGGGCTCGGGTGTAGGAGACCACGCGTCCTGCATGGCTCTCCCGTCCCACCTGGCAAGGACTTGGGTTCACCACTGCTCCACGTACTCAGAAGTCATCAGCCAAAGACAAGGAATAATGCAATGTCCTTCTCTGCCTCCTGCTTGCAGCTCGATGATGCTTTTCCAGGGCTAACAAGATAAAGATGCACTCTGAGCATTACTCAGTAACTAAAAGACATGCCTACACTCAACATCTTCAACAGCCAGCATAGCAAAAGGGAAAGCAGCAACAGGTTGTGTTCAAGGTGAACATTGCTCCGTAGGTCTGCACGGCTTCAAGAACCACATCACCTCATTGCTTACAACCAACAGCTTCACACAGGCACGAGGTTCTCGCTACCACAGCCCAACATTCACGTGTGCCACGTTGCTGCCAATGCAGGGCAGCTCAGATGGAGCCAACCTCTACAGCCATGCTAATAAAACCCACAGCCAGAAGGAGCCTCGGGGATCACTGCAGGAGCACCCATCCCGAGGGGCTGCAGTAAGAACAGAGAACCCCATGTACAGCCACTGAGGATGGACACGTGCAGCTGTACGGAGCTCTAAGATACTTACTAACAGGAACAACGGATGCACCAGGGTCCTGCTCACAACCAGCGATTAATTACTAAGCAAAAAGAAGCCTTATTTCAATCCAATCCCTTGCTCAAATGCCTGGCCATCACCTCAACCTGATGACAAAGGCAGCAGGTCTCCAACACCCTGACCCCCAAACCACATGTCCAAACTCACCTAGCCTTTCGGGAGAGCCTGGAATCCAGGCTCACACCCAGACCTACATTTTTGGGTTGGATCTTACGTACAGGAAAGCTCTCACCAAAAATAAGAGCAATTAAGGAAAATTACACACCATCTAGTTGAGTAAAACACATCAGGTTTATTGCCCCCATGCTCTCAGGGAATAGGAGTGGCAGGGGGAAGACTCTCTTACACAGGAGGGGCGAAAGGGGCTGAAAGGATAAGGAAGGGGCAGAGGTGCTCTGTCTCAACATCTTAGCTTGAAGAAAATGGTGCTGGCAGTGACTTTGCCTTTTCCTCCCTGGCAACTGAAAAGGAAAAGAAGAGAGCAAAATTAGTCATTGCAAAACAGCAACCGGGAAGCGAGAGGTGTGAGCGAGGAGACGGCCGGTCTCCAGCAGAGAGGTGCCAAGAGATGTGCAAAGAGGCTGCGCAGGACCCAGCTTGCTGCACAGAACCTCATGCGTGGTAGGTAAAGAGAAGAGCACACACGTCTGGAGCACTAACTCCATATCCCTTGGCTGCACATCCAGCCTGCACATAAGTTTTCCAGGAGGACCAGCATCAGATCTTCACAGAACGGTTTGGGTTGGAAGGGACCTTAAAGCGCATCCAGTTCCAGCCCCCTGCCACGGGCAGGGACACCTTCCACTAGAGCAGCTTGCTCCAAGCCCCATCCTGTCCCTGAACTTGGCCTTGAACACTCTCTGTTGGGCCATATGCAGGACTGATGTCCAGCTTGAGGATGCACCCCAGCACATCGCTCTGCCATGGAGCAATGCTGGGGCCAACTTAATGCACACCCACTGTAGCGCTGGGAGCAACACAAAGCAAAGCTCAGCCCCATGAGCCCAGCAGGACCGGTCCCAGGGGAATACAGCCCTCCCAGGAAGCACGCTGGTTTGGGGACACACACTGCCAGTACTTCTGCATGGCACCATATGGACATAGTATCCTACAGGATGCTCTTAGCCCAAACGACTGCATACATGGCACATTCTCTTTGAGCAAACCTGCAATCATTGCCTAATCTGCCCAAATTTTGTGTAGCATTTCCAAGGAATACTGGAAATACTGAACCAAGGGTTGCCTCTAAAGCAGAGCAGCTGAAGCAGCAGCAGGTCCCACAAACCACCTCACCTTTCCGCTGCCCCCCCAGTTGTGACATTTATGACACGAACCTGCAGTGGCCTGTGAGACACTGTGAGTGTTGGCCACGCTCCCAAAGGCTGAGGAATTGCTGAACTGAGCATTGCTTTGGCTGCTTAATCTCAACAACCAGGGATGCTGAAGAAGCCAGCAGAGTCCAGGCTTACTTTTAATTACCTCTCAGAGTGTGCTGCTCTAGCAAACAGACACAAAAAACACCGTTCTTGTCTCTTCCTTATGTTCTTTTCCCATATACAACCTGAAATGGCTGAGATGGAGACAGCAAACACAGCTCCCCATGCCACTTCTACTGACTCACTTCTCAAGCATAAACAGTTCCAAATAGCACATGAACTCATCTTAATGCCTACCTCTGCAACACGATGTTCACCTCCTTACAGCCAGATAATAACGCTCTGAGGGCTAAGGGGGTTTCTTGGCCAGCTTGGGCTCCCCTCCTTGCTCCAGAGCTCCTGGGGTCACTGTGAGAAGCCCATCTTGGAGCTGCAAAGTGACTGTGATGGTTTTTGCTCATCACTGACCACCAAAAACCCACCACATGGACCAAGCACGAGCAAGATCTGGGACATCTCATAGTGCAATTGAGGAAACCTGGCCAAGTGCAAGAGCATCACTGCTCTCAGGACAGATTTGGATACTGCTTACAAGTGAAGTTTCTCCCCTGTTGAGGCTGAGATGGAGAACTGAGATGGAGGCTGAAGGCCCCTAAAGAAAGACCCGAATTTAAAGCAGGGCACTACTGGGTGTATGCATTGATTGCCAGACTTCACATCACCTCCTACCATTTCCCCTTCACAGATAAATACCTCTAGATTGCAGAACCATTACCTGAAGACCAGCAAAACGATCACTTAGGACCTTCCAAACTGGAAATGATCTACCTGAACTAGGCAGGCAACACCTTAAGAGGCATAAACGCTTCCACCAGACAGCTTCTGTGCCCACAGAGGGTACCACACATACCCACCACCGCCTGCAAACCCCATGAGGCCACTGTTTGCATTAGACAAAAGAACTCTGGCTCTTGGGCAATCTCTGGCGTTTCATTCCTCAGCTGAGAAATAGCTTTCAAAGAGCTCCTTGGCTCCTGCAAGACAAACCTAAAGCCTTTAGTAATCCTCCTAGCGACTGCAAGGCACACTTCCCTGCTGTTTGTCCAGTCGTTGCCATCAACATTGGCAAGAGGAAGGCACAGCAGCGGCACGGCCATGGAAGGCAGGAGTCCTCTGGGGCTGGGAAACCTTTGCCCACGCTGCCACCTCCATCCCTCCAGCACGCTGGGAATGAACTTCCAAGGCCTGCATCTTCCATAAAACTCTTTTAGGAACGAGGAGCCAAACATCTGTGAGTTGTCTGCATTAGTGTGAATCTGGCAGACTGAACAGCAAACTTGTATCGCCCCGCAGCCTTCCAATCTCTTGTTTTCCTCGGGTTCATTAAATACATAACAATCTGTTACCACAAGACAGCTCCTACGTGCATGGGCTGCCAAGGAGCTGGGTTTGATAGCGCTGGTGGAGATGGGGAATGTGTGAGGAGAAGAGGGGGGCTCTTCTAAGAGAAGATGGACTGTATCCACCCTGCCTCCTCCAGCAAGTGCCCACCATGAGGCAAAGGCTGTCTCTGACATGCAAACCTGGTGCACAGCATCATAGGATCATAGAGTGGTTTGGGTTGGAAACGACCTTCAGATCATCCAGTTCCAACCCCGTGCCATGGGCAGGGACACCTCACAATAGACCATGTTATCCAAGACTGTGTCCGACCTGGCCTTAAACACTACCAGGGATGGAGCATTTACTACTTCTCTGGGCACCCTGTGCCAGCGCCTCAGCACCCTCACAGTAAAGAACTTCCTTATATCCAACCTGAACTTCCCCTGTTTCAGTTTGAACCCATCACCCCTTGTCCTATCACTACAGTCCCTAATGAAGAGTCCCTCTCCAGCATCCTTGTAGAATTTTGGGAAGCTTCAAAGGAAACAGAGTTTAAGAGTGTGAGACAAGCAGGGGGAGATGTCTTTAAAAGCCAAGGATGCTCTGCAGCATCATCCGAACAGGGATGATGACGCTGCATTCAGGAGAACCAGACTCTGTGACAGTTATTCATACTGGCGAGCAGAGCCCTGGCCACAAAGCATCCCTGATACTGGAGTTTTCCACTGCTGATGGGCAAGCCTGGGGCCCAGGCATGCCATGAAGGCATTGCCAACACCAAGCCATGGGCAGAATGGTCTAATGCTGTGATGAGGAGGAATACTGGAGGCTTCACCTTCCCTCAAAAGAAGCCTTTCGCTACGAGGAAGAAGTCAAAGCAAACACCCTCCCACCATGTTTACCCATTTAAATCAAAGCCAAAGCAGCACCGAAACGCGCCCGACAGCATTTCCACGGAGTCATTCATCGAGAGCTTGGACTTGGGTTTCAGCTTCTAACACAGCAGGGAGGCTGCAATAATGGAGAATCTGTTGCTCTAACACACCGTGAACTGCTGCGAGGCGTCAGCAGCACGTAGAGCCCAAACCTCCTGCAGGTTTGGCTCCTTCGAGTGCTCGTCAAGGGAAAGGCAGTGAAACGCCTTCCCCCATTCCATATAATCCTGGGGTACAATGAGCTGCCTCTCAGTGCCCCAAAGCGAGGTACCCACCGGGCAAACAAGTAATTCCTGCAGAAGACAATATTCCCAGTGTTAGGATGCTTTATCCCCTGGAGATGCCTAATTCCCATGCAGCTGGAGCAGGGCAGGATGAGCCCCACTGTAGCTTGGCATCCATAAAAGCCCGGATTTTGCAGCTCATCTTGGAGACGGGGAAAAAAAGGGTTAAAAACAAGAAAGTAAGTGGAAATGAAAACAGGCCCTGCTTTTATTTGGGCTGGCAGGAACACCATCCTGCCCAGCCTTCCTCGAGCTCATTTAGGGCAGTGTGAACACGCAGTAAAGGCAGAGAAAAAAACCCAGCCGCGTTTTCCACCCCAAGAGTCTCCATCTCTGGGTAGCCTCCATATATCCCTCTTTCTCCCACCTCAAAGGTAAAGATCAGGAGGAGAAACAGATTCTTTTGTGCTGTGGAAATGAGAAGCTCAAAGGACAGAGAGGTCTGGTCCCGGCAGCAGCATGGTGTGAACCAGGAAGCATCCTGAAGAGAGCTGACCTAAATCATGCTGCATCCCATCCTGGCTCCAGAGCTTCCAGCAGGCTATCGGGAAGGGAACCGCGCCAGCGCACAAACATGAATGATTGCCCAGTACAAACAGGGCAGCAAAAATGCCCACCTTCATCCCATGGAAAAATACATACCAACTTCCTACGCTAATGAGTGAGGGAATTACTGGATCCTACAGTTTGTAACTCATGAAGTCCCTAAAATAACAACACCACCTTAAAATGCATGGGAATGCAAGTTAAACATCAGTCTGTTGGAAAACCATAGTGGGGGGGGTGGTGGAACTGATGAGCTTCAAGGTCCCTTCCAACACAAAACCACGCTAGGATTCTATGAAACAAGGCACAGATTCTTTTATGGACATTAAGGACAACACTGACAACATTGCTCAATCATGAAGAATGGCAGGAACATCGTGCATGAAGCGGAAAAGGAAGAAATGGTCAACATACACTTTAACACCATGCTAAGGAGAAAGAATGGTATGGCCAGGTTTGTCAGGAGTAGCTGGGGATGACATGAAACAGCAGGCACTAAATATAGCTCTTCCTTAAACAAGAGCTCCAAATGATTTACACCTTCAAGGTTTATAAGATCCTGCCAGGAACTCTCCGGAGCCGTGACCGCCGATGCTCCCGGAGGACAGGCACAGCCCCCAGAAGGAGCCCTGCAGAGCTCAGGTTTCTGGGCAAGGATGGGGAGCCAGGAAGCACAATTACCACCACAGAGAAACGAGCTCTCATCTCACTGATGCCTTTGTGCTGGGAAAGGGGAGCGCCCGTACAACAGACTTCATCAGTGCACAGACATGGGTGACAGTCATCGACAGCTACATCACTGACATGTCTCAGACAGACCTGCAAATAAACTGGCTTCAACAGAAACTCGGCTTTCACCCTCTGCCATGTAGTACTGCTGGCAGCAATTGGGGAGGAAAGGGGAAAATCAGTGCTGTGCAAGCGACTCAAGACTGGCAGCGAACAAAGTGACAATACAGAATGGAGAGGAGCAACCAGCATGGTTTTAACTGAGACGTTAAGATCAAAGAATCCCAATCCGATTTGTGCTGGAAGGGACCTTAAAGCCCATCCAGTTCCAACCCCTGCCATGGGCAGGGACCCTGTGTTCCAAGCCCCTGTGTCCAACCTGGCCTTGAACACTGCCAGGGATGGGGCAGCCACAGCTTCTCTGGGCACCCTGTGCCAGCGCCTCAGCATCCTCACAGGGAAGAGCTTCTGCCTAAGAGCTCATCTCAGCCTCCTCTCTTTTAAACTTAAAGGCCATTAAAGATACTGCTTAAGAAATACATTGCTTAAAAGACACTCACCTCAAAGATAGGGGCACATCCCCAGGGTCCAGCACTGCACAGGCATGTGGGAGATACGACCATGGGCTGGATAAATGTGGGATCTCCAGGAGGATAAGTGATGGTATTGCCTCTGTGCTCCACACTCCACAACCACTACAGGCACTGCACTCACGCACTACTAGAGCCTTCAGTGAAGCCTGATTAAGGTCTGAAGACCCCAGGAGTAACTGAGGAGCACCTAAGACACAGGTACAGTACCATGGGGGAAGTGTCAACTGCTCATGGACAGCCTGGCTGCCTTCAGAGGGGTAAGAAGGCCCAAGCAGGTCCTTCAGAGGGAGCAGACCAGCGCTGTGGGAAGTCAGAACTACACAGATTCCAAGTGAGGGCAAAGTGCAGTGTGTTCCTGAACAGCCCATGCAATAAACGACCAGCAGAACCAATGGCTGCGGTGGGTTCTCAATCAGCACTGTCTGTATCTCTGCACTGGATGGCTTTTCTAGAAGACAGGCTCCAGCAAGAATTAACTCAGAGAACTACTAAAAGTGGTGATATATGGAGCAGCCGCCAGGAGCGTGGCTCTCCTGGCTCAACACCCTTCGCCTCAAGTGAGCTGCTGCATCCCCATCACGTCCCAGCACAGCCACCGGGGTGGCACAGTGAGGACCAGAAGGGAGGCTGCAAAGCAGCCCCTCCACAGGCTGGATGGGGTACTGGTTTGGATCTAACAGAGCTCCTTTTAGACCTGCCACCTTCATGGTGTATCACGGGGGTAAGCGAGAGATGGGCACAGGGAGGGCATTGACAGCACAATCCATCACACTGCAGAGTTGGATTCTGTGTTAAATTAAGTTTAAAACACTTAACAACTAACCCAAAATCTGCATGGGAAAAGAAACCTACCAACAACATGAACCATGGGCAACTGAACAAGTGGGTGAGAGTCTCTAAATGAAGCTCTTTGCCCAGAGAAGCTGTGGCTGCCCCATCCTTGGCAGTGCTCAAGGCCAGGTTGGATGGGGCTTGGAGCAACCAGCTCCAGTGGAAGGTGTCCCTGTCTGTGGCAGGGGCTTGGAACTGGATGAGCTTCAAGGTCCCTCCAACTCAACCATTCTAGGATTCTATGATCCTATGAATAACTAAATCGTCATTAACCATGATGCTTTCACTCCAAGAAGTACCGTCCATCACACTGTATTCCAATTATAACACAACTGATAGCCCAATAAAGAGACAATCTTCATCTGAATTAACAGAGAAGAAACAAAACTGAACGTTTTTAATGCTTTCTGGATCTTTACAGTTGCAATGGATCGTCAGTTTTAGCACACAACTGTAGCTTTTGGCATCTATTGAACAGTATTAAAACTTGCCCTTTCAAAAGCATTCATTTCTAACAGCTTGGACAAAGAAAGTGTGAGATAACGGGGTTAATATACACTTGAAGTGGTTTTACAGCATTGACAACTATTACCCAGCACAGCAGGAGGCTGTTTTCAGTAATGTATATGTAAGCACACAAATACAAAAGTCAGTTATTGTGACTTTCCCACATCACTTGGAACAAGAAATGGCACCACCTGGCCTAACCGTGCTGCTGGGCTGTCACAGAATCCCGGACTGGTTTGGGTTGGAAGGGGCCTTAAAGCTCATCCAGCTCCAACCCCTGCCACGGGCAGGGACACCTTCCACTAGAGCAGCTTGCTCCAAGCCCCTGTGTCCAACCCGGCCTTGAACACTGCCAGGGATGGGGCAGCCACAGCTTCTCTGGGCACCCTGTGCCAGCGCCTCAGCACCCTCACATGGAAGAGCTTGTGCCTAAGAGCTCATCTCAATCTCCCCTCTGGCAGGTTAAAGCCATCACGCCTCCTCCTACCCCTACATACACTCGCAAAAAGCCCCTCTCCAGAGTTCCCGCAGGCCCCCTTTAGCTATTAGAAGGCTGTTATAAGGTCTCTCCAGGCTGAACAACCCCAGCTGTCCTGACCACAGACACGACCAGTTGTCTTCATTGACACTGTTTTCCTTCCCTAACATTTCCCAGTGGTGCAGAATAGCGATAACAGCAGCGGTACAACTGGGGCAACTGAGGCAGAGGAGCATGAAGTCGTGTGTCAGGTCACTGCAGGAGCATCACGGGCAAAAGGACAGAAAAGAAGTTTCTTAAATGCAAGTTAAGTGCATAACACATTTCAGATTGTCCCTGAGGAGCCTTTGGATTTAGAAGCAGGATGTGGGGTGCATCCCTTGACCCCCCAGTCCAGACTGGACACCAATGCACCTCGACCGCAGCGATGTTCTGTACCATCACCCCAAGCCCCTCTTCTCCTCTGCCATCAGAAAGCTTTTTGGTCCTTGCTTTCGAGGGCCGGTTTTGAGCAGCGAGGGAGAGCAGGCTTTCCAGCTGCTGGATCAGAGCTTGCCAGATTCCATCTTTACAAACCCTCGGAGACGTAACGATACATAGCATAAAACAGCCACAGAATGAAACTCTTCTACACTCCGGTCCCATACCTACCGCACAGCACAAGCCCTGAAATTTGGCTGCTGAAAGCAAAAGCTATGGCCAAGATCCATGAATATAGGGAATGATACAGCCCAAGGGATGCTTCAAATGGACTACAGAGGAGTGACACCAATGATGCTGCTATATTTAATCCTCTAAAAGCAAAAACCGTGACCAAGTTTCTCTTGGGTGCTTTTTGGTTTAGGGGGAATGCATAGAAACTCAACGCACCAGAGCAGATATTTTGCACTGGCTCAACCAGTTCTTAAAACACTACTCAAATATGGCAATTACGGAGCCAAACTTGCCTGGATGCTCCCCTACCCGCGGGTGCAGGGACCCACAGCCTGTGGTGCTGGAGCAGCCACGCTCCATGCAGGCTTTGGGGCTCCTCCAGGTCAGTCTAATGCAGTTTCCCCCTTCCATGCACTTCAACTTCTAACATATCAAATCTTATTTGTCTTATATGGCACATATTAGAGTGTAGAATCCCAGGCTGGTTTGGGTTGAAGGGACCTTAAAGCTCATCCAGTTCCAACCTCCTGCACAGGCAGGGACACCTTCCACTAGAGCAGGGTGCTTCAAGTCCCTGTGTCCAACCTGGCCTTGAACACTGCCAGGGATGGGGCAGCCACAGCTTCTCTGGGCACCCTGTGCCAGCGCCTCAGCACCATCATACTAAAGAATTTATTCCTGATGTCTAACCCAAATCTACCCTATTTCACCTTAAACTCACTTCCCCTAGTCCTGTCCCTACAGGCCCTTGTCCAAAGCCCCTCTCCAGACAGATGCATAAGATGTGGTATCTTACATACGAACCATATCAAACTTCATAGGCTTCATCTCATGGATCAACCACCCGAACCCAGAATAAATGCTTGCTGTAAATTAACTCCATGATGACACCTAATTCTCAATGCCCACTTCGCCTGTTGATGACTTCAGGCTCCCACACGCACAGCCCGCGCTATCAGAGCTCACACCAGCTTGGCAAGCCTTCAGAAACAACTCCTGCTTGGGAATGCTTGTCTCTCTGGAGGCAGCCGACTCATAAAGTCTGGGAAAACAAACCAGCCCATGGATGTGCGCCCTGATTCACTGCACCGGAGCCACGCTCTGCACTGCTGCTCTGCACACACAGCTGGGTCGTGGGCAGCCGGGCGCAGAGTGACCTTGGAAAAGTCCTTTTTCCTATTACAACACTGCTCATAGGGATACTTGAGTGCAGCAGGGCTGCTCTGCCCTCTGACAAGGAATTCATGGAAGGTCTCATCTCTATAGAGAGCTGTGCGGCGGAGCGGGCTCAAGCAGGGAGCCTTCCCCAGGAAGACTTAATGCCCTGTCAAGCCCAGACGAGTAAGTAGCAGGGTGGAAAATTCCCTTCCCTTCGCCTGACCAGTTTATATTTAGCTCTCTGGGGAGCAGACGTGCTGGAGGAGCTGTTGGTTTGGTGGTGTTTTAGCACAGCCCCACAGGGACCCCTGCAACACAACCTACAGTGTGATGGGGGAGGTTGCCAATGGACGGCTATTGCCACAATGCTCCACCATCGCATCAGACCAGGCATGGAGGACCACGGATAGACACAGCCCTCTGCTGCTCAGCGGACCTCCTCCTTCTCGTTCTGTTTCCCTGAGTCAGCAGCCTTGCTTCCTCTTCCTCCTCCTCCCCGTTTTGGGGGAGAAAAGAGCAAAAGTAAGTCAGCAAAGAAGAGAACTTGCTTGAGGAGCTACAAAGGAGTGACCTCCTCAGCTCCTCGGCTGGTGTGGTCCCCCCATGGCCACAGATATAAGTGTGGATTGTGGCTCTGCAGGTGTTTTCACTCCAGGAGAGAGTCCCGGTGAGTGCAGACCTGATGCAAAGGCTCTGCTTCCCCTCTCGCTCCTCTGCGATGCAGGAAGGAGACCCAACCCCTCGAGGCTGAGCTCTCCAAGGAGCCATGAGCATCTCTGGCACCTAGCCCTGCCCCAGCCTGTTGGTCCAAAGTCTGCTCTGCCACAGATTAACATTCATTCGGGCTATTTCCCAGAAAAACCATTCTATAAACCATGTGAAACGGGAAGGGAACAAAACCAAAACCAACCCTTCCAACCTGGGGCGTCCGCTTTTCTACTTGACGTTTCACAAGGGAACGACAAACTGCCTCCATCTCAATGAAGATCAAGAAAAGAAACTCTACAGCACATTACAAGAAGGAAATGAAAAGGAAGAACAGCCTCAAACCACACAGCTGTCATTTGAGAAATCAGGAGTCAGCCAGCAATAATAAAATGGACAAACTGGATTAAACCTCATCCCCCCCGCCATCACCCTAGAGGCCACGTATTTCTGCATAGAAATACGGGTGTTTGGGCAAAAAGGTGTGTGTCTTGCTCTACCTAAACCTTTCCACAAGCAAAGCAAGCCGGTGACACTAAACAAATGAATTACATATCATTACCTGAAGCAGATTCGGGGATTTATATCAGTGTATGTTCCTCTACTGTTGCCCAAAGAAGTGGTTTATGCTCCACCGCTGGCGGTGTTCAAGGTCAGGTTGGACAGAGCCTCGGGTGACATGGTCTAATGTGAGGTGTCCCTGCCCGTGGCGGGTTGGAACTGGATGATCTTAAGGTCCTTCCCAACCCAAACCAGTCTGGGATTTGATGATTCTATTTGCATGTTTATGCACATGTATTGATGCATGCAGGTTTCCATAGCTGAAAATCAGCCTCCATCAGCACCGGTTCTGCCCCACGGTCTGCCTGATCTCCATAGATAAACATCTGGATCTCACTCACACAAATCAATTATCTGCTGAATTAACTCGCCCTGATTTTCCATGCAAAGTTCGGCATTCAACAGCCTGATCTCCCTCCCAAAGGCCATCTGCTTTCTATAACTGATGTGTTTTCTACACACCTTGGCCCAGCGCAGTGCTGGGAATCGCCAGATTTCCCTCCCTGCGCTGGGTTTAACCTGGAAGAGAGGAAGTCTGGATCCAGGGATTCGATTGCAAAGCCGCCGGCACGCGTGGCCATGCTCCATGTGGCTGTGCCAGGCGGGGAGTCCTCTTCTCCTCTGAAGTGGAGAGGTGGAAAGAATTCCACAGCAGGTTGTTCAGATCAGGGCCAGGTTGGACAGAGCCTTGGGTGGCATGGTTTAGTGGGAGCTGTCCCTGCCCATGGCAGGGGGTTGGAACTGGATGATCTTAAGGTCCTTTCCAACCCTGACTGTTCTATGATTCTGTGACTGGGGTTGCTGCTTGGGCTTTTTTCCCCCACTTTTGAAAGCGAGGAGGTTGTGTCCTTCTCCCACTAAAGTGCCGCCAGCATGGGGTGAACAGACTGTGAGGCTGAGGGAGCTGGGCTGGGGCAGCCTGGAGAAGAGAAAGCTCCTGAAGGGGAGACCTTAGAGCAGCTCCAGTGCCTAAAGGGGCTACAGGAAACCTGGAGAGGGGCTTTGGACAAGGGCCTGTAGGGACAGGACAAGGGGAATGGCTTTAACCTGCCAGAGGGGAGACTGAGATGAGCTCTTAGGCAGAAGCTCTTCCCTGGGAGGGTGCTGAGGCGCTGGCACAGGGTGCCCAGAGAAGCTGTGGCTGCCCCATCCCTGGCAGTGTTCAAGGCCAGGTTGGACACAGGGGCTTAGAGCAAGCTGCTCCAGTGGAAGGTGCCCCTGCCCATAGCAGGGGTTGGAACTGGATGAGCTTTAAGGTTCCTTCCAGCCCAAACTAGGCTGGGATTCTATGATTCTATGCACAGCCCTAATCCTGCACCCCTGAGCCTGGCATGCAGGCGCCGAGTCCAACACACCCACCACCACAGGCATCCTCAGCCTCCAGAGGACTTTCACGAGCGAAGAAACAAACCAGAAGCTCTGTTCAAGCCCACAGTGCGCCAGGACAGGCAAGGACAGCGCAGACCGCTCTGCAATCCAGGTTTTTCACTATCACTCCAATTAATCTGTTTCATGACCCACCCTAAATATTTTCCCTAGAAACATTATCTGCGTTGTTTTGGGGTTTCTTTATTTCTCTTTCCAGCCCTCAGCCAACCCCTGGTACATATTTCTGCCCACGTCAGAGGCAGCCCAAGGGAATCTGTGCTTTACCATAGCGGGGAATGTCGCAGCAACCTCCTGCGTTCAGAGCATTGGCGAGAGGAGAGCGGAGATGCTCAGAGCCCTCCGTGGTTTTATTGTGTTACCTCTGCGATCTGCAAGGAGTTTTTAATCTGTCAAAATAAGACTTTTATTATCGTTTGAGGATTCAAAAGGAAAATATGCACATCTGGTTTCAATCGCCAGCCGAAGCTTCGTCTATCAGCCCAGCTCATAACACATTACGCTTGCTTTATACTCCGGAGGATTTCCTAAGGGGAGGATGAGCTGCCAAGGTACACCAGCGTCTGTGGAGAGAGCACGGCACGGGGAGAGACAGCGGCACTACCCTGGGACAGGCACCGTGGTGCTGCAAGCTCCCTCTCCAACAAGGAATTACAATTATTGAGGAGAAAACCTGTATTCATGAAACCTTTATACATGGAATCTTCAGTACTGTGTAACTTGAACAACCTGGCGTCACGGAGCGGGGAAACAAGACTGATGGACTTTATAGGACAACTCCGCAGCCAGGATGCTATGTTGGGACACATGGGGGGCACACGGCTGCATCCCTCCGTCGCTGCCTGTTTCCTCCTAGGACTCTATGTGCCAGGCATGAAAACCATGGCTTGGCACCGCAGAAACGACAGCCCCGGAGAGCATCTCTGCAGGGATGCTCAACCCCTGCGCCGTCAGACCCCTAATGCTGGGTGTTCTATACCGACACCCGTTAAACATCACTCCGGGCCCGGAGGACGGAAAGCACGTGTTGAAGCGTTGGGAGGAAGAGATTAAAGAGGCAAGGGCAGAGCCATCGCAGGGGGAGCGGAACGCTCGCTCTCCAAAGGTGAAACCTGGCAGAGAGGGACCTTCCCCCGGCTCCGCTCTGCCCGCTCCGGGCACACACACCCCCGCTGCCCATCACCCTCCCTCGGGGCGCTGGGGCGGCTCCTCCGCGCCCGAACCGCGCGGCACCGCGGGGGCCCCAGCGCGACCCGCTCGTCCCGGGGGCACAAAGGCAGCTCCGGGAGGATGCGCAGCGGCCGGTTCGAGGCTGCCACCCCCCTCATCCCCCCATTCCGTCCGAGCCGCCCCGTCCCGCCGCCCCCCGTGCAGGGCAGCCGCGGAATGGTGCGGACAAAGGGGGCTTCGTTGCGAGCGGGACCCACCGCGCATCCCCGCACCGCGAGTGTCAGCGCGGCGCGGCCCCGCTCCGCGCTCGGCCCCGCTCCGCACGGGCTCTTACCGTGGTGGCGGCGGCGCGGCCCGGCCGGGCCGGCTCTCGGCGCTGCTCTGCCGCCGCCGCCGCCGTGCTGCGGGCGGGGCGGGCGCAGGGCCGGGCGGAGGGAGGGAGAGCGGGGAAGGAGGGAGGAGGAAATGCGCTTGTCACTTCCTGAGCGGCGCCGGCGGAGGCTGGGCCCGGCCCGGCCCGGCCCGCACCTGAGGAGCGCGGAGGGGACCCGCGCTGCGGAGCGGCCGTGTGAGGTAAAGGGGAGGAGCGGGCGAGCGCAGCGGGGAACAGCGCCCGGACACGGCGTGTGAGTGGCATAAAACCCGTAAATGACAGAAACAAGCGGTGTTGGGAGCCATGGGGTGAGGGGAGCCCCGCGAAGCAGCCCCAGCGGCCTTCGGCCATCCCCGGCCCGGCCATGCATCGCAGGGACAAGGATGAGGAGAGCGGCCCCGTCCGGAGGCCGAGAGTGACTCCTGGTGGCACGGCCGGGGCGGAGAGGAGCAGCGATGGGGCCTGTCAGACATGGACGGTCCCCGCAGTGAGGGGATTTAGGACATCACGGATGCACAGCATCTGCCTCTGACACACCGCGGGTCGGCAAATGATCCCGCTCCGTTATCTTCCTCCATTGCTCATAGAACCCTGGAGCGGTTTGGGTTGGACGGGACCTTAAAGCTCATCCACTTCCAGCCCCTGCCACAGGCAGGGACACCTTCCACTGGAGCAGCTTGCTCCAAGCCCCTGTGTCCAACCTGGCCTTGAACACTGCCAGGGATGGGGCAGCCACAGCTTCTCTGGGCACCCTGTGCCAGCGCCTCAGCAGCCTCACGGGGAAGAGCTTCTGCCTAAGAGCTCATCTCAATCTCCCCTCTGGCAGGTTAAAGCCATTGCCCTTGTCCTGTCCCTACATCCCTTGGCCAAAGCCCCTCTCCAGGTTTCCTGTAGCCCCTTTAGGCACTGGAGCTGCTCTAAGGTCTTCCCTTCAGAACCCTT
Organism: Amazona ochrocephala; assembly: GCA_039720435.1. Classification (NCBI taxonomy): domain Eukaryota; kingdom Metazoa; phylum Chordata; class Aves; order Psittaciformes; family Psittacidae; genus Amazona; species Amazona ochrocephala. The sequence continues at coordinate 4,177,817 of CM077881.1, read as the reverse complement.
ATCTTCTCCAGGCTGCCCCAGCCCAGCTCTCTCAGCCTGGCTCCAGAGCAGAGCTGCTCCAGCCCTCACAGCTTCTCCGTGGCCTCCTCTGCACTTTGCTCCAACCGCTTTTCCATCATTTCTGTTTGGAAGACGTATTTGACATTACACAAGCTCTGCAAAATGCTGCCAGGCTGAACTGAAGGTGGCAATGGGTCCTCTGCAGTGTTTAGAGCCACGTCTGCTCAGCTTCACTTGGGAGATGGCCCTTAGAAGCATTCTGCTGTGACAATAACATCTTCCATCCAAGCTGAGCTGCGCACAGCACGTAGGCTTCCTCCAAGAGCGAATGTAATTAGTGAACAAGGAAACTACATGACAGCTAGAAGGAAGATTTAGAGCTCATTACAAAACAGAGCCTAAACATTAATCTTGAACATATGCAAGCAGACAGCACAGATGTCATCGGGAACAAATCTGGGGCTAAATTTCACCCACCCAGCTGGTTGACCGGGCACACTGCTGGGGAGGAGTAGGAACAAGTGAGGGCATGTGCGCACTGAGTGGCAAGGGAGGCTGTAGCTGTGTCACTCAGCAGCACCCTGGATGTCCTGCCCTGCTGAGCCATGGCCCAAGATACCGAATACATACCTGTTGGAGCGAGGCCAGAGGAGGCCATGGAGATGCTGCGAGGGCTGGAGCAGCTCTGCTCTGGAGCCAGGCTGAGAGAGCTGGGCTGGGGCAGCCTGGAGAAGAGAAGGCTCCTGAAGGGGAGACCTTAGAGCAGCTCCAGTGCCTAAAGGGACTGCAGGAAACGTGGAGAGGGGCTTTGGACAAGGGTTGTAGGGACAGGACAAGGGGAATGGCTTTAACCTGCCAGAGGGGAGATTGAGATGAGCTCTTAGGCAGAAGTTCTTCCCTGTGAGGGTGCTGAGGCTTTGGCACAGGGTGCCCAGAGAAGCTGTGGCTGCTCCATCCCTGGCAGTGTTCAAGGCCAGGTTGGACACAGGGGCTTGGAGCACCCTGCTCTAGTGGAAGGTGGCCCTGCCTATGGCAGGGTTGGAACTGGGTGAGCTTTAAGGCCCCTTCCAACACAAACCAGGCTGGGATTCTGCGAAGTAAATGTCAAGGAAGGCTCTTGGTTAGTATTTCATGTAATAGAGAAGGTAGGCAGGCACAAAAGCAGTGGGAGAAAATGTAACAGGGGAGCAGCTCCTGCCAGGGTAGCCAGAACTTACCCCACCAAAAGTGGCTCCATACCCAGTACATGTAAAATTAGACAGGAGTGTGGTATGAGTGGGCTATGAGCAGGAGGAAGGGCATAATGATCTGAAGGGGCTTTTGCGTGAAGTTCCTCCATCCCACTCAGTATTTGCTCTTCTTACCACATTGAAACCGGTAGAAATAAAACACTTGCAAACTCCTTTTCTGGAACTTCAGGAATCAAGTTTGAAAATGTTTTCTTCTGGTTTCCCTGCTGAACATTTCAGTAATAAAGCTTGCAGCATAATTGAATCCATTCCCATGGCTGCAGTGCAGGCTTGGGCTCCAAGAACCAAGCAGAAAGTTACTTCCTGTCTGCTTCTGCAGCTCGGTCCAAACCCAGCATTTTCTACCTCTCATCCTTGTGCTTGCTGACAGATGATCTGGCTGTGCAGCATTCCCAGTGTGTGTCAAAGACCGATGCCAAAGCATAAACCTCTTTTCCACAGACAGTATTTTCAGTAACATTACTTCGATGTAAAGGCTGGCCATGGGTCCCTGCTCTGGTGGCAGTGTAGAAGGTCCTTGTTGGAAGGGGAAGAGGTGGAAATCATCTTCAAGCATTAAAGAGCTGTGCATGAGGGTTTAGTCAGCGCAGACAGCAAATGCAGTTCAATGCTGAACTGATTTAATTGTGTTTTTGTCTCAGATGTCAGCGCCTTTGCTACCCCCTAAGTGGGAGCCTTCCTTACAGAGGTGGGGAAGAAAAAGCTCAAGATGCCCATGGGCCTTCTGGAATGATACTGGGGTCCAAGTCATTAAAACATTGAGATGTTTCGGTGCTAGGCCCTGTGGACAGACACCATTTCCTTCCCTTCCAGCAGACAGGATTTGGCTGCTTTTGGTGTAGCCTTTCTAACGCTTTGCTGTCTGCTCCAGTTGTTGTTACTTGAGTCACACGGACCATGCTAGTAATTTCACAAGTGTCCTTTCCACAATGACCCTCAAGTCTGAGCTGTTCTGAGCACCTCAGCAATGCCAATCACTTATGCTTTTATCCTTCTCCTCCTGCCAGGTGAGGAACACACACAAGGGACTCCCCAAGGCAAAGCAGAGAGTCAGAGCATCCTGCTCACAGGATAATGTTCCAGTCACCTGGCTGTGCCTGGTATTGTACTCACAGGGACACTGCGGCTCCCCTGCAGGTCTTCAACAGCACAAAACACAGACCGGTTTCAGATGCCACACTCCAGTTTCAGGGGAAATCCTGAAACCCACAGACTCTACATAACAGGAAGCAGAAGTGTCTTCAACAAGTACTTCATAGCCAGGGAACAAGCACATCTCTGAACTACGATCAGTGTGTTCTAGGTCAGGGAGTGCCTGAATCAAGGAGACCCAATTCCCTAAACAAGTGAAGTGCTGCTGTGCAAAGAGCGGTATATGAGGACTGCAGTTCTTACTACACTTGGCATACAATGGGATTTGCACCAAACTTAAAAATCCTTTTCATTTCATAAAATCAGAGAATCCCAGACTGGTTTGTGTGGGAAGGGACCTTAAAGCTCATCCACTTCCAACTCCTGCCACAGGCAGGGACACCTTCCACTAGAGCAGGGTGCTCCAAGCCCCTGTGTCCAACCTGGCCTTGAACACTGCCAGAGATGGGGCAGCCACAGCTTCTCTGGGCACCCTGTGCCAGCGCCTCAGCACCCTCATAGGGAGGAGCTTCTGCTTAAGAGCTCATCTCCATCTCCCCTCTGGCAGGTTAAAGCCATTCCCCTTGTCCTGTCCCTACATCCCTTGTCCAAAGCCCCTCTCCAGGTTTCCTGCAGCCCCTTTATGCACTGGAGCTGCTCTAAGGTCTCCCCTTCAGGAGCCTTCTCTTCTCCAGGCTGAACAAGGTTTTCACAGGTTAATGCTGCACACACAACAGTTTTGTCTTTCATCTTTCCCCTTCACTTGCTGACTGCCTCCCTCTGTGCCCTGGCAGAGGACACAGCTGCTGAGCTACATGTGCCCTGGGAACAGTTGCTGGATGAAACAACTAGACCTCTCACCTGAGTGAGCTCATCACTCCGTCAGCCATGAATCGGCTTAAGAAAAGCCAAGAGTGAGTTTTCCATCATTCCCAACACCCAAGGCAGCTGTGGACATGCCCAAAAGCAGCACACAATGCTTTTGGGCACGCAGCAACCATGGAGTTGAGGTGCCCTAGGGTAGGGCAGCAGTCAGTGAGGGGAAGTACCACTGCAAACTGGGGCAAAAGAGCCTAGATCCTTCTTGAAACTCCTTGTTTGGGGCCGGATGTGGGCTTATCACACCATGTGTGCACGTCTCTGTGCCACTAATAAGAGGTTTCAGTTCACAACCCTACCAACATTTCAAACTAGTCAATAAACACACATTCTTCCCACCTCTGATGTGTGACACTGTCCATGCATACGTGGCTGCTGGAGTGACTGTGCTGAGGTTCATTTCTGCTCCCTCACTAGCATTTATTAGCTCTGGCTCTCCAGCACGGGTTTATGCACTTGAGATTATCCTGAATTTATATGCTGCCTTGTGGCTACATCATTTGTTTGCCTGACAGCACTCACTTTAATTTCCAGTAACCTAAAATGGGCTCATTTGAAGCTCTATTGTTACCTAACAAATGGAAATTAAGCCACAGGCTTGCTTTCTCCTTCTTTGTGTCAAATAAAACACACCAGTGCTCCTTCTCCTCCTCTGTCTTGAGGCTACACCACCTCATCTTCACTGAAAGCCTTAGGTAGCCATTAACTGTTCCTCAGTTTAAGTGCTACCCACAAGGGGCAGGTTGGGCTCAATGTAATTCCACCAGCCAAGGCATAAGATAGAGCAATCTCCTCTCCTTATCTCCCCCAAAAAGCAGCAAGCAACAAGAACCCAAAGCAGATCTCCTCATGGCAATGCAAAGCCCTGGCCCATTTATTCTCTATGTGCTCCCCACATATTTCACAGGAGACGATTGGATATGTAGCAGTGCTTAGAGGGGCTATAAAATAAAGCAGTTCTTGTTGTAACAAGTCGTGTTCTTTACCTTTTGGCATGCCAAGATTAGGAAAGCAATGTGAGTGCCAAAACACTGAAAAATGTGCTGTATGTTGCTAAATACTGTACTTAAAGATTTTGTCTGGTATGAAATAACATACATTTTGGCAGTCTTTTACTAGGCACCCTGGAACACAGGAAAACGGACATAGAGGAGTGTATATATACGGAGATTTGCCTTACAATGGCTCCAGTGCTGCCAGTGCATTCCTGGAACATGGAAATACATGGAAGCCAGTGTCAGCAATGAAGAAAAGCATGCTGTGCCTAATGTACCAGAAAAGCTACTCAAGAACTCATCCTCACATTAAAATAACCCTGAAGAAGCTGTGTCAGCTCAGCTTCACAGGTATCTATCCACACACGGATAGATACATGCACGGATATATGCGCAGATAGATATACATATGGACAGATACATATGGCTTCCCCCTGCACACCTGATACAAAGCCCAGTTGTTCTAAGTGAGTGGTTTCAGTTCATCGCTTCATTTGCCAATTCACAGAACCCCAGAGTGGTTTGTGTTGGAAGAGTCCTTAAAGCTCCTCCAGTTCCAACCTTCCACTACAGCAGCTTGCCCCAAGCCCCTGTGTCCAACCTGGCCTTGAACACTGCAGGGATGGGGCAGCCACAGCTCCTCTGGGCACCCTGTGCCAGCGCCTCAGCACCCTCACAGGGAAGAACTTGTGCCTAAGAGCTCATCTCAATCGCCCCTCTGGCAGGTTAAAGCCAAAGTTTAAACTCCTCTTTAAAATGAATTAATTGCTAAATTAAAAAGCAAAAAAAGCTGAGAGTGTCCTTTTGAAATACCCCAAATCCTATGACACAATCAGTGTGCCACTCCCAGTGTCCAGAAATAGTGCTGCAGCCCTGGATTTGAAGTGGAGAGGGTGAGCCCATAATGCAGTTATTTCAACCTGATGCTCTCGTATCAATAATGATTTGAAGCAATATTCTCCTATGGGACAGGAAGCCTGTTATGTACTTCATCATTGCTGGCCCTGCCTGAAAGAGCAGCTGCCATAATTCCATTGGTGGTTCTGGGGGAACCCAACAGCTCTTCAAAAAAACCCCTGTAACTCCTGGAAATTCTTCATCTTACACCACAGAACTATACTGAACTTCCAGAACAGAACAGTAATTCCACATCTTCCAAGCCTTCCAAACACGTTTATGAAACAGCCTATAGATAACACTGCACTTCACTATACCTGCTCCTTAAGGACCATTACTTTCGTACAAATAATAAGTTAGTCACCAGAAGGGAAGTCAAGGAGTAAAGGAACATTATTCTTCCCTCTGTCTTTCCATTTCATTCAGTTGTGTCTGGTATTTCTCACTTTTTAATTGACATAAAGCGATTACAGAAGTATTTGCTTCAAGAAATACAATGATGCTGAAAGCACAAAGGCATTTTGTCCTGAGAACCTATTTACCCTCCACTCCAGCAGAGTCCCACGTGTAGAAGCTCCCCTAGATCTGACATCTCCAATCAATACTTATTTCACTCATTGCACTTGGCTCCTCTTGCAGGTATTTCATCCTGGCAGTTCACTTCCTTGATACACCCGATAAAATCCAGGGTAAAATACTCCAAGCACTTTCAGTAGTAATCTTTTCAGTACAGAGGGAGAGGCTACCACAATCCACCAATCCAGCTCACACCTACCAGTACCAAGTGGTTCAAGTATCCCTGGAGTTGCATACGCTACCACCAAACCTCCTGACTGAGGTGAGATTTAGCCTGCAACTGATCTTGAGGTTTAATTTCTTAAGGAGAAAGGGAGAAACTCCATTCCAGGGTTCTGGATCCCTCTGAAGGACACTGGCTAACACCTGCCTTCCCTCTCCAGTCTATCCAGGCATCTCACTGAGTTTCGCATGTGGCTCATGACACCAGATGCAAAGCCCAGTGGCACTGACAGAATCGCATCCTCCAGCATGTTGTCCATCAAGAAGGGAACACAAACCCTTGGTGCTCTGCCTATGTTTGATGCAAAACTATACCCAGATCCAGAAAGATGTGCCAGCTCTGTAGCATCACCCAGCCTAAACCCAGTACTGTGGGGAAAGCCTGTGGACTCAACCACTGTGGAGATCCATGGAAGACATTAGTTTTACTACCCACAAACCTCATATTTGACAGTAAAATCACATATACAGTTTTCAGACAGCAAAATAATAGGAGTAAAATGTATTGCTATTACTGCATTTATTCTGCTGAAACCGAGTCACACAACTGTGCAGTCATGAAGATCTCAGCCTTTGTGAACTGCCATGAAGCCTCTTTTTTAAGGGTTTTTTTCACTGAAAAGCATTAACATTTATCATAGAACCCTGGAATGGGTTGTGTTGGAAGGGACCTTAAAGCTCACCCAGTTCCAATCCCCTGCCATGGCAGGGACACCTTCCACTAGAGCAGGTTGCTCCAAGCCCCGTCCAACCTGGCCTTGAACACTGCAGGGATGGGGCAGCCACGTCCAGCATCCATATAGAGATCATACCTTCAGGAAGAGCCATCTACCATGACAAACCACCCCAAATTAAGGACATTCTTTAACATGTCATTTCCAAACCCTACTAGTCAGAAAAAATGCCATTGCTCAGGTCAGTATTAGAGCTGTACCTCGACTCTATTATTCATCAAATACCAGGTTTCCAACAGAGCAAATTTTAAATAGTAACTCTTTGGTTATTATTGCCTTAAAATAAACCTCCTATAACATGTTTTACAAGCAGTTTTCTACTCTCAAGTGATGCTTGAAAGTGCTTTGGCCTGTGAAAGAATATGCAAACTACAGATCAGATGCAGAAATCCTTGGTTTCAACCAATAACTTGTGTGCTTGTTGGAGACTATGACAAATTTAGGAATTAAAGCCTTTCCACATGGGAAAGCCACTCCATTTTTCCACTCATTTTTACTCCATTTTAATGGTGACATTAGTGTGTGTATCTTCACCTTATCACTGGATCCTGTAATGCCAAAAGCAGAGCAGAAGAACCACATCTGTGAAGGACTGCTGCCTATGGAGCTATACTATAGGTAACCCAGATGTGGTGGGGAAATGCTTCAAGTGGAAGCCCTCCATAATCCATGATCATGAGTTAGGCTGCAAAAGGAGGTTGCTCCTCTTTCCTCACACCAAGAAGCCTCCCTGATACAAACTGTATTCATATAAGAGGAAATAATGCCAAAAAGAAACACAATAGTTCTCCAGAACATATGAGGAACAGCCACATGATAGCAAGAGAAAACAGTGAATTACTCTCATTGCTTCCACATACCTTGTTAAAACCCATGCTTGATCATACAATTTGCACGATATACATGATTTCTGATGCTAAAATGTCTGTGCAATCATTCTAGGAAGCTTACTTTTAGCCTTTAAAATGATATAAAAACATTAGCTAGGGAAGAAAATGTATTAATCATCCATCCTAGAAAGAGGAGAAAACAATACCCTGAACCTTATATATCTGGAGTGTGAATCTAGTGTTGAATTCCTCTTAATTGATAAAAGGAAAAGCCATGACTTTCTTTTCATTCTATGATCAAAGACATACCGTGCCTTCATTAGCACAGATTACAGACGGGAATAAAGCAGATGCCTTAAATGCATCCTGCCAGAGCACTTGCCAATTGCAATTTCCTTGGTTTAACTCTACCTGATGCCAAATTGGCTACGAAAATGCTGCAGTCTTCCGACTGAGGTTATCAGTAGTTTACTTTGAATCCTTTGTACTGCTCCATCAAAAATCCTCCGTCTGAGTCGCTACTCACATGTCACAGCATTCCCGCTGGCTGCTGGAAGTCTGCTGGGCAGACACTGTACATTTTACTACATTAGTTACCTAAATGATAACAAGAACTCGAGTTAGGAACCCAACTGACCAAACATGCAGAGAGCTACTCACTGGGACTAAATGCTCTCACCACCACCGGTAGACCATTTTGTATACCCCATTTTGCAGAAAGATGTAGAATTTAGGATTCTTACCTTTAAGACATCACCAGAGGGAGCACAGAGGAAGGACCACTGTGCAAATAACCCCTTATTTCCTATCACAGGAAAGGGCTAAAAGTATTCCTCGATGCTTAAAGATCTCTTGAACTCTGGAAACTAGAAGCAATGCCCTGGTAAGCAAACATGACCTTGCCTGTGAAACAAAACTTGATTGCCTAATAGGGCCTCCTTGTTTGAAAGAACAAGTTTGTTGTCACCCACAGATCTGTCAAGGCAGAAGAAAATCTCATTTTCCTACCTTACAAGCAATGATGCTCTGAAAATGCAGCAACAGAATCATAGAATCCTGGAATGGTTCAGGTTGGAAGGGACCTTAAAGCTCATCCACTTCCAACCCCCTGCCTGGAAGGGCGTTGACCACTCACTGGTGTCCCCTGCAGGGACACCTTCCACTAGAGCAGGGTGCTCCAAGCCCCTGTGTCCAACCTGGCCTTGAACACTGCCAGGGATGGGGCAGACGCAGCTTCTCTGGGCACCCTGTGCCAGCGCCTCAGCACCCTCACAGGGAAGAGCTTCTGCCTAAGAGCTCATCTCAGTCTCCCCTCTGGCAGGTTAAAGCCATTCCCCTTGTCCTGTTCCTACAGGCCCTTGTCCAAAGCCCCTCTCCAGGTTTCCTGCAGCCCCTTCAGGCACTGGAGCTGCTCTCAGGTCTCCCCTTCAGGAGCCTTCTCTTCTCCAGGCTGAACCACACAACAGAGAAATGAGGTTTTTGTTGTACCTCTTTTGGTCACTGATTACAAATACAGGCATTAAACACAGATAATCTTTGTGTTCCAAACACAGATGTCATTCACTTATGTTAGTCTCCATGTTCCAAATGCCTCATTTCTCTCTTCCAAACCTGCAGCTTCCCTACAAGTGAGGTTGTAGCAAGGACAGAATTTACAGGCAAGTTATGCAAAGCTGAAATGTTCTTAGGGCAACGTTTTACAGCCCCTTAGAGCTCCATACATAGTATTTTACTGTGTACTCAAAGAGCATTTATTTACACACGCGTCTGAGGTTTTCTGTCAGGTTTAAAGTTCAGGCTTTTCTCATCTCATTTGTCCAAGATGGATGGCCTCCTCTTTTTTCCTTTGGAAAACCAATGCTGTTACACTGTTTCCAATTCTTCCTCCAAAGCAAAACTTGGGGGTTGGCAGCTCCTCCAGAACCTCAAATCCTGCCAGACAGAAATTAAAATGCTTTTATTAGAAGGAAGTCATTTTATTCGCCTCTTGGATAACCCTTTGCAAACCATTCTTTATTCGTCTGGAAGACTTGCAAGGCAGTTACTCTGAGTTTATAGGACTGTATTGTTACACTGCACCACTGCTTTCTACAGCTGAAAGCCTTCCATGGATAATAAAACCCTTAGCGGGCTGACTCACACAAATTAATGGCAGAAAAGATGGGAATTTGCCAGTGGTTTTAGTTCCCCAGAAGGGATGGTTGGTTTAGATCCACGCTGAGGTTCAAGCCTCAGGCATGAGATTCGGGAGCTAAGTGGCATGGAAAAAACCCTTAGAAAGGTCACTGGGGAGGTGACATGAAAGATCATGGTCACAGACTTGCCAGTTCATCTAAATATGGGCAGCAATGTTGTCCTGAGTTCAAAACCATCAGATGGGTGAACTGGAAATAAAGGGCCAAAGAAGTACCACCCAGGTATACACTTCCCCAGTGTAACTAGACTGAAATCCTCATGCTCCGAAGTATAACAAACCCTGTCCTTCCTCAGTGTGTTGGCACTGGCAAACCCTGAAGTTCTAATTCCTGTGGAAAACAGAGCGAGGACAGGCTGAAGCGTTTACCAGTCAGTTCATCTTGTCTACCCCTGATCTGAAAGAGTCAATAGGCTAACACAGACATTGGAATTTACTGATCCATGAACAACCATACATTGACAGATGGTCCTGTTCACCTGCTTACCTTCTCTGAACTCATTCAACAGCTCCTCCTTGGTCCAGTTGCAAGACGTGATGAGGAAAAAGCCCTCTGGTTTCAACACACTGCAGAGGGATCTCACGTACTGCTTCCTCTTTGCTGCTGCGTCATCAGGATTGAGGCTTATGGCATCAAAAGTCCCCTTGTCAATACAGATCTCAAATCCTGACAGCTCAGCTGATGGAGCCAGGAAGTCTTCTACCTAAACCAGAAGTCTGCAACTGTGAAAACAAGTCTTCTACTCAGGAGCTTCTGAATCTTTAATGCAAACACTTTAAAACACAAAGCCTCAAACCTGACAATGGGAGTGCTTAGGAAAGGGGGAACTCACAGCCTTTCACACTTACAATGCCCTGACAGCTTCTTTCTTCTCTATGTATCATGTGATGATCTATTTGTGGTAAAGCCTGTATATATACCTGTCCATCTAAAACTCAGACTAACGTAACTGAAGTGCAATCGTTAAATCATTATCCCTGGCTTCCCAGGTGCTGCATGCTGGGTGCTGTACAAATAGAGAAGAATAGCGTTGCTATAAAGGGGTTACAAGAGGCATGCAAGAACAGAGACACAACACAGGTCCAGAGCTGGAGGGTAAAACAGCACAGCAGAGAGAGAGCTCAGGATGAAAGGCAGACACACATTCATGGGATGGAACCTCTGGTCCTACCCCCTGCTCCAGCAGGGATTCCCAAACATCCTGCTGCACAGCTACGGGTAGGGATTCTATCACCTCAGGACTTCAGCCTCTGTCTCAGATGTGACATTCAGAATGTAGCAGCTAAAATAGAGAACTTGCCAAATGTTGCCTGCAGAAGCAGGGAAATCTTGACAGCCCTAATGACTGTTACAGACAGCAATAAAACAAGGACCAAAAATCTTCTTGCACATAGAGATTTATTAGGTTAGAGTTCTCTCACAAATGAATGTCAAAAGACATCTCTAACATAGTACACTGAGTACATCTGAGTAGCAATTTGGTTGTTTAATCTTGGGTTCAATTGCTGTCTATTTCCTCACTCAGCTTTCTCTCTGAACTTACCTTTAATTTAATGTTGGACATCCCTTCTTTCTCTCTTATTTTTTCTGACAGCTGTATTGCAGAAGGAGAGTAATCAATCCCTGTGAGGTTCGTGTAGCCATACTTTGCCTGGACAGAAGCAGAGAATCTTGATCAGTGTGTTAGCAGTATTTTTACCCAACAAATGTATTCCCTACCTATAATCCATCTCATTTCAACAGCATCCTGGCCTGTATCAGCAACAGTGTAGCCAGCAGGGCCAGGGCAGTGATTGTCCCCCTGCACTGGGCGCTGGTGAGGCTGTACCTCAAATCCTGTGATCAGCTCTGGGCCCCTCACTACAAGAGAGACATTGAGGTGCTGGAGCAGGGCCAGAGAAGGGCAACAGATCTGGTTCAGGGCCTGAAGCACAGTGTGATGGGGAATGGCTGAGGGACCGAGGAGGTTCAGTCTGGAGAAAAGACTATGCCAAGTGCAAGGAGCTACACCTGGTTTGGAGCAACCCCAGGCACAGCTACAGGTTGGGCAGAGAAGAGATTCAGAGCAGCCCAAGGAGAAGGACTTGGGGGTGTTGCTCGATGAAAAAATGAATATGAGCTGGCAGTGTGCACTTGCAGCCCAGAAAGCCAACCGTATCCTGGGCGGCATCAAAAGGAGCGTGACCAGCAGGTCGAGGGAGGTGATCCTGCCCCTCTGGAGCACTTCCCGTGCCTATAAGGATGCTGGGGAGGGACTCTTCATTAGGGACTGGAGTGATAGAACAAGGGGCAATGGGTTCAAACTTAAACAGGGGAAGTTTAGACTGGATATAAGGAGGAAGCTCTTCACTGTAAGGGTGGTGAGGCACTGGAATGGGTTGCCCAAGGAAGTTGTGAATGCTCCATCGCTGGCGGTGTTCAAGGCCGGGTTGGACAGAGCCTTGGATGGCATGGTTTAGTGGGAGGTGTCCCTGCCCATGGCAGGGGGGTTGGAACTGGATGATCTTAAGGTCCTTTCCAACCCCAACTATTCTATGATTCTAAGAGAAGGCTCAGGGGGAGCCTTATCGCTCTCTACAACTGCCTGATAGGAGGATGGAGCCAGGAGGCGGCTGGTCTCTGCTCCCTGGAACAAGGAACGGGACAAGAGGTAACAGCCTCAAGCTGCACCAGGGGAGGTTTAGGTGGAGATGAGGAGCAATTCCTGCCCCAGAGGGTGCTCAGGCATTGGAACAGGCTGCCCAGGGCAGGGCTGGAGTCACCGTCCCTGCAAGTGTTCACACACCGTGGAGACGAGGCCTCAGTGCCATGGGTTAGTGGTGGCCTCGGCAGTGCTGGGGAATGCTTGGACCTGATGATCTTAAAGGGCGTTTCCAACCTGCTTGATTCTGTGATTCTCCTCCTCTTAATGACTGAAAAAACCCCTCTTTTACTCATTTTTATTCCTGTTAGCATTACAAGAGCTAAACAGCTGGCGGAATGAGCTGAAATAACTCCATTCTGCCCAATACCTCCTCAAAAGAACTGTTGACTGAAAGCTGGCTTACGTCAACAAGTGGAAAATGGAGGAGAACTGCAAAAAAGGAATACCCTGGAGGGGAACGGGCTCTATTATCTGCACCAAAAGTAACCTAGAAACCAGGAATTTCCAGTGAGGAGAACATGTGCTAATGCCAGATGCTTCAAAATCAGAAGAAAACTTCTCTGACACGTAACATCTGAGATTGAGCAATTGTTTTCTAACTGAAATGGTAAGAGCCAAAACATGTAACCCATTTTATCAGTACAAAAATCCACTGCAAAAACTTTACATGTTTCTAATTATTCATGCTAATGCCTATTCGAATGCAATCATTTGCATGCTACGAGCTCTTTGTATCAGCAACTTTCAGGCAGGTTATGCACCACATAAAAGAGCGCACAGAGACTTTCTGTTAATGTAACTGCAGAGCAGATAATGATAACCCAGTTCAGCAAACTCAGGCAGTGAGATCCCAACAACCCTTGTGCAAAGCAGGTGGGAAGGTGGCAGCGACACCTTTTTACCCCGAGGTAGAAGCTGGAGAGACCAGATGTGGGTATCACATGTGTCAGTGGGTCTGGCTGGATGCAAAGCTAACAGAAAGAGCTCTGATCTTAAGGCCAGCTGCAGATAGTAGCAGAGACAGGGAGGAGGCTCAGGTTTGGTTTGGTTATGAACAATACATAGACTTTAACTACCATGAAGCAATCAGCTGAGTTTCTACTTGTTCCAAAGGCTGATACCTCAACAGCAATAGAGTTTAACAACCCTCCCTCCTTCCCACAGTCCTTTTCCCTGCGTGAGCTCAGTGCTCACCAGCTGTTTTAAACTGAGGAGTAATTTCAGCTGAACACAAAGATCTTCTTGTTTACAGTTAATGAACAACAGAGGATCGCTCAGGCTTCTGCCCACATTCCTCCCCAGAGCAAATCAAGCTTCCTGAGATGCCTGCGCTGAAGACTTGGGGGTGGAAGAGGAGTTCCCACAACAGCTTGTCTGTTGGAAAAGGAAGAGCTTGAGTCACTTCAGGGAGTTCCCATTCACTCCTAGAGTCTCCTGGGCAGTGAAGTTTAAGGATAAACAACACTAAATGCTGCTAAACCTGCATGGCCTGACTATGGAGGGACAGGAAGGGATCATTCACTCAAGTGCCAAACATGACCGCACTGCATCCCGCAACTGGACTCCTGTCTTGAAGGTGCTATTTATAAACACTCTTCTGCTATTTCTAACGGATTAAATAGCAGAAGGGAGTCTGCAATGTGATCAGCACTGCCCCATAGTGTCGCAGACTGGTTTTGGGTTGGAAGGGATCTTAAAGCTCATCCAGTTCCAACCCCTGCCACGGGCAGGGGCACCTTCCACTGGAGCAGCTTGCTCCAAGCCCCTGTGTCCAACCTGGCCTTGAACACTGCCAGGGATGGGGCAGCCACAGCTTCTCTGGGCACCCTGTGCCAGCGCCTCAGCACCCTCACAGGAAGAACTTCTTCCTTATATCTAACCTGAACTTCCCCTGTTTCAGTTTGAACCCATCACCCCTTGTCCTATCACTATAGTCCCTGATGAAGAGTCCCTCTCTAGCATCCTTGTAGCCCCCTTCAGATACTGGAAGGCTGCTATGTTTGGGCCTGTGGTGCAACCAGGTAGACACCCTCACTTGGGTAGTGAATACCCTTCACTTAGAGAAGTTTTCCAATACTGTTTGCTCCCACAATACTCAGGGTATAAAAAGAGACAGTCAGAGGTCTACGTGGCAGCAGCAACATCTCCTTAGAAGACCTGGAATTCTTGCAAGGTACAAGCATTAGGTCAGCAGGACACCCTTCCAGACTCCTGATGTTGACAGGGGTAGGACCATGGTCTGCATCTACACAGCATAGGGTTCCACTTACCTATCTGAGACCCTCAAAGCAAGCTGAAAGAAGAGAAGAAACCTCCGGCAGCCCTTCTCTTGCAGCTTACAGTTGGGCAGATCCCTGCAGTATGCAGGTAGAAGACATTTAGCAGCGTGCTGGATGTTCTCCCTTCTAGCTGGGTACTGGGGCCAGTGCACAGAGGATAAAATTCTTTCTTGCTTTCACTTTATTTATTACCTGCTTTTCAAGTGGCTTTTCAGCCTCTTTTTTGTGCAATATTCCCTGCTGGGTCTGACAATGTCTTACCTGGACCTACCTGCATTTAATGGCATTTCCTTACTGTACTCCCATTTATATTCTTTATTATTAACAGTATTCAGGGCCTAGTGCTCCACAACTAGCTGTACTCTGCAGCACCTCTACCTGTTCTGACCATGGTCTAATTCATCCCCCAAGCATCTACCTTTGAGGAAGGTGCTACTAATGCTCTACATGGCTGAAGTCTGACTGCCTTTCCCAGTACTGCCATTTCAGGCACATCAGCAAGTCGAGCTCCAAAAGCAGAACTGCTCTACAGCAGCTGATGTGCTTGCCAAGAGAATCCCAACATGACTTTCAAAGCCTAGCAGCTAACATATAAAAATCCTTCTTTTACAGCAACAAAGAGAGGGAGATCCTGAATTATTTAGCACCAATAAACTGTGATTTTTTGAAGCCACTTTTCAGATGGGAACTGGACTGAAAACTTCCTATTCAAGCAAGCAGTGCTTTGAGGTGCTTAATATAAGGAGGAGGGTGCTCTTCTGCTGTTTAATAGTTTTTAAAAGCTAACAGGCTGTCATGTTCCCATTAGAGAACGAAAATCAATGTCAGGTTTGCAAGTGGGGCCAGTATAAAGTTGAAAGCTTATAAATTAGATTTTTCTGTTGGATGTTTCCACAATAATAGAGCTGACAAGCACTGAATTTAGCAATCCCTCATGAAGAGTCCCTCCCCAGCATCCCTATAGGCCCCCTTCAGATAGTGGAAGGCTGCTATGAGCTCTCCAAGCAGCCTTCTCTTCTCCAGACCGAACAGCCCCAACTTTCTCAGCCTGTCTTCATACAGGAGGTGCTCCAGTCCCCTGATCATCCTCGTGGCCTCCTCTGCACTTGTTCTAACAGTTCCATGTCCTTTTTATGTTGAGGACACCAGAACTGCACACAATACTCCAAGTGAGGTCTCACGAGAGCAGAGTAAAGGGGCAGGAGCACCTCCCTCGACCTGCTGGTCACACTCCTTTTGATGCAGCCCAGGATACGGTTGGCTTTCTGGGCTGCAAGTGCACGCTGCTGGCTCACGTTCATCTTCTCATCGACCAAAACCCCCAAGTCCTTCTCCGCAGGGCTGCTCTGAATCTCTTCTCTGCCCAACCTGTAGCTGTGCCTGGGATTGCCCCGACCCAGGTGCGGGACCTTGCACTTGGCTTGGTTGAACTTCATGAGGTTGGCATCAGCCACCTCACAAGCATGTCAAGGTCCCTCTGGAATTGTTATTTGGCTCATTTCTCTTCCTGAAATGAGCCATTTCTACTTCTGATGGTATAATTTCTGTGCCGCAGTGGGGCAGCCAGTGCCCACAAAGGCTTTAAACTCCTCCAAAACCAAAACTGATTTAGAAATATTCCATTATGAACCTGACTTTGACTTCCAGCCCTTTCCATTTCTACAGTAATGGAGCCAGCGGAGAACATAGGACAGAATGACAGCTCCTCCCCCTTCACCAACTGTCCTGAGTATTAGACCAAAGGATTTAATCAAGAATAGGAAAAAAACAGGAACTCCCAAACACATTGTATCACTGCAACAACATGACAACACGTCTGGGAAGGGGTTTCCACCCTGACAGATATGGACACTTCTTGAAAAGAAGTCATTTTTAAGTCATTTATAAAGAAAACCCCTTCATTTTAACCACTTGAACTCTCACTGACAGTGAGAGTTATTATCAGAACTGAGCACAAAGAAAGGGCCTGGCTTTGCACAGGAGAGTACTTTGTGCATTAGTCCTGTGCACTTAATTTCCTTGTTCGGGGGTATTTTACACAACAACAGCAAGAAATGCATTTTAAATGTAGGAAAACAGAAAGGTAAAGATAAAATAAGGGGTACTCAGGTTGACTGATGTAAAGAAATACCGTAAATTTTGTAATCTCAAGTGCTGACGCTCTGAGCAGCACTGAGAAAGGACAAGTTGGAGCATGTCTAGGGGAAAAAAGCAGATTACGTCTATTTGGTAGAACAATAGACAAGTTCCGTTCCCAGGTCTGCACCCCCTAACAGCACTGCTTGTTCAAGCAGTTACACACCAAAGCCCCCCAGGCTGTTTAAGAACTAGTAGTCTTTGTGACAGGACGTTCTTCAAGGCGTATCAACAGCACTAAGTTAACTTCACTCATACTCTTAAACCATATGACAATATAAAAACTGATGCACAGTAACCAGTGTTCTGTTGATGGGAAAGAACAAAACATGTTCAAGGCCAGGTTAGACAGAGCTTTGGGTGGCATGGTTTAGTGTGAGGTGCCCCTACCGATGGCAGGGGGTTGGAACTGGATAATCTTAAGGTCCTTTCCAACCCAAACTATTCTATGAGTCTATGTTTTACTTTCGGTTGCTTCCTTTTTCGTTTTTAACTAAGTTTCAGCTTGCCATGATTACTACTGTCACTTGCAAGCGCTGCATATAACTACTCCATTTGAAGCATCAATTCTGTATCAAAGCACAAAGTTTGCAATATACCAACCAATTCAATCAGCAAAACACCGTTTCCAGTTCCAATGTCAAGCACACGGCTGTCAAGGGGGACCTTTTGCTTTTCCAGCCACCTGATGATGCGAGTCATGCTTTCCTCTCCAAACCTATGACAAACAAGGGCTCAGGTAAGTCAGACAGCAAAACTGTACAAAAGGCACAGCAAATTGACTTCATCACTCCCTCCCTCTAGCTTCTGCAAAGCACCTTTTACTGAAGCACCTGGGTAACAACTGTCATAGCTCCATGTTTGCTTTGTAAAAACTAATTGCATGGCCCTAAAATTCACCAAACCACCAAGTCTGGGTAGATTTAGAGATTAGGAAGCTCTTCCCTGTGTGGGTGTTGAGGCGCTGGCACAGGGTGCCCAGAGAAGCTGTGGCTGCCCCATCCCTGGCAGTGTTCAAGGCCAGGTTGGACACAGGGCCTTGGAGCAAGCTGCTCTAGTGGGAGGTGTCCCTGCCCGTGGCAGGGGTTGGAACTGGATGAACTTTAAGATCCCTTCCCAACACAAACCATTCCATGACTCTATATATATTAAAACAGGCAGCAGCATCAGCAACTTGTGTAGTTAAACCTGAGCTCAGGGATGAAGAGCACATCCGTCAGTAACACACCACAACCACAGGTCGCTCCCCACACAATGACAGTTTTCCATGTGAAACTGAGAAATCACCATTGCAAAACCAGGCAAGAGAGGACCTGGTGGCTTCAAGACTAAAGTTCGCACCACTCTCCCAACATCCAGAACCACCCAGTACCCCACTGACTCACTGTGGTCTTGCAATGTCTGTATTTATAAAGGAATAACAGAAACACTCTATTTTAATTATTTTAATAACTAATTTAGCTATTTTATTTACCAAACTTCCCCAGCATCTCCGATGTCTTGAAAAGTCTGCAGCTCTCTGTCATAGGCAGCATCCCAGCTGGAGTAGGGTTGGAGGAAGAAACGAGAGGATATTGGAATGAATACTGGGAAAGGTTTAGATAAAAGAGGGGCGAGACACTGTATCTCTACAGCAATGCCACTTATTATATCATCTGTATAGATTAACTACTCGGGGACACGCTGTGAGCTGGGAGATGCACTGAGGGGAACTGAGGGTTACGAGCGAGTGTCCAGGGCCCAGCTCGGGACTCCTGCTCCCGGTCTGAGCTGAAGGAGCCCGCCCGCCCCACCGCCCGCCGCACTCACTGCTCTCTGGTGCCCAGCACCGAGGGGCTGAACGCTTCCTCCCCGACCGCCGGCGCTGCCATCACCGGCCCCGCACACGGAACTACGTCCACACCATAGAGAGCAGCCGTGAGACGGCCGGCAGCCGCCGCTCTGGCGCCTGGAGGACCGGTGCTCGCTGCCCCGCCGGGGGGTCACGTCCCTTAGGACAACCCGAGTGCTCTGTAGGTTTGTTTATGAGAGACACGCTGTAAATGACGGGCTTTTCATGGCTGCAGTCCGCATGGGTCACACGAATCAGCGCAGTGCTTTCATTTAAAGAGTAAAATCGAAATTCAAACTCCTACTGAAAGTGAGGGCCACGGAGATGCTGCGAGGGCTGGAGCAGCTCTGCTCTGGAGCCAGGCTGAGAGAGCTGGGCTGGGGCAGCCTGGAGAAGAGAAGGCTCCTGAAGGGGAGACCTTAGAGCAGCTCCAGTGCCTGAAGGAGCTACAAGAAACCTGGAGAGGGGCTTTGGCCAAGGGCCTGTAGGGACAGGCCAAGGGGAATGGCTTTAACCTGCCAGAGGGGAGACTGAGATGAGCTCTTAGGCAGAAGCTCTTCCCTGTGAGGGTGCTGAGGCTTTGGCACAGGGTGCCCAGAGAAGCTGTGGCTGCCCCATCCCTGGCAGTGTTCAAGGCCAGGTTGGACACAGGGGCTTGGAGCACCCTGCTCTAGTGGAAGGTGTCCGTGCAGGGGCCACCAGTGAATGGTCAACGCTCTTCCAGGCGAGGGCTGGAACTGGATGAGCTTTAAGGTCCGTTCCAACTCGAACCACGCTGGGGCCCTGTGACCTCATTTACCGGCTCTGCACAGGACCCACCACCCGCGGCCGTTCACCCCTCAGCCGCTCCCGGCGCCGGGGATGACGCCCACCCTGCGCCAGCGCAGGCTGCATAAAGAACTACACTTCCCATGATGCCCCGCGCCGCTGCCGGAAGCGAGCGGGCCGCGGGCGCGCGCGGTGGCTTGTGGGCGCGGCGGCGGTGGTGGCGGTGTCCATCATGGCGGCTTCCATCTCGGGCTACACGTTCAGTTCCGTCTGCTACTACAGCGCCAACAGCAGCGCCGACCACGTAGGTTCCGGGACTGCCGCTTCGCGCCGGGGTGGGCGTCTCTGGGGCTACGGGGCTCGGCTCCATCCCCTATCCTCCTCCTAGCGCTGCCGGGCCGAGCCGCCGCCGCTTGGGCCCCGGCCGCGGGTACCGGTTGGCGATAGCGGCCCCGCTCTGGTGTTGCCGGTGACACACCGGTGCCCATGGCCGCGGAGGTGCTGCGGGGGTCTCTTGGCCTCTGTTCGGAGGTGGAATATTGGGGAAGTGACTCGCAGACCCTCCGGGGCCCGCCCTGCGCAGCTGTGGCAGCGCTGGGCTGGACGCGGGTCGCTCCACGGGTGCGGGGCTCTCGTTTCACACGCAGGGAATCGGTTCCAGCCGGGAAAACGCTTGTGGAAAAGTGAAGTGAGTGTGTGTGAGGAGAGAGCTGGCTTTGCAGCACCGACAACGCACCCCGGTTACAGTGCGGAAGCTAAATCTTGTTGTGGAGTTGACAGATCTGCGGTCCGATCTTGTTCCACTGTCACTACACCAGGAAACGATGCACCTCTGTTTCGGTGCTTATGCCAAAAAGACCTGATTTCCACTTACTCTCTTTCCGCATTTTGGGTGGGGGTGATTGATAAACGACGGCTTTGAGTTACCTTCGGAGTTTTATGATCCCTGTTGTTATTCAATGCCCAGCTCAATCTCTAGATGTAAATGTGAGTAATGTAAACTCCACTCCCCGTTAGCTTTGAAGGTCCAGAGCAGCAGTGGTGCTGTGCATCACAGAATGGTTTGGGTTGGAAGGGACCTTCAAAGCTCATCTAGTCCAACCCCCCTGCAATGAGCAGGGACATCTTCAACTAGGGCAGGATGCTCAGGCATCTTCCTCATCCAGTGTATGCCTGTGTAGCTGGGGCTGGATGCAGAGCTGTCCTTTACATAACCTGTGTTTACCTTTTGTAAGTTGTGTTATGTATGGAAGCGTTCAGTGGAATATTATTTTTGGACAAGCTGTCGTGAAAGGATGTTGGTAAACAAGCAACTCTGTCTGTAAATCTAAGGACAGGTTATACCTGCTGCAGCTCAGATATGTATTTCAAACTCAGTCTTTGTTTTAATTCTTCCATTGAATGCTAAGGAAGTTACAGCAAACAAATGTAGATAGTGGTTTTTTTTCCTATTTTTAGTCTTTTTTTCTTCCCTTTTAAAATTGTAGGAAGGATTTCTGCTGGGAGAAGTGAGACAAGAAGAGACCTTTAGCATTAGTGATTCACAGATCAGCAACACTGAGTTCCTACAAGTGATTGGTAAGTAACAGAACTTTGAGACATTCTAAGGAAGCACTGTTCAGTCTTTCAATATTCAGTACAATTTAGTGTGAATTATTTCACTTGTGAGACCAGCCCAAGATGTGTCAGGCTTTCAGAATCACATTTGCTACACACAGTATTTGTATGTTTGTGGTCGAGATGCGAGGAAAGGAAACGGTCCTTTGCTACATACAGGGTTTTATGCATCTTCTTTTATGGAGAAAAGGTCATTGAAGACATTTACCTGTGTTTCATGATGGAGAAATTACTCATTTACCATTTGGCTCTTCAGGGAGTTGCCTCTTAGAGTCAGTTCCCTAAATACAATTATGTGCTCAATAAAAATGCATTACTTGATTTCCTACCACTGAAAGGGCAAATTTCCAGGGGAGGGTTTGGATGGATGGCTGGTGGTTGGTGACATCCTGCACTGTCACAGCAAGATTCACCAAGGAATATTATCAAACAGTTTATTGGTAAATACAAGGACTGTACAGCTGGTTTGTTGGTGTTGTGAAAAGCAAAAGATGATCTAAGGAGATCTAAGGTCTTGCTGTTGTATTGTTCATTGAAGTAGATATTTTTACGCATCAGTGAGAAGCTGTTGTGTGTTTTTAGCTCTATGATTTATAGAAAATAAGAGCCTTCTGAATGAAAATGCCCCTTTGTTTACATATATACCACACAATGTTGAAATACTTTCTTTAAAGACCTGAATATGTACATGGCTGCGTGGATCTGATTCCAACTAACATTGCAAGGTCTGCATAAAGCTGAGGTAATACACAAATGGCTTGTAATGGACTCTGCCATGTTATTCTGATGCAGAACTGATGGACAGTGTGTGCTACACTGTTACATCTCCAGATGCTTGCCACCTTCAATTAGTGATGGCTGTGGATCCAAGAATCCAAAAGGTGCAGTAGTTTTCTGTTCCAGTTATTCCTAAGGAAACATGGGTGCTAAAGTGACAGTGTGAAGTGTCAGCTTGTTACAATTGAGCTAAATCATAAAAAACGGAGGCCTGGGATTTGTTTTGTGGGTATATAATCACTGCCAAAGCCTTGTACAAGGGCAGGCAGCTGACTGCTGTGCTCAGACAAAACCAGACTCAGTGATAACTGCTCCAAGTTGCTGTTGGCAGTGTGATATAGCACTGTCACCACCGGCAGCCTCAGCATGGTTTCATAAACCAAGTGTTTGTGGTGTTAAAAGTTAATCCCTTGTTAGATAACCCTTGTCACATCCTTGGTTACAGTTAATATCTGTAATGGAGTCTCTGACCCAGCAGATCTGTGTGTGTTTTTTGTTTACCCAATTTTTACTTCAGTATTTATCCATTGACATTAACTCCTGAATTCCCAGTTGCACTCATGAACTGGGATTGACAGTTTTGTGGCATTGACATAGATGAGTTTTAATATTCTTATGTATCTGTTGTCTCAAAGCTCGGTGGTTCTGTTTGTGTAGGTATGCGTATATATATAGCAGATGTATGTAAAAATACATATATACTTTATACATGTATATAAAAATAAGTCAGTATGCAAAACTTAAATGTTGAGCAATGGCTGCTTCATGCAATCTGAGCAATAGGCTCCTTGCTTCCTGTTTTTCAAAGCCCAAGGTCCGTGTAGCAACGTAATAACCCAAGATTCAAGTACGTACTCTCAGCTGTTGTAGTCAATGTATTTGCTGAAAGGAGCTGGTCTCAGCTGGAGTGTTGCACTTGCTGGTTTTGTTTAGTAGATTGTTTCCACAGGTTCCTGGATGCCGGTGTGGAAGTAATGGGGTTGATTGCACTTACAAACAATTAGTAGAATCCCAGCCTGCTTTGTGTTGGAAGGGACCTGAAAGCTCATCCAGTCCCAGCCCCTCCTATGGGCAGGGACGCCTTCCACTAGAGCAGGTTGCACCAAGCCCCATCCAAACTGACCTTGAACAGTGCCAGGGATGAGGCAGCCACAGCTTCTCTGGGCACCCTGTGCCAGCGCCTCAGCACCCTCACAGGGAAGAATTCCTTCCTAACAAGTGAATAAAGTCAGTCAGTAGCTCCCACAGCAGCATTGTGAGGAACTCTTGCCAGTAGGAATGCAGTTTCTCAGCAGTATGCCTGCCATGGGTGTTCAGGGCCTTGTTTTGACAGTGGCTAAATATGCTGAGATGCTCACATGTATATCCTGTTGTTCCTGGAAGCTGTGATTCTGCCTGTGCTGAGGCTGCAGCGATGAGCAGGCTTTGCCTTTCAGAACAGCTCATGGTTGACTCACCCTCCAGGAAGGAAGAGTCTGAACGCAAAGTTGTTGCCAAACACTCCAGTGGGGTTCTAATATCAGAGCTTGAAGTAATATTGCTACAGAAATACTATTCAGGCTGAGCAAATACAGTTTCAGACAAAAGTTATGTGATTGAGGTATAGTAATGGGAGTAACTGATGAACTGTATTTGGTAAGAAGAGTAGAAGAGAGCTTAAAAGGAGATTCAGAGCAGCCCTGCGGAGAAGGACTTGGGGGTGTTGGTCAATGAGAAAACGAACATGAGCCGGCAGTGTGCGCTTGCAGCCCAGAAAGCCAACCGTATCCTGGGCTACATCCAAAGGAGCGTGACCAGCAGGTCGAGGGAGGTGCTCCTGCCCCTCTACTCTGCTCTCCTGAGGCCTCACTTGGAGTATTGTGTGCAGTTCTGGTGTCCTCAACATAAAAAGGACATGGAACTGTTGGAACAAGTGCAGAGGAGGCCACGAGGATGATCAGGGGACTGGAGCACCTCTCGTATGAAGATAGGCTGAGAAAATTGGGGCTGTTCAGCCTGGAGAAGAGACGGCTGCGTGGAGACCTCAGAGCAGCCTTGCAGTATCTGAAGGGGGCCTATAGGGATGCTGGGGAGGGACTCTTCATTAGGGACTGTAGTGATAGGACAAGGGGTAACGGGTTCAAACTTAAACAGGGGAAGTTTAGATTGGATATGAGGAAGAAATTCTTTCCTGTAAGGGTGGTGAGGCACTGGAATGGGTTGCCCAGGGAAGTTGTGAGTGCTTCATCCCTGGCGGCGTTCAAGGCAGGGTTGGACATAGCCTTGGATGGCATGGTTTAGTGTGAGGTGTCCCTGCCCATGGCAGGGGGGTTGGAACTGGGTGATCTTGAGGTCCTTTCCAACCCTAACTATTCTATGATTCTATGATTAGTACTAAATACCACAAAATATCTGTAAGTCATGCTTGGTGTTGAAGAGATGACGTGGATTGGCTCTTTGCTCTTGTTGGAACTGGATGAGCTTTAAGGTCCTTTCCAACCCAAACCAGTCTGGGATTTTCTGAATTATTACATTTTATTGCAGTATTACATGTTATTAATTTTATTATATTTGCATTTATTACAGTCTCTTCAATGTAAAGTATTCTGCTTTTTAATGACTTTTTGAATCTTCATATAACATTGTCAGAAATTGCAGCTGTTTTGGAGTGATGTTTAGCCCCTTTTCTCATAATAGATTCTATTTGCTTTGCCTCTTAAATACTCCAGTGTTCAGTGTTTGAGTGATTCCTTTCCCCATCCCTTTTGTTTATTGCTGTTGTCATAAACAGTGTATATAAATGCAAGTAAACTGTTGTGGAAAGGTGTATCAGAAAGAAAAAAATCATAAATGCCTTTGTGAGGGGCTCACAAGTATAAAATGATATCCAAAGTGTGTATTTGAGACTCAGGTCTATCTGGGTGTATCTGAACAAGTGTCTGTCTTGCTCATTGTTAAAGTATTTCCCTCTGTAAGCTTGGAAAGAGAAGTTTGTTTTCCGGGTCTGGTGCTGTGTCATCAGGTCTTGTTGAGACGTTAAGGGGAGTGTGTGGTGTGACACAAATGTTTATTTGCTCAGTGGCTGTGATGTGGAAGGTTCATGTAAGATTTGCCTCTGGAATTCCTCTTTGCCTTCAGCGCTTGGACATATGTCTCTTTTTGTTTGTTTGTTGCAGAAATTCATAACCATGAGCCTTGTTCAAAACTCTTTAGGTAAGCATTTTCTGTTGTCTTCCTGGGGTGCCTGCAGAGTATAAAGACTGAAATATATCAGCATTTGAAATGTATCTGTCGTTGCGTTGCTTACTCATCTGATGGTATTACAGAAATACATGTAAACAGCCCCAACCCTGGCAATAAAAGTGGGAGTTTATAGTTCTAGTAGCATTTAGGTTAGAAAGGGTGCCAAGGTGGCCTCTGTGGGCTTTTTGCTCTGTTCCTCTCCATTTCCATCTCATGTAGTTAGTGGAGATAGAGTAGCAGTCAGATCAGATCATCTCACTCTGATGATTAGGATGAATGTCAAAACCAGTTTGAATCGTAGTCTTAGCTTAACTCTGCTTGGGCCTGGTGCCCGCCTTAGTAACTTGCTGGGTTAACAGGCTGCTTTCTAGTTAGTTGTACTCACTTGTACCAACTAATGCTCTGAAACCTTCAGCTTACTCGTTACTTCTGCTTTCTGATCTCCTGTAGTCCAGAATGTAAGTTAAATACAGATCTATTATATTTAGTAGCTTCCATCCCTTCCCATGCAGCTTTTCTCTAGAGTCTTCACTGTTAAGCGGTGATGGCTTCTAAACTGCTGTCTAGAAATTCCCTTTTAGAAGGGATTCCCAATTAATCTTTGTAGAAGGAGTGTCCATTTACTCTCCTCTTGTCTTTCTTTAGAGATTTTGGACCAGTTAAGAGTCAGTGCTTTAGATGTTAGGCTCGACACTGGTTGCATTAGAAAGAAAAGCTGCAGTCTATCATTTGCTGTCTGATAATTACAGAGAGGATACTCTCTACCCAGTGATTTAAATGCTAGAGACTCTCCACATCAAGATAACATCCCAGGCTCTCCTAGGCTCTTTGTGGTTCCCAGGGATGCTTTGTGCAGCTCATATCAAACCCCATCACGTTTACTGCTTCTCCCCAGTCAAGAAATTGGTTGTTGGTAACTGAGCTGAGGGAGGAAGGAGTCTGTATTTCACTGCATGCTTTCTGCAGAAGAAAACTGATGAATTCATTTACTTCAGAGTACAGGGGAAACTCTCACAGCTCGTAGAGCTTTTGTAACACCAGAACAGGCTGTTGTGTCTCTGTTAGTTGTAGCAGATGCTGATTTTGGGGCATTCTACCTCATCCATTTGACTTCAGTGTAGCCAATCTGAGGAGCCCTAATGCTCATCCACTCTATTCTTGTAAGCTGGTACTGCTAATGTTAAGAATAACAGGCTTGGTTCCAGTGCTTTTACCAGCATGTGAGAACTGAATAAGAAGGAAGGATTTTTAAAAGGACTGATTTCTCTATGCAGTTCTTAAATGAAGGTGTTTTGTTATGTACTAGTTGCCTATCCCATAAGAAGAAGAATTGGGTATGCACTGCTTACTGGAATGCATAAATACTGTGAACATGAATTGAAAAGGTTGTGCAAATGTTATATAGTATCTCAAATTAGTAATTAATTGCAGCCTTAAGAGTCACAAGAACTTGAAAGAAATCCTATTCCCACCCTTATTTACCAGCCAAGTACTGAGATTAGGATTTTCTGTTGTGTTTCTTTTACCTCCCACACTCAAGAGTTGAGATCATAGACCTCTAAGCCAGTGTTTTCCTGCACTGCTTTAGGTGTTAGTGGTATCAGCTCTTGAAAGAGACTGAGGACTTGGCAGGTAAGTGAAGGAGGAACTGATTTGCAGGTGTTTTCCCTTTGCTCAAGAATATCTACTTGAATTTATAAACCTGTGTGTGTAGATAGATTTATAAATTCTGAAATTGGTCATGGCCTCAGAATAGCACCTTAGGGTTGGGTCTGGGTTTCGTAAGCAGAGCCATATGGATAGATGGTGATACTTTGGGTTCTTGCTGACCTCAGGATAACTGGTTTGGCTTCAAGGGTCCAGTCATACGAGCGTAATTGCAGGAGTGGAGCTCAAGGAATTGATTTGTAGCTGCATGTAAATGGCTCTGCTTTCCTTTCTTCTTTGGCAGGGAGACCTCAAAGCAGGATGCTGGTCAAAATGAAATGACAGTCCATGATGTACATACTCCTTGTTGTAGGGACTGCCAGGGAAATAGTGGGCACCTACTAATGTGTGCAATGAAAGCGCTTTAAACCTAATAATTACAGGCCTCTTATATTTCATTACTAGTGGTTTAAAAGAGGTTAGAGTTTTCGCTCCAGCTTCTCTTATGCATCTAGTTGCAACGCTCTGCACCTTCCTCTGTAAGCAGCTGTCTCTATTCAAACCAAGGCTTCTAACTGTGCTCTATATGGCACCAGTCAGATGTCCCAAGTAGATGGTGTGAATACTGACCTGTGTTGATAAAGGTGAAACTGTAGAAGCTGCATTGTAATGTATAGAATGTCATCTATTTGAAGAACAGTATAAATTATGTATAATGTATGTGTGTGTAAACTATGTACCTACCTTTCTCTCTTCCTTTTTGGTTCAAGCTTTTATGACTATGCAGGCAAGGTTAATGAGGAGAGTTTGGACAGGATTCTTAAAGACCGAAGAAAAGTAAGTTCTGTCTTTTCCTCCTTCTGGTCAGTAGAGAAGATGGGTTTGGAAAACCAAGGTAGCTAACTAGAAGCAATACCTTCATTCACAAATTTAATGGTTTAGTCTGATCCAAGGTTTATTCTGTGCAGCAGTTGGTGGATTTGTGGTACTTAGGTGGGGATAATGTCGGAATTCCCTGAAGAAATGCGCAGGATTTAAGCTTGTATTTCCAAAAGTGAAGGGCTGGTATTAACCCACTCATTTCTGAGCTACACATGGAGCACAGTGATTGTGTCCTCTGCTGCTGAAACCAACCAAGATGTAGCCGACTTGAAAACCTGCTCCAAGTAATTTGTTTTAAAGAGTTGCAATGATAATTGCTATTTTTGCACTGTCAGGTTTAAACTGGCCAAACTGTTCTGTCAGTTATGTCAGGTGCTGACATAGCTTTACATGGCGTATGTTGTTAGTAGCACAGCTAGTGTTAAGAAGAGTCAATTTTGGGAGTTATGTGGAGAAGAGTCAAACCTTTCTCAAGGTTTCCTTCCACACTTGTAGTGCACTGTCTTCCTACTCACTGAATAACTGATCCAGAAGTTCTTCTGAACTCATACATCAAAGAGCAGGGCTGAAGATGTGATTTCTCAGGTAGTGAAGTGAATCCACCAGTAGAAAGATGGATGACAACTTACATGGTTCAATTTATGGCAACCTGTGGGCCTTGTTAGACCCAGCAGGAAAGCATCTAGTACATGAATTTGACTGATGAGGTCTGGTTAGTGCCAAAGCTAGTGCAAGGTAAGGGGGATTAAAACAAGACCTTTGTTCGTGTTCGATTCATTTTCACCAAGCAGCAGCAAACCAACATAGTTCCGTCTGCTTGTAGCACTGCTAGTTGTGTTTCAGTAGTAGCAAACTATCAAGGCATGGCCAGCTGTTGGGATTTCTGTCCCCTACAGGTGACTCAAGTGTAACTCTCACTCCTCTGAGTAAGAATGCCTATTGTGTGAATCGTTATGCAAAGCATTGCTCAATTGCTAATTGCATTTGCAGTCTTTACTTTCTGCTCACTTCTGCTTACAGACAAGAAGGAGGGATCTTTAGGGAAGCAAGTCCTCAATCTGTGCAATTCCTGCAGCACTGATGATTGTAATGCTTCTTTCTTGTCTATTTCTTCCAGCAAGTGCTCTCAGAATAAACTCCTCTGTGTATACTAACGTATTTATGCTGAGTACCTAGGTGGTTTGTGTGTCTGTTTATACACACAGACATGTATATCTGTATGATAATGATGGAGTGAGTTGCTGGTCTCAGATCCTGAATTCTGTAACCAGGTACTCTATTCTAGAGCACCATATTAAGTTCTACTTCAGGACACAAGGCAAAACACAAGCAAAACCTGTCTCCCACTAGTTTTCAGTTGAATTTTACTTTGGTAGAATCCACCTTGCAGGGAGGCTCTGGCAAGATGTAGAAGATGTAGAATCTGCTCTATTCCCCTGAATATATGCATGCAGTCTTAATACATCACTACGTGATAGTACCTATTGCTGAGACTCTTCCTAACCCAAATTGCTCATGAGGAGTCCTCTTTCATTAATCTCTTCAATGAAATGTTAATTTGCATGAAGGGAAGGAGCTCAATACATGTTGTATACAATATAATCATGGAATTAGAATGGATCTTCTCTGATCTGCATCAGAATCTTTCACAATTCAATACACAATGAGGTAATTTTATTGTACACAACAGATTAGTCCCATGTGTTTCATCAACAGCCAAGAGTTTGCAAACTTGTTTGTGAAGCACTGGAAATGCCTTGCAAATCAATACAACTGAATAGGCAGTTGAAATATTTAGTGCTACAGAAAACCCACATCTGCTGTGTGTGAAAACAGCTTGAGTCTAATAAGGTGAAGATGCTCCAAGGTTTTCTTGCTAAAATGAGACAGTTGAAGGATATTGGAAGTGGAATCTTGAGTAGCACTTGGGTGTTTGTAGCACAGTAAGGTGGAGCAGTAAGTAGGCATGTTGTAATAAGATGTCACTTGTTTCAGGTTAATAGGTTTAAACCTGTAGTAATTCAGGCTGATTTTGTTGTAATAAAGCTATTGGCTAATTCACATGATAATAGAGTTTCAGCAGCTTCATTATCAGAAGGTAAATATATATGTCTCAGTTAATGCTTTATTTCTGATGTACTTCATTACAGAACGTTATTGGGTGGTACAGATTTAGGAGAAACACTCAGCAACAAATGTCATATAGAGAACACATCATCCATAAACAGCTGACCCATATTCTTGGAGTGCCTGATCTTGTCTTCCTCCTCTTCAGCTTCATTTCCACTGCAAATAACTCAACACATGCTTTAGAATATGTTCTTTTTAGACCAAACCGAAGGTAAGCAGTTTGCATATGAACCAGTCCTCATATTTTGCTGTTTCTTCTTGCTTTTCTTTATTCTCTGGACTATTTTGAAGTCTGTACAATCTCTTTACACATAAAGAAGGCTTTGTGTTTGCCTAGTGATGCCTTGGTGTCCAGTTGTTAGGGATCCCTGGCAATGTTCAAGGCCAGGTTGGACAGAGCCTTGGGCAACATGGTCTAGTGTGAGGCGTCCCTGCCCATGGCAGGGGGTTGGAACTGGATGAGCTTAGGGTCCTTTCCAATCCAAACCATTCTGGGATTCTGAGACAGTTCTTTGGGTTTTTTTTCCCATGCAAGTAATAAATTAAAGTTTTGGGATGAGCAAAAATCCTGTTCAGTCTTGAAATCTTCAGGCAACAGCAACAACAAAATGTTCTTGTGAGGGTGGTGGGGCCCTGGAATGGGTTGCCCAGGGAAGTTGTGAATGCTTCATCCCTGGCGGCGTTCAAGGTGGGGTTGGACATAGCCTTGGATGGCATGGTTTAGTGGGAGGTGTCCCTGCCCATGGCGGGGGGGTTGGAACTCGATGATCTTGAGGTCCTTTCCAACCCTTACTATTCTATGATTCTATGATTCTATGAAATCAAATGTCAGTACCATGTTTGTTATAATAGACCTGACTGTAGCTTCACTCTTGTATCTGTGGTAGTTTGAATGCACAATTGAAAGGTTTTAAGAGGCACAGAGGTAGATTCATCACAGGGGAGCTGATCATGTGTTTATTTTGAACATGACTTGTAATATTTAGCAGCGTTTATAATAAACCTAATGCAGAAGCTTTAAATGTAGATGACTTGTGATCATCAGAGAGGTGGGATAACGGTACCGAGGTTATTGTAAATCATCTTTTGAATATGAGTTAAGAAGTCTTTCTGCGCTTTCTCTGCAGGTATAATCAAAGAGTGTCACTTACTATTCCTAACCTAGGCAACACTAGTCAACAGGAATACAAAGTTTCTTCAGTGCCAAATACTTCTCAGAGTTATGCCAAAGTTATTAAGGAACACGGGTAAGGACTTTTCCTTTGCAAATGGAAGTACAGGCATCAAGCCCTACCTTCTGTACCATCCAAAGGCCACTACAAATGCCCATTTGAAGCAGGAAAACACTAGTTCTGGAGGAGAATGGTCAGTTCTAGTGTGCCTTTTTCCTGCTTAGAATTGAATCTTTTAGAACAAAGAGGATTCAGTGCACTGATCTGAAAAGTGGAGTTCCTATGGCCAGTTGGTGCTGTGGGCCTTCTGGCTGGAAGTTTCTTGGTTTATTTCCACCCATACCCCCTCCAAAGAATTCTGTGTGTAATCTGTTTAAAACTTGAACTCTGACTTGGAAGCGTTGAAGTCTTGTTTTTCTTAAGTAATTCTAACTAAATGCTGTAATGCAGCATTGAAGTAGCTCTTCTGACTGTTAACAGTGGCATTATACAAGCTTAAGGATTTCTGCACAAGTTCAGTCTCATCAAATGGGACTTTCTTGATCCAGAAGGAATATTTGGTGTTGAATATGCTGCTGTCCAGATTTTGGTTCTTGGGAGTATGGTGTTTTTTTAGCAATGTAACATAAAATACATTTTTTATGTATAGTTATATATATGTTCACAGGCAGCATGAGCTGAAACCTTGTGTTGGCTTTTCTGACTAATGATTTCTGCTTCTTTTTTAGTACTGACTTTTTTGACAAAGATGGAGTGATGAAGGACATCAGGGCTATCTATCAGGTTTATAATGCACTTCAGGAAAAAGTACAGGTAACTTCCTTTAGTTAATA
Organism: Amazona ochrocephala; assembly: GCA_039720435.1. NCBI lineage: Eukaryota > Metazoa > Chordata > Aves > Psittaciformes > Psittacidae > Amazona > Amazona ochrocephala. The sequence continues at coordinate 4,146,170 of CM077881.1, read as the reverse complement.
TTGCTCACTTGGGATGTGACATCTTTTGTTTGGCTAAACCAGGAGTGGATAGAGCTCATAATTCATCATGAACTGTAAGAAAATGTCTGACTAATGGTGAAAAATGTCAGGTTCGATTTAATGTGTGCATTTGCAAAGGCTGCTGTAGAAGTGGTTGATCTAAATAGCACCAATTCTTTCTCTTTTGCAAGTGAGAATGATTTAATGCTCAGGGATTTCTGGGAGACATCAGCTATTTTTAAGAGTATGTGTTGAAGAGAAGCCTTGCTGAAGGCTGTAGGGATTTGCACAGGTTTAAAGGCTTGCCTGTCTCAGTTTAAAAATTACTCTTGGCTCTTAGTATGTAGCAGGCAGCAGAGAGCTCCATCTGTTAGTTAAAACTTGTGAATGTTTTGTGTAGAACACGAGTGAATCCTGCTCCAAATGTGGCAAAGCATCTGAAAGTGCCTGCAGTGTCAAATCTGCTAAATGTGAGCTTGTCACTTCACAGCTTGTCCTGTGTGAAGAGCAGCGTAGCTCTGCTCCCTCAGGAGCACACACATCTGCTAATTGTGCTGTAGTCACAGCTTATTTCCAGGCTTTCCCCTTACATCTGCCCTGGAGGGATTTGTGTCTCTGCTCCAGCTTTGCTGGTTGGCACACATAGGAGAGAGCAATGTAGTAATTCCTCCAGCCATCCGCTGACCTTGCACAGGAGAACTTCTGTCTCTTGATGGAAGTTGCTGCTTTCTACCCTGCCTTTTAAGGTGAGCAACTCGCAATAGGAAGGGAGGCAGCTTTTGTGCCAGCTTCAGGAGACATGCACATTTATTGTCAAAGGTCTGTCCCATTAGCTAACGTCAGTCTGTAAGGTTGTTTTTGCCAAGAGCACATACATCCTTTCATGCGCTTGCTGCTGTTTGCATTGGTGTCTGGAAAATGCGACATCAATCAGGGAGTTGTCTTCTACCTGTTAAAACTATGACCTTGTTTTATTTCACCGTGTAAATCATGCTGCTCTACATTGTTTACAGGGCTTAAAAGTAACTTAGGTGTTAGCTAACTCCAGGAACTCTTATCTATAAAGTGACTGTTTCACAGAGAATGTGACAAGACTGCAAAGAAGTTTTCTTATTTCCAGTATAGAGAATGTGATATTCATCAAGAATTACTTGGGAGGCTTTATATAATCTTCTATAAAAATTAGATACGGAACAGAAAGCATGGTTAATGTGTTTCAGCTTTGTGGGTAAGATCACTACTAGTAACCTTTTGGCGAAGAACCGGTAAATGGATAGAACCAGTAAATGGGTAGAGATGTACTGGTTTAAGACACATCAGTGCCTTTAGAGCTGTGTACTCTTCAAAACTGATCGTATGGCAAATGACCAGTACTGAATTTCTGAGGCAATAAGTAAACAATCTTCACTCTAGCATGTTTAGATTAGAAATCAGTATTATCCAGAGCTGGGTTTAAACTTAGTTCCTTCTATGAGTATTTTACATCAATTTCCAACCAGTATAGGGAAATCGTGTTGAAAATCCATGGTCTTGTTTGTTTACCTGAGGTATCAGTCAGGAGATGAGCTTGGAACACTTGTCTCGAGTCTCAACTTTTTCATACCTCTATCCGAATTTGGTGTCGTACAGAAAGTAGACACATTTATGCTACATTTTAATCATGCTGCTATAGTATCATTATTGTGCTAACTACAGTGTATTGAAAAGTCTCTTTCACTAAGTAGGAAGAAGTAAGTTTGGATCTTACCATAAATCTTCCTGTAATGATGGAAATGCTTTTCCTGTTGTGCAGCAGTTGGGAATTGGCAACAGCCAGTGAATAAACCCATCTTCAGGTTGAATATTATGCTGTGACACAGTTAACTCCTGCTCTTAGTTTTGTGCTTCGAATGGGTTTTTGTCTGGTAGCAGCTTCGTTAATGTGCTCATGAAAGCCTTTCCTGCATTTTTGCAACATCTTTGCATATCTTTATGTTTTCTCCTAGGCAGTATGTATAGATGTAGAGAAAAGTGAACGTGTGGTTGAATCTTTTCAAGCTGAAGTAGACAAGTTAAAAAGGCAGATCGCACAAAAGAAAAGTGAAAAGGAACAAGAAATAAGTAAGTTGCCTTTTACTTCTTTTGTTTCAGAAGCAGATGCTGTAAGGACAGAATATCTTGTGGAATTATTTTGAGTTGTATTCTTGATAGCTCATTGCAAAAGGAAAAATAAATCACATTGGGAAGGGTATAGGATGGGTTTCCAGTGACTGATAACTGAAGCGTGAAAGGATGTGTACTTCAGGTGTTTCTGTAGGAGTCATCCAGTGTGAATAAACTTTAAACATAGGAGAGAGCTATAGAGAAAGAACAAATAAGTCAATTCTGGAACTAACAGAGGAAAACATCAGTTGTAGGAAAGGAAAAGCGGAGCAAAGCCAGGAATGGAAAAAGCAAAGCTAAACTCTGGAGAGATTCCATTTGCAGTATTTCATAGAGATGGGGTACTGTGTTCAGAGGCCAGCAGCGATCAGTGGCTTTTTGAAATCTGTATTCTCTCTTCCTATCCCCAAATATTAGCCCAGCATTAATGAAGTTAGAATTTAGTTCTGTTACTGGCCACCAGACAAACTGGATGAAGGACAATGAGTGCATGAGGGATGAACATTGGTATAGGTCATCTCAAGTGCTGTCTAGCTGCTTTTTGGCCTTGTAGCTATTAGTGGTTATGTTGGGTCTTTCAGCACTGATTTAGAGCATCTGCATTTTTATCCTTTTCCCCCACTTCGTAGTCACTGAATCCTAACTTAGCATTTTTGCATTATTTGCTGACTTAGTGATGAGCATGACTAGAATTGAAACAGCACTTCTCAATGTTAAACTAAATCTTTCCAAAAGTCTATTTCGAAGTCATTCGTATCTTCAGGAGTATCTGCTAGAAAGCGGAAGAAACTATTTAAATGCAGAATAGTGTTGGAATTCACCTGCCTATATCAAGTACCATATCATCATGGGTAGGAATTTCAATCTATAGTAATTTTAAGTCCATGAAGCTATAGAAATAATGTCCTTCTTGCAGGTTTATAGCCACTGTCTATAGCCAGTGTGTTGGGGGAAGCTGAACTGGGTAATCCTTTATTCAAGATAATATGTATTCAGTAGCTTATTCAAGGCAGTACAATCTGTACAGCTGTTCTAGTGAAGGTCTGAATGCAGAAATTATACTCCTGCTGTGTTTGAAGACCTATGTTGGCATCAAGTTGATTGGGTTTAAGTTTCCATGGTGCAAATAAGTCCCATTAAAAATCCATGGTTCTACTAGGATTGGTTCTGCATTTTGTATTAACAGCAGAAGTTTTCATAATATGTATTCAGGACTGGTAGGGAAAGGCACTCATAGATGTATATTGACCCTCTTCTGCTACTCCATGGTTTTCTAAATCAGGGGGATCCGTTGTATGAACATATTTGGCTGGTTGCTTCCTCCTTCCTAGGGATGGAATGTGGCTTCAAGGGACTTTTGCTTAGCAGTAGATAGGTTTTTGTGAAGAGCCTGGCCCTTTCCATGGAAGCATTGCTGATCTACTTTAGTTTGTGAATGTAAGAGAAGGCTGAAGGTGGAGAGTAGCAGCAAAGGATAGGCAAAAAAGCACATAACTTTATCAAACACTGCCTCTTTCTTTCTTGAAATGATAAGCAAATAACCATTGACATTTTAGCTACAAGATGGTTTTTATCTGTTTATCTTGTTATCTAAAGATACATCTGGGACTGAAAGATGGGTTAACACCCTAAACTGTGCAATAGGCCCCTCTGCGGCTATAACTGGCTGTTTTCTCCTGTTATCACATGAGCATTTCAGAGCAGAGTTTGACCTGTCAGCCCAGGTTCTTCCTCCTCTGAACCTCAGAGATAAGGCGAAGAGGCAGCATCAACCGCAGCCCATGTGAAAGGTGGAAATGGCATGAGTCACTGCTTGGCTGTAGATGAAACAGCCAGGGAACTGCTACTACATGTGCTAGTGAGGAATAGAGCTGGGTATTTAGTGTGACTGGAGCTGATCCCAGCCCATATGGCAAAAGATGGGGGAGGAGGAGGAAGAGCAGTCGGTGCTAGCCTCTAGGTGCTACCAGCAAAGATGCAAATGCTGCACTGAACATTTATGCCAGAGCAGAAAATCATGTGAGAGGGCTGAACCAAGAAAACAGGCAGCTCGGATCCCTGCAGTATTTTTAGCTGTGAGTAGCTAAATACTGAAGCTGGCCTTCTGTTCTCTCCCTTTTCTCAATTTCCTTGGGTTTAGGAGTTAAATTCTCCACTTAATCATTCCCTGAGCTGGAGGGAAAGGGATTCAAATTCCTGCGGTGGTGTTGTGGGAAAGCTTGTTATTCTGCTGAGTTTTTGGTTACCAGGTTATGACTTTAACACTCCTGCATGAAAGGCAGTTGAGACTATTTGCCACATCGCTGAAGTGATTTTGCGTACGTAGTAACATGTTTGAGGGGATAGTGAGTGCCATGCACTGCCCAGCTGCCAGGAAATCTCCCAGTTCTCGTATTGTGGACCAGAAATGGAGGCTGTTACATAGCCACTGAAGGGTATTTTTATCCCTGAAGGGAATGACTTGACTGAAGAAACTCTTCAGCCTTGTTTTTCTCCTTTTCCATTAGTGTGCTGTTGTAGTAAGTCTATCACCTATCTGCAAGGCAGCTTTACACATACAGGTGTCAATTCTGACAGCTGTTTGGAGGTTAATAACCGGTCAGAAACCAGTCTAAAACATCAGGATCTCCTAGTGCTTAAGAAACCCTCCTACAAGGAAGTTTCTGTTCGTGCCTGATATATACTCCTCTCATTCAAGCTGCTTTCTGCTTGCCTTTCCACAGCAGCCTCTTAGGTACATTTGAAGACTGAAACTGCTCCCTCAGTCTTCTCATAATATCCCAGTTATTGCAGCCTTTCCTCTGAAGTCATGATCTAGGTGAAGATGTCTCTGCTTGTTGCAGGGGGTTTGGGCTAGATGCCCTTTGGGGGTCCCTTCCAACCCAAACTGCTCTCTGATTCTATGATATCTGGACCTCTAACGAGTCCTTTTCTTTTATAGAGTTCCTCCATCTTTTCCCTGTTAAGTTGTGGTGTTCAAAATGAGATGCAGTATTCCAGTTGTAGTCCTAACCATTCCAGTACATACTGAAGTAGTACCGTTCCTCAACAGCTGAGCGCACTTAATGCATGTGGAGATTCATAGCTTACATAAATCACCAGTAAACCTGCAGAAGGATGTCGTAGTTCCTCATCTTGCTGGTCGTGCAGTTCATTGTTCCTGTGCTTGTCTTCCTGAAATGATTGTCTCAATCATCTTATTTAAGCTCAAATTCCTGTTCTGATACACTTGCAGCTGTTACTAGCATGGTGCCATCTAATTTTAATAAGCATGTGCTGATTAAATTCCATTATTTAGGTGGTTCATGCGAGTATAGTTCTGGTGCAGAGGTGTGGGAACTTGATGAGTCCATTGCGCTTGTTCATTAACCAGTTCTTCAGCTATTTATTTTTAGTCCTCATAGTGCTTATATTAGTGTCTGTTCCTTATGAAACATGGAGGTGCTGTGAAATCCTTAAAGACAACACATACCTGTGGCTTTTGCTCTTGCTTCGATTGTTAAAATCACCTGGATTGGAAAGAGCCCCTGTCCTTAGTGGAAAACAGTATTTATAGCCCCTGTCTAACCATACAATTACTTACATAGAAATCAAAATGTGGAAGTGGTGGTTGTACCATTATGTATAGCCGTTCACAGGGAACAAATATCAGTGATGGTGTCGAGCTTTTCCAGGTACAGTGAACAACATAGCAGTGTTACACTAGTGCCAGAGCCCTGATTGGGGGTCCCTGTGCCAGGGCTATAGAAGCACAGCTTTGAAGGATGGGTCTTGCTCAGCTGCCTAATTGGAAATCTAAATACATAAATATCAGGGCAGTGTAGATTTTTTTGATGCTAGCAGAAGGTAAGCATGATGCATGGTGGTCTCATCACAGGCATTGGGAGGGAAAGCTTTTGATATACTGATTTGAGGGGAGGTGACAAGGGACTTCTTTCTGGTGTTCATGAGAGCACAAGGGGCATTGTAAGAGAAAGTACACAGTGTGATTTATAAGATGTAATGTCAACAGCAGAAGCATATTATGTTCTGATGTAAAGTGAAACAAGCTTTCTGTACTGAATAAGACATAGGTGGGGAGGAGCAGTGTCCTGGTTTAAGCCCAGCTGACAAATAAGTGCCACACAGCCACTTGCTCAACCCCACCTCTGGTGGGATGAGGAGGAGAATTGGAAGAAGGTAAAACCTGTGGGTTAAGAATAGTTTAATAATTGAAATAAGGTAAAATATAATATAATAATAATATTGTTAATAATAGGAAACAAAAACAAGGGAGAAATGAACACTTATAACCTAAATCTCAAGTGATGCACAGTACAGTTGCTCAGCACCCACTGACCCAGTCCCCAAGCAGTGATCAGCCCCTCCTGACCAACTACCCCCAGTTTCTATACTGGGCATAATGTGCTGTGGTATGGAATACCCCTTTGGCTAGTTTGGATCCTGGCTGTGCTCCCTCACAGCTTCTTGTGCCCCCCCCTCACTGTCAGAGCATGAGAGACTGAAACGTGCTTGATTAGGGTCAGCACTCCTTAGCAGCAGCTAAACCATCAGTGTGTTATCAGCATTGTTCTCAGACTAAACCCTAAGCACAGCACTGCACCAGCTGCTAGGAAGAACATTAACTCTGCCAGCTGAAACCAGGACAAGCAGCACAGTGAGTCCTGGCAGAGCTACTTTTTGATGTGAAAAGGAACAGAGAAATACAGAGAGATGATGAGGTGGAAAGAGCAGCAGGTTATGGACACTTCCTGTAGCTGTGTTTTTAGGGAAGTTAAACTGGAGGGAATGAGCTGTACGGGATGACTGTGCACATAAATATGTAGCACACTTGCTCTTGGATAGATTATTTGCTTTCTGCCATCTTTTGGTTTTGAAATGGGATCACTGGGATAATGAAGTTGTGCTAATATTGATGCGAGTCACGGGTGCCCTGCTAAACTTAGGGAAGGTACTCTTTGTCAAGCTCAAAGGACAATGTAGTTAGTAATAAGCAAGATGTAAGATAATGGTTAGTGTCTTACGTAGTCATCAATGCAGAAATCAGCTTTGTGGAAGATGAATAGTGGAGACTGAGAGGAAAACATCCAGTGCTGGAGTTGGAAAGCAGTGCCAGGGATGAGCATTTAATAACAACAACCAGCCAGCAAGAGAGAGAACAGCTCAGGGCAGGGTGTGCTGTGTTACACCTAGATTATGTAAAGCACATTGCAAAGTAAGCATTAAGTACACCAATGTTCTTTGCTTTTGTAGGAATGCAGCAAGCAATTTTAAGCAGGCAAATGCCAACAGATAACTTGGAACCTATGTTTGTTCCACGAATGTCCTACACTGGATTTGCTGTGGAAGGCTGCACGCTTGAAGATCCGGATGTCTCCGATCCTCCTCCTCCGTATTCCGATTTCAATGCAAGCAATCAAGAAAGTACTGTGGGTCCCAGTCTCCTAGAAAGCAATGTTTTTATGCCTCGACCTCAAGCAGTAGGTTCTTCAAGTTATGTTTCCACAAACACAGGATTGAAATATTCTGGTAATGGAGCATCCATGCCGTCTTCCCAAAGAGTGGTTGGTGACAATGTTGATGAATCAGAAGACAGTGATTATGAAAACTTGCTTGAACCTGCGGAGTCATCTGACAGTGAATACTCACAGACAAGAGATTCCCGACCTTCGCCACATCCTGATGGTGACTCCAGAAACACTCAAACATCTCAGATTTGATGAAGAGGGGTTAAAAATCCACACGACACTGTTTTTTCACAGTTGTTACCGAGAGATTTTGGGGATTTAACCTGGAGGAAACGAACTACACAGGATTTAACTGTGCACACAACATGTAGAAGACTTGCACTAGAGGGTTTATTCACCTTGTGATACGTTTTGCAAGTTTTATAATGGAATCATTAGGATAATCAAGTTGTACTAATACTGATGAGCTTCATGGATGGACTGGTAAATTTAGGCAAACTGATGAGATTTCTAGAGATCTTGTAGCTTTCGTTGCCGTATTTTCTTTAAGACGATAAATTGGGATGTAGTAACTAAGCACAGTTAGTCTACAAATAATGTTCTCAAATCAAAACTTACCTCTTGCACTATCATGCCTTGAATTTTCAGTTTGGAAAGGGAATACCTGTATCAGCCGCCTTCAGAATAGCTTTCTATGGTAAGCCAAATTGGCCTTTGCAAGCAAAGAAGTTTTGATAATCCTGAGAAGCCGGATGGGAGCAGATGTGGTCGACCTTCTTTTCTTGGCATGCTCTTTGAACAGAGAAGGGTTTGTTCCCACTTTTTTTACTAGCAGAATGTGTGTATCACTTCAACTGATGGTTGCCTTTTTTCCTGTAAAGGGTGGTTTTGGGGGGGGGGGGGGGGGGGGGATGGGACAACTGGGGAATCATCCAAATGAATGTCTTGAATAGAATTCTTCTGGTTCCGCTGGGTTTACAGTGACTTTATGCCACACTAAGCCTCATTTCTTGTCTCATTTATTACTTTAGCATCAATACCAAGTGCACATACAGGAGTAAATGACTGAGAGAAGTAGTAAATACCATCATGGGTGGACTTTGGAGTCTGCGAATTACAAACATCAGAGACTGCTTCTCGCATTTTATTTGCATCTGAGTATTGGATTTAAGCTTCTAGAGGAGTTATTTTATGTAATACACAGGGGATAGGGTAGGAGATGGTTGGTTGGAGAGTCCCCTGGGTTTATTACCTCTCTTCCTTTGGGTGGAATGTGTAAAAGACTATTTTAATTGGAATTACAGCTCTTGTCAGCAAATTGGGATAGATGAAGCGTGGTATATTTAGAGACTTTCATGTTTGGATGCACTTACTTTTATTTAAATACTGCTTGTATGCTAACGTTGCCCAAAACATGTGAAATTGTGCCACTGAGAAGTCTGTATTATTGGACTCTATCCCTGATCTGTCAATGGGAAACCACACACTTTAAGATGAGGTCATGTAAGCATTTTTGGGGGGGGGGGGGTGTGAATAACCACTTCTTTGGTTTACACCCAGAACAACAAAGCGATTGCTTCAAGGTTGCAATATATTGGATTTACAAAAGATTACAGTGTCAGTATGTATTGTATATGTAGGCACAAGTCTGTCCGTTAGCCTCTCCTTACCTGTACTAAATCAAGCAGATGCAAAACCCAAGGTGTTCAAGTTGCCGCTCTTCTCTTGAGTGCTTCCACCTTTGACCATCTCGTGGGCTGGTTTAACTCTTTGACATTATTCTCATTAGCCTTAACTTGATGCATTTTCTGTTGGAGCATTGCAATCCATTGAACAGAGAACTTGCTCTGCTGTTACCACTGGCTCTGTGCTGGCACCCGTGGTTCAGGTGGTGTCCGTGTGTGTGTGTGTTGAAATCAGGATTGACTAGATGGCAACTGCCGTCTTTTAGTTTTATTCCGCACAGAAACCTGCAAAATGTACATCTGACAAAGCAGTTCAATGTGACAATAAAATCTTATTTAATCCTGTAACTTATATTTTATTCTTTGTCAGGTTCCATGCTGGAGCACAGCTCTAAATGGATGGTTTGGGAGAGCACAGACGGGGATTTGATGGAAAGGGGAGAGGGCAGCGCTGCACCGTGTGTATTACGTACCTGCCATAAGTGATCATGTTGATACAAAGATTCTTGAGTTCTGAAGCTTTTAGTAACAAAAGTGTGTTAGAATCACAGAATCACAGAATGGTTTGGGCTGGAAAGGACCTTAAGCTCATCCGGTTCCAACCCCCTGCCATGGGCAGGGACACCTCATGCTAGACAGTGTTGCCCAAGGCTCTGTCTAGCCTGGCCTTGAACACTGCCGGGGATGGAGTATTCGCCACTTCTCTGGGCACCCTGTGCCAGCACCTCAGCACCCTCACAGTAAAGAACTTCAAGTTCTTTAGTCTTCAGTTCTACTTGGATTTACCTACAGCATGTAGGTGATGGGAGGTGAAATGAATATGTAATTGTGCCAGCATCTATCCTCATTTGTGGAGTATTATGAAAGTAATTCCATTTACTCTGTTTACTCCTAAGAGCAAAGGATGTGCTTTTATTTAATGTTTTAAACCTTCAGATAATATTCTGGTAAAACTGTATGTGAACAGACTCTGCAGCTTTCATTACAGTCCTGTTTTCATGACAGCGTTGGGTTGTGATCCATCTGAAGGCAATATGGAGCAGCTTGAACCATAAAGAAAACCAGAGCTTCATACCCAGGAGGTGCCAGGTTTCCACGTCTGACTGATGGAGAGTTTCTTTGGGGATTCTCAGGAGTACAGAACCCAGCAGCCAGGCCTGTAGCCATGTCCATCACTAACAGGTAGGCAGCATAGAATCACAGACTGGTTTGGGTTGGAAAAGTACCTTAAGATCATCCAGTTCCAGCCCCCTTGCCATGGGCAGGGACACCTCACCCTAGATCATGTTGCCCAAGGCTCTGTCCAGCCTGGCCCTGAACACTGTCAGGGATGAAGCACTGAAGAAAAGCTATTCAAAACTGGCTTCTGTGCCTTTCAGTTCAGAATCCTGTCGTTTCTCTGGTACAATGGAATATTTTCTGGTTTACTGTTGTAAGAAACCTAGAATTGCTGTTTCCTTTATTTCTAGAGTTATTTTGATCCCCCTCCCTAATTGTTTGTAGCTACAAGAGGAATGTACCATATGGAACCTCTCAATCAGTTAGAAGTATCCCATATGCTTACAAGAGAAAGCATCACCAAATATTTCTGAAATTAGCCAGGATTGACACTGAGGGAGTCTCCAAGTCCTCTCTTTGCTTATGGAATGGTGCACGTTGGCAGAAAGAAGTGTGAGCATCTTTAATGTTGGCATATTTGTGACTATGCAGGTTTTGAGTTCTTGCCTAGCGTTAACGGACTACTCAGGGACAGTTCACTGGCTCTGACCTGACTTCAGTTAAAGTTTGAATGGAAGCTTTTGTTGTTTTGTGTTGCAGCAATATAAGATACGAGAAGAGTGATTAGATTTCCTCTTAGGTGGAAAGATGCTTCAGACCGTGCCTAAGGTGACTAAAATCAGTCCATTCTGTTGTTTGGCTCCTTTTATTTGGGCTTAAAACCTTTGATTATTACAGCAATAGCTAGTGTTTAGAGAAAGCAGTGTTACCTCGGATCAAATTGACAGCAGCATCTGAGTCCAGAGGAGGCCATGGAGATGCTGCAAGGGCTGGAGCAGCTCTGCCCGGGAGCCAGGCTGCGGGAGCTGGGCTTGTTCAGCAGCATTTTTTTATCATATGCACTTGTGTGTATTGGCATGGGTATACACCTTTATACTGCTCCTTTGTGTAGCTTACAGATTTGGGAAGATAACAGAAGCTTATTTAGAGTTTCATTAGTAAATCACTAAATACTTGGCTGCCTGGCCTGGCCTGTGCTCAGAGCAGTGGCACTAGTATGATGCTGCTCAATTCTGCCTTTGTCACCTGCGAAGCTCTTGCCTGTTTCACATTTCACACCTCATCTCACAGGTCCCTGCAGGGTTTTGCCATGGTCGGTGCTTGTTAGCCCGCTTCTCCAGGAGCAAATCCTGTGTTCCGCAGGCTTGGAAGGCAGAGAGAGCAGAGGTTTGGGAGAGCTCACTTTGCAAGAGCTCCCTCCAGCTGCTTCAGGGCTGGTGAAGTGTGTGTTAGGAGCTCAACCTTCCTGAGAGAATTTCAGGATCGACTTTCCAGGGGAAGGTCTGCAAATGAAGATGGATGTTAGAGCAGATCTGCTGAATCAGGGAAGAATCACAGAGCCCTAGAAGGGTTTGTGGTGGAAGGAACCTTAAAGCCCATCCAGTTCCCAGCCCTCTGCCACGGGCAGGGACACCCATCGGCATTTATTGGTGTGGCTGGGTCAGGATTAAACCCTGCAGCAGGCTGTGTGCCACTGGAAATCTAGGGAGGAAGGTCTTTTCTCTTTTACCTTTAAACAAGATCTTGACTTGCAACTCCTTGTCTTTTCCCTAAGCATCATCCAGTGAAAAGAAAACACCTTGCTGCCTTTTTCAGCCTTATGAAGGACAGGATGCTGATAGAGCTGTGCAGAAGGAGCTCAGGGCCACTGAGACTGGGAAACCTGCTTCTGCCACACTTACAGGTCACTGTGCATTCATTACCTCTGGCTCTCCAGAGGCCCCATGGGGCACCTGGGCTTTCCATATTCACCTGTTACCAAAGACAAGAGCTGCTCATTTCCCTCGTGTGCATTTGCATACCATACATTTATCCCCTCTGCCCCTATTAGAGAAGATGTTAGGAAGGAAGAACCTGCTAATCCTCAAGAGACAGGTCAGTAATAGATTGCACACACACATTTTGAGATTCTTCCATTCCAAGCAGTATTAATAACTTTTACCCGAGTTATTTTGCTGCTCAGCGTCTTTCTTTAGGCATATGATTGCTTCCAAAGGAGGAACATGAGTTCTGTGAAGGGTTTTCCCTTCGCAAGGCACATTTCCACCACAGGGATTGCTCCAACAAATTCTGTCGTGCCAGTCTGTGATTTCTAACACATTCTTCAGGAGTGAGAGGCTGCTGTAGCTGCCATCCCGAAGCTGTGAGCAGAGATCACTGGTGGTCTGCAGGACCAATATGGAACTGCTAATTTTAGCCAGGAACGGAGCCTCAAATAAAATGTTCTTACTCAATCTCATGGAAAAAACGTTTATTAAACAGAATTCTATCACTTAAATGTGGCTGTAACTTTCTAGTCTGAGCAGTGAGATGTGCGGGTTGAAAAGCAGCACTGAAGGCACTCCTTGCTCTATTAGGCTTGCTTTTGTCTGAAGTAAACCTATAGAGAGGTTAGAATTTACTCCTCCAATGTGTGGTACACCACTGTGAGGTTGTCTGGGCATCTCATACTCAATGTGATGACTATGCATAGGGAAGATGTACATTTATCTCTCCAGCAGTTGCTTCATAAATCGATCAGATCTGAGGATAACTGATGGTTGGTGTTAACTGTAGTTGGGTTTGGGGGCTTTAGGGCTTTTAGTTTGTTAAAGTTTGTGTGAATGGGTGGTGAAAGAATTGGGGCTGGTGATGCTGGTGTTTGTGGTGTAGGAAAGGGCACAGACACGTCAGCAGTGATTCAGTGGGCACTGCTGCGAGGAATCACTCTGTACCTTTGGGAGTTCATCCTGAGCTGCTTCCCCTTGCAGCAGACGAGCTGGGGAACTCCTCAGTTCAGCTATCAAAGCACTTGCAATTCAAAGCAGGTGAAGCACTAAAAGAATACCAAGAACAAGAGCTCATTTCTCTGCTGCGTGCAGATGCTTTCGTGCAGCCGATGGGGACACGGGATGGGGCTTATCTCAGAACCATGGAATAGTTAGGGTTGGAAAGGACCTTAAGATCATCGAGTTCCAACCCCCTGCCATGGGCAGGGACACCTCCCACTAAACCATGCCATCCAAGGCTATGTCCAACCCCACCTTGAACGCCGCCAGGGATGGAGCATTCACAACTTCCCTGGGCAACCCATTCCAGTGCTTCACCACCCTTACAGTAAAGAGCTTCCTCCTTATATCCGATCTAAACTATCTATCTCTGCCATTACTTCTGTGCTGGCATTCCAAAGGAAGGCAATTGATTTAGTGAGGTTTAAAACAACAGCCTTGGCCTTCAGTGGTGTGAGAAGGGTCATCTGAAAACAACCTGGTGTTGAATTAACCCCCAGTGGGGTTATCCCCTTGGAATTGATGATTTCCGCACAGCAGGAGCTCCCTGTGCTGGGCCAAATTGTGGACTAAGACCCTTTGTAACACTGGAGCAACCACAGCGGAGGAGGCAGAGCAGTAGGATTGCTTTGGTCTTCAGCTTAAGCCAGTGCAGGTTACAACCCGTGTCAATGGCAATCCACGTTTGTAATACCAACATCATGCTGAAAGCCAAGTGATTCCCTTTATCTGGTTGTCCTAGAAACTGTAGCTCGTTTCATCCCTTGGGAATCACATCCGAGAAGTCCTTCCTCAGCAAGAGAAACAGGTCAGTATCGTGCCCCTTGTAACCATCACTTCGCAGCACGTGGCTTTTCTGCTTGGCTTGAATGTCACTGTCTCTCTTTCATCATTCATGTCTTTGTCATTAGGTACAACTGGTTTGATTTTGGTTTCCTGTTTCATGGCTGGGTTTGATTTAAGGGCACTATAAAATAGGATGCTGAATGCATCTGCAGGACAAGCGCTTCCCTCTCTCTTCCCCAGCCCTGCTTTACTGTCCCTTCACCCCTGTTTTGTTTGACTGGGTCTTGCTTTGGAGAACTTGAAATGTCTTTCTGAGGCCTTGAACTGGGCAGGCCCTTGCTATCTATTGTAATGTATAACACAGATGTCAGGCTTTCATTTTCGCTGTTAATGCAAAGGGTAATGGGGTGGCAGCAGTGAGAATGAGGGTTTCTCTCTGCTGTGAAGTGAGGCTGTGGAAATGGGGAGGGTTTTATCCCCAGTAGAGTGCAGTGGCTGTGAAGCAGCAGAGCAGCAGCACTCTGAAGCTGGTTTAATTAAGTAAATGCAAATGAAGCCGGAATGATCTCACTTGTGCAACTTCCCTTCAAGATGCAGAATTACTTTTGGCTCCAGGTCAATGTATGTTCATTGTGGTTACTCCCACAGCCCAACGCCCATAGGAGCTCTACAACCCAAGCTCCATGCACGCCGCAGAAGTGAGCACCCATCCCTTCTGCAGCCCTGCAGTGCCTCCTTGCTGGTGGCTTTTCACTGGGCCAGCCTGTTGATCTTGCAAACAGGGATCTGGTACCGGCTCTGTGCTTTGAAGGAAAACCCAAAGAGGCTGCTGAAACTGAAAGTGTTTTTTCAAGCTTAACCTAATCCTTTCTAAAGCTTTTTTAATGCTGAATTCATTTCAAGCACATCACCCTGGTCTCCCCTTGCTGCACGCAGCCTCACCACGAGCTTATCATAGGATCGCAGACTGGTTTGTGTTGGAAGGGACCTTAAAGCTCATCCAGTTCCAACCCCTGCCACAGGCAGGGACACCTTCCACTGGAGCAGCTTGCTCCAAGCCCCTGTGTCCAACCTGGCCTTGAACACTGCCAGGGATGGGGCAGCCACAGCTTCTCTGGGCACCCTGTGCCAGCGCCTCAGCAGCCTCACAGGGAAGAGCTTCTGCCTAAGAGCTCATCTCAATCTCCCCTCTGGCAGGTTAAAGCCATTCCCCTTGGCCTGTCCCTACAGGCCCTTGTCCAAAGCCCCTCTCCAGGTTTTCTGGAGCCCCTTCAGGCACTGGAGCTGCTCTAAGGTCTCCCCTTCAGGAGCCTTCTCTTCTCCAGGCTGCCCCAGCCCAGCTCTCTCAGTCTTTCTGTTCATCTTTGGGGCCTCCTCTGGACTTACTCAAGCAGCTCCACATCCCTCTTGTGCTGGGAGCCAGTCTGGGGAGCAAGGCCATGGAAGAGTAATTCCTCACAATGGATTCTGAGCACTGATGGGGCATTCCAATAGGGCTGTTTGCGAAAATCCTAGGTCAGCTCCATCCCTTTTCCGCACAATTCCTTCCGCCCCTGAGTTTTCCCTGTCAGAAAGGGGAGCAGAAGCAGGGCTGGCGTCTGTTGGCCAACAGGGAATCACGAGCTTCACCTTACACCATGGACCAGGATGGGACAGTTTGTGTACTTGGAGGCAGGCATGTGTTGTAGTGTCTGGCTGAACCAGGGCCTATATTTGGAGATCAACTGCAAGAGGCTGCAAATAGCTTGCATGCTTTGAACAAGGGCTTGGGATAAGGCGCTCTTTCCCTTGGGTGACCCCAGCGCTGCTCTGTCTCCCGATTCCTGCTGCTGGAGGGGGTTCAAGGAAGATTTCTCTTTCCAAAACAAAGCCTGTGCCAGGCTCCACTACAAGAGCAGAGCAACGTGCTCATGGGGCGGGAGGAGATCTCACAGGGCAGTGCGTGTTCATTCCCAGCATGGTTTGGAGAGTAGCGGTTTCCAGGCAGAGCTGAAAGGGGTTGCGGGAATCATCTTCAGAGACTGGGAGAGGAAGGCCCTGCAGTGGGGAGGCTGGATCCAGAGATGTCTGTGGTTCTTCATGGGAGACCTTTGGCGAGTGACAGTGAGTTGTGTCCGTGGGCCTCGGTTGCTCTCACAACAGATGGAGGTTGCGTTGGAAACGGACTCCACTCGTACCAGGATGAGCATCCAAAGCCTGGCTTTGCACCACAGCGATGGGGTTGGACAAAGGTGGTCTGTGAGCTGGGCAGAGCAGCTGCTCTCAATGTGCCATTCATCACAGGCTGTCTCAGGAGGGACGGAAAGAGCACATACTTGAGGGCATCTCTGCATCTGCAACCCCTTTCTTATTGCACTGGGTTTGGGTCATGATTGTGCCTTTTTCCTTTAAACCGGGAGATTTCGTTTCTAAAGAAATCCCATGCAAAGGGTTGGACTAGATGATCATTATAGGGCCCTTCCAACTGGAAATACTCTGTTCTAAAGAAAGGGGGAGCTTTGCCCTGAGGCACTGCCCAGCAGCAATCATTGCACTGCAGTTTGGCAGAGCACTGCCAAGTGGAAGAGGAGCCCAAAGACAGAGAACCCTTCATGTTCTCTGGGCAAAAAGCATGCAAACACTTCAGAGTGAATGTCCAACAGTGGCAAACTCCAGCCACGCTCATGGCTTGGTTACATACAGCGTGTCACGAATACAGCATGATTCCCTTGTGGAGGCGGCTCAGTACCCAGCCTGACAGAAGGTGCTGACGTGCATTCTGGCATTGCCTTTATTTCTGCCTTTCTTTTGCAATGATCATTTTGAATACTGATGAATAATTCTCAGCTATAACTGCACAGTCATCGGGGGGGGAAACGATCAGCAAACTGTCTTTGCCGTGAGCGCTCTGTGCTCTTCCCTTCCCCGCAAACCCTCTCACAGGCTGACACCCGCTATTGTGCTGATGCTCTTTTTGCTCCATCAAACCTCCCCATCTACTCCTGTTCTTAAGTTAGTTACAAAAGGCACTGAGTCAAGTCTTTCGGAGCTGTCATTTCAAACACGGGTTCAGAATAAGAACCATAAAATAAGTGGGTTTTGGGGGAAGGCGAGAGAACCAATAAAGTACTAAACAGGATAAAGTACTGCATAGGATGAAGTTGAGCACAAGATTTTAGCAGAGGAACAGATCAGGGCATTTATCATCCCTTTGCTCCCTGTTTTTCAGGGTGGTCCTTTCCAACCCAAACTGTTCCATCATTCCGCTTTATGCACAGAGAGCCTTGAGCAGTGTTTAGGAAGAGCTGGTGTTGGCAGCGTATACTGCAGCCTGGCCAGATGAACAGTGCACTTGATCAATAACAGAATGACTCTGAAGATCGTAGAATATTTAGCGTTGGAAAGGACCTTAAGGTCATCCAGATGATGGAGCGCTGGGATCTATGGAGAGGTCCCCAGGGAGCAGCAGGTTGGGTTCTTGCTGGGCGCTGGCTCCAGAGGGTGCATGGAGCAGAGCGCGATGGCAGCCTGCCCGCTGCTGCCAGCCCGTCATCGGCAGCATCTGCCAGCTTATCTCCGGGTGACATGTAATGTGCTGTTTACCATCTGTAAAGCATTAAATGACCCAGCCCCTATTTAAATCAGAGACTGTCTTGACAACTGCTGTCTGCAGCGAGGCTTTGGCTGTCTCCCCTTGGGGGGAGGCTGGAGGAGATCCGCTGGTGGAAATGGAGGGGGTATTCTTTCAACTAGAATAGCTTAATGCTAAGCAACGTTTAGGACTCCTAATGCAGGTTCTTCATGCAAATCCCAGGTTTCTTTGGGGGTTTTAACCTTTGAATGGAATCTCCAGCACGTGTTTCACTGCGTGGAACCATCTGGGGCGAGCAGAGCAGTGTTCTGAACACCAGGGAATGGGATTTACTTGAAGACACAGACAGAAGGTCGGCTGCTGGCCACAGCTGGGAGAAGGTAAGGTCTCTGTGTCTCTTGGGTTATGTCTCTATAGATATATGCACCTTTGTTTTCAGACTTGGCAGTTTCTGGTATCATAACTAGAAGGATGAATGAACTACCATTTCTTTGGGTTTCTTAACTTAGTCTCTTCTTAGAGCTCCTCCATGGCAGGGGTTGGAACTGGATGAGCTTTAAGGTCCCTTCCAACCCAAACCATTCTCTGATTTCTAACGTGCTGACCCATGCCATCCCATTGCAGCTGGGCTAGACGATGGCTGTAGCTCCCTTCCAACTACTCTGTTCTATGCTGACATCAGGGACTTGGCTTTACTGGGACACCAAATGAGCACAGCCTGAGGTGCAGTGGCTCATTTGGCATCTTGCAAAGGTCTGTACCAGCCCTGTGGGCTGCAGGGAGCTGCAGTTGTGCGCCCGGTGGAGAGGAAAGGACAGAGCATGAAGTGTGGAGCCTGACGGATGTGCAGCAGGAGCAGCGCCCAGGAAGCAGCTCAAGCAAAGGACAGAGAGACCTTCAAACAGGTGAAACACCCGTGGTTGCTACTGGCAACATCCCGTGTCTGATGAGACGTGGGAAGCTGGGGAGGAGGCTGCTCCATCCAGCCAACGCTCCCGTAGGATGCGAGCATGTCTACCACCCGTTTCGAGCTGAGCTCATTATAGAACCCGAACCAGCTATTGATCATACGTCTTCTATTTAAACCCTTCCGAGATAAAAGCCTTTTTCAGCCCAAAGTGAACCTCTCCTGCCACTTTTTCAGGTTAAGCAACAATTCTCACTCTTCATGAACATAACCATATGTTCCCTCTTTTAATGCGGTTCTCTCTCATCTTGGAAAGCTTCCCCATCCCTTCCCTTTTCCAAAGCAAAATAATTAAAACCAGAGGTTGATCTGCATCCCAATGTAGCTGTTTTCTTTCATGTTAACTGAAATAAATGGCACGGAGGCTTTTACCATGGGAATATCGTAACACATGGTTTTGGTATGGGGGTATTTTTCACCCCAAATAAGATAGACGTTATAGTAAAAGCCTTTCTGTCTTGTAATGGGTTTGATCAGCTTCCTATATGCTGGGGTGGTGCCCCCCTCCTGGCTCTGTCTGAGCTGAGGGGTCTTTAATACACTGCTGTAGTGCATCGCTGTTGTGCATCTCCCTGCCACACTTTCCCAGCCCTGGAAAAAGGATAATGATGCTGTGCCATGCAGAAGGATTAATGTCTTGATAAGGGTTGAGGTTAAAAGGTGTTGCATGGATCCGATCTGTGCTATTGGAGGTCAAGAGTTATTGAATGAGGATGGGGTAATGGTACTTTAAACAATTGTTATAGTTTATTCCTTACAGTTTATTCCTTTCATATGCAGTTGTTTCCTGGCAGAACAGCAAACAGTTTTAGTGTGATGGCCATGCAAACACTGACCCACAAGGCTTTCTTTAGCCCTAATGCTTTCTGTCTTTCTGCTTGCAGAATAGTTTACAGGAAGTTCTGCAATGCGTAACTATTTGAACATATAATGATGATTCCCTGCAAACTGCTACATGTGCAGCAGTGGCACAGCACACCATGCAGCCAAATCCAGACTGCATAACCCCAGGGCTGTTTGTCCCATGTAACCCAGGTAATGTGCTTCTGTGACAGCTCTGCTCTGGGGCCAGGCTGAGGGAGCTGGGCTGGGGCAGCCTGGAGAAGAGAAGGCTCCTGAAGGGGAGACCTTAGAGCAGCTCCAGTGCCTAAAGGGGCTGCAGGAAACCTGGAGAGGGGCTTTGGCCAAGGGCCTGTAGGGACAGGCCAAGGGGAATGGCTTTAACCTGCCAGAGGGGAGACTGAGATGAGCTCTTAGGCACAAGCTCTTCCCTGTGAGGGTGCTGAGGCGCTGGCACAGGGTGCCCAGAGAAGCTGTGGCTGCCCCATCCCTGGCAGTGTTCAAGGCCAGGTTGGACCCAGGGGCTTGGAGCAAGCTGCTCTATGGAAGGTGTCCCTGCCTGTGGCAGGGGTTGGAGCTGGATGAGCTTTAAGGTCCCTTCCAACACAAACCAGGCTGGGATTCTATGGAGTAACTGAGGGCACTTTCTTCTGCTCATTGCTGTATAGCAGGTATCTGCATGATTGCCTGTGTGTGGTTCCATACCCAGGACAGGCCACGCAGTCACACGTGGGCACTAGATGCTAAACGTGCTGGATGCTCTGTGCGTGCACCCAGCGCACCCGAGGGTGCAAATCCAGCTCACGTTAAGTGGCTCCATCTGTGCTTTTAGTCTCTGAATGAACCAAGAGCCCTGGGACCGCAGCGCCGCGGGTATGCGGTGTCAGTGTGCTGGAACACGCTGCCCACCGCCTCATTGAATGCACTGCATTATTCATCAGAGAGATTAAGAGATCCCATTTAAACTCAGCTCCTGCAGCACTGAAAGGAGCAGTCAGTACCGGTCTCTTCTTTCAGGGTAGATCCAATTTGCCAGGATGCGTGCTTCCCAGGAAGCTCCGTCGGGCTCCTCAGGGTGGGGATGATTTATTTATAGGAATGACCTTACAGCCACTTTGAAGCTCTTCTGCTGCCATTTGTGCACTGCATACTATCTGTGACAAGAAAGTCTCTCTATTTCTAATTCCCTTTCAATTGGCAGACCAGTTTTGGGTCTCTTTCACAGCTGGTTACACTCTGGAGTGAACTGTTAGCCATTGCTACAGCTCCAACACCTCCGTGGTCACTCACAGTTCTTGCTTTCTATGCCCGTGTTTTCGTATTCCCTTTCGGGATGCAAAGCCCAGCGCTGCTGATGTACTGCGCTGGGAACCATTGCTGTGTTTTCCTGCATCAGCACCGCAGCATCCCACCAACCTCTGAAAGATGTGGGGTTCCTCTTCTTTTGAGCTGCTCCCGCATGTGTTTCATGGAATCAGAATGGTTTGGGTTGAAGGGACCTTAAAGCTCATCCAGTTCCAGCCCCTGCCACAGGCAGGGACACCTTCCACTGGAGCAGCTTGCTCCAAGCCCCTGTGTCCAACCTGGCCTTGAACACTGCCAGGGATGGGGCAGCCACAGCTTCTCTGGGCACCCTGTGCCAGCGCCTCAGCACCCTCACAGGGAAGAGCTTCTGCCTAAGAGCTCATCTCAGTCTCCCCTCTGGCAGGTTAAAGCCATTCCCCTTGTCCTGTCCCTACAGGCCCCTGTCCAAATCCCTTCTCCAGGTTTCCTGTAGCCCCCGTTAGGCGTTGGAAGGGGATCTCTGTTGGTGAACCATGTATCCCCTTTATGTGCGTAAGAGCAGAGAGAAATAAACTCTCCTAAAACTCCCCACCAAGTCACTGCCAGGGCAGTGATTACAACTTGGCAGCAAATGCCCACCTCTTTATCAGGGATCTCAGCAGTATTGAATGTCCCCAGGCATCTGACAGACATGTCACAGTGGCTCCTGAGACCCTGTGCTGATGTCTCCATCCAGGCTGTCTCCCAAATGCCATGGGCAGCTGCCCAAACGTTCCTTGCACCATTCCTTCCTGATCAGAGACCCAGCCCATTGCTGCTGCCGCAGGGAAATGTAGCAGAAGGTACTCGAATGCCTCACAGAAGGATGGGAGAGTCAACAAGATTGAGCACCAGGCAGGTGGAGGGGGATCCCATCAGTTCCATGTGGAAATAAATGCACTCCTACTTGGCACAGCCAACCTCTAAAATCACAGCTGGCTGCATGCAGGGGAAAGGTTGATCTCTGCAAGGCAAAGGCCTTACACATGTTCCAGGAAATAACTTCTATTGATAGGGGGAGAAAGTGGGAGGGGAGAGTGAGAGCCCCCAACATCAGGAGGACATGGAGCTGCTGGAGCAAGTCCAGAGGAGGCCACGAGGATGATCAGGGACTGGAGCACCTCCTGTATGGAAACAGGCTGAGAAAGTTGGGGCTGTTCAGCCTGGAGAAGAGAAGCTGCATGGAGACCTCATAGCAGCCTTCCAGCATCTGAAGGGGGCCTATAGGGATGCTGGGGAGGGACTCTTCATGAGAAACTGTGGTGATAGGACAAGGGGTAACGGGTTCAAACTGAAACAGGGGAAGTTTAGGTTGGATCTAAGGCAGAAGCTCTTCCCTGTGAGGGTGCTGAGGCGCTGGCACAGGGTGCCCAGAGAAGCTGTGGCTGCCCCATCCCTGGCAGTGTTCAAGGCCAGGTTGGACACAGGGGCTTGGAGCAAGCTGCTCCAGTGGAAGGTGTCCCTGCCTGTGGCAGGGGTTGGAGCTGGATGAGCTTTAAGGTCCCTTCCAACCCAAACCATTCCATGGTTCTATGAGAGGGGCATTTTCCTCCTAGGCACAAACATTCCTTAGCTCAGCTCCTGCTCACCACTAACAGTTATTCCCGTCTTTTTTAATGAGTTGTGACTTTTCTGCGCCAGGCCTCCACGTTTCTTCCCCTTGCGCTGACTTTTCATGTCTACCTATGATTCATTTAATCTCTCCCTAAAGAGTCTGGGGAATTAGATTAATGAGGCAAATTAATGCACTGTTGTAGCTGTGAGGCCTCATACGCTTTACTTACCAAGCGCAGCGCACCAAATGCATCATCCTTAACTCAGAGGGCCAGAAAACAGAATCACAGAATCACAGAATAGTAAGGGCTGGAAAGGACCTCAAGATCATCGAGTTCCAACCCCCCCGCCATGGGCAGGGACACCTCCCACTAAACCATGCCATCTAAGGCTATGTCCAACCCCACCTTGAACGCCGCCAGGGATGAAGCATTCACAACCTCCCTGGGCAACCCATTCCAGGGCCCCACCACCCTCACAGTATAGAACTTCTTCCTCAGATCCAATCTAAACCTCCCCTGTTTAAGTTTAAACCCATTACCCCTTGTCCTCTCACCACAGTCCCTAATGAAGAGTCCCTCCCCAGCATCCCTATAGGCCCCCTTCAGGTATTGGAAGGCTGCTATGAGGTCTCCACGCAGCCTTCTCTTCTCCAGGCTGAACAGCCCCAATTTTCTCAGCCTATCTTCATACGAGAGGTGCTCCAGTCCCCTGATCATCTTCGTGGCCCTCCTCTGGACTTGTTCTAACACTTCCATGTCCTTTTTATGTTGAGGACACCAGAACCTGGGTGATGGACGAGTTCTGCCATCCTCGGTGCTACAGGGCTACTGCCAACCAGGACGCTGCCTGCTGGGACAGGGGCTGTGCAATGCCGTAGGGATTTGGTGGCGGTGCCCTGGGTGTCGAGGTGGTGGGAGCGCTCTGCTGAGGCTCAGGCACTGAGGTGCATCTGCTGCTCTGAATCTGTGCCAGGGAAATGCACTGTGTAGCTGGAGAGTTATCCCAGACCATTGTAACTCAGCAACAATCGAGCAATTGGAGTTCGGGCCTGAGCCTGCAGCGCTTGGGGGGGTGACAGACATCAACTTCATGGGGCTAACAACGAGGTTTGTTTCTTCTCTTGTGGCTTTATCTGTCAGTCTCAAAATGAGACCCTCCCACAGTGCCGGTGAGTTTGGGGTCTTCTCCATCAGAGAATCCCAGATGGGTTTGGGTTGGAGGGGACCGTAAAGCTCATTCAGGGACAGCAAGCTCTGCCTGCGGGAGATGCATCCATGCATCCGAATCAGTGCCTCGGCGCAGCTGCGGTGGGATGCTGTGTGCGCTGCACAAGCTCGTGCTCTGAGATAGGGATGGAGACCATGTATCTGATACTGATCTTTGTTTAATGTGAGATGTAAAGCAATCTAAACAGCAAGCACCTGGCAATGCTCTTTGGCAGGCAGCCCGTGTTCCTGGGAGCATCATCTGCATCCGCTGTCTCCTGCCATTCCCAGTCTCTGCCTTCCCTCTTCCAGGACCTGCTGAGCCCAGGCTGGTTTCCTCTGAGCAAGCGAGGGCTGGAGGATCCCTTTTCTTGTGGCGTTACTGCCTTTTCTGGTGAGCTTTTTCCCCTGGGATGGGTCAGAGGGGACACCAGGGGAGTCCACTCTGGCAGTGACTGCTTTTGCTGCCCAAGGCAAGGAGCACCCAGGGATAAGGAAGTGCACAAATCCAGACAAGATTCAGCTTTGAGCAGTGGCTTTCTTACAGTGCCCTGTCTGTGTCTGGGGCTGGTGTTAACACACACAGTTCTCTGAGCACAGGGACATGAGGTAGAGCAGGGCTCCCCTCTGCCCCAGTCAGGACGGTCTCAACTGGAAGGCTCCTGACCTTGATGGCAGCGATTCCATCCTCCTGATTCACCCCATTCCCGGCTGGCACAGATGTGGAAGCAAACCTCAGGAACCTGGAGATCACTGAATCACAGAATCAGCCAGGCTGGAAAAGCCCTTTAAGCTCATCCAGTCCAACCGTTCCCCAGCACTGCCAAGGCCACCACTAACCCATGGCACTGAGGCCTCATCTCCACGCTGTGTGAACACCTGCAGGGATGGTGACTCCAGCACTGCCCTGGGCAGCCTCTTCCAATGCTGAGCACCCTCTGGGGCAGGAATTGCTCCTCATCTCCATCTAAACCTGCCGTGACTCCTCTTTGTCTCGGTGCTGGTGGTCAAACCCACTGGGAAGCAATGGTTCAGCCAGACCCTAAAGCTTCACCCGTCCAGGTTGGAGACAGAAGTGTTTGTCTCAGCAGGGAGAGGTATCTCTGAGCATCTTCTAATCTGAGGAGATCCCTATTGGATCCCTATTACATCCCTCTAACAGGGAGAAGCCTGACAGAGCCAAGCACCTAAGAGCATCCTGAGAATGGAGCAGACTGACTGCTGTCTGGGGCTCCAGCAGGTTCGGCACTGGATCCCTTCCCAAGTTCCTTCATGAGTGGACTTTCCTATTGCTGATGTCGGTTTGGCCCTGTGTTTGGCCTGCCTGGAGGAGCAGCAGGGCACTGATTAATTAATGATCACAGGAATGACTCACTTTCCTTGTGCCCTCCTGCCGCACTTTGTTCGTCACAGCACGGAGCAGGAGCACAGCTCCAGTTCCTGGCCTGGCTCCTAGGAAAGGAGGACAGCAAACTATGAGCATACAGTGGCCATGCAGCGTTTGCCACTTGCCCAGCGTCACCGCAGAAGAGCAGTGTGGGTATGAGCTCGCTCCATGAATACCCAGGAATTTGCCGTTCATTATTCCTGAGGAAAAGTGGGAATGTTGAGAGTTTAACAGCATCGGGATGAACTCTGCCTGCTTGAAAGAAGAAGGCGATAGCTCTGTGATTAGTGTGACTTCCCAAACAGAAATGGGGAAGCTGCCCTGCTACACAGGGAAAGAGCTCAGCCTGCTCCAGGGCAGGCTCCTGCATCAGCCCTGTCTCCCCAGGATGCTCCATCGCTAGTACAAAGGGTGCTGTAGCCCGTGTGCTGGCATGGGGAATTCCTGAAGGTGGGAAGTCTCAGAGGGGCTGAAATTCCCTCCCCTTCCCCCAAGGTGTGGTGTAGTGAGAACATAGAATTTACATCACATTTAGGACAAAATAAAGTTAATCCAGTTTTAACCACCTGGTCTGGAACGGAAAAAAGCTGAGGTGCATAGAATCCTGGTTTGTGTTGCTCCAAGCCCCTGTGTCCAACCTGGCCTTGAGCACTGCCAGGGATGGGGCAGCCACAGCTTCTCTGGGCACCCTGTGCCAGCGCCCCAGCACCCTCACAACAAAGAGCTTCTGCCTAAGAGCTCATCTCAGTCTCCCCTCTGGCAGGTTAAAGCCATTCCCCTTGGCCTGTCCCTACAGGCCCTTGTCCAAAGCCCCTCTCCAGGTTTCCTGCAGCCCCTTCAGGCACTGGAGCTGCTCTAAGGTCTCCCCTTCAGGAGCCTTCTCTTCTCCAGGCTGCCCCAGCCCAGCTCTCTCAGCCTGGCTCCAGAGCAGAGCTGCTCCAGCCCTCGCAGCATCTCCATGGCCTCCTCTGGCCTCACTCCAACAGCTCCACGTCCCTCTTGTGCTGCCGCCCCAGAGCTGGATCAGGACTGCAGGGGGGGTCTCCCCAGAGCACAGCAGAGGGGCAGGATCCCCTCCCTGAGCTGCTGCTCACGCTCTGGGGGTGCAGCTCAGGTTGCCCCCGCAAGCACCATCCTGGCTAAGGTGAGCTCCTGTGCATGGTGAGTGCGGTGGTGAAGGGATGCTGGAGGGGAGATGCCGGAACATCCCTGTGGAGCAGTAAATTGTACTTGTGAGTGGGCCACAAGCCATGTGCTGTGGGCAGATTCCCTTCCCTCTGAGCTCACCTCAGCTGACAGTCATCACATGTGGCTAAATTGTCCACAACCCAACCCAGGCTTGGTCATATCCTCTTGTGGCAGCTTAGAGTCTGTTATTACTGCTTATTGCCAGATTGACACGGGATCACAGGCCCCATCCTACTGCCCTGCCTGTGGCTAGCAGGAGTGGGTGAGTGCAGGGTCCAGGAACCCTTGCTGCCAGTAGAAATCCTATAGGAATTAAAGCCTCTGGACCCGAAATCCATAACCATCAATGTCACTGTGCCAAATTCATCCCTGTCCCAAAACACATCCCTGGCAGTGCTCAAGGCCAGGCTGGACGGGGCTTGGAGCAAGCTGCTCCAGTGGAAGGTGTCCCTGCCCGTGGCAGGGGCTGGAACTGGATGAGGTTTAAGGTCCCTTCAACACAAACCAGTCTGGAGTTCTATTCTATGATAATAAAATAAAGCATCTCTGTATTTCCAAGGTTTTCAATTTATCTTCTTAACCAAA
Source organism: Amazona ochrocephala (assembly GCA_039720435.1). Taxonomy (NCBI): domain Eukaryota; kingdom Metazoa; phylum Chordata; class Aves; order Psittaciformes; family Psittacidae; genus Amazona; species Amazona ochrocephala. Next base: position 4,119,420 of record CM077881.1, on the reverse strand, counting down.
GGGGAAGTTCTCCATGCAACTTACACTGAATAGCAGGCTGAGGAGTGGGTGACCAAGCCCCTCACAGTCCCACTGTACGCCTCTTTTCCATGTTACCCTGTGCAAATGTAACATTAAACATAGAATCCCAGACTGGTTTGGGCTGGAAAGGACCTTAACATCATCCAGTCCCAACCCCCTGCCATGGGCAGGGACACCTCCCACTAAACCATGCCACCCAAGGCTCCATCCAGCCTGTCCCTGAACACCGCCAGGGATGGAGCATTCACAACTTCCCTGGGCAACCCATTCCAGTGCCTCAGCACCCTCACAGTAAGGAACTTCTTCCTCATATCCAACATCACACAGCTTGCTTTGGGGCCTGGCCAGGCAAAGGTCAGAAAAGAATGCCTTTTGTATAGGTATCTTTATCCATTTAGTGTGTATCAGTTTAGCCAAGAAGGATGTGAGCCCTGAGGAGAAACTGATGCCCCGGAGAAGGAAAAACCCCACTATATACTCACTTACTTTCCTAAGGATATTGTTGAGAAGCTACAGATGAACTGGAACCAGATAACGTGATACATAGCAAGCACACTGAGGTGAAAGCTAACCTGGCTGTTTGCTTTCCTCCTGCTTACATTTGTCATCTGTAGCTAGGAACGGAGCTTCAACCCCTATCTGTTTAATGTGAGATGATGGAACATTTGAGGACACAGAAGCCTGTGTTCTGCCAATTCATAGTATAAACAGGCAAGAGATTTCCTAGGGTTGATTCGTGAAGAGCAGCTGCTCTTGATGCTGTAGGTGCCTTTCCCTCAAACTAATTCAATCGAGACCTAAAAACACCCCCTGCAGAATAAATACTCACCAATTCCAGCAGATCCTGCAGCTGCTCCGTGAGGAAGGCTTCAGCTATGAGCAATGGGCAATTGCTGCTCCACAGGAAGATGCGAGCTAAATATCTCCTCTGGCGTGGGAAGTGTTGTCACGGTGATGGAGTAAAACAGCACCCAAGGCAATGGGTACCACAAGGAAGGGTAATTAGTGAGTGGCAGGTCCTGTGTAAGTTAGTTCTAACTCTTCAGGACAATTACACAGGGTCAGGACTGACCTTTTAGGCACATTCTATATAAGGAGAGGAACAGAATGTGTCTAAATGCAAAAATACCTTTCTTTAACATTTTGTACCGTTTTTTCGCCTTCATCTCCTCTTATTCATCATTTTTGTGGTGACATGGTCTAGTGTGAGGCATCCCTGCCCATGGCAGGGGGGTTGGAACCGGATGATCCTAAGCTCCTTTCCAACCCAAACCATTCTGTGAATGCTTCAATTTGTCCAGGTTTCCATCCACACCAGGTAGCCACCATTGTCTTTCCCATTTCAAATCTAGACAGTGTTTTTTTGGGACCATTTATTTAAAGTGAAGGTGGATGTCTTACATGTAACCCCTGAGACGGATAGCTCTGTGGAGCGCTGCATGAATGACAGCTTCTTCTACCCACCATATAATGTAAGTAAGATGGAAAGGAAAACAGCACGCAGATGATGCAAGGCAAGAGCATTCTGCACAACTCAAGGTCTTCATGCCTATCATAAACAATTTCCTGTCTCTGTTGGAGGTGACCTTGTACAAAGCAGCTTGCCTGTGTATCTCAAAACATCAGGACTAAATTAGGTCTTCATAACGTGGCTGTAGTCTGCACTAGACTGTTTGTATTCCCCCGAGGGGTCAGCGTGCCGGGGATGTAACTTGTTCAGCCTAGTTTAGATGCAGCGGAACGCACTGAGATGTTTGCAAGTGCGGTGAGCTGCAAATGCGCCTTTCTCTTTGCATTTAGGAGATAGGACAGCTCGGAGGGAGGTGGCTGTTGAAGAGAGATGGCTGCTAGGTGATAAGCAAAAGACTTCCTTCTCCATGGGCAATACCGCTCGTTCGACAGCTTCCCAAAATGCAGATGTTGTGGTAAAGGGCAGTTTGTTGCAGCCAAACTGCTTTGCACAAGCTAATGAGCTCCGGCACATTTGTGGGCTGCACTAACGAGTGCTGCCGGTCTGCCCACGGACCAGGAGGTAAAACACTGGCACAGGTTGCACTGTCCCTGCGGACACCCAAGGCCAGGCTGGATGTGGTTCTGAGCAACCTCATCTAGTGGAAGATGTCCCTGCTCGTTGCAGGGGGTTGGAACTGGATGAGCTTTGAAGGTTGCTTCCAACCCAAACTATTGTACGATGAGGCATCCCCATCACTTCAGAGTCTGTCTCTGAGCCTGCCATTGCCTTGGAGACCTTAGGAGATCACACAGAGCTTTGGAAAGCAAGTTCTGGAGTTCCTGATAAGTTACAAGAGCCCCACATTCTGTGATGTTTTTGATTTAAATAACACTGTTCTTGGGGGGGGGGGGGGGGAGTTTTCAGTATTTTTTCTTTTGTAGGATGAAATATTTTGAATTTCAATTTGAAATTCAAACTGAATTTGAAAATTCAAGCAGAAAAGCAATAATGGCCTTTAATCAGTCCTAGTTATCAACGTGTCTAATATAGAATCACAGAATCGTAGAATAGGTAGGGTTGGAAAGGACCTTAAGATCATCCACTTCCAACCAAATATCAATTAAATCATGGTTTTTGGCATGGGCCCTCCACTATGTGGCTGGAAGAAAAAGGAGCCAATGCTTTTCTTGCTGTTCTAGGTTAATGGCTTGTGTTTCTAATTTAGAATCCCTTTTATTTCATGCAGCCTTATTAAACTTGGGGCTTCATGATCTCTGGTCACATTGTCTCTCAGTGAAAACCAACTCCATATAGGCTTTACAACACTGAGAAGAGGCCGAGTGTACATGTTTCAGATACCACTTGTGCAAACTGGGACTATGTATTAGAGCAAGATTAGATTTCAGTGTCAGTCAGATGCTGAACAAGGCTTAGGGAAGCCCTGGAGGGACTCTCCATCCTTGGAAGGACTCAGACTCAACTGCACAATGCCCTGAGCAACACTATCTGACTTTCAAGCTGGATCTGACTTGAAAGTTGTCCCTGCTATGAGGAAGGGTGAAAAGCACAAACCCTATGGAGGTTCCTCCCTCCCACATCATTCCATGATTCCATCAGCTAAACAGAGCATATCGACCCAAAATGTAACCCAGAACACAGCTGCTACCATCCCTTATTTTTCCTGGCATGTTTTAGGAAGACCATGATTACCAGTAGACGTAAGGGCCTCAGCCTGAGCTCCTGCTGAGAGCAAATCTACTCATTCCTCTGCACTAAGCTGGGGTACTGGTCCAGCACTGGCATTAAAAGAAATGTCTTCTGCATTGTGGAACTGGGAGTCAAAAACATTGGAAAAAAAATCCCAATTTACCATTCTTCAGAATATCTGAAATTTGTATTTTAAATAATGAGGTTTAGGAACCAATATTTATGGGTTTTTTTTGGTCTTAACATTAGTTTCAGAAGCCTCAGATTGCTCTGCGGTCCTGGTTAGTCTGTGTTTTGTGCTCTTCTTCACTGCCTCGAGGATTATAATCTGCTTTGAAAGTAAAACCTCAGAGTCTCAGTGAATCATAGAATAGTCAGGGTTGGAAAGGACCTTAAGATCATCCAGTTTCAACCCCCCTGCCATGGGCAGGGACACCTCCCACTAAACCATGGCACCCAAGGCTCCATCCAGCCTGGAGAAGAGAAGGCTGCGTGGAGACCTCATAGCAGCCTTCCAATACCTGAAGGGGGCCTATAGGGATGCTGGGGAGGGACTCTTCATGAGGAACTGTAGCGATAGGACAAGGGGTAACGGGTTCAAACTGAAACAGGGGAAGTTCAGGTTGGAGATAAGGAAGCTCTTTACTGTGAGGGTTGCCCAAAGACGTGGTAAATGCTCCATCCCTGGCAGTGCTCAATGCCAGGCTCAACAGAGCTTTGGGTGACATAGCCCGGTGTGAGGAGTCCCTGCCCATGGCAGGGGGTTGGAACTGAATGATCTTAAGGTCCTTTCCATCCCACACCATTCTGTGATTCTATGACTCTACGTCTATAAAGGTTCAGTCTCACAGAGGAACGTGACCTTCCCTCCCCAGGCCCGGCAGCTCCACCAGCTCCCAGTTGTTTCAGCAGGAGCTCAACATTTTGCAAACCTCCATAAAATTGCTTTTATTGATTAGCCTAAATTGCATTGGGCAGCCATTAAGCCAGTGGTTCACCCTCCCTGCTCCTGTTTTCCTTGGCCGATAATGAGATGTACAGACAAATGATTATACGGGGATCTGGCTGGCTTATGACATCAATCCTTGAGACAGGGCTCTACTCCTCACTTAAGTATACTTCTGAATTCTCTAATAGTCAGTCCTTACTCTGCCCTCTATGGAAGATCTGACTTGCTGGAATACTGAAGCAATTCCAGCTATACACAATCCCAATATATACTCTAAATTTGCCTTTTGTGTTAAGCCCCTGTGAATTTCAACTGTCCAGAGCTCAGACATAGCCCTAGACTTGCTCACATGCAGTTGAGAGATGTGGTTGGAATACTGAAGCAACACGTTCCTGAACCACAAATTCTCTGTTTCACAGGGTATTTAGGAGACCACAAACATCTTTTCTATATGAAAGCGGGAATGTGTGCTGCAACATGACTATTTATACCTACCAGATAGCCACATAAGAGCTGTCAATGGGAAAGAGTACAGACAACAAGCTAATGACCTCCTGCTGCTCCATAAATGCCTTAGCTTTGCTCCAGCACTGTTTTGTGCTACGGGAGAGAGACAGTGATCCTACACAATGTTCCAGTGCAATGACTTCATTCTGTTTCTACCCATCATTTTAGCATAAGATACACGAAAGGGAGGCACAGCAGCTTCTGTGATGCCTGATGCAAGGAAACCATAGTTGCTCGATGTATAATTCTCTTAAAATTCGGACTAAAAGCCAAGAACTTTCCTTCCAGGAAAATAATCTGCTTTGAAAATGGTTTGTTTTCCTCTTTCCCTGGTATATTTGCCCATTGTTCCATTTGTAAATAAGGCCCCGCATCAGGAGGAGGTATCCTGCCAAATGGCTTTCTGTAAGATTAAAAGTAGGAGTAAGATTGCAAGCTGCTTTGCACCCAGTTGTCGAAGCTGCCTATTTGTGATGAGAAATGCTGGGAGAAGGTATAGATTTTCTGCAGGACATCTCTCTAAAGTAAGGCGATGGTATTGAAGGAATAAGAATTTATGGCCCAGGTTAGGTGTGAATCCATATCATCATCTATTCTCTTCCAAAATTCGGGACTTCCCAGAAAACCATCCTTTCCATATTCTAATTCCAGACCGGTGTATCCCTGAGCTTCCTCAGTCACCAACCTCACAAGGTGTGCACTAATAGCATTATACTACCCTGGCGTTTCAGTATCCTGCTGAACCGGTAGTGTGGCATCAGCTGCACTCCCACGGGGCCTCACTCTTACCTGGTCTATTTTCTGGGCTTCAGTATGTGTTTAACCCTAGATTTGCTCACGAAAAGGGTAAATCTCAATGAACAGTAAGGGGATGGCTTCTGAGACACAGAATGAACAGAGCCAGAAGCCTTAAGCAGTCTGTCGGTGGATTACGTCAACTGGAAGATAGATTTTGCTCCCTTGGGCTCATCAAATAATCTGATTAGCTGGCACTGATTATGCTGGGCATGTTGTAAACCCAACACAGAACATCTCTGTTGCCTCGGACACTCCTGGAGAGCCTTCCTTACAATAAATGCCCTTTTCACTCTCTCCAACCACTAGCTGTGGCTTGTGTTTGGGATACATTAATCCCACCTGATGAGACTGCTCACCTAAAGCAGAAAAATGCATGAGTTGTTGCCTCTCAGCTTCACAGCCAAACCTATGGCCACTGAGCTTAGTATCTATGATGTTTGGAAATGTCATCAGTGGGGCTCACAAAAGCCAGCGTAGGAGGAGGGTGCTACCTAACCTAGGTATCAGCCCAGGGGTGGTGTAATGTGGTGGTTTTATTTAGCCTCAGCGAGCAGCGTTGGAGGAGTCAGTGTTATGCTCACCTCACAGTCTTGTCAACACTCCCTCTTCTGCAGGCAGGAGCATTTTCATAGCATCACAGAGCCCCAGACTGGTTTGTGTTGGAAGGGACCTTAAAGCTCATCCACTTCCAACCCCTGCCACGGGCAGGGACACCTTCCACTAGAGCAGCTTGCTCCAAGCCCCTGTGTCCAACCTGGCCTTGAACACTGCCAGAGATGGGGCAGCCACAGCTTCTCTGGGCACCCTGTGCCAGCGCCTCAGCACCCTCACAGGGAAGAACTTCTGCCTTATATCTAACCTAATTTTGTAGGCATCCTGGGGTTTGATAGTACTTAAATCTGTCATTGTTGAGGGCAAGCGATGCTGGCCATTGCTCAGAGGAATCCAGCCTCTCTAGCCCTGACATTGCATACAGCAATGAGTTTATGGATTTTAGCCCATTTTTCTCATGGGCTTTTGTCTCAAGTCCTCACAAATGTCTTAGATGCCCCTAAAGGGACTCAGGCTGCTGGTTCCTTTTATAGCTGCATTGTTACTTGTCACTGTCCTCCCTCATGACCTTCTTTAAGAGCCCATTCAGAGCTCTTTGCATTTTCCCATTTTATTTTCCTTTTCCCTTTGTTTTTAATACTCTGTTTCACATTTGCCTTAATTCTCTCCCTCTTCTTCTTCTCTTCTTCCTCCCCCCACATTCTTTCGCTGTGACAAACCTGCTGAAGCATGCTCAGAGCGGCAGCAGCCATGCTGTGCTCGCCATCTGGGATAGGCAGCTCCTGCAGCCTCCCTGAGCCTCCAGAACCACACTGGACCGCAGCCACGCCATCACCTCCCAGTTTCCCATTTTATTCCATGTCTGCTGCTTTCCTGTGGGCCACCCAGCACAGACTCCTTCGCCTCCTCAGCGTCTGCCCAACTGAGGGAAGATTCTAAGATTCCCAGCCATATGGCTCGTCCCTTCAGCTGGAAAGCCCCATCCTGATGGATTTACTCCTTCACCCCTTTCCTCTGCTTGCTGTGGAACCACAGAGAGAGCATGAAATATATGGTGCATGTTGAAGCTTTCAATGCAAGTGCTCCCCACTTTTAACCTTTTTATTTTGCTATTGAAATACATTTCTAAGTGACTGAGGTGATAACTCAGTACATTCTGCTGAGTTTTTCCTAGCTGTATCTGTTTACTCCCTACCTTTCTTACCTATTTCCTATCTCTATACTAGAGACCAGCCCTGAAGAGGAGGACTTGGGGGTGCTGGGTGAGGAGATGCTCCCCATGACCCAGCTTCAGTGTGCGCTTGAGCCCAGAACCCCACCGTGTGCTGGGCTGCACCCCCAGAGCGTGAGCAGCAGCTCAGGGAGGGGATCCTGCCCCTCTGCTGTGCTCTGGGGACACCCCCCCTGCAGTCCTGATCCAGCTCTGGGGCAACAGCACAAGAGGGATGTGGAGATGCGGGAGTGAGGCCAGAGGAGGCCATGGAGCTCCTGCGAGGGCTGGAGCAGCTCTGCTCTGGAGCCAGGCTGAGAGAGCTGGGCTGGGTCAGCCTGGAGAAGAGAAGGCTCCTGAAAGGGAGACCTTAGAGCAGCTCCAGTGCCTGAAGGGGCTGCAGGAAAGCTGGAGAGGGGCTTTGGACAAGGGCCTGTAGGGACATGACAAGGGGAATGGCTTTAACCTGCCAGAGGGGAGACTGAGATGAGCTCTTAGGCAGAAGTTCTTCCTAAGTTATAGGTCTCAGTGTGGCAGCTTGTAGCAACACCCAACAGCTATAGCAGGGAAGAATGGATTTGGTGTGGGCATTGTGCCTTCTCTGCCTTCATCCTCATCTGGACAGGGGGAACAGTGATCTAGCTATAGTTGAACATTTTGATGTTTCAAAGTAAGAAGGGGAAAAAAAGCCTCAAGTGTGAGATTTACTGGGTGTGAAGCTGAGGCTGACTCAGAGAGAGGATGGAAAAATGGTAACAAATCAGTCAACCATTTAAATATCCTCTTCTCAATAGCTTCAAAAGCTGTGCTGCCATTGGAATATTGTGTATTTCTATCCCATACCCTTTATCAGTTCAGTTGCAAATCTTCCTTCATCATGAAAAGCCTGAAAACACTGAATAAAGCAAAGGCAAGAGCAGGATTTGAGAAGCCGGTGCGAGGAGGGAGTTCTGCATATTCAGAGTTCAGCTAGTGAGGAATAACCATCTGGTGAGCACGTACAGCTCAGCTCCTGGATAAGCTGGGGATGAATTGCCTCATGGGAGCCAGCACTCTGCCTGAGAGCGAGTAGTTACCAGGGTAAAGAGAATTACATAAGGGTAAGATCTGCACTTACACATCACTAACTAACCAGATGTAATCTCTGCTCTCTGAGCTGAGGCAATCCTGCTGCAGCACAAGAACACTCCATGCCAGCGTAAAATAATTTGGGCTTTGTCTTTTTGCTTACCTGAAGCACGATTTTGCTTCAACAAGTCCCTCAGGTACTGCACACAGCATCCAGGAATCTGCTACTGTGAAATGTTGCGACTCTTCCTTTCTAATTATAGCTTTTGGTATCATTCTCTTGGTTGTAAGCAGGTGAATCACAACAGAAACGTCAGGGAGGGTGGAGGGCAGAAACTGTTAGCACCAGGGCAGAAGAAACAGGGCACCTTGTGAGTGTGATGCAAAGTGCTCATGTTTAATAGGAGAAAGCGGTAATTTACAATTGTGGGCTGTTCTAAAAAAGATCCCGAATTGTAAATTCTTTGCAGCAAAGGAAGGGAACTTCCCAGACATCTGCCTTGCTGGCTGCCAGCAGGGCTCACACCTTGGGAGCACAGAGTTCCTGCTTCAGGCAGCCTGTGCTCCGTCCTGGCTGCTGCACAGGTGCTGGTGATACAGCGCTGGTCTGACAGGGAGCAGGAACCAGATGAGTTTTCCAAGCTTAAACACAGGTTGGGGGAGGCTGGATGGAGCAGCCCTGAGGAGAAGGACTTGGGGGTGTTGGGTGAGAAGCTCCCCATGACCCGGCTTCAGTGTGCACTTGAGCCCAGAACCCCCCAGTGCGCTGGGCTGCACCCCCAGAGCGTGAGCAGCAGCTCAGGGAGAGGATCCTGCCCCTCTGCTGCACTCCGACGTGAGCTCTTAGGCAGAAGCTCTTCCCTGTGAGGGTGCTGAGGCGCTGGCCCAGGGTGCCCAGAGAAGCTGTGGCTGCCCCATCCCTGGCAGTGCTCAAGGCCAGGTTGGACCCAGGGGCTTGGAGCAAGCTGCTCTAGTGGAAGGTGTCCCTGTCCATGGCACGGGTTGGAACTGGATGAGCTTTAAGGTCCTTTCCAACCCCAACCCCAACCCATTCCAGGATACTATGATGCTGCAAAACCTCTGTGGCTTATGCACGCCTCCTGGATTTCATCGTATCTGTGAGTTCTGACAAGGAGATTTCCAATGAGCTCTTCCCTAAGCAGGCTCTTTCTTGTTCTAGAGGAACTGGAAGGAAATCAAGTTGATCAGAGGGAGCTGGGATGGCTGAGGAAGGTGGGAAGAAAGCGGTGTTAGCAGAACAGGGATTTATGATGTTCGAGAAGTGAGGGGAAAAGAAAGCTGGAAGACATATGTGTGCAAATGGTATTTTTAGATGTGCATGAAGGCGCATGGTTGTGCCATGGGTTTATTCTGAGTTACAGAGGGCAGTTGCACACCCTCTGTGTGAAGGCACACAATCTCCAAGGCATGAGCACATTCAGCTCCGCGCAGCAAGGTTCCCAAAATAACGTATTAAGCTGTCAAATGGATATGACTGTTCCAAATTTCTTATAGGGAATTGAAATTTGTCCTTAAATTGGTGGAATCAAATTGAAATTTGGGATGGAATATAGGGAATTAGTACTTGCCAACAGAAACAGAAGTAGCTTTCTGACATTTAAAGAAAAAGATGCTCAAACAGCAAATCTATTGAGAACTGGGTTATCGAGTCATGTAGATTTTGATTTCTCTCCAAATTAGAAGTCTGACAGCTATTAGTGCACAAATTATATGTGTAAATATCAATGTTCTGAAGCACTAAAAGGTCATTGCTGTTGTATTTTATTGTTTAGGTCTAGAACAAATGGCAGTTTTTGGAGACAAAACCAAAGCGATGGCCTTAGGAATAACGTCACCAAGGTCAAAATGTCCCATAATTTGGAGATGCAGCCAGGATCTGCTTTGGAAGCTAACAGCTTTGGTAACAGTGTTCTGATTCAGTTTTGAACTGATCATTGAATCATAGAATCCTGGAATGGTTTGGACTGGAAAGGACCTTAAAGCTCACTCAGTTCCAACCCCCTGCCACGGGCAGGGGCACCTTCCACCAGAGCAGGATGCTCCAAGCCCCTGTGTCCAACCTGGCCTTGAACACTGCCAGGGATGGGGCAGCCACAGCTTCTCTGGGCAATCTCTCATGTATGATGCAAGCCAGGTTCATTAAAGCTCTTTTCTGTTGTGAACATACATGACATCCTCCTAACGCGCTGCAGTGCTCTGTGTTGGGTTTTAAATATTTCCATGATTTCCAAATGGCTTTCTGACAGGTTTAGGTAATATTCTGGAAGGATTTTAAGCAATATTTCCCCTAAATTACATGTTCCATGTATTTTCATATCCCTTTCTGCAGTCTAATCTATAACAATTACTTCTGGACATTTCCATTGCTGTACAGTTGAGGCAGCATTTAGGATTCACCCCAGTTCTCGCTCACTTACACGACAGCTCTTCCATCACCTTTCCTAGATGCCAAGAGCAAGGGATCCATTTGCTGAATTATTTCTAACCACAGAGAGTTCTCCTTAGCTCTCTTTAAGAGAACTAATATTTCTGTTGCATGACTTATCCAAGTTCATCTGGGTCTTATACGTGGGTGGGTGAAAGAAAATACACTTTTCCCCATCTTTCCTATAGCTAAACATCCATAATTATGCTTCCCAAAAGAGAATTCAGTAAATAACTCATCTGGGAGAGACAAATCACATTTGCCCTCCCCCTCCCAACAGTTTTTCATGTTTAGAGGGAACTAATTTAATTGCAAATGGAGACAAATTTCTCTATCAGTCTCCCTAAGTAATTGCATTTTGCTTGTCCTGACTCTGGTTCCAGTTGTTTGTCTGCTGGACAAAGGCAGTTTCTCTACCAAAGCCACTGCTGCTCTGCTTGAACATTCTGCGTGCTTTTCGTTTATCTGATCGAGGCAGAAGGGATGGATCCACCTGGCCTGAGCAGGATGAGTTTCCCAACACAGCACCTAGCCCGAGGCATTAGCTAACAGAGTCCCCTCTATAGCCTCGGCTGGGAACAGGGAATGAAACCACGGGAAGAAAAAGTGCTGGAATGTCTGAGAAAGCCTGAAAAGTAGGTGCTGCAGTGGGAAAACAAAAAAGCAGGCATCAAATGATGTAAGACACAGGAGGGAAAAGCAGGGAGGTGGGAATTGTGCCTGTGAGCCTACAACAGCAGCCTCGGGAAGATGCAGACTTGCAGTTCTTGAGTAGAAAGCAAAACAAAAATATTGCATAGTCGGTACAATTTTTAAATGATCATAGATTTATAAAATCCCAGCCTGGTTTGTGTTGGAAGGGGCCTTAAAGCCCATCCAGTTCCAACCCCCTGCCATGGGCAGGGACACCTTCCACTAGAGCAGGTTGCTCCAAGCCCCTGTGTCCAACCTGGCCTTGAACACTGCCAGGGATGGGGCAGCCACAGCTTCTCTGGGCACCCTGTGCCAGCGCCTCAGCACCCTCCCAGGGAAGAGCTTCTGCCTAAGAGCTCAGCTCAATCTCCCCTCTGGCAGGTTAAAGCCATTCCCCTGTCCTGTCCCTACATCCCTTGTCCAAAGCCCCTCTCCAGGTTTCCTGCAGCCCCTTTAGGCACTGGAGCTGCTCTAAGGTCTCCCCTTCAGGAGCCTTCTCTTGTCCAGGCTGCCCCAGCCCAGCTCTCTCAGCCTGGCCCCAGAGCAGAGCTGCTCCAGCCCTCTGACCGTGGCTATGAGCCCCTCCATTACGGTTTATCCATGATACGCAGGTATTTCCTGCCAGGGCACCAGAAGGGTCACTTATCACTGGCACACTCGACGGCTGCTGCCTGTCCATGTCACCGACAGGGATCTTAACGCGGAACGAGCTCCACAAGCGCTTCCCCTCGCTGTGTTATCCCGTCCCACGGCGGAGCAAGGCGAGAGCCCGGTCCCACCACACTCCGAGGCTCGCTCAGATCAAGGGGGGCCGATGACATCACCGTTCTTTCCAAAGAAGCGCGCAGCGATTGGCGGAGAGCAAGCCGCCGGTTCCGCCAATGGGCGGCAGGCATGGCGGCAGGCCGGGTGACGTGCGGGCTCCTGGCCGTATGGGGGTTTATTTTGCTTCGGGCCGCTCCAGCCGCCGCCATTAGAGGAGCCCGGGGAGCGGGGCGAGAGGTTCCCCCCCTCTGCCCCCGCGGCCCCCCCCGGCCGCGCCGGAGTGGGAGCGCCCGCCGCCGCGGCTGCCCGCCGCGCTGGAAGAGACCATGTCCTGAGCGGGGGGAGCAGCGCCGCAGCCAGCGGGCCGGGGGGTGGGGGGGGGCGGCGGCGCGGGGCGCGGGCGGCTTCCAGCCCCGAGCGGGTGCCTGAGGGACGGCTCCCGGCGGCCAGGTAAACCCCTGTCCCTTCCTCGGGCAGCTCTGGGGCAGGGCGGGCTGCGGGGCGCAGGGAGCCAGCCGAGCCAGCCCCGGCTGTTCCCCCGGCCGGTGACCCGCCGGCGGAGCGGGGTTGGGCTGGCCCGGCTGGGGCCGAGGGGTGGTGTGGGGTCGGAGTCGCCTCCTCCGCGGCTCTGTGGTCCCGGTCCTGCGTGGAGGGGGGGGGGTGTTGCTCCGGTGGTAGCCGCTGGTAGAAGGACAGCCGCGGGATACGGCGTTGCTGGGTCCCAGCAGCGCTGTGTGTGGCAGGGGTTTTGGAGAGCCGCGATGCAGCACCGAGAGGTTCGGTACAAAGGCAGGAAGCTCGGGTTTTTTTCTGCTGTGGCCGCTTCTCCAAGCGCGGGGCTGCGGTACCTCGGTGTGCTGGGGTGAGATCATGCCTCTGGTGCCTCCCCCTCCTTGTTTTTCCTCTTGGAGATGCCTGCTCTGGGCTGTGTGCTGGGGTAGGTGCTAGGAGCTGCTTCTACCTGTGAATTTGGATAGCAGAACTTCCATAGTGTTGCCTATAGTACAGTGTCACGTATTGTCGATGCTTTGTCAGATGTGAAGTGCCGTGTATTTCCAAACCGAGCTTGGTTTTGTGAACTGAAGTTTAAACAAGATGGGAAAAGTTGGATTAATGAGGCAAGCCTTGCTTGGCACTCCCTTCCCCGTCCCACACTGCGGCAGCCCTCTGCCAGGGTAAGGTGAACTTCTCTGCGGATGTCATGGATATGTCTGTGCGGGCTTGGAGTGACAGAAGGCTTCTGGCTCTCCAGTGCCCTGTCCCTGGGTGGGATAACTGATGGGAGAGCATGGGTCTGGGTCTCCTGCATGGCAGGCACCGCTCGGCTGCGGTGAGCTGCTGCTGCTGCCACGACTTTTAGTGCTAACAGGAATGACAGCTTTTTCTGGAATTCTTGGGAGCTGGTGTAGTAAACAAGTGTTGTTTGATGGGCTTTGTGCTGGGCTTGAACAGTCTCTACTCACCGTACCAGCTGCGGGCGGGGGTGGGACTGGTGCGTGAGTACAACGCATTGGTGAGTTTGTAGATGCGGAAAGTTGGAAGGTGAATCATAGGATGGTTTGGGTTAAGGGACCTTCAAAGATCGTCTTGTCCAGCCCCTCTGGAACGAGCAGTGAGGTGTCTTCTGCGTAATAACCTCAGCTTCTCTAACATATACTGTGTCAAAGCTCATCCTGGTGGGAGCGGAACCTCGTAAGAGCAGTTCAGGAGAGGTTTGTTGCGCTCTGTTTGGTTTTTCCTCCGCTCCTGTAGCGTTTTGCCTGTGGTGACTGCAGAAGAGGGCTCTGCAGCCATTTCTCTTTTATGTGTGTGTTTTTGTTTGTTTTTTCAGTGCTTACTCAGAGAAGGGGGAGCAGGTAAGCAGCAGGAGGTGTTCTGGATCTCTGTTTGCCTCCTGAAGGCCAAATTGGTGTCTCAGCATGAGGAATCTGTTTAAAAGATCTATTCTGATTTAAGTTTCTCACAGCATTAAAAGCGAGTAATGCTTTCGGATGAGTTGCATTTTGTAACATTAGTGAAACTCTAATTGTGTGGTGTAGTCCTCTTGATTTAAAAAGAAATTACTGGCTTTTCTTATGCTGAAGTGAAGACCAGCAGGTGGGGGTGACCGATGAGGCCATAGCCTGTTATTGCAGAGTTGTAGCCATTAGCATTTTCTCAGAAGTATAATTAAACATATTAATTTAATTGGAATGTGGAGTGGCATAAAAGCATCAACGGGATTCATCACAGAAGCATGTCTTAAATGGGAGACTGAGTAAGACACAAGATTGGTCAAGACAACATTTTAAGGCTTCCTGGTGTCTGTCCATTCTAATGGTGTGTCATTCAGTATGTAAATTCCTCAGGGATGGCAAATCCCACCTATCTTTGGTGTTCTTTGCATGATGGCTCTGTAACTAAGTTGGAAGTGTAAGTAGAAAATGCTTTACCGACTATATGGGAGGTTATTTTTAATACAGTCCATCAAATAATCAGATGTACTCTCGGGCACTTTAATGTGAGGTTTACTAGCTCGTACCTACTGGTATTAACTTAGGTGTTAACGTTTCTCTTTCCAGCTTGTCTTTGCCATATTGGGTTGAGATAGGGCAGACCTTCAGGTCAGTACATTCTTTTTCATGGTGTACCCTCTACGAATTGCAGCAAAACATTTAAACTGCTACTGCAGTCCTGTTGGTAAGCTCATGCCCATTCCTCCCTCTAAAATGTGAAGACTGGGTTATTTTGAGCTGTTCAGAATTTATGTCAACAAGTAATCCTCATTTTAACTGCATGAATTATGATCAACAGTCTCCTGGTACTAAAATGGAACTAAACTTGAGTTTGGCAGCTGAAAATGGCTGGCTTAGCTTAACAGAGTTCTTCGTCTTTTAGTTTTTACATAGTACTACATATGAAGTGAGGCAAAGTTGGAAAGTTTCAGCATAGCTGATGAAGAGCTTCCCACTTCGCTTGTCAAATGGAGTAGCTTGGTAAAGTCAGTTAAATAACAGATAATTCTATCTTTGTAATGTCAGTTGAATGGAATTGGTTATGCCTTAAAAAGAAAACGTCTGTCTTCTAATTGAGATAGCAAACATGAGGAGTTCGGCCGCTTTCTTGGTACTTACTCTTTTGTAGCACTCGCTGTATAGCTGACATTGCTTTGACTTGCACAGAATCACATTGATTGTGTGACTGTGTTCGGTTTTGCATCATCAGCTGCTGAAGCGCAGCTTCTCATATGTATGTAGTTAATTCTTTCGGAACTTTCTTGGCATACGAGATTAATAATAGGACTTTTATCTGTGGTGTTTAACAGTTAACATGCTTGAAAAGAGCAACTTCGACATCAATTCTGGAAACATGCTAGGCTATAATAATGCAGATGATTTTGTCTTTCCTCCTTTTGTGGCATGGGCAGGTTTTCAGAAGCTCTGTAGTCAAACTGGAGTTGTATCCATCTGGCGTTTTTCATAGCACCTTTTCTCCTGTGCTGCTGTCCCATTTCTCCAAAAGCTCGTTTTGGTGAAGACAAAGGATGCTGGAGAGGGACTCTTCATCAGGGGCTGTAGCAATAGAATAAGGGTTGATGGGTTCAAGCTGAAACCGGGGAAGTTCAAGTTAGATACAAGGCAGAAGTTCTTCCCTGTGAGGGTGCTGAGGCGCTGGCACAGGGTGCCCAGAGAGGCTGTGGTTGCCCCATCCCTGGCAGTGTTGAAGGCCAGGTTGGACACAGGGACTTGGAGCAACCCTCCTCTAGTGGAAGGTGTCCCTGTCCATGGCAGGGGGTTGGAACTGAGTGATCTTAAGGTCTTTTCTGACCCAAACCATTCTATGATTTTAAGACAAGAGGGGTGGTGTGGAATGGGAAGATGGGAATGAGTGCAGTGATGTTTGAAGAAGGAACTGTCTTCAGGAGATGCTGGTACAGAGACCTTGGCTCTAGAAAGCAGAAGAGATGGTATATTTTTTTGTTTACCAGGGAACATGGGAGGGTAATACATTGGAAAGAGTGGTGGTTGCTGGTGTGTGCAGGACATCTTGCCTATGAAGCGGCCAACTTTGTAGCTCTTTTACATCTTCTGTACAGCAGGTATAATTAAGTTGGCATTCTTCCCTTCTGTTGGTTGGATAGAATCCCTTCTGCTTGTTCTTAGAACAGGGGTAATGTTGCATCTTTTCTTTCTAGTAAGATGGAGCTGGTTGGGTTTTTTTTTGCGGAGAGTGGCTGCTAATTTTGCTTGCATTCCCATGTGCAGTTTAAATTAATGAAAGTTATAAATGCCGGAGAAGGCCCAACATTTACAGCTGTCTTGAAGGTTCAGCTCAGAATTGAGCTGAAAGTACTTGAGGTGATGAGAACTGGATACAAACCAAATACCAGGAGTGCAACCTGCCATTCAGAGGAGGGGAGTCTGTGTCCCCATGGCAGGGGATTAGAACTAGATGATCTTAAGGGCCTTTCCAACCATAACTATTCTATGATCCTGTGTTAAGGTTTAAAAACCCTCCGTGTGCTTCAGTGGCTTTGATTGGATTTAGCATCTAGTCTTGAGTAGCTGTTTTGACTGAAACTAAGAAGTCTGAGTTACTGAGGAGTTTACAGATACTAAGAATCATTTCTACCTTTTAGACATCCCGGAGTTAGCTTTCCTGAGCTAAAGAAAACTGTCAGGACTGTGGTTTATGTGACTCTGGGAAGAAAAATGAGCTTGTGCGGTCTGTTTGGTTTGCACTAGGTTAAAATTATGACCATCAAGTAATGTTTTGGTGGCTCTGAAGTTGCGTGCCTTCTTGCAGGGCCGTTCATCTGGAGCCCTTGCAGCTCTTGGTGCACAGTCAGTTGTTTATCTGGGAAGAAAAATGACTGTGAAAATGAATAAATGTGGATAATTTGGCAAAAAAAAAAAAAAAAAGCTGCTTTGTGAAGGTGACTGTCAGTTTGAGACGTCCTTTTTCTTACGGGTGTAAGGACTGTAAATGCTTTGTGGAAGTGTTGACTTGTACTTCTTTCCTTCAGGCTAATGGGCCTGAAAGTATTTCTCCTGTCTCCATTCATCTTCCTCGTATCTAAGCAGGGATTCTTTAGACAGCTGAATTATTAGCTGCTGTACTCCCTGAAACAGCTTCAGACTGCAGTTCTGAGACTTAAGTCCTCTGCAGTTCCAAGAAGTGTTGAGTACATACTTTTTGTGCGTGCCAGGTCTCTTCTTTTTTAAAGTTCACACTGCCATGATAAGTCAGGAGTACTTTGTACTCGGTGTCTTAATGTCTGCCTGTCATATGACAGATTTAGATTAGACATGAGGAAGAAGTTCTTCCCTGTGAGGGTGCTGAGGCGCTGGCACAGGGTGCCCAGGGAAGCTGTGGCTGCCCCATCCCTGGCAGTGTTCAAGGCCAGGTTGGACACAGGGGCTTGGAGCAAGCTGCTCTAGTGGAAGGTGTTCCTGCCCGTGGCAGGGATTGGAACTGGATGAGCTTTAAGGCCCCATCCAACACAAACCAGTCTGGGATTCTATGATTTGTGCCTTCTGCCGAAGGATTGAGGTGGTTTGTTGGACTGTTTGCATTTTTTTGACCTCCACATTACTGTTTAGCTTGGCAGGGGTAAAAATAATCATCAGCTCATGGCTTTTAAATGGTTTATTTAAAGAAGGTTCTCCAGGGTTGTCTCTAGCAAGTTATTCCCACCTTCATAAGCAAAAGGTTTACTTAGCTGTTAGCCTGAAACTTTCTAGCAGCTCTGAGCACAGCCTTGCAATGGTTGAGTTGGAGTTGCTGGATGTATAGTGAGCAGGACAGAGATTACAAATCATAAGGTTAAAAACTGAAAGAATTTATATCACTTCTTCTCTAGAAGGAGTTCAGTTTGTTTTCCTTATATTTGATCTTTGATACTAGTTCTTGTTTAGCAGCAGCAGAGAGAGGAGTGGGTTTTGTGTGCTGTGATAACAGCATTTTACCTTTTACTTCTTTATTCCTTTTTTTTTTTGATACTTTGCTGTCTAAGCAGTATCTTAAGAAGAGCTGGATAAAATATACGGCTTACTTGAACTAGCCTTAAATACAGCCCAGTTGCAAATACATATACCAAAGACTGTCCTAAGCTGTATCTAAAAGCAGCTTGCCATTAGTTAGGAGGGAACTGTGCAGTAATTGATGTTGTGTGTGTGTTTCCTTGTTTCATTTGATGGCAGGTGGTTTTTCTCCACCAAATGGTGGACTTGATCTTAAAGGTCTTTTCCAACCTAGTTGATTTGAAATGGTGACTGTCTGCAGTTAGCCATGATCTGATTTATGTTGAGCCAGTATTGAGGAGGCTCAGAGGGTAACAACTGGAACTGAATGTCAAATGTACAAGTCTTAATAGAAAGTTCCTTGGTTGTTGGACTGGTTTAAGTGTTTTTAAGTTCTGATGTCTGACTCCGCAGTGTGTTTTTAGTCAGAGCATGACATCTGGTTTTCCTCAGCTTGTGTGAGAATGGCTGAGATCTAAACAAAAACGAGTCTTGTGTTTTAGGCATGTAGTCTAAACACAGATAAAATTTGACCTCCCTTTCTGTAAAGAATCGTCTTGTTCAACTTCTGTGCTTTGTCCAGTGCAAATAGGTTTAAAATGAAGTTTGAACGATTCTGTTGTTTATTGTGTGGGTTTGTTGCTGTTGTGCATCTTGAGTCAATATTCATCTGTTGCTGCCTGTTCTTAATGATCAGATTCATTAAATGGCCCTGGCTGTACTTATGTGAATACTCCCATCATTGCTCATTATTTTGAGTCGCTTTGCTTGGTTTTTGATTGCAGTCGTGGGGGAGATGCTGTGTATTATGTAACTGCTGATCTGCTTACTCTGCTTTTCCCAAATTGGTTTCTAAGTACTCAGTCGTATTTAGTCCATCCTAATGGGTAGTAGCATCTCATCTAAATAGTGCACTTTTAATTGACTTTTAAACAAATCAGACCTCTGAAAAGTGTAACTCTCTCCTGAAATAAGGAAGAGGACTGAACTGCAAGCATCTCCTTTTGTGTTTTTAAAGGCTGTTTTCAGCTGTTAAGGTTTTCGTAGGTTTTAGCCCCAAATTTAATGGAGCTGTGGATGGAGTTTGATGCATTTGAGATAAGTAACAAACAAACCTGCGGGCTACACAGCAGCATTAACTGTAGTGGTTAGGAGCACAAAAATGCTTTGAGGGATAAAGATTAAAATAAAGGCAGCAGAAAGACAATGTTTAATATTCCCAAATACCTGATAATTTTGGGATGAGCTCTCAGCTTCTGCATGAGAGTTACTTTATAGTCAGGTCTGTGTCTTAACCTGAAGTTCATTGTGAGTTCTTGTATTCCAGATATCTCCTAAGATCTGCAACCTCCTGAATCTTGACTTCTTACCGCCCAGAACACTTGCAGAACTAGGCAGCCTCTTGCATTAAAACTGCCTCTAAATTCTCTTATGAGAAGTCAGGCTTGGAGGTTCATTTGAAATAACAATAGTTGGATTGAAAGTGGGAACAGAAGATTGAAAAGAAAGCTGAAGAAAACCAGCATAAATACCTGATAAAGTAGACTTCAGATGCTTTGCGATGAGTTCCTAATGCATACATCTCAATGAAAGCGGTGTTGTATGTATTGTATGTAAAGGAAGCCCATCTGAATTCCTCTGACGAGCCAACTTCTAAGGTCTTTGAAAGTTAGTAGCAACTTTCTCAGACATTGTTTTGGTGAAGGGAACTGAATTTCTGGCAGTGTTTTTCTTTGGAAAATCAAGTTTTCTGCATGTTAACTAATGGCTGGCTTAGGGAAAAGTGTGTAATGAAGGAGGTCAGACCTAAAAACCTGCAGTACTTTGACAGCCTGGACTTGATTGTCTAGAAAACTGAAGAAAAACCTACTTTAACCTACTAGATTGTAAATAGTTACTCAGTAATAACTAAAATCTTTTCGATTTCTTTATTCCTCATGCACCATTAATGTTACAGTTTGTAGATTGTGCTGTGATTTACACAGCAATGATTTGGTCCTTAATAGAACTGAGATTTGAGCTCGATGCCTCTCAATACAGCAGTGTTTCTCCTATATCCATGGTACTGGGAGCAAAGAAACAGTTCCATAGTGCAGGAGAGAAGAGGCGATCCTTGTGTGCTCCTGTTAACTTCCTTGCTTCAGTCTATCCAAGCTCATGCAGAAAAGGCTTATAAATTTGTGACTTGCAGTAACATTTATGTTCTTTATTGTAATACAGAGTTCCTGCCCTTCCTGCAAAGCTTCCAGATTTAGCACTGAGCTGATTTGGTTGTACCATTAACAAGGTCAATGCTCTTAGTTTTGTCTTTAAAAGAGACGAGAATGGAACTTAACTGTTCATTCCCTTTAAACTACAGAAGCCTGAGTTCAAAATCTGTTCTTTTCGTATATTATCTTTTGCGGCTTCTGCTGAATTCTTGAGGGAGAATATGCAAGAAATAGTGACTAGTTGAAGGTGGAGTAAGTAATTTGTTAACTTGAGAGTAAAATGTCACTAGAGAATATCGGGCAAGGCAAATTTCAGGTGAAAATCAGTTCTTTATACTTGGCAATATGTTGCAGATAAGTGACTTAAAGATGTTTTTGTTGAAGTCTATTGACAATGAGATACCTCATAAGGGTTCTTGGACCCAGAGAACAGAAGTGGATTTGAACCAGTTAAATCTCAGTGGCTTCTCTGTAAGGAATTGTTGAGGCTTTCAGGGAGTTTACAACTTTAAAAGGGACAAATAGGCCTTTTTCATTTGAGCTTGTGTACAACTCTGTTACCTTCTAGACCTTCCTACTGGCTGTATTTAAAAGTGGGCAAAACGGTGCGTGCCAAGTCCCTTAGTACAGCTTGTATGAGCTTTAAAAAGGTTCCATGGTTTGAGGCAGCAGTTTATAAACCTGTTTATTTGATGACAGTGAAATCAAACCATTGCTTTGTTTCCTGTTGTAAAGAGTTGACTCAGATTCATCTTATGGATCTTAATATTCTGCAGTTTACAGGACAAAGCCAGCTGCAACTCTCTGAATTCAGACTAGTGTCTATTTTATCCCAGCCATTCAAGGTGATAATCCAGATGTATGATTTCAACAGGTTTTCCTGTTGCAGCTTTTATTTGTGTATGAATGAACTTCAGTTTTCTAAGTCATGTGTTAATTTGTTATGGGTCAGTGGAAGAGAACTTGAGGCAGTGACGTGCAGGGGGAACACTTCTGAAAACGTGTCAAAGCACATGGGGTTAATCATGGGCGATTCTTCCTCAGAAAGCTGTTTGTCCATCAGGTGTTTATATGACTTCACAGGGATGTTACCCAGCTGTGAGTGAGTAGTTACAGCTGCAGACCCAGACCTTGTTTTGGGAGATGTACGTTTAAATAGACCATGTTTCACAATACAGAAAGGATACAGGAGGTGAAAATGCTGCTGTTTGATCTTTCGCTTTGACTCGCAGTCCTCTGCCTCTCGCTCCTTCTTGTGGTTTGATGTGTGAAAGTTGTTACTGCACTCAAACTGTTAATGGCTTCTGTGTTTGGTAATTGAGATGTTTCTTTCTGTCAGAAGATGCTTTTGCTTGTTTTGATCTTCAAAAAGTTGCTTCAGTGTTTAAAATGAAAAAATCATAGAATCCCAGACTGGTTTGTGTTGGAAGGGACCTTAAAGCTCATCCAGTCCCAACCCCTGCCACAGGCAGGGACACCTTCCACTAGAGCAGCTTGCTCCAAGCCCCTGTGTCCAACCTGGCCTTGAGCACTGTCAGGGATGGGGCAGCCACAGCTTCTCTGGGCACCCTGTGCCAGTGCCTCAGTGCCCTCACAGGGAAGAACTTGTGCCTAAGAGCTCATCTCAGTCTCCCCTGTGGCAGGTTAAAGCCCCATTCCCCTTGTCCTGTCCCTACAGGCCCTTGTCCAAAGCTCTTCTCCGGATTTCTTACAGGCTCTTCAGGCACTGGAGCTGCTCTAAGGTCTCCCCAGAGCCTTCTCTTCTCCAGGCTGAACAAAATACTCTGTGGATTTTTTGCTGCTGTGATGCTGGCATCTGTTCTGGCAGAAACCTTATTGTACTGATCAGATCAGTGTTCCAACCTTAAGTCACTTTGCTCATGTGTAAGGATGTTTGAACAAAGCGAGCTGCTTCTGTGTTACAGGGAAAAGGGAGTTCTGGAGTCTGCTTGAATCTTCAGTGAGACTCAAGGCAAAAGAGATCCACTTGCCTTCCCCGGGTGCAGCTGCTTCTCTAAAGCTGCTCCAAGAGAAAGCCAGGCTGGATTATTATTAGGTCAGGAGAGGGGATTCTCCTCTCCTCTGTGCTTTGGGGAGACCCCCCCTGCAGTCCTGATCCAGCTCTGGGCCAGCAGCACAGGAGGGATGTGGAGCTACTGAAGCAAGTACAAAGGCCGCAGAGCTGCTGCAAGGGCTGGAGCAGCTCTGCCCTGGAGCCAGGCTGAGAGAGCTGGGCTGGGGCAGCCTGGAGAAGAGAAGGCTCCTGAAGGGGAGACCTTAGAGCAGCTCCAGTGCCTAAAGCGGCTGCAGGAAAGCTGGAGAGGGGCTTTGGCCAAGGGCCTGTAGGGCCAGGCCAAGGGGGATGGCTTTAACCTGCCAGAGGGGAGACTGAGATGAGCTCTTTAGACTGGTCTAAATCAGTGTATTGCTGTTGATGGGGAAGGGCTTGGATCACTTGATGAACTGGAGCTCTGTATTGTTCCTTGTTTGAGCCAAAGGAAAAATAACCTCAGGACATAGTGAATAATTGAATTGAGGGGTGTATAATACATCCTGTCATAAAAATATTATTTGAGGACTTCACTGTTTCCTCCCAAGTTCTTTGTGCTGTTTTGTGTTTTCCCATCCACCTAAATAGAGAAATAGTCTTAAAAGCTGAAACAAAGCAGAAGAAAAAAATCAGATTGTTCTGGGTGACCATTTCCAATTGACTTTAGTAAAAAGGGACTCTAGCAATGTTTTCATTTTTCTTTGTTTTATCAGAATTTAACAGATTCCCCTCTTCAATGTTGTTACTCCGCTACTCTGTTCAGAAGGTATTTAGCACATACACAGATTAACTGGAGCTTCTTTGGAGTTTTTGTGGTGTTTAATTTCTTGTCTGCTCACACTTTTTGGACATTAAGGCATGAACCTGCACTTCACAGTCACTGTTGTGCTATTCCTCTGCGAGCGGAGGTTCTGTGTGATTCAGCTTTTCCTCTATGAAGAATCTACAATAACAAGTTAACTTGAAGCCTGAGCAGCAAGGAAGTAATCATGAAGAAATGTACATGGCTTGGTGCTGCTCAGTGACCGGTGATGACGCTGTGTCACCAGCACATCAGCTGGTGCTGGTGTTACTGGGGTGTGGGGCAGCTGCAGGGCACACCAAGACCTGGAAGTAAAATAACCCCATATGTGAAAGTGCTGGATTTCCTCATCTGTCTGTGCTGTAGAGGGTGTTGGCAGAGCTATCAGAGGAGAGAAATCGCATTGCTCCATTGAGCCTTTTTGTATTCTTCGCTCATAATAACCTGAGGCCTTGTGTTTGGAGGTGGTAGTCCCTCCTTGTCAAAAGCCCGTCTCCAGGTTTCTTGTAGCCACTTTAGGTATTGGGTGACTGTTATAAGGGCTTCCCTGAACCTTCTCTTCTGCAGGCTGAACAAACCCAGCTTAAAATCAAGCTGACTTTGTATTCTCATGTATATGTATGTATTTTTCCCTGAATTTATTACAGATATGGGGACCTTGTGTGATCTGTCTCCTTTTTTTTATCCATTATGCATGGGCATGGGCATTTATGGGGAGCAGTGAAGGGGAAGCAGTAGGAAGTCTAATTGCCTTCTCAGCACATTCCTTAGCCTGACACAGTTTTATAACATAGAGGTGGGAGTGAAGTGTTCTGCAGGCTGTTCAAACAAGTAATATTAGAACCTGAGCTGTATGAGAAAGCTCTGTGTGTTCCTGATAGCTCCTCTGCTTTCATGCAGCATAAATATGGATTGCTGCTGAAAAGGATAGTCCTGCCCTGTCCTCTGTCCTCACCATGCGATAGCACCTCATTCATGCAGCCACCTGACCTGGGCACTAGAGCAGAGTTGAGCTGCTGGAAAAAGCCCCATGCTGCGTGCTAGAGCCCGCAGAAGGGAGGTGATAGGTTTAAGGGTGACAAATGTGAGTGGACCTTTAGCTGTGCCTTGGTAGAGCAAGGTGTATGTGAAGGTATTTCAGTGAAGAATGTGCTAACTCATAAACCACTTACTAGTCAAAGAACAGGTATAAACTAGCTGTAGTTTGATGTGTCTAGTTACTGGTTGAATCCTGTTGTGTAACTTTAGAGTTTCTCTTTAGTAGATTCTGAGTTGTTTTGTTAGCTGATGAGAGTTGCAATACGACGAGTGAGAGTTGTCATTCAATTGAGATAGCAGATTTGGGTTTTAAACAGTTTTGCATGCTTAAAAACAACACCTTATTGTGTCTTAGATACTGGGCAACTATTTTGTGGCAAGGAAGGAAATGGGCTATATACGTTTGTCTGTTTGTCCTTTATCTACCTGCCTCACCCTTTCCCTCTATAATGCTCTTTACACAGAGCTTTATTTCCCTTCCCCATCCTATGTTCCAGGTTCTAATCAGAATGTGTCTAGATGCTTTAGTGGGAATTTGAGGGGTCTGGTGGTTCTACTTCTACAGACTGATCGCTTGTGTGGCCACTGGCTCTTTGTGACTATAGGTTTCTTTTCACCAGTCTATATGTTAGTGTCAGCAGGTCATGCCTGAGTTCAAACACGTAAATTAGGGTCAGAAGAGGTGTGCCATTTAATAATTAACTTTCTGGTTCCTCAGGTCCGGTAGGAAACCCATAATGAGCCTCTTTCCATTCTGTTTACAGGAATAGTTCTCTGCTTAGTCTCATCCTTCACATTTGGCAATCTGAGGAGAAGGCCTGAGCCAGCATGAAGACAGAATCCCCTCTTCATTAGAGAAAAAGTGAGTCGGAATTGCATTGAAATCTGGATGTGTGGAATGAAAATAATCTGTTAGGCTGCCAGTGCACACAGCTTGTGCATTGCTTGCAAGTGGTATTTTAGCTTTGTAAGGCTGCTGTTGTGAGTGAGGCCAACCAAGGCCTAGTCATGCTTAAGCACATGTATGAGATGTTCAAATCTATGCATTTATGTAAACTCCTACACCCTACTTCTCCAAAAGAACTGCTTACTCATTGTGTAACTGCCCACCTGCTACTCTCCTGCCTTCCAAATCCTTTGAGGTCTTGCAGTAGACCTCGCAGGCTCTAGACTTTGTGCTGCTTTTCTTGTACTGCTGTAGTTGCATTGGGTTTTGTTTGAATTACTCGATATTTGTGACTTGTTTCTGTAGCTGTGCCAGTCTTTTCTCCAGTGTTCTCAGTGCTTAAAGTGTATCGCTTCTTTTTATTTCCTCATATTCTCAAGCCTCTGTGCCAATCTAAGGAATTCCAGTAATGAAGAACTGAGTTTTCATTTCTGCATTAGGAAAATCCTGAATTCTGCATTCCAAATGCTGTCAGCTCAAATCTTATCCTTTTCCTAGTGATTTTTCTCTCCTTAAATGTTCTATTAAAATCAAGAATAAAAGACTGCCCTTTTCCCAGACTGATTTTTGTATTAGATCAAATAGGTTATCACTCATTTACTTCTAAGCAGAGCTCCTGTGCAAGCGTTGTACTGATGATTTATTCTGTTCTTAGCTTTCTGCCTGCTGCAGTTCACTTCAAGCAGTGCACGATGACAGAGCGTGGCATTAAATGGGCTTGTGAGTATTGCACGTATGAAAACTGGCCATCTGCAATCAAATGCACCATGTGTCGTGCTCAGAGACCTAGTGGAACAATTATCACAGAAGACCCATTTAAAAGTGGTTCGAGTGATATTGGGAGAGACTGGGATCCTACAAGCACTGAAGGAGGGAGTAGTCCTTTGATATGTCCGGATTCTAGTGCAAGACCAAGGGTTAAATCGTCTTACACTATGGAAAGTGCAAATAAATGGTCGTGCCACATGTGCACGTACTTGAACTGGCCGAGAGCTATAAGGTGTACTCAGTGCTTGTCTCAACGCAGGACCAGGAGTCCCACAGAGTCTCCTCAGTCATCAGGTTCTGGTTCAAGACCAGTCCCTTTATCTGTTGATCCATGTGAGGAATATAACGACAGAAATAAACTAAACACAAGGGCTCAGCACTGGACTTGTTCTGTTTGTACATATGAAAACTGGGCGAAGGCCAGGAAATGTGTTGTATGTGATCACCCCAGACCTAACAACATAGAAGCAATAGAACTGGCAGACACAGAGGAGGCTTCTTCAATCATAAACGAGCAAGATAGAGCTCGGTGGAGAGGGAGCTGTAGTAGTGGGAATAGCCAAAGAAGATCTCCACCTACAACCAAACGGGAATCTGATGTGAAAATGGACTTCCAAAGAATTGAACTGGCTGGAGCTGTTGGCAGCAAGGAAGAACTTGAAGTTGACTTCAAAAAGCTAAAGCAAATAAAAAATAGAATGAAAAAGACTGACTGGCTCTTTCTAAATGCTTGTGTCGGTAAGTTGTTTGCTGCTCCCTTTCACTGTTACACCTGTGCTTGAGTATTTGGGGAAAATGAAGAATTAAAACATCAGTGGGACATTTTTAGTTTGAAACAGCTTTTTTTTAATCTCTGCATTTTTAGTTTTAGAAGGAAACCAAATGTAGAAGTTCCTGAAATAGTATTTGCTGAGAGAGAGTGCATAATCCGAACAGGGTTGGACTTGTTTCTCTGGACTTCTTTGCCCTTGTGTAGAAATGGATCCCCTTGTAACCAAATCCTGTTGCTGTGTGGCTGTTGAAAGGTGGTAAAAACTACAAACCCAGCCTACAGAACAATGTAATGTGCATAGCACTGTACAGAATGCCAGGGCTGGCTAACTAAAATGACTCTTCTTTTTAGCTATGGCAGGATATTCAAGTAGAATCAGCAGCTGTAGCTTGGGAGTATTTGTAAACAGTGTGGAGCTTGCAACAGTACAAGATGCTCTGTCAGATGTTAAAAATAACACCAAAATATGTAGCTCCAAGAAACTGCATGTGTAATACTGACCTTGAAAGTAAGAATGTTGTGTTAATACAGAGCCTGGCTTGTAAATGTTTACAGCCTTTCCAAAAGTGGTTTTGTAGTCAACTGCTTCAAAAAATGCCAATCCCAGTTTGGGTTTGTGTTTTAGTGCTTTCCTAAGGGAATTCTGGAGAGCTTTCCCAGTGCTGTTAAAGAGCAGACATGTGAGAGCAGGGTTTTCTTCAGTTCTTGACCTTGTGAGTTAACTTTTGTGCTGTAGCTTCCCAGAAGCAGCTCTCTTGCACCCGAGCATACAAGCAGGTTTAACGCTTGAAATACACAACTATATTTAGAGTAAAACGCTTCATTTGAAACTCTGGTGCTACTCCTGTATCTCAAAACTATTCCTTAATGTTTCTTGAACTCACTCCGTGGTTGTTATAATCCCAGAACTAGCTTGCGGAGCTGCATAATTGAATATATTTGATCAGGGTTAAATGCTTCCTGGGTATGGTGTGTTTGGGTTCTCTGAACTAACAAATATTCCAGTTTATTTTTGTGCTGCGGGAGTAGTTGGACAAGCACAGTTCCTTTTGAAGCCCGGATACATGCCTCGGTGTTTCCTCATGCATTCAGCTCCTTGCATGCAGTGCTTTTCCCTTCTGAAACAAAGCAATTGCAGTTCTGTGTGGTATGAAATGTTATCAAATACCAAAGATGAATTATTGGAGGTTGTTTCTGTGCATTGCAAGAGTCTCTCTTGCATTCTGGTAGCAATTGTATTAAATGTTAGGGCTTTTCCACTCTGCTTTTTGAAAAGTTACGTGTTTTTTTGACTGTTCCATTGTTACTTAAGGTACTTCACACTTTTCAGATGTAATCCGTGTGGGAATGGTTGTGTTTATATCGAAGGGTTTGAGTTCTGCAGGTATTTCATGTTGCTTGTGACTCTGCACGTGTATGTGAAACTCCAAACTCTGTTCATAGGAGGTTTGTTTGACTTGGGTCTTTTAAAATGGAAATAGCTTGAAGGGATCTTGATGAGAAAGCCAGAGGGCAGATGGATTCGTGAGCTCATTTTTACTGCTGTTCTGCTGGGAGGGTTCATTTCTGTGACTTCAACACTTACTGTACTTCAGTTTTTAACTGAAAACCCAGCAACCAAAGCTGTTCATTATTAATCCTTCATTTCAGGGTTTCATTGCCATTCGCACACATGTCCTTGATATTTCAAATAGTCCTTAGAGCAGGAATAACCTTAGGAAGATTGATTACAACTCCCTAGATTTGTGTGTGGTTGTGTCTGGACATTTTGCAGCATGTATCTATATTGGAAGGGTACCAGTTTAACCAGTGATTTTAAAAGCAACAAAGCACACTTGTGCTGGTTATTTTGTTGTCTTAGTGCCTTATTTAAAGCAATTGAACTGTCAGTTGAACAATTTTGCCTGAAGCACGTGTTCATAGCATCAAAATCAAGTAAGTTATTGTACCACAGTGAGCTGATGTTTGTACCCCAGCTGGAGCGCTTGTGAACTTGGAGCTCAGCTGAACGCTTGTCAGTCCTCAGCTAAACACAGCTATGAAGTAGGACAAGTTCATGTTAAATGTCAAGTAAGCTTGGGCTAATGAATGGGGTCAGGTCTGGTATATGGTGTGTTCCTGTAGCTCAGCTGACAAGTGGTGCTTGTTAGGATTTGATGATGTCAGACTGGGCACCTCCAAGTTTTAGCTTGATTGGTTGTGGAGGGTCCATTTGCTTGAATTTGTCTTATGTGGGAGAGATGTTAAAAACGTAGTTAACTTTTAAAGGTAATTCTGAAGTTAAAGATTAGAGCAATTCCTGGCAGACAGGTTACCTTCTTTTCTTATAGGAGGTAATTTTCATAGAATCCTATAGATTTATAGTTCTATATACAAAAGAATGGTTTGGGTTGGAAGGGACCTTAAAGCTCACCCAGATCCAACCCCCGCCACGGGCAGGGACACCTTCCACTAGAGCAGCTTGCTCCAAGCCCCTGTGTCCAGCCTGGCCTTGAACACTGCCAGGGATGGGGCAGCCACAGCTTCTCTGGGCACCCTGTGCCAGCGCCTCAGCACCCTCCCAGGGAAGAGCTTCTGCCTAAGAGCTCATCTTAATCTCCCCTCTGGCAGGTTAAAGCCATTCCCCTTGTCCTGCCATTAGATACCCTTGAAAAGACCAGCAGATACCAAGGAAAGCATTTGATACTTTGGCAGTTGTTTAGTTGAGCCTTCTCTTCACATTTCTAAATTTCACTGGATTCTAATGATGAGATTCATTAAAAACATGTACCAGACTATTTCCTCCCCCCTCCAATGTGTTCTTTTTGGCTGAAACAAGACTGATGTATATCTTGTGTGGCTTTAGAAAAGTACCTCTGTGTGCATGTCTGTGGTTGGCTTTTTGTTTCGTTTGTTCTGTCAGAGACATCCATTAATGCTCTCCCCACCTCAGTAAATAAACATGCCATGGAGGCTTCTATCCCTTGCAAATCTGGGCTGTGCACAATGTGATGAGTGCAGCTCTTGCATTTCAGCATGAGTAGTTTTCCTTGATGGAGGGTATTCTCTCTGAATGAGCAGGATTAGTGGCATTCCCCCTTTCAAACTCTGCAAGTAAATGTACTTGAATGTTATTTTTGTTCCCGACTCTTTTGCAGCAGTGGATGTATCCATCAAATGATGCTTTCTCAAAAGGGTGAGATTTTAGAACTGATTCATTAGGTTAAAATGTACTGAAATCAAAGCAGAACATCTCAAAGCATGGCTGTTAAGAACATGACTCTCTGCAAATGCCTCCTGGAATTACAATAAGAAATTGCAAGCCCTTCTGCAAGGACACCAGTGCTTTCTGCTGTACTGACCTGGTACAAGGTTAATGTGAAGCCCAAGGTTACTCATTCTGTGTGGGGTGGGGAAGCTAATGTGTATGTAAGCTCCTTGTCTTATGTGTAACTCATGGTATCTATGCCAAAGGGACTGTAAGAGAGAGGTTTGGTGGCATGTGGGGCTTAGGGAATCTGATGTGCAAGTGCTGCCTTGGGGCCTAGTGGAGCTGCTTACAGCTGGCTATGGATTGAAGTGGTATAACTGGATGAAGATGGTCAGCGCTTCCAGGGATGTGTTGTGGCTGCCCCATCCCTGGCAGTGTTCAAGGCCAGGCTGGACACAGGGACTTGGAGCAACCAGCTCTAGTGGAAGGTGTCCCTGTGCATGGCAGGGGGTTGGAACTGGATGAGTTTTAAGGTCCCTTCGAACGCAAACTCTTTTATGAGTCTATGACTTGAAAACCTCTGTAGCATTCAGAGTTTGCTTGGGGCTTACACATTAGTACTCACTGAAGCTTTCCCTCTCCTGGCACTTCAGGGCTGGGTTTTACACTGCTGCCAGCAATGTGGTGCTGCTGGGCACCCTTGGGTTCTGTGTTCAGCTCCTGTAGCCCACAAATGAAAAGTAAACTGCATTTCTTCTCCTTTTCTCTTCCAACCTTGCTTATGGGCTGCTGCGGGAGGGTATGCTCTTTGCTCCTGGTTCAGGTCAGTGAGGTAGCTGCTGCCATCAAGGGCCAGACTTCCCTGCTATGGATGGTGGCTCCAAACCCATGTAGACACACATTCCTCTTACTGTGTGAAGGAAACAACTGGGAGAATGTTTCTTAAACAAATCCAAAGTATTTAGAGCAGTCCGTAATGACTTGTTTTGCAGTGCATCCTTAAAAGGATTGTTTGTTCATTCCTAGTGTTCCTACATATGTGTCTGCTTAGTTTTCCCATTGTCGACTGCTTTATCTCTCTTCCAGGTTTTCTGTTTCTCCTTTGTCCTGTTCCCTTCACTTTCCTGAATTAGTGCCGGATGTGTCTCCCAAGCACTCAGAAACCCTGTGGGAGAGTCGTCGTGTCCAGCTTTTGGTGTGGAGCTGACTGGGCAGTGTCCCAAACTGCTTCACAGCTACAGGAGAGATGGAGCCCGTCTCCTGCTCTGTGCCTTGCAGAGCCTGTGGCTCTTCCCTGGCTGAAGGGACTGATGTACCAAGGTGCTTTCAGCTGGCCTTGCCACCCAGAGTAGCCCTCCTGGTGTGTTTGCCTTCCACCATACAGTTGAGTGCATCTGCAAGCTGACCTTGATGCAAATGGAACTTGATAAGCTTCATTAGGAGATATTTTTGGGGCTGGTGTTTTGTTTGCTGGTTTTGCTGTTTCAGTAAACACTGACTGGTTTATTCATGCCATCCATGGTACAACTAAACCTTGGTGGGGCTGTTCATGCTGTAGTAAGGGAGTGGGAAGTGTGTTGGTAGGGAGGGGTGATAGCCTGATCCTTGCTGGTGTCAGTTCAGGCTAGTTTGAGCTGCTTTGGGAGGTATAGCATGCATAAGTGACTTATCTGTCACACTGGCCTTGGCTGGAGGTGACGCAGTGTCTGTTGGCATGGCTGGGAGGGAAGAGTCCCTGGTGTGAGCTGTGCAGCCTGCCCTCCTTCCCCTGTTCCTCTGTAGTACTGGGAAGCATGACTGGGCATACTGTTTGCTGTGCCAGGTGCAATGATGTCAGCTTACAGCTTTCCCATGGAGAAGGAATCGTGTTGTATTGTCAGCTGTGCCCTGTGCGTATGTTGTCATAAATAGATTACATCTGTGCATGTTTATCTTTCAGAGTAGGTAAAACTCTGTATGCCTTATTTCTTGGTAGAAAACCTTAACTCCTGAAACACCCTTTGGTCTCTTGACTACTTTGTTTAGAACCATTAAATACTTAATGCTAAAAATAATTGAATAAATGATGAGGTTAAAACCAGTTACTTAAATTTGCCTTGGAAGCACTGATAGTTCACTATCATCTATGTTTTTCCGTTAGAAACATCTTGTATATAGGGGTAAGAGCTGTTTGCATGGAGAAAAGAGCAGGCAATAGCCATACTCACATGCATTGGGTGGCTTCAGGCTTAAGGTACATGTAGTCTTGCATCAGCTTAAAAATAAGTAAATGACTTGCAAGTTGCTGAACTTGAGGAATTTAAGAAACTTTAATATAGAAAAGGTTCTGTTTCAAGCTGTCATTATGTAGACAGTGATCTGGTGTTGACTGTGTGCTAATACTAACACATGAAGAAAGGAGAATGAATGGAATGGTGTGTTTAGAGGCCTGTAAAGATTATTCAGACAGCCCCTCTCTTTTGTATGTATTGATGTGTCCTGTTTGCTTGCAGAGGAGTTCTTCCTCTGAGAGGAGAACTTCTGCTCAGACTGAATGCTTTTGGTGCTCAAAATGGTGAAAAGATAGAGTAGTTATTGGTAAGAAAACGTTCTTCATAGCCATCTGATGCGGCCCTGGTGAGGAGTTGGAAGAGGATGAGGGCAGCGCTCTGGAGAAGGCTGGAGCTTGCGAGGTCAATCCGCAGGTCCCCAGTGCTCAGTGCTGGAAGAGCAGTGAGATTTGTAACAAGTGTCAGAATTGGGTTTTGGTGGGTCAGTTGATCCGCCCTTCACTTGCTGTGTGAACACTAGCACATAAACCAATGTTAGGTTCAGTCTGTTGATGCGTAAATAAAAGCATATATAAGATGTAGACCGCCTGCAATTGCGTCTG
Organism: Amazona ochrocephala; assembly: GCA_039720435.1. Classification (NCBI taxonomy): domain Eukaryota; kingdom Metazoa; phylum Chordata; class Aves; order Psittaciformes; family Psittacidae; genus Amazona; species Amazona ochrocephala. The sequence continues at coordinate 4,086,601 of CM077881.1, read as the reverse complement.
TAGCAGGAGAGAAGCAGCGCAGGGCTCCATGTTTCTGATCTGGTGTATGTTAGAGGCGTATGATCAGTCTTTGCTTCTGACTTGCATAATGTATAATGATTGTTGAAGAAACGCTCTCTTAACAAGCAGTTCAGGGAACAGTGATGTTGATTACAGTTGTCCCACGTAGGAAGCTCAGTGACCTCCTTTAGATGAAGTGTTTCCTTTTGTACTCCACTCAAGTGTGAGAACAGGTTGTTAGCGGAAGCATTGCTACCTCCTTGACTCAAAGAAATCCCGAATCTGTGGGTTGTTCTTTAGATGTTTTACCTAAACAGAGGCATCTTCACACTCTTCCATTAATTTAGCAAAGAAAGTGGTGTGTTTCTCTTAGCAGGTGTATTGAAATGAATCCTCTTTAGTTTTGCATGACACAGACACACTGATGCAGTTCTGCCCTAATTTAAAAGAGTTAGCTTATTCCATTTACAGTTTGTGCCAACTAGAACACTCCAGGGCTGTCGCAAAGAGAGAAGTAAATAAAGGCAGTTGCTGGAGTGTTTTCCCTGGAAGCTTTTCTATCCGGCTGCTCTGAAGTCACTGGGGCTGTGCATAAGGCAAACAGGATTTAGTTTTCTAGATATGCTCAGAGCCTCTTGCATGTTTTCCAAGTTGAGTTAACAGCACTAAATCCTATAAATATTTACATGTTCTAAAGTATAAACTTCGTAGCACCTTAGCTGAAGTGGTTCGGTTTTAGCAGCTGTGCTAATTGTGGGCTTATTTAATATGAGCAAAGGCAACAGCGATAAATAGAATCATAGAATGGTTTGGGTTGGAAAGGACCTGAAGATTGAGTCCTAACTCCCCTGCCATGGGCAGGGATGCCTCACCCTGGACCCTGTCCCCCAGGGCTCTCTCCATCCTGGCCTTGAACACTGAACACAATGTAATAAAGATGATAGGTGTGAGGGTTGTAGCAGGAAGAGTCCAGGACCAAGATGGTACAAATAGTTGTCACTGGGGATTAATATTGGTTAAATCTGGTCTTTTGAAAGAACCTTCTTAATCTCTAGCATGTATCTTCTCATGTACACTGAGATTGCACGTTCCTGATCTCCAAGAGTTGGGCTTTAGTAGAAAAAGAAACCTTGGGTCCTGGTGCTGTGAAAGAGTATTCCAATAAGGGGAAATGCCTAAATTCCAAATGGGAACAGAGCTGAACCTGTAAACACAGAATGTGAACTTGCATTTGTTCTTGCATCTTGCATCATGAATGATGACATTCATGTCATCTCATGACTTGGGTGCAGCACTTGGCATTCTGTCACTTAAGGTGTCAGGTTAAAGTCACACATTTGTGCATCAAGCAAAGCACAGCTTGGTGGGGACACACGCAGACTGGTCTCCAGTTGCAGCGCCAAGCTGACATTTCCGGAGTCAGCTTTAAAGAAGAGCTGTTCTTGCTGTGAATTAGAAGTAGACGTAGAATCAGAGACTGGTTTGGGTTGGAAGGGACCTTAAAGCTCATCCAGTTCCAACCCCTGCCACAGACAGGGACACCTTCCACTAGAGCAGCTTGCTCCAAGCCCCTGTGTCCAACCTGGCCTTGAACACTGCCAGGGATGGGGCAGCCACAGCTTCTCTGGGCACCCTGTGCCAGCGCCTCAGCACCCTCCCAGGGAAGAGCTTCTGCCCAAGAGCTCATCTCAGTCTCCCCTGTGGCAGGTTAAAGCCATTCCCCTTGTCCTGGCCCTACAAGATCTGTGCATTTGTGTAGCTGTTGTAGCTGCTCAGAGCTGTGCTCTCACAGGCGGTTTACCTGCTGGAGCCCTCACGGCGGCTCTATGAACAATCATAAGGCAAATGCCACTCTTCCTTTTGCCATTTTAACTGTCTGCGGAATGCAGTGGGAGTCAGTGGGAATAATCCAACTGGCACAGCACTGCATCAGAACCCGATTCAGAGACAGCTCGTGGCAGTAATCAGGCACTTGTGTGTTAGGAAATGTAGTGAATTTTAACAGCAGTAAATATTTCTGTAATATTTCTTGTAAATAGTGTTTTGTTAAGCTTTATTTAAATAGACTTAATGAATTGGAGGCTCTCATTCATCTGACAGAAATCAAAGCCATTGTAGGAATGTGCCTCGTATTGTCAATAGAAGCGTATCAACACCTCATTTTGAAGCAGTGATCCTGGATTAAGGAATTGCAGGCACTTATTACGAATGCTGCATGCAGGCAAGTTTACCCCACACTTCTGGGGCAAGATTTGTGTTTCCTGGTTCATATTTCTGGCAATCTGCCTGTTCTTGCTATGGTTTTGCTCAGTGTTCACTGGAATGCACTGACTGGCACTTATGAGCTGTCAGGAATTTTCCCTGTGCTTTTGAAGCAGCTAGAATGGAGTAGATATTGGGTAGAATGGGTAAAAAGAAACTTGGTCTTTCATCACTGTGGCTGGGAGGTTTGTCATGAGCACAGAAGTGATGCTCTGGATACTGGGGTCAGAGTATTTCAGTGCAGGTTAGTACCAGTTGTAGGAGCGTGCAGCAGGTTTGCAAGAGGAAGTTTCTTAGAAGGAAATAGACTTGTAATGGGCTGTGTGCAAAAATCATGCAGAATGAGCTCTTTATGGCTTGATTTTGTGCATCATGTTATTGAGACTCAGTTACAATGTGGTTAGTGCATCCAGAGGTGAGTTTGTCTGGACTTGGTCTAAAACTTTCCTGATCTTTCCCCTTCTGGTACTCACTTGGCTGTTTGGGTTAAGGTACAGGGGATGATGTGTGCACACTGTCGCATCCTCACCCCTTCATGAGCTGTAACTGCAAGTTTGATATGTCATTTAGCACACCATCAGTGCTCTTCTCTTTTAGATAAAGTAGTGCCAACTCTGTACCTAAAATAGAATCCCAGAATGGTTTGTGTTGGAAGGGACCTTAAAGCTCATCCAGTTCCAACCCCCTGCTGCAGGCAGGCACACCTTCCACTAGAGCAGGTTGCTCCAAGCTCTGTCCATTTCGAATCTCTATTTCTTAAGTATACCAAGGAAGCATCCCATGTTTTTCTGGTTGTGTGCATTGATCTTTAGCTTGAACTTCCATCAGCAGCGTTGAAAATGTACTTTTAAAATTACAGCTTGTGTAACGCTTTTTAGTAATTAATTCTGGGACATGGGGCTTTTAGGAATGTCAAGTATTGCAAGACGTGGGAATACACTGCAGGAACTGGCAGTGCTGAGTGAGGCACATGTCTCTCATTTGGATCCTTGTTGTAGCTTGTAGTAGCTGATGCTTGAAGGCATTGCCAAACCTCACATGGCTGCCTCTCGGCATCACTCTTAGACCTCACTTGTTGCTGAGGTTTGCTTAAGAGAGGGATGATAATAAGTTGCCTTGGCACTAAAAACATAATTACAAATAGGAATTGACCGGGCACTGACTTAAGGCTGTAGTAGGAGGTACCACTGTGCAGTGCGTATTTGACAGGCTGGCTGACTTGAACTGTCACAATGATTTGGGTCCAGTCATAGAGCAGTTTGTGTTGGAAAGGACCTGAAGATCATCCAGTTCCACCTCCCTGCCGTGGGCAGGGACACATGACACTAGACCAAGTTCCCAAGGCTCTGTCCAGCCTGGCTTTGGTATGTTTGTCATTAAGATTGTCAGAAGAGAGAGGGGAATCTGTTCTTCTATCAAGATTCTTTCTTCCCTGTGAGTTCTTGGGTTTACTTACAGGTGATCTTGTGCCAAAGCTACAAAATAGCTTGTTTTAAGAGGTTGGGCTATGAGAAATTGTCTGACTTTGGCATCTATGTATACATACATGCCTGCCCAATTAATTAGCCAAGCCCAACAAGTCAGTTTGCTGCGTTTGGTTGGCTATATCATGAGCAGCCTCAGTGTTGTCCTATTGGTGTCATAAATGTGATTTTAGGGAAATAAAATGCTACACTTGGCATTCTTGTTATGGATACAGGGCATATTGACAAAACCATACCTTTTGCTTCGGAATGGTTTAGTTTCATGCAGAAGTGGGAGTGTTACTGCAGGAGCATAGCTCTGTTGATCACATCCCATTTTACGTTCCTTTGAGGCATGTTTTGGAGAGTGTTTTGGAAACAGATGGGATTTTCAGTGTTCAGTTCCCTTCACTGAGTAGCTTTTCAGCATTAGCAGCTCCTTTCTTTCAAATGAAATGTGTTTTCATCAGCGAAGTTCTAAATCTTACAGAACAAGAACTAGAACTGGACAGCCAGAACTCTTAGTCTGACAGGTTCTTTAACTCAGCTGGAGTGAATACATAAGCAGGCACTTGAGCAGAATGAGATGCTAATGCTGGAGTGGAATGGGAATGTCTTCCTGTTCAGGCAGACCAGAAACATCCATCAGGAAACTAAAGTTGTTGTCCTTGTTTTCATTCTGGCCTGGCCTGTTAGGACCTGGGAGTCCCTGATGGTAAACGGGGTAGATGTTGTATCAGGTCTACCTCAGGTACCCCCTGAGGTAGATGTTACACGGCTGATATTTGCAGTTGAGTTGGTGTTGTGGAATTTCTCTGCTTGAGAACACCACTGAAATGAATAGAATCATAGAATCATAGAATAGTAAGGGTTGGAAAGGACCTCAAGATCATCCAGTTCCAACCCCCCTGCCATGGGCAGGGACACCTCCCACTAAACCATGCCATCCAAGGCTCTGTCCAACCCAGCCTTGAACACCGCCAGGCATGGAGCATTCACAGCTTCCCTGGGCAACCCATTCCAGGGCCTCACCACCCTCACAGTAAAGAATTTCTTCCTCAGATCCAATCTAAACTTCCCCTGTTTGAGTTTGAACCCATTACCCCTTGTCCTCTCACTACAGTCCCTCATGAAGAGTCCCTCTCCAGCATCCCTGTAGGCCCACTTCAGATGCTGGAAGGCTGCTATGAGGTCTCCACGCAGCCTTCTGTTCTCCAGGCTGAGCAGCCCCAACTTTCTCATCCTGTCTTCATACGGGAGGTGCTCCAGTCCCCTGATCATCCTCGTGGCCTCCTCTGCACTTGTTCTAACAGTTCCATGTCCTTTTTATGTTGAGGACACCAGAACTGCACACAATACTCCAAGTGAGGTCTCACGAGAGTAGAGTAGAGGGGCAGGAGCACCTCCCTCGACCTGCTGGTCACGCTCCTTTTGATAATGTCACTTTTATCCATAGAGGCTTGCTAAGTAGAGCTGATAACTTTGCAGAGAAATGTCTTGCACTGATAATCCATTTCCCCCCTGTGTTTCTTCTGAAAGCCTTCTAATCTCAGTATTGAAAGTGATAGACTCTTTGGCTGAGCTAAGAATGCTTTCCTAAATCCTGGATTAACCAGCAGCCTAGAGGTTAGTGTGCTTCTCTGGCAGCTCAGGTTGTGTGGGTTTTCCTTGGTGGTTTGGGCTGGTTTTGGTGGTGATAGGGGGGTATTTTGGGGAGTCTGTTGTTTGCATCTTGGTCCTCGAACCTGAATGGGAGTGAGTGCCCTGACTGGTGCTTGCTTCTCTCCCTTCTGATCCGTTTTTGAGTCTTGGCAAGCAAATTGAGTGAAGGGTAAACTGGAGTCTCAGTTTCCAGCCTCATGGCCCCTGTTCAACTGCTGACTCTTGGCAGTTAGAGTGGTTTGGCTACAGAAAATAGTGGGGAGTTAGGAGTATTCCATTTACTTAAGGGCGGCTTTAAGATCACTTTTCTGTTTCCTCAGTTCAGCATCACGCTGTTCTCTTATGAAGCAGGTATCTGAAATAGAATCTTTATATTGAAGGAATTTCTAAATTTAGGAAGTCTTATATTGGAACTGATTTTTTTAACACCACATCTTGTTGATGGTGTATTCTGGTATTATGGTTTGTGTTGGAAGGGACCTTAAAGCTCATCCAGTTCCAACCCCCTGCCATGGGCAGGGACACCTTCCACTAGAGCAGCTTGCTCCAAGCCCCTGTGTCCAACCTGGCCTTGAACACTGCCAGGGATGGGGCAGCCACAGCTTCTCTGGGCACCCTGTGCCAGCGCCTCAGCACCCTCCCAGGGAAGAGCTTCTGCCTAATGTCTTATCTAAATCCACCCTCAAAATCTACCCAGCGGAGTAATGCATTCAGCGTGAGTGGTCTTGAGATGAAGCATGGTACAGGAGTTAGAGATTTCCAGGGTCTCTAGAAGACATTAGGGTGTTGTGCCCCGCACCGATTTACAAAGCACACATAGTGTGTGTGTAATTTCTCTTTAATTCAGTTTGAATTGAGTACCCTGAATGATACCGAAGTTCAGTTGGTAGCAGTGATGGTGAACTGAAGAGAAACTTTGTTCTGTACCTCTTCCAACACGGTTTTAAAATACATTTTGTTGAAAAAACTAATCCCAAACCCAGTATTTATTCAAAAAACCTTCTAACAGATCTATTTCTTGGCTCTAGTAGTTTGTTTTTGAGATAAGGTAATAAGGGAGATACAGAAATCAAACTGTGAATGACTGACTTTCCCTTAGTACTGCTGATCAGATGAAACTCCAGTGAGTATGTTATGCCCGGTATTTCATCAAGGGTCCTCAGCACCACTTCAGAGCTGCCTCTTTATCTGCTCTATCTTCCAACTAGTTTGGATAGTGGAAATGGTCTAGGAGGTGAGGTAAGTGTGAGTATTTCATAGTATTATGTTTTAGTAAAGAAATGGAAGTTTGTTGGTATGCAGTTATGTTCATGTGTTAGGTCTGTATTGGATTAGATAAACCGTGTTAAATAAGGTAGCTTGGTCCAGAATGGCTCACCCACCAGCTAAAATGAATTGCATTGTGTTATGTTTCCTCTTCAGGAGTTGTAGAAGGGGATTTAGCTGCTGTTGAAGCTTACAAGTCATCAGGAGGAGACATTGCCCGGCAGCTGACTGCAGATGAAGTGCGCCTCCTCAATCGTCCCTCTGCTTTCGATGTGGGCTACACGCTGGTGCATCTGGCCATACGCTTCCAGAGGCAAGACATGCTGGCAATTCTGCTCACAGAGGTGAGTTACTCTGTCCTTGTGCACATTTAGTAAGAACCTCATGTAACTGCACCATTGTTTGCAGCCAGTGACATGTAACTTTTTGTTAGAGGATAGAGCCTAATATTGTTAGAATACATGAACTGCTGCTTTGTGCCTTTGTTGATGGTTCTCCTTGAGAAGTGAGTTTAAGACTGGAGTTATGTGATGGTCTTGAGGCTGTTCAGTTTTCTCATCAATGAGCACTCTTGGCACACGTTCTGACCTTGCTGGTGGTGGAAGCGAGCTATTGTGAGGCTTCCTGTGCTTTGGGTGGGGGAGAGGAAATGCCCTGAGAGCAAAACGCCGACCTCAATGACAGTGTAGGGCTTTCTGAGTTTTGTTAATGAGTAAGTCTACCTGGTCTGTCTTCCCTTGTTTTCTTAGGAGCTTCTCTTCCAGAGAAAGCTTTGTGAAATAGCTGCGTTTTCCCGCTCGGTCCATTTTATGGTTCCTTTCTGTGATCTCTTGGTTCTTGCACATTCCATTTCCTTGTATATTTTCGTATGGTCCACTTCACTTCTGGTGGTCTTTGCCCTCTTACTGGACCCATAAGTAATTCTGTTACCTTCTTTTTGTCTGTTTTCTTCATCTTGCATTCTGGTTCCTCACTTCATCAGAGCCAGGTTTTTATTCTGCTTCCTTTCCTTTTTTTGATGCTTAATGCAGTTCTGAAAGCATTAAGAAAAGTAACATGCCCGAGAAGTGCATAAGGATGAGGGAATGCAAAGGGTCGACTAATTAAAAAGGGTAAATGAAGCAAGACAAATGTAGCTAAAGCCTTGAGAAGAGCGTATCTATTTATATATGGCTACTATCAGTAGTTTTGTGCTGTTTACATAGCTCTCTGGGTGGATGGAGTTCTACATTTAGAAACAACTTGATTTGCTGAAATAGAATATTACAGATGTTTATTTGGTTTTGTCTGTTTCTAGGAATATATCCCATATATATTACATCCATAATACATACCATTTATTAGCATGTATTTTGTAGCAGCTTAGCAGTGTTTGAGCCACGTGATGCTTTGCTTTGCTAAAATATTTACTAGTGAAAACGAGTGTATTAAAGGGTGTTCTATTACATCCAGTGTCATCCCATGTCACTTCCACTGTATCACTGAATGAATTCTTGCAGCCAGTAATGAGAAGGCTGAGTGGAGACCTCGAAGCAGCTTCCAGGATCTGAAAGGGGCCAAAAAGGATGCTGAAGAGGGACTCTTCATTAGGGACTGTAGTGACAGGACAAGGGGTGGTGGGTTTAAATGGAAAGAGGGGAAGTTCAGGTTAGATATAAGGAAGAAGCTCTTCCCTGTGAGGGTGCTGAGGCGCTGGCACAGGGTGCCCAGAGAGGCTTTGGCTGCCTCATCCCTGGCAGTGTTCAAGGCCATGTTGGATGGGGCTTGGAGCAACCTGCTTTAGTGGAAGGTGTCCCTGCCTGTGACGGGGTTGGTACTGGATGGTCCTTTCCAACCCAAATCGTTCTGTGATTAGAAGCTGGAGACACATCAGCTACATGATGAATGAGGCATTGATTCACTGACAGTCACTAAATATTTACTCTTTCCGGGTAGCAGTGTTTATCCCTCTGTTGCATTACTAACAAAAACCTGTCTGCTGCTGGTGGTGATCACCCCAAAATCTTTACATTTAACTAGAAATAATACTGAGTGCAGTAACTGTGTTGTGTTACAGGTATCCCAACATGCAGCCAAGTGCATTCCTGCCATGGTGTGTCCAGAGGTAACAGAGCAAATTCGTCGTGAAATTGCTGCATCTCTTCATCAGCGAAAGGGAGACTTTGCTTGCTATTTTCTGACTGACCTTGTAACATTTACATTACCTGCAGGTACTTGCTAAATTCTTACTACTAACAGAAGGTATTTCTTATCACCTAGCTGGGAATTGCTTGTTGTAGATGTGTACTTTGACTGTCTGGTGGTACTCTGTGTGCATAGCTTTTATTTATTATGTTTTAACAGTGTAGGTCAGATATAGTAATTGAATTTGCTTATTAATGTGTGGTATTTGTATACTTCAGCCTATATCTTATTCCTGTGAGTATCTCTTGTTCTCTTTAGACACAAAGAAGTTAAAAGCGGTGTATTTTGTGGACAGGCTGTGTTTAAGTGAAGATCCAGAGCCCAGACCTTTCTGGACTCTAATGTGACTTTTTATGTAGCTGTGTCAGCTTTCATCCTTTTGCATTTGTACCAGCCTATAGCGATAGCACTACTTGAATTCTTTTTACGTACTCTACAGTCAAGAGTCTATTAACAAAGAGCTATTAGAAGGCTTTTAATCTTCAATAGCCATTTCCTTTAATACAAATGCTACCAGTGATAAGAAAATGTGTAAATGCAATCTGTACTAATCAGAGCATTTGTATTCTTTATAAAGCAGTAGCATCGTAAGAATTGTATTTGGAACCTTTTTGGTTGAGTGTTGCCTTATCTCCTCCTCCTCAAAAAGTCTGGATAATGTTTACCACTTGTCTACCAACTCTCTGGCTGTGGTGCTCTATTCAGTCTTATTCTGCGGGTCATGTATGAGAGGCAGACAGTGTGGGTGTACAGAGTGTTTAGAGACTTAACACTTCACTGCTGTTCAGGGGAGAGAAGGGAAAGGGGCAGAAGGATTATTTCTTAACACTCAAGAGAAATGTTGCTTTCACCACAAGTGAGGAATTTTAGTGTTTAAGAGACACATCTTAAAGCACTGTGCAGCTTTTTGATGCGTGTAATAACATTTAAATAAGAGGAATAAGAATGTTCAATGGCTTCTGTGCATCAAGACGCTTAATGTATTTTTACTTTTATCACACTTAATCACCTGAACATCTTTTATAGTCAGCAGTCAGTTGGTCTTCAGACAGCATTTCCGTGTATGGAGGTATAAGTCTCATAATCCTGTTCATATACTACCTGTATGGTATAGTTAAGAACCAGTTTCCACTTTCAAATAAATGGATTGGATCCTCCCAAAGAGCCAGTGCATGGGTGCTAAGAGTGCAAACCTTCTAAATTCAGTGCTGGCCACTGAAAGCCAGTTTTAGTTGAAGAACCCCAAATCAACCATCTGAGGAAACCCACCCCACAGCCACCCTGCCTGCACCAAATAGTGCGTGTCAGTAGCAACTCATGTGTCTAAATGTGGGCTTTGCTTCTGCAAGCCCATGGGTACTGGGCATCTGAGCAGGACTGGCAGGTAGGCACTGGAATCGAGAGCTCTTGAAAACCACTTAGAGCCCAGTTATTATCCCCTAGACTGCCCAAAGGGATACTAGATGCCCCTGTTTAACTTTGATTTAATACCTTAACATTCATGTATTCAAGTTTCATGCTTGTGCTGAAGCTGGCAAAGTTTCTGTAGCAAGCTTTTACTACTTAACCTGCATTGAAATGCAGGCCATTAGCAAACCTTCAGGTGTTTGTGTTTTAGAGTGTGACTGCGTGTGATGTGTTACATGATCCAGGAATCACAAAGGAGTTGTGCCTATTACACAGTTTTCAGAGGTATAGATCCATAGTTGCAGTTTCCTCCTGTAAACGTCTTGCAGCAGTTGTCAGAAGTGGCATTTTCCATGTCATACCTCAGTAGTTTCCCCATTCCTTGTTTTCTAACCTGCAAACCATGGCCTGCAAACCACTGGGTGTTCTCTGAAATGGTCCATTGAAGTCTGCATGAAGTGCCTGAGGAAGTGGATGTTCTGTCCGAGGACAAGGCTCTTGGCAAGCTCTACCTGTCCTCCTTCCCAGGGAGGGGAAGCCATTCAGATGGGTGGTAAACTATTGCTTAGGATTGAAGCTGTCCTAAGTATAGTAGGGTTGAAAATGCTTCTTTTTCCACCTCCAAGTGGTTTTGTGCTTCCTCCTTCAGAGAACTCCATTCTTGTCCTCCATGTGCTGCGGCCATCCTTTCTTCATAAAAGGTATGACAGTCAGTCTGAGGTACAGATCTACTTCAGTGTGCTCTGTGAAGCCTGTGTTCACAAGTGATGGGTCTGAAATAACAGCAGCTTTTCAGAGGAGACATTAGGGATGATAGGGTGCAAGCTGTTGCGTAAGTTCCCCTGAGCATCAGCTGGTGATGTGTCTCTTTTATAGTAACATGAAGTGACTTTTGTATTTGCTTTCTATTTTCCAGACATTGAAGACTTGCCACCCACAGTCCAAGAGAAGCTATTTGACGAAGTACTTGATAGAGATGTTCAGAAAGGTAAGTGCTCTGAGAGCAGCTCGAAGCCCTCCTTGCTTTGCAGTAGAGATCTCTGTTACTAAAAAAACCTCAGTGTGTGTGTGTGTGGCTTTGTTGCCTCAGTTTGTTTTAAATATAGATCTGATGCTTTCAAGTTAGTCTTCACCCTGGACTTATTTTAACACTTACAGGCTATTTATGAGGCAGGGAGAACGGAGCCTGTGTAAATCGTGTTTGTAGTATAGCTTTGAATTGGAAAGATCTTTAGAGCTGTAGTTTTAAGTCACAAGCTCCTTGAAGACAACTGAACAAATCTTTCCAGTTCAGTAACAGCCATCAAACAAACGATGTGATGCTTCGCTTAAGGCTATGGCTTGGTTTTGGGGCTTTTGCCTTCTTTTCTTGACAGTATTTTGCCCAAGGGATGCCTTTAGCCATTGTAGTATTTCTGTAGTATGAAGGAAAATTTAAGTTTAATGACTGTAAATGGGTAATTTGTTGAGATTGTCATTACTCTGCTCATATTCTCTGAGACTTCAAGTGAATATAGGTTTTAAGAGAGGTTCTTGTCACGTTGCAGAGTTGGAAGAAGAATCTCCCATTATTAACTGGTCGCTGGAGCTGGGTACGCGCTTGGACAGCCGGTTATATGCACTTTGGAACCGCACTGCAGGGGACTGCCTGCTTGATTCAGTGCTGCAGGCCACGTGGGGCATCTACGACAAGGACTCAGTGCTGCGGAAGGCTCTTCACGACAGTTTACATGACTGCTCACATTGGTGAGTGATGATATGTCAGCTTTAAAGGCAGCTTCCTGCATAGCATAGGAGTTGGTAGTAACACAGTATTACAAAGGAACACCACCCCCACTGGCCAGTTTACCTCAAATGTTGAGTCACAGTGTGATTCATGTAGTAATGCAGATTTAGCTTGTTTCTAAATGAGAGCACTGGAAACTTGGACATTCTGAACTTGATGACAACAGCGTGTGATATAAGGAAGAAGTTGGACTGGGCTTGGAGAATCCTGGTCTAGTGGAAGGCGTCCCTGCCCATGGTGGGGGGCTGGAACTGGATGATCTTAAGGTCCTTTCCAAACCAAACCCTTCTATGGTTCTGCAAATAGAATTTAAACCAGAGTAAAACATTTCAAGTGTGTGCTTGTCAAGAGTGCGCTAATCCCAATTATGAAGACTGGAATTTCCTTATACTTGCAGTGTAAATCATGCACATGTCACACCTTGGGGGAAGCTTCGCAGAAGATTGGTAATAGTAGGTAGCCTTTTATTCCTGTCTAAACTTTCCAGTGTTTTCATTCCATCTGCTTAGTTACAGCTTTTTATTTGGTGTTGCTCTTTTTGTTCTTCTTCTGTCTGCTATAATAATGGCAGCAAAGCACAGAGCATTGACATTTAACTGCTGCTGTCACGTGGCCATAGAATTAAATTATTGTTCTGTAAAACAACTTTTGTTGGTGACCTTCTTTAGTCCAGTGCTGTGGTTTGCCTCTGCTGGAGGAAAAGTTCCTGGAGTTGGACCCCCAGAGGTATCCAGCAGCTCTCAAGTGTGTAAGGGGACTAAGGGAAGAGTTTGATAAGGACTAATAATGTGAGAGACAGGTGGTTTAGTTTTCTTATGTTCTTGTGCTCAAGTGAGTCCAGAGGAGGCCATGGAGATGCTGCGAGGGCTGGGGCAGCTCAGCTCTGGAGCCAGGCTGAGAGAGCTGGGCTGGGGCAGCCTGGAGAAGAGAAGGCTCCTGAAGGGGAGACCTTAGAGCAGCTCCAGTGCCTAAAGGGGCTGCAGGAGACCTGGAGAGGGGCTTTGGACAAGTGATGTAGGGACAGGCCAAGGGGAATGGCTTTAACCTGCCAGAGGGGAGATTGAGATGAGCTCTTAGGCAGAAGTTCTTCCCTGTGAGGGTGCTGAGGCGCTGGCACAGGGTGCCCAGAGAAGCTGTGGCTGCCCCATCCCTGGCAGTCTTGAAGGCCAGGTTGGACACAGGGGCTTGGAGCACCCTGCTCTGGTGCAAGGTGTCCCTGCCCGTGACAGGGGTTGGAGCTGGATGAGCTTTAAAGTCCCTTCCAACCCAAAATACTCTGTGGTTATAGTTGAAGACAAGAGAAACACTATCAGCAGATATACTAGAGAAAGAGCAAGAGGACTGGCTCTGTGTGCAGTGCAGGAGTGGCTTTTGTGGTTGCTGTCCCCAGCTACCTGCTGTTTGGAGCAAACTCCCCAAATTAGCACCAGAGCTGGATTCAGTGAAGTGGTGCTTTAGTGATAACTCTCCTGAGAATCCAAATGAATCTGTCACTATTTGAGAGCTGTTTATAGTGGAGCACGCATCTCAACCAGGCAGGAATGTCCCTGGCATCACAAGCAGGTCCCCCGCAGCCAGAACAGAAATTTATGATAGATCAGGTTCCGTTCTTTATGGTAACAAAACCAAGTGTTGTATCCAGAAACATGCTGCAAACTATGGGGATTTAAACCAGTCTTTCAGATTGCTAGTGTTAACTGTTGTTCGCTTGCTGCTGTATCTAACATAGCCCTCATTATTTAGAGTGTATTAAATCTAGGTAAGCTTTTTAGTTCATGATCTAGACAGATTTGCATTTTACTCTGAATTTACTTAACCTTTATCCTTGTTGGTAGCACAGGGCTTTTTTTAACAGATTAATTTGTTCCTGTATAGTTGTTTGGATACAGTTGCCTGCCACCAGTCTGGCTGATCTTATTTGCTGGCTTGCTTATAGAGCTACATCCTTTGTAGGATCTGCTCTGTCTGCCGAGGCTGTTAGTGATGGGAGTACTTGAAGAATCAGCTGACATGGTGGTGACACCAAGATCAGACTGGAGTCAATTCCTTTCAAAAAGTCCAGGTTGAGGGTGTGAGAGGTTTGTAAGTTCTGTTGTAAGTTCATAGATTCAGAGAATCCCAGACTGGTTTGTGTTGGAAGGGAGCTTAAAGCTCATCCAGTTCCAACCCCTGCCACGGGCAGGGACACCTCCCACTAGAGCAGGTTGCTCCAAGCCCCTGTGTCCAATCTGGCCTTGAGCACTGCCAGGGATGGGACATTGATCATCCTGTGCATCTTGTACTTGCTGTATAGATTCCATGTTGGATGATCCATTTACTTTTAATTTTGTGGGCTTGGACATGTAGCAGATAGGAAGAGATATTATCATCACTGGCTTTAATCATAGGTGTTGAAGGAGTAGGCTCTTAAATGCAGTCGGTAGTCTCAATAGCAGTATGCTCTGACTTTCATCTAATGAAATTGATCTTCAGAGCCTTCACAAGACACTTAAGAATGGGTATTTTTATAGTCAGACACGGGACATTCATGTACCTCGTTTGGCTGCTTCTTGTTCTGTTTGTTTAGATGCTGAACGAAGGAGAATCTGTTTTCTAGAGACATTCCAGTGTCTGGTACCGGAGGAAGCTCAGTGGTGCAGTTCCCAGGGGCTCTGGCCTGTGGAGCCTTTTCCACTCACATTTGAAATCACTACAGTACTTTAGTTTATGCATAAGTGTGTTCGTTGCCCCTTTTTGTATTCCACCATTAGGTTCTGGGGGAGAACAGGCACATGCCCCAAGCTGGCTTTCAGATTTTCCATTTTCTTCATTACAGATGTATTCAGTTCACTTGTGTTAAACCAAAAACTCTATTTTAAATGAGATTAAAATCCTGAGCTGTGACTTGTGTCTGCAAGGCCATGAACATCTGTAGATAACTGTGTCTGTGGCTGACTAACTCAAAGAAGAAACTTCTTTCGGATGTTTTCTCAGTAGTTCTTTTGGGCTTTTTGTTCAGTTATTCCATTGTCTCTTCCTTTTTCCCTTGTGTGCTCTTGCTGTGTCCTCCTTTTAGGAGACCTGATGCTTGATTCATTTAGCACAAGGTGTTTGCTTAGAGATTTCTTGGGGGAAACAGGCAAGATAACTCTCAGCTGCAAAGAGGGAAGCAGTTGATGTGTTTGGCTAGGAACTGGAATGTGGATCCAGAAGATTCCCTGTGGATTAACTACAGTGAGTGAGCACATATAGACCTGTCAAAATGTCTTACTAATGGGTCTTTTAAGCCGTGCAGAGGTTTGAGTTCTGCTTGGGAAAGCCAACCTGGTTGGTGATGGTTGTTCCATGTGCCAGGGTTTTAGGATGATAATATCTTTACTGAAAGCAGAGGAAAGGTTTTTTCCACACACACTCCCTGGTTGTTAATTTTGTCAGATTTTAATTGAATGAGTTCATTTCAATGACTTTTTTAATAAGCTGAACTTCAGAATGATTTCTTTGTGTTCACACTAAAAGGCCATTGTTTGCCAGTTGGCTTAGCACTCTTCACTAAATCCATGTTCCCAATGTGAAGCTGTGGCCTTTCCATAGTGTGGTGATCAGCCTGAGTTTAAAACTCCAGAAAGCTGGAAGCTGTTTTTTAATGTGTAGGTTATTTTTCTTTGGAATTGATTAAGAAATATAAAACATTGGGACTAAGCTACTGTACAGAAATCATAATTTTAACTGAAATATAGAAATCCTGTGACTTTAATCAGTGTAAACTTGATCAATCCCATTTGCTATATTGATTATCTATGCTACTTTATAGCTATTCCATATGATGTGAAACAACCATACTCTTTGCTCCAAAACCTGATATAAACCATCTTCTGCCTCTAAACCAGGTTTGAAGTTGATAGAATCATAGAATGCTTTGGGTTGGAAAGGACCTTAAGATCATTCAGTTCCAAACCGCTGCCATGGGCAGGGGCGCCTCACACTAGACCATGTCGCTCAAGGCTCTGTCCGACCTGGCCTTGAGCACTGCCAGGAATGGAGCATTTACATGAAAACCTTGGAGTGAACTGGCTCATGATATGGTCAACAATAGAAAATGTGTACTGTTTGTGTGAGAAGAATAAGCAGTTCCTCTTATGTGAAATAGAACATGTGAGATACGTTCCCCGTACATCAACACTTACATAAGCCTAAATAAGGCTTCAGAAGACGTATTACAAGGAGTATCAAACTAGCCAGAAGCCTGTTAGGAGCTGGCATCTATTGCAGCATGTTTGCTGTAGGTATTGTGATCCCAAGTGATTTCTGCAATGAGAATTACCAAGTGGAGTCTCCTGAAGGTGAAAACCAAACCAAAATCCAGTTTTCCTGACATATACGCCCTCTTTCTTCCCTCTTCTTTCTAGACTTGGGATAAAGGATTCCAAGGGTTGAGTATTGCTATCGCATGTATATGGTGACTGAGTAAATATTTTTGTCTTTACCATTTTTCTCTCTGCCTGACATTTCAGGTTCTACACACGCTGGAAAGAGTGGGAATCGTGGTATTCCCAAAGCTTTGGTTTACATTTCTCATTGCGAGAGGAGCAGTGGCAGGAAGATTGGGCATTCATACTCTCTCTTGCGAGTCAGGTAAGAAAACTGCTTCAGAAGATAGCTGGTAGATGGGCTATTTCAATCTCTGAAGAGAAATTCCAACAGCTTGAATTGTTCTTCATGTAATAAGGAAGGGAAGCATTCCTCTTAAGCCAGCAATGTTAAAGCATCATTGGGTAGACTCTTCTGCCCAGGTGGAAAGCTTCTTTTAAAATCCTAATTTTGGAGCTTACCATTAAGCAGTACAGCACAAAGTATGGGTCTTCTGGTATCAGTATAGAATAAACAGATACACAGTTGTCTGTTTTGTGCCTTATCCTAGTTCCTACTACACTTACCTCCTAGAACATTCCTCCAAATCTAGGCTTGCACTGCTTAAACTTCAGCAAGCTCCTATAATTCCTTTCCAAAAGGAGATTTGCATTCCTATAAGCTTCCAAATGTTGGGATATTTTTAGTCCTCTTTTTAAGTATAACCATGATTTTACTGTTTTTCTTGTGATTGGTTTTGAGTGTGCTCTTTCCCTGTCATCAAAAGGTATTTCCCTTAACCGGTCCTCAGATGAGTGAATTACTGTTATCTTTGCTCTTGCATTACGTAGAGTTTCACTTCTAACTGTGGAATTAATATGTTAGATTGAATCTGGGCAATGGGGCAAATAATAATTACTGACACATTAAGTTCGTGTGCAAGCTGCAATGTTTTTGCTTATTTCCAACTGATATGTAATAGTCTTCCAGTCTTTCATCTGCATCACTCTTAAAAGCATTTTCTATCTCAAATTGGAGCCTGTATTTCAAAGTAGAAGCCAAGTTCTGTTTCAAGGAATGTCTTTTCTTTGCTTCAGCCTGGAGCGAGTTTGGAGCAGACACACATTTTTGTACTTGCACATATTCTTAGAAGACCAATTATAGTTTATGGAGTAAAATACTATAAGAGTTTCCGAGGAGAAACATTAGGATATACCCGCTTTCAAGGTAAGCCTTTTGGTTTCAAATTCCCCTTTAAAACGGCTATAAATCATAAAGGAACTGGAAAGGAGAGTGGCATTAAGCAAATGAGCGGAACAGGATGGGATTCTGTTGCAGATAATATTCATTAGCTATTAAAGAACAAAACAGTCCCTTCAGACTTGCAGGTTTTCATTGCATAGTGGGAATGCTGCCTGTAGGCAGAGTAAAAATGTGTTTTGACTTCTACTCAACATGCCATGAGTCTGTAATTTATATAAAATGCTGTGATTGTGAAAACATATCAGAAGTTGTCTGCTGTAAGACACAAGAGCTGTGAGTGGAATTTGAAATTCCATTCTGTTGTGGTACTAATGGCTGTAAACGTTCATGGCAGGGGGTTGGAGCTGGATGATTTTAAGGTCATTTCCAACACAAACTGTTCTGTGATTGTATGATTTTGGAAACTGCACTGCGTTTAGCATTTCCTGGAGGAGGCTCATAAAGCAGGGAATGAGGCAGGCAGAAGGAGTTTGCACTGACAGCTTTCTCACCAGAGAGATGGTGGTACCCGCTGGGTGTCGTTTCCAAGATAAAGGGCAATGTCTCAGTGCTCTGGGATGCACTGTGGGCGGTGGTGAAGTGGCTCTTAAGAGCAGTGAAAAGTAGCCACCCTTAAAACAAGGGGCGAGAAGGTAAAGTAGGGTAGAGAATGATAAAGATGAAGGGGTTTTTGGTAGTTAATTAAAGTAACAGATAGCAAATTGAAGGTATGCCATCGAGGCTGAAAAGGGGGGAATTATGTTCATAAATGCTCTAGCAACAGTTACATGAGGTAAAATAATAGGTAACTTAGTTAGGAGAGACCTTTGACAAAGGCATATAGTGATAGAACAAGGGGAATGGCTTTAACCTGCCTCAGGGGAGATTGAGATGAGCTCTTAGGCAGAAGCTCTTCCCTGGGAGGGTGCTGAGGCGCTGGCACAGGGTGCCCAGAGAAGCTGTGGCTGCCCCATCCCTGGCAGTGTTCAAGGCCAGGTTGGACACAGGGGCTTGGAGCACCCTGCTCTAGTGGAAGGTGTCCCTACCCATGGCAGGGGTTGGAACTGGATGAGCTTTAAGCTCCCTTCCAACACAAACCATCGTAAGGTTCTACATAAATCTCACTTTGTGCAAAAAGAAAGTGAATTCCATGATGTAATTAAAATGAAGTCTTGAAAATTTATGTGTTCCAGTAGTTCACACTTTACAGTAAGTGTGAGAAATACTGACCTATTTCTGAAGTAGTACTGTAGTTTTGCATAGCTCGATCAGGTTCTTTGTGACCATTTCTCCTCCTAGTTTTCTGGGCAAGCAGCCCAGCTATCCATAACATAAATATGAAGATGTTTGGCTAGCTCAGTCCGGTTTTCCTTAAATATATGTTTGTAGATTTCTGAAGATGTGTGTTCTGTTGTGCGTGGTAAATACGTGTTTGGGTGACTTTACTCTGTATATGATGCTTGAACCCCCACCTGTGTCCTGGGCTGCACCCCTAGAGCGTGAGCAGCAGTTGAGAGAGGGGATTCTCCCTTTCTGCTGTGCTCTGGGGAGACCCCCCTGCAGTCCTGATCCAGCTCTGGGGGAGCAGCACAAGAGGGATGTGGAGCTGTTGGAGTGAGGCCAGAGGAGGCCATGGAGATGCTGCGAGGGCTGGAGCAGCTCTGCTCTGGAGCCAGGCTGAGAGAGCTGGGCTGGGGCAGGCTGGAGAAGAGAAGGCTCCTGAAGGGGAGACCTTAGAGCAGCTCCAGTGCCTAAAGGGGCTACAGGTGTGTTATAGGGTGTTTGGGTGCTTGCTTTGCCCACAGTTCATCTTCCTGGCTTTGAGTATTATCTGTTTGATGACTGTCCTACAGTTGTTTTCACCAGTACATCACTGTTGATTTACACATTAGTAGAGGTCTTCATGAAACATCTGTTTTTCTGGTGTTAAAAAAGCATGCTGACTTTGGAAGGAGGCAAACCCATAATGTACCGAAGAGAAGCTGTTTGGCTTGAAGTTTTGTCACTGCCCCAAGCTTGTATGTGAGGAAACGAAATACTTTGTTACAGAGTGTAAGAATTTGGTAGGTTTTGTAGTTACACGTGACAGTTTTCTTCTATTTGAGCTGATAAAAGGGTAGGCTGGGAAAGAACAGTTAATCATGTGATATAGATCTGACACTTCAAGTTTGCGTTGCTTTTGATTCAGAGGCTGAGTGGTTGTGAAATGGTTTTATTTCATAGATTGGGCTTTGAGGCTGACAAGTGTTACATGGCCTAAATATGCTGGGATTGTTTCCTTGCTCTGTGAACCAGAAGGTAACCGGGTGTCTGGAACAACGTTTTGCTGGATGTGGGTTTCCAGGAATTCAGCCTGACAAGTATTTGACTTGTGATTGCTTGTCACAGGCTGCACCCATCCCTCCACGGGAACACACACCACTGTGAGCAGGTGAACCAAGGAGGCCTGTGTCACATTACCTGCAGTTACTCCTACCCCTGTCCAGCCACATTCTTGTGGTTAATGTTGTGCTAATTATACGGTAGCAGAAGAGCTGAAACCAGACAGCCACCAGACTCGGAGTAGTGTGTGCTGCCAAGACAAGTCTACTGTAAATAGTCCAAGACTTGCTGTTCTGGGCTTGTGTGTGAGCTTTGCTTAGCACGTGCCCCTTAGTGAAACTTGGATGAGTGCTTGGTCTTCTTTGGCTTGCACCCTGCCACTGTTTAAGATCACACTGACCAAAAAAGAAAGAGGAAAGAGAGACTGTGGGTTCTTGGGCTGGTTCAGCCTGGAGAAGAGAAGGCTCCTTAAGGGGAGACCTTAGAGCAGCTCCAGTGCCTAAAGGGGCTGCAGGAGACCTGGAGAGGGGCTTTGGCCAAGGGCCTGTAGGGACAGGACAAGGGGAATGGCTTTAACCTGCCAGAGGGGAGACTGAGATGAGCTCTTAGGCACAAGTTCTTCCCTATGAGGGTGCTGAGGTGCTGGCACAGGGTGCCCAGAGAAGCTGTGGCTGCCCCATCCCTGGCAGTGTTCAAGGCCAGGTTGGACACAGGGGCTTGGAGCACCCTGCTCTATGGAAGGTGTCCCTGCCCGTGGCAGGGGTTGGAACTGGATGAGCTTTAAGGTCCCTTCCAACCCAAACCAGGCTGGGATTTTGTGATTGTAACTGTTTGAAGAGGAGGGATAAGTGGTCATTTTGAGGGTGCTGATGCCTTCGGTTCTGAAAGGCCCCAGTAAGCTAACAAATGTGTATATAGAAAGCACAGTCATATTTAAATGAAGCATATAGTATAAATGGATTTGTTTCCAACCCTTGCTGCTTGATTGTTTTGCTGATGCTAAAGATGGGAAAAATGTTTATGAAGTTGCTTCTCCGAGTGTGCCTGCAGAACGAATGGCCAGGAACTGAGACAGTTTTCATTGCATTTGACTATTAGTATGTTATTTTCAGTGTGACTTTGCATTTTGACCAGATGTTTTGTCCTTTCCCTAAACATAAAGGCTTGAAATGTTCCAGTTAACACTTACCCCTTCTGCATCTTATGTTTAGCATTGGGTTACAGTGAGATGTCACTGTAATAGGGATGGGAGGAAGAGAGCACTGAGAAGGTATGAAATGGGTTTGTTCTTACATCTGGATGGTGTAAAAACTTGTGTGAACCTTAATGTGAAAGAAACCGGCTTTTAGGTGTTCCTTGATTACCAGTTCAAGAATAGGGGAGAACAGGGACAAGTACTTATCAGTACCCCCCCCCCCCAATTTCTGTTGCAGCAAAAGAAGTTCTAAACTTAAACCCCAAACCACCCCCCCTGCTTGAGATTTCCATTTTAGCGCTGCCCTTCCATCTCCATGGATGCTGGAGGAGAAGTGAAGTGCCTTGTTTTGCTGCAGTGCCTGTTCCCAACTTGCTGGCAGCAGCTGTACGAGGAGAGGTTGCTATGCTACATGTGCACTTAAGTTTATGCGTGGCTATTTTTAAGCTGTCACAAGGTAAGGACTGCTCCTGCTGAAGTTGTCTTGCAGCAGAACACACCAAGAACTAGTTCTGTTCCTAGAAGAAAGGATTGGGAGTTACGAGACTTCATGTGAATTACTGTCTTTACTGCTGAAAATGAGGAGAAAACCTGCAGTTTCTTCCAGAGTCAGTGACATCAATGATCTGAGTAAAACAGGCTCAGCTTTTGTTGTGTTCTTCAGTTATCTGTGGAGGCTGGAGATGAGAATTGATGTGGCTTAATTTAATCTGTGAATACAATGTTTGTGAGAAGTCCTGTTGTCTCTGGGATGAGTTACATGCTTAGAGGCTGAATAGCATTCAGTGCAGTAACTTATTTTAATAAGTTTTGTAAGCAGATGGTGGAATTTGTGTTCTGGTAAAAATAGACATCTGCCTGAGCTTTCATTTCTGTGATCCACAATCTCATTCCTTCTTCATTATACATCTTTCTTTTTAAGAAGGGTTGCCAAATATAAGACTGCTTTTCTAACCTTGTGTTTTGTTCATCACTACTACAGACCAGATTTTAGGGGAATGGGGTATTGGTTGGAATTGTAATGGCTTTGATGTCTATTCTTATACAGTTGTGGAGATACTTTACTAATCGCATGTTAACCTCATA
The DNA here is from genome assembly GCA_039720435.1 of Amazona ochrocephala. Lineage (NCBI taxonomy): Eukaryota > Metazoa > Chordata > Aves > Psittaciformes > Psittacidae > Amazona > Amazona ochrocephala. The sequence goes on along the minus strand of CM077881.1, from coordinate 4,064,400 downwards.
ATAACGAGCTGTACTATAAAGTGTGACCTGTACGAGTGTCGAGCAAACCAAGTATGTTTTAAATCCCAGACTGGTTTGTGTTGGAAGGGACCTTAAAGCTCTTCCAGTTCCAACCCCCTGCCACGGGCAGGGACACCTTCCATAGAGCAGGGTGCTCCAAGCCCCTGTGTCCAACCTGGCCTTGAACACTGCCAGGGATGGGGCAGCCACAGCTTCTCTGGGCACCCTGTGCCAGCGCCTCAGCACCCTCACAGGGAAGAGCTTCTGCCTAAGAGCTCATCTCAGTCTCCCCTCTGGCAGGTTAAAGCCATTCCCCTTGTCCTGTCCCTACAGGCCCTTGTCCAAAGCCCCTCTCCAGGTTTCCTGCAGCCCCTTTAGGCACTGGAGCTGCTCTAAGGTCTCCCCTTCAGGAGCCTTCTCTTCTCCAGGCTGCCCCAGCCCAGCTCTCTCAGCCTGGCTCCAGAGCAGAGCTGCTCCAGCCCTCGCAGCATCTCCATGGCCTCCTCTGCACTCACTCGAGCAGGTCCATGTCCCTCTCGTGTTAGGGCCCCCCAGGTGTTTGTAACTTTCTGCCTTTAGCCGAAAACAAAAGTTCTGTATGAAAATTGCTCACTATTGAATGCTGCAGTTCTGAATCTCACCCTTTCTTTCAATTTCTTGTAGGTGTGTATTTGCCTTTGTTATGGGAACAGAGTTTTTGTTGGAAAAGTCCTATTGCTCTGGGCTACACAAGGGGCCATTTCTCTGCTCTGGTTGCCATGGAGAACGATGGTTATGGCAATCGTGGTGCTGGTGCTAACTTGAACACTGACGATGACGTTACTGTTACTTTTCTACCCTTGGTGGACAGCGAGAGGAAATTATTGCACATTCACTTCCTTTCTGCTCAAGAGGTAAGAAGTAACCTTGGAAGTACCACAGGAAGTACCGTAGGGGTCGGTAGCTTTTGTCATGGGCACTTATGAAGCTGTGGCCTTAGCAATGTCTGTTACCCCATAGGGCTCTGCAGTTCAGAGAACTACAGGGAGTGTATGGTTCTGTTTCTTTGATACTTCCCCATCATTTGAGGGGATTCTGAAAGATATTTCCCACCAATTTGCTTATTTATAGCTCTGTAAATTGAGTGTAACTTCACTGCATGTGAATGCGAGTGAAGAGGACCCAGAAATAAGGATTCTCTCACTAATATGAGACTAAAATAGACTTTTTTTTCCTTAAAAGGATGCAGCACAAATATAGGCCAGTAGTTACAGCCTGTTCTACCTCCTTCTAATGCAGCTCAACTAATTTCTTCTTTAATAACTATAAGGGCAGTGAACCACTTCAGTGAAGTGTGTGCGTGGAGGAAGAGAGGGTTGGAAAACTTCAAGTTATTGCACTATCCTGTAGTGAAAGGAGAAAAAAATATGGAGTTTATGTGTATAGAGGGGTATTTTTTAGCAATTCCGAGATTTGCTATGGCTTACAAGAGGGAGGCTTTCATGTCAAGAACAGTTAGGCTCCCAAAACTGTTTTGTAAAGCCAGGAGGCTTTTAGGACTTACCCTCTTATGGTGCCTACCATAAATAATTAGCTGAAATATAGGAAGGCTGTCTTGGAAACACACTGTGAAGCCTTTAGAAGGGAAGAAAAGCTGGAGAACATGTGCAGAACCTTCACATTTTGGTTAAAACACAGTGAGCATCAGTGTTTGGCTCTGACTCTTGGCTGCAGTGGTTTGCTAAGCCTCGAAAAGGAGCCACATTGCTCCCCTTGGCGTGGGTATGTCAGAGTGTCGCGGGTGGCTCACTTGAAGTTGTTGATGTTTCAAGCCTCAATCTATTTTCTCTCCCCCAAAGATAGGGAATGAGGAGCAGCAGGAAAAGCTGCTTCGGGAATGGCTGGACTGCTGTGTGACAGAAGGAGGGGTCCTCGTGGCAATGCAGAAAAGCTCTCGCAGGCGCAATCATCCACTGGTCACCCAGATGGTAGAGAAGTGGCTCGATCGCTACCGACAGATCCGCCCGTGTACATCCCTTTCCGATGGTGAGGAAGATGAGGATGATGATGATGAATGAAGAAATGGAACAGAAAATGACCAGCACAGGGTGTCTGAGCCGGAGTTAGCATTGTGCTCTAGCAGTTTGTTGTGGAACGACCCCATTCTAGGGGAAAAGTGCTGGAAAGGATTTTTCTAACCAGCATGGAGAGAGTCTAAAGCTCATCTGCTGCGTGAAGAGAGCAAAATGGGCTGGACTACAGTTTGTATAGAAACAAAAGGAAACAAAACCCACCTAATTTTATTATCAAGATGGAAAAGAAAGAAACCTTTTTCTTTCTGATTGTAAATCTGTCTATAAATGTCCCGCATGTGGTTGTGTAAGAGGTTGTGTAATAGGAAGAGTTATACCAGCATCTTAATTATTGCGACGAAATCGTGCAAAGAAGGGCACTTAGGAAAGCACATGGTATAGATGGATCTCTTCCTTCCGAGGTTCTTTTGCAGTAGAACTTGGTTTTCTGCATCACCTTTTAGCTACTCTGACCCACTTCCTTTGCCAGGCCCTTTGATGTGGAATCTCACTCATGCCCAGGTCAGACAGTGAGGTTTTCTCTTTTTGGTTTGCACAAAATCTCCACAGCAAGTCATAAGCAAAAATCCATTCATTACTTTACTAATCCCTTAGTTACTGCTGTGCCCATATAATAAAACTCTACGGAACAAACTGGAAGAGAAGCTAAATTTTTCCTTGAGTGAAATGATTTGTCTCCTGAAAAAGGTTTTGTTTTGGGTTTCTTTTTTCTTTGCTTTTATTTTTAACTTCTAATAGTGAATAAGTTCCTTTCAGTATACATAAGAATATTTATTCAGAGAAGTGACCTAAAATACGGGGATTTGATTCCAGTGAGCATACACTAAACATAAATATGTGAAATTGGAGAACTCGGACACGATTTGAGTTTCATGTTGCCAGAACTCCATCTTGCTGCGATACAAACTCTCATTTAATCATTTCTTCATTCACCAACATAGACATTGCTGCAAATGAAAGAACACCTTCTAAAGGGTTACTCCTTGGTCAGGAAATGTAGTGATGAGAACATACTTGGCAGTTCTGATTAAAAAGAAGAATCTATGCTAAAAAGTTGTTTTTAAAAGCACTGTGTTATATATTTCTCAGCCTGTAAACCTGGGAATTTCTTGCATGTTGATTGATGTGGCCATACTTAAACTTCTGTAAGTTCCTAAGACTGTAAGTTCAGAGTATATTCTCCAAGTAGAAATTTTATTATATTTGATAACTTTAGCCATGTAACCTGTAATGGATAAAGTTGATCTAAAAATCTCACTTCCAACACTAAAGGTTAATGCCAGTTTTTACCTAGTGCAATTCAGGTTGGCTTGAAAAGCACTTTGGATGGTGTGGGGTTGACTAAGGAATTTTGCCGTAGCTGAGATTTGTTTTCGAATTTGGAAAGAAGCCCCATAGCACCTATTTTTATGTAGTTCAAAGCTATGGAAACCCTGAGGAACTTGCTGCTTTTTCTTCCAAATGCTGCTTAGATGGTGTTGAAATGTGCACAACTCGGACAGAAACTTGGTGACGACACCGAAAGTACAGAGATAATGAAGTACTGTATTAACTTTGCAGTTGTCCCATCACAGATTCCCTTTTGGTTTATGATGAAATGTCTTCACCTCTTTTATTTTTTGGCCATTAGATCTCCTCTGATGGGTGCATGCACAGGTTTTCAGGTCGAAGAATGCATGCTTATCTGCGATGTACGTGTGATCTACCCTAGCTGAACAGAACCGCAGATACTGAAGAGGTTCCTCACCAGCTTATGGTCCTGTTTGAAGTTTGCTTTCCAAATTGGTTATATTTTTATTTCATCCCTTTTCTTCCCTTGCAGTGAAATCCCTTTACACTTTGTCTAGCTGAGGATGCAGAGTTTCTGTCAGGGGAGCTGAACATGGAGTAAGCTAGGATGAGAATTCACGTGATCTGAGCTGATGGTGGTGTGGCACAGCCCATTGCAAGGCAGTGGAGGTCCTTCTAGCTTAGGACTTAAGCACATCAGCTTTAGTTCTTACTCAACACCCAGATCACTGCGAATTCAGATCTGAGCTTACCCAGGAGCAGCTTCCCTGTGCAGACCATTTGAATGGACAGCAGGAGCAGCTCCTGCCTTCAGTAGGCTCCTTTGAGGGGTGTGCAGAACGCTGTGCAGCGTTAGCATCCCACCCCCTTTGCTTTCTGTAGTACTGTTCTGTTGAAGGAAGTGGAGCTTCCTTGTAACATGGGGAGAACAACCAATGTGAAAGCCTACCTTGAGCCAGTTCGATGAGCACACTTCTCCTTACCTCCTGTTGCTGTGTGTGGGCAGCTGTGTTGTGGCCCAGCCATACCCGTCCCCATCCAACACTGTACCAAGCAGAAGTTCACCGTGCAGCCAGTCCAGCTCTATCTGAAAGCATGCACCACGCTCACCTAGTTCTGGTCTGAGAGGACAAGTCCTGGTACTTCAGAGCTCTTGGCTTCCTTGATCATTATTGTTTTGTTCTGATGTGCTGTAAAATGGTATGTTCAGGTTTAACACGCTTCACAGGCCATTTCAGGACTGGTGAAGTGTCTTTTACAGAATCAAAGTAATCCAAACCTCATGTACCTGTAGATTAAAGAGATGCAAACCCCTGCTTTGTGCTAGCACGGTCGTCGGTGTACATTAATGGGTTCTCTCCTTGAATTACAGACTTGAGGGGTAGTAGATACCAAGATTAATTTGCAGATGCTACCTTGCAGCTTGCTGGCAAGTTCTGCTCTCTCAGCCAAGTAGGTACTCATCAAATTGGGTTCCTCAGTGTTACTTTCCTCATGCAATTGCACATGCTTTCCTAGCACAGGACTCGGCTTTTCATTGCTACCTCCTTTACAGCTGGTTGATATTCTTTTCCCTGGTTTTATTTACTAATTCCTCAGTGGAAATCCCTGTATTTCTTTTGGTTTTAATCTATTAAAATTCAGTAATTCTGATTCTTCCACGATGCTGCTGCATGGCTTATGGCAAATGTTACTAGATCGTCTTTACTCCATTAACAAAATGGGTTTGTGTGCATGTGGAGACCCTTAGTAAGTGCTGCTTTTCCTTTTCTCCACTTTTCACAGAATCCCAGCCTGGTTTGTGTTGGAAGGGACCTTAAAGGTCACACAGCTCCAACCCCCTGCCACAGGCAGGGACACCTTCCACTAGAGCAGCTTGCTCCAAGCCCCTGTGTCCAACCTGGCCTTCAACACTGCCAGGGATGGGGCAGCCACAGCTTCTCTGGGCACCCTGTGTCAGTGCCTCAGCACCCTCACAGGGAAGAGCTTCTGCCTAAGAGCTCATCTCCGTCTCCCCTCTGGCAGGTTAAACCTAAATCAAAGTACCAGAGCTGGTTTAAAACAGCCCTAACACTTAACATCAGTTGAACTTTGTCCTCTTGGGTTTCACTCTCATTTCAGCATTTCCCAAACCCCTTCTCTGTAACTAACCTGTTGTGTCCTCGGGATGTCTTGTGTTGTTCATAGATCATCACTGCTGTGCTGTTCATCACTGACAAAGTGGTCACTCATCTGTAGAAGGTGACCTCATTTTTAGCGTGTGAAGCTGGTACCTAGTTTTCAGTTTAATTTAAAGCAAACAGAATACACAGTTTTGTGTCCTGGACCTCCTTGGCTTCAGTATTTTTTCAGTCTCATCTAGCTCCACGTGTGCTGGCACTGATGCAATGTGGAATCAAAAGAGCTGGTATTTCTGTAGCAAGGCTCAAAGCCTCGGCACCTCTTGGGCATGTTTTCGGCTTGGTTCCCTTGTGCTTTAATGCTTCATTTCTTGAGTACACACACAAAATGCTGTTTGGGGCATAGCTGCTTTTATACCTTAACAGAAACCATCTGAGCTGTTTTCCACCGAGGCTGTGATTAATATCAAGTATTCACAGATTAGAACTTCTCAGCTTATGAACAGCACCACCTGAATGTCAAGATAAGAAACCGAAGTCCCTCAGGAGCAGCTTTACAACCAACCTTCACCCACAAGCTTGACCCAAGTACCTGTGGCACTTCTGGAAGCCAAGGGCCATCATCACCTTCTGTTGCCCATGCTTGTGAACACTGAAGTTACTGAAGGAGGACTTACCTGCTCTGTATTGGCTCCAGAGGAGGGCGCAGCACAACCAGAGCTCCGACCTCTCGGAAATGATAGGAATTTTATCACTTTTTTTATTGAAAACTGCACTGACCGCTAAATGTCCACCTTTACAAGAAACAAATACAGGAACGGTAACACACTAAAACAAAACATACTGCTGATAGCCATCGGGTTGTGTGGTTTCTTTTCTGGTTGCTCGGGACAGCTTCAGGTATTTTGTTATGTCACAGAAACAGGAATGTACCCATACAAAGGCTCAACATTGGCCATCTCTTAAAAACAAAAAGGCGATGCTTCACAAAAGACTATGAGTATAACATGTAGCTAAGTTGATACAAATCTAAGAGGATTTGTTAAAATCAGTCACATCTAATAGCACGTGGTCGAAGTGTTCTTGTATAAAATAGCACGTGAAGAAAAGAAGACTTTTTTCACCCATGTCTAAAAAAGGGGGGGTTTGTTCAGAGACAGTCTGACAAGTTACCATAAAAAGTGTTTCCTGAGACATAAGGAAATGCAACATTATTCTTGAGCCCTTTCCAGCTCAAGACTTCATTTTTTTTTCTTTCCACTTGATAAAATAGCTGCAGATTTAAAACTGAGAAAATATATTTGAGTACAAATAGTGTGAAACTTAATACTTTTTTTTTTTTTTCCTTTTTTTTACTCTTTTTTTTGTCTTGCATCATTGCAGGGCAGAGGCGGATGCACAGCTGCTTTATTCAGTGTATCGGGCAGAGGAGGGACTGGTAGTTGTGTTGGGTTCTTCCTTTAGCTTAGCAGGGCAGTCAGTGGCCGTTCCCTCTCTGCCCTCCTCATCCCATGGATCCCAGCTTAAGCCTGGCAGGAGAACTTCCATTACTGGCCCTATGATTATTAGGATGTTTTTCCTCTAAGCCAGGCCTAATGCCTCCTGTTGGAAGAGGTAACCAGATCCAGGAGTAAGGAAAGGGCTGAAGCCACATCCACGTTAACTCCGTAGTGATGGCTTAACGCAGCGGTTTGAACACTGGTGTAGAAGCTCTGCCCTTCCCAATGAATTAAAGGTGGGGGGGGAAAGAATCTCTCTTTATTCATGTGATTGATGCACAGATGAAGGAAACTGAACACACAAGAACAGAAGTTGCTCATTCATGGATCACACATCCGAGTTTTCAGCGCTTCAGTTGAGGTGACTTCTTCAGGCCTTCCTATTGACCGCTGTTGCTTTGTGGGGAACAGGGAACATCAATGATGCGTCTGTCCAAAAGGAACGTTACAAATCTCGTATCAAATGCTTCCTTTAGTCCGTGTATAACTTCTTTTCCAACGTCTCTTGGTCCTAAGTTTATGGAGTGCTTTTTAAATTAGCTGCTATTGCTCGTTGGGATGTTCCCTGTTGTCCCCGTGTTTTGTGGGCTGGTTCGGAGATGGCGCTTGGGAAGGATGTGCCACTGTGGGGAGGTTGTGAGTGACAGGGATGCCGCCGGGAATGATGCCTTCCATAGCTGCTGGTATTCCTCCTGGTGCCACACTGACCATCCCAGGTGGATACCTGGGAGAGGGGACACAGAGAGGCAGGTTGCGCATCCCAGAGACTATAGAGGAAACAGGCAGAGATCGCAGTCCTGGTTTCCTTTTCAATTACAAGGGGTAGCTCAGTGTTAAACCAATTCCACTGTGTTCCATGTGAGTGTCCTCCACTCTGACACCAGGACTGCACCTTGTTCTCCACCTCCTAACAGGTTCTTGAACCATGAAGAAGCAAGCCCTCTCTTGAAAAACTGGGTAGGGAATCACCAGCATGCTCCTACTTACTCATCCCTGTGAGTACCTCTGAACATACACCTGGTTGTAAGTTATCCCTCTATGGAAAGTGAGCTGCATCTTCCTTGTAACCAGAGAGCACAGCGGAAAAGCAGGGTTGGACCTAGTCCATCTTCCTTCCTAAGAGCAGGGTGAGTGGTCCAAGCCATGACACTAAATGAGAATCTCTTCAGCTGTGCGCAGGGAAGATGTGACATGGGGGCAACGAGGCCAAAACCCTCTGAGGACCTCAGCCACAGGCAGCTCCCTACAGCTGCCATCTCCTTAGGGAAGAGTGGAGGGCAAGGGAGGTTCTACCTGCCCATGGATGGGGTGGGCTGACCCCAGGTACCAGCTTACAGGCACACCAGGGCTGTGGCTCTCGAGGAGCTGAGCCTGGATGAAGCACCTGGCAGAGGCAGAGATTAAGGCTGTAAGGGCATCATCAGGATAAGGGCATCATCACCCTCGTGCTTTGGAGCAGGACCATGGGGCTGCTTTCACCAGGTGTGGGTGTTCTGGTCTACACATTCTGTGGGTCAGAGTGAGCATCTGCTCCGGTGAATTGCAGGGGTTTTTGGCATCTCAGAGTGTTTTTGGCAATGGTGATCTGCTGAAGGGTGCCCATGCTCGAGCTAAGTCCTCATGCCTCCTGTTTCCTATCAGTATCCTTTGGGCTATCCAAAGTGGAGCAGTAAGTAACCCTGATCTCAAGGATTTAGGTGGGAATGAGGCCACCTGACTACGGGCCTGTAGTTGGAGTTTTCCCCGTCTCACTGACCCATTAGCTGGGCCGGGCTCACAGTGAATTCAGTTTATAAGTTCCATCTGCCTGTTCATGGGTCTGTGGGGGGCGGTCCCAGCACTAACAGTGGTGCTGTACAAGTGGCTGCTGGCCCACCAGAATAGAGGCTTTATGAACAAGAGGCTTCCTAACCCTGCGGTTACATCAAGCATCTCTTGTAATCCCAGCGCTGTGACTGCGGTCCCCAGGGAGGGGGATCTCAGCCATCAGCTGAGCCAGCGCAGAGGGTCTTCGTTACAGGGCTTTCAGGCTCACTTTATAGCCGGAGCCCCCAATCCATCCCCTGCCCGGCCAAGGGAGCTGCGGGGCTCCTGTTCCCCGCTTTACCTGTACGTGGCACCATTGAGCTCTGGATGAATCGCTTGCTGATCTATTACTGACCACGGAGCCGTCGTGACAAAGAATTCCTTATTGACGCAGTTCCTTAGGCTTTCTGGGATGCGCCCTGGAGTTGGCAATAAAGGGACGTGTGGTCAGGAGGGTCCCAGCTTTAGCACCCTCTCATAGCTACAATTCCTTCATTTATATATATATATATGCACACATTAACTATATATATATTGCACTAATAGTGTAATACATATATAGTGTTTGTAGTATATACACAATAACTATATATATTACGATACCTATATATACACACACATATATATAGTTAGTGTGTGTTTATCTGTAGGTGTGTATATATATATAGTTAGTGTAAAGGATGGGGATAAAAATCCCATATCCCTTGTTTCAGGAGGAGGTTTTGGCCACCCCGAGGTGCAGGGTTGGAGACCAGTTTCCCACCCCATCCCAACTCTCTGCTTTCGGGAACGTCATTCCCTTGACCCACTGCTTTCAAAGCAGGGGCTGGCCAGACATGAAGCTGTGTGTTCCGCATTAACGTGAAGCCTTCCATGTTAACAAGGAGGGCGATTTTAGGACCAGACAACCACTGCTTTGCTGTAATACCCTGACCGCCACCCTGGAGCAAGCTCAGTTACTGCATGAGTTGGACACGGGGACCTTCCCTGCTTTGGGGCTCTTTTTGGGATGCTGTCTGTGATGCTCTGCAGCATCTTTTGGGTTAGCACCATTCAAAGAGGCAGCAATTATTGCTGCAGTGATTGTTCCATCGTCATTCCCAGTCACAGACATCATCCGTCGTTGCCACACTGCACAAGTGCCCCACTGATGTAAAGAACCAAACCCCCCAAAGCCCCCTCACCCACCACCAGCACACCCAAAGGACAGAAAGGTAAAGTTTGCTTTCTCGGCTCTTACACTGGGAGGAAAATGGGAATCAAACCCTTTTCCCAGTCTCCTGCAGGGACATGGCCATGGTGCAGCCCCATCTCAGCCCCTCCTGCTCCCATTCCAGCACCCACACGGGCTGGGTACCTGTGATGGCACGCCGGATTTCAGTAGCAGCAGCTTCTCTCATCTCCAGGGATGCCTGCTCGCTGTACCAGGCCGTGTGCGGGGTACAGATCAAGTTAGGAGCATCCTTCAACGGGCCTTGAGCAAAACTGGGAGCGGGGGGGGGAAGAAAAAGACATTAATCCGTGTTCAGAGAGAGTGAAGGATGTCAGCATCTATGTGTATGCAAGCCTCCGTCCCCAGCCCCTCACCAGTGGCCCCTGGGCTGGGGCAGCCTGGCAGGGTCCTGCCAGCCCCGAACAGCCACAGAAGGGAAGGGAGCAGCTTCCAATATAAAAACGCATCAAGCAAGAGCCAAGGGGCCTGAAACCCAACCTGCTGCGGGTAGGTCTTAGTGCTCCCATAGGAATAGCTGCTTGGGGCGTCTGTGCATCTGCAACCCCGGTGCCAGCCCCACACATCAGTGTTACAGGGTGTTGGTTCTCCCAGCCCAGCGGGACTGTCCCACGGTGTGACCGGGCTCAGGGCGTTGTGTGCTGATGGTACCCAAGGAACAGCCTCACAAACAGCAGCGGTACCTGAACGGTTCAGACTCGTGCACGTCGAGCGCAGCCCCTCGTATCCGTCCCTCCTTCAGGGCTTGGGTTAAGGCTTTCTCGTCCACCAGCCCCCCGCGTGCTGTGTTCACCAGGAACGCTCCCTGCCTCATCTGGCAGAGAGAGGAGAGTCAGCCCCATGCATGGACATGGTCCTACCCCATCTCAACACAGCAGCGGGTGCCCCGAGGTGCTTCCAGCCAGGCCTTCCCATGCTGTGCTCCAGCCCCAGGCAATCCCCATCCCAGTCTATGGGGTTTTATAGAATCCCAGACTGGTTTGTGTTGGAAGGGACTTTAAAGCTCACCCAGTCCCAACCCCCTGCCACAGGCAGGGACACCTTCCACTGGAGCAGCTTGCTCCAAGCCCCTGTGTCCAACCTGGCCTTGAACAGTGCAGGGATGGGGCAGCCACAGCTTCTCTGGGCACCCTGTGCCAGCGCCTCAGCGCCCTCACAGGGAAGAGCTTCTGCCTTATATCTAACGTGAACTTCCCCTGTTTCAGTTTGAACCCGTTGCCCGTTGTCCTCTCACTACAGTCCCTAACGAAGAGTCCCTCCCCAGCATCCCTATAGGCCCCTTTCAGATACTGGAAGGCTGCTCTGAGGTCTCCACGCAGCCTTCTCCAGGCTGAACAGCCCCACCTGTCTCAGCCTGTCTTCACACAGGAGGTGCTCCAGTCCCTGATCATCCTCATGGCCTCCTCTGGTTTGCTACAGGAAGTCCAGCTCTGGGTGGTATTGCCAAACAAAACCTGCTCCTGCCACTGCCACTTCACCATGGGCACAGGGCTCGCTTGCCTGGCAGCACGCTGCACCCCAGGAAACACCATGGGGAGACAAACGGGCTGCTGGGTGCAGGCAGCTAATGTGGAGGTAACCCATAGGCACTAAGGCAGTGGCCATGACCAGAGGGAACCCCACTGCAGAGCACAACATCTTGATCATGAGCAAGCTGCTCTCGTGGAAGGTGTCCCTGCCTGTGGCAGGGGTTGGAGCTGGATGAGCTTTAAGCTCCGTTCCATCCCCGACCTTTCCACGATTCTATGATCCTATGAACACAAGGTGAATTACCTGCTTGATCGTGAAGTCGTTGATAAGGTGGTGGTTGTGTTCATTAAGGTTACAGTGCAACGAGACACAGTCGCTCTGGTAGAGCAGGTCCTGCAGTGTGTAGACCCGCTGGACCCCCAGGGACCTCTCAATCCCATCCTGCAGGTACGGGTCGTAGAAGATTACGTTGAAGCCGAACGCTTTGGCTCGGACCGCGACCGCCTGCGCAGTGCGACCTGTGTGCGAAGGGAGCAAAGAGAGGGGCTCATTTAACCCATTCCCACCTTCCCATGGAGCTCCTGACAACCCCGCGTGGCCCCAGGGCTGCTGTGGGACCCCCTGGGCTCCCCAGACGGAGGAACAAACCTCTGTGGTGCTGTGTCTACCGAGGAGTGATGCAAAGGGGAGGCAAAACGCGCCTTTTCTTTCAGGCTGCTTCTTTGGGATGGGAGGTTTCCAGCCTCTGGCTGCTTAATTGGGTATGACAGAGACAACTGTCGTGGCTTGGAAGCAAAGGGCTATGTGGATGCTCTGCTGGGGGAGGGCTGCAGCATGGCTGGAGGCGCCCTGCCTGCCCCTCCACAGGCTGCGCAGGCTCCGCGTGCCCTGCGTGCCAAGCCTCCATGGTTTGAATGTCAGCTTTTCCAGCTTGGAGCAGCGCAGGGGCCCGGCACGTGCCCGGGTTGGGTGCACAGCGATGTTCCCCCACGCACCCCCACACTCGGTGCTGTACCGGTGCCCCAGAGCTGCGCGGTTGACAAGGGGACATCAGCTGGGTGCCTGCGTGGGCATCCAGATGTGAGCACACAGCTGGGCACGCGCTGCCATCCTCACCCCGACCCAGACTAACCCCAATCTCCTGCTCTGTCCTCTCCAAATCTCTGCCCTGTTTTGCGCGTGCCCAGCCACCAAGTGCTGGGTGAGCTGCTGCTGCCTCAATGCACCTCCTGACCCATCCTGTGATGGTTGGGCTTGGCTACCAATAAGGATACCCAGGAGGGCTGTCAGCAGAGGTGCTGCTGCTACCTCTGATGCGGAAACTCTTTGTAGCTGTGGGTGAGCCAAAGACAAACACTGTTTAACTCCAGAATGGCTCAGGAGGAGCTGGGCTGTGGTGCTGTGACTTAGGAATGGGGTTTGTGGGAGAGGATGGCAGCACTACCAGGTGTGGTCCTTCTTGGACTCAGTGAAGGCTCACGAACGCATCTCCTTCCCCCCGCCAATCCAATGTGAGATATTCTCTCTACTTCACACCAATAGTTTTGGTTTGGAAAATGCTCATTTTAGGTCCTTCAAAGGGCAGTGAATTGGTGCCGAGTCCTCCCCAGTGGATGGGCCCTGTGCCAGCACTGCACCACGCACATCCCTTTGCCAACGTACCGAAGCCGATGAGGCCGAGCGTCTCCCCCCGGATGCGGGCGGCTCCGGAGGCCACCTCCCGGATCTGCTCCACGCTCTGCACCCTCGTGCCTTCCCGCAGCGCCTGGTAGAGCCACGTGTTGCGGCGGTACAGGTTGAGGACGTGGCAGATGGTGGAGTCGGCCGTCTCCTCCACCGCGGCCGATGGGATGTTGCAGACGGCGATCCCTGCGGAAGCAATGCCACAGAGCACAGCCATGGATCAGGGGGGCAAAGCAGATGGGGGGATCCAGCTCTTCACTCTCACATCACCCAAATGCATCATTGCTTAAAGCATTGGAGTAATGGTTACTAAGGAGGTGCATGATTCAGGTGCAGCAGCCTGAAATCTCTGCGAAACACTCGTGACCGGTAGCGCTGAGGGGACCCCCTATACCCTTAAGGAGGGAGGAGAAGCACAGATTCCAAGTACAATAGCTACACAGGAGTAACTCCAGCAGCAAAGGTCTTACTTCAGTTTAATCTAGCATCGAAGTGACTTAAATTTCACCGGCAGAAGTCACTCCTTTTCCAGAACAAGACTGTTCAAGCATTAAGCTACTTAGGGACCAAGATGTGGTGAACTCAAGCAGGATGGTGCACCAGGTCGGTGGCAGGGCCAGCTCCTCCTTCCCCTAACAAGCACTAGAGCAGTCAAAACACCCCATTGCAAGGCTGGGGGTGACCACCACCACCACAGCGTGTTCGCCATCATTTGTTCCTTAGCCACAAAAGGTTTATCTTCAACTGCTTGGAGCTGTAAGTATGAAGTTCACTGAAAATGCCTCCCTGATCATGGTCCTGTCCGGGCTCTGGCTTGGGTACCATGGGTAAGGATGTGCTTAATGTCATGTCTATTCAGCAGAGCAGTTAGGCACACGAGGATGATCAGGGGACTGAAGCACCTCCCATATGAAGATAGGATGAGGAAGTTGGGGCTGTTCAGCCTGGAGAAGAGAAGGCTGCGTGGAGACCTCAGAGCAGCCTTCCAGTATCTGAAGGGGGCCTATAGGGATGCTGGGGAGGGACTCTTCATTAGGGACTGTGGTGAGAGGACAAGGGGTAACGGGTTCAAACTTAAACAGGGGAAGTTTAGATTGGATATGAGGAAGAAATTCTTTACTGTGAGGGTGGTGAGGCCCTGGAATGGGTTGCCCAGGGAAGTTGTGAATGCTCCATCCCTAGCAGTGTTCAAGGCAGGGTTGGACAGAGCCTTGGATGGCATGGTTTAGTGGGAGGTGTCCCTGCCCATGGCCGGGGGGCTGGAACTGGATGATCTTGAGGTCCTTTCCAACCCTAACTATTCTATGATTCTATGCTTATATCCCACCAGATTCAATGTGATTTTCGCACACATTTAAAGGTGGATGTGTATTTAAGTGCTTTACTGAACTGGGGCCTTTGAGTAGAAACCACGGGTAGGAAAAGTGGGAGATACAGAAAGAGTAACTATAAGGGGCCCTGATTCAAAATCCCACCCCCTGCCAATACCCCTGCTTCCAGGAGCTGCTCTGCTGTTTTGCACAGACTGGTTTGTGTTGGAAGGGACCTTAAAGCTCACCCAGTTCCAGCCCCCTGCCATGGGCAGGGACACCTTCCACTAGAGCAGCTTGCTCCAAGCCCCTGTGTCCAACCTGGCCTTGAACACTGCCAGGGATGGGGCAGCCACAGCTTCTCTGGGCACCCTGTGCCAGCGCCTCAGCACCCTCACAGGGAACAGCTTCTGCCTAAGAGCTCATCTCAATCTCCCCTCTGGCAGGTTAAAGCCATTCCCCTTGGCCTGTCACTCCATTCCTTTGTAAAACTGCTTTCCACCTTGTGGCTATTTGAAAGACTTATGGGAAGTGGGAGAAAAACTGCCTGACCCTGCAGAGTGAAAAGACCCATCACCATTCAACACTGCTCGCCTGCTCTCCCTTTCAGGTGACAGGGACACGAGGAGTTGGTCCCTATGAGCTCTTAAAGCTGATGTGGTCTCATTTTACATTCCCCATTTCTTCCACAGAGGGGACCTTTTGATTTACCTCCGAGACGTGGGTGCAGCCCAGGAGCCATCTGACCGCCTGCCCAAGTAATGAAGGGGGATGGAGAGCTTCCCAAGAAGAAAACACATTGAAGTGCCACACAACTGCTCCTGCCTGTTTGTAGGCAGAGGCTGTGGCTGCTCATGGAGGAAGAAACAAGGCGGCTAGAAGGTGATGGGTAGCTCTCCATCTGCCAAGGGTCCCCATCACCAACCCTGCCAGCACTCGTCCCTTTCTGATGGACCACTTGCTACAGAGCTGGATGACACCAGGCCGCCTTTCCATCAGCTTCTTACACCGTTATTTACTGTCATGCCCACAGCAGCCGCTGGTACCAGGGGTCAAACACCCACAGTGCATGGTTCAACACCAGCATCTTGCTCTGGGGGGTTTTACAGTGGGTCAAACCCAGCCCCACCAGAAGGGTTTAGACCCTGGGCATTTACTGACTGCACAGTTTAAAAACTACCTTATGGAAAGCAAACCCAATTAAACTTTATGCTACATTTGTGGATAGTCATTACATTTGCTACTCGAAACCACATCATTTGGCCACCCAATTTGCTGTGTATAAAAAGAAGGATTATCCTGCAGCATCCCATTACCTTATTCGTTATATTTCCCTTTCTTGGTGTTTGAAGCCTCAGAATATTGTTAAAATGGATAATAACAATAGGAGCTTAAAACATGAAGAAACCGTTATGTTGGGAAGATACTGTTCTCCTCTCGAAAAAGAGACTAATTCAGTGTATTGAGAATTGCTTTTTTTTAGCAAGGGCTATTTGAAACTCTCTTATCGCAATTATCTCTGTAAAACGGCTCACGTGAGATGGTTGTTATCCCTCACTTCCCCAGAGATAACCTTTAATACAAGATCTCCTAAACACTATTGTGCTTGATGATAGACTGAATCTTGGGATGATCAAAACCAGTTAGAACTCAGCTGTTAAAACCAGGCTACCGTTGAGCTCTTGTAGCTGGGGATGTGCAACCAAAGGTCTCTGTGACCAGCCAAAGCACTATGGAAACTGGGTGACCTCAGCACTGTCTGAGCATGCACCCCTCAAACCAAGGTGTGCTGAAATGTCCCATAGCTAGATGTAGGGTCTCCTTCCTGACAACGTGACCCTCTCTATTTTGGCACCGCATGTAACATGTACCCACAGAAAAGCTCTTTTTCAAGTTCCTGAGGCACCTTTGATGTGGTTGCAAAGGAGGCAGCAACAACCCAAGGCACAATTCCTGCTCCGCCATCCAACATGTTACCTTCCCGGTGGTGTGGGCATGACAGGAAACATGGAGAGGGGCTTTGGACAAGGGCCTGTAGGGACAGGAAAAGGGCAATGGCTTTAACCTGCCAGAGGGGAGACTGAGATGAGCTCTTAGGCAGAAGCTCTTCCCTGGGAGGGTGCTGAGGCGCTGGCACAGGGTGCCCAGAGAAGCTGTGGCTGCCCCATCCCTGGCAGTGTTCAAGGCCAGGTTGGACCCAGGGGCTTGGAGCAAGCTGCTCTAGTGGAAGGTGTCCCTGCCTGTGGCAGGGGTTGGAGCTGGATGAGCTTTTAGCATCCTTCTGACCCAAACCATCCCAAGATTCTATCACTTCAAGAGTAAGATCAGATCAGATCAGATCAGGAGACTGATCTCACTTAGGAAAACACACTAAACCACCCTTCCTCCAATGTTTCCAAAGCTGGATCAACTCAGAAATAGAACAGGCATACAAATATCTGTTGGCACAAGCGGGCACCTGGAACTAGGGGCAGCACAGGATCAAGGGACTGAGATGGAACAGTTTTAACACAGTATGAGCCTAAAAGCTGCTTTCTAAAGCTGCACCGTTCTATTTACCTCATGGTCAAGTTTTCTCATCATAATCTCTACGTGTAGAAGAATTTGAGCTGCATCTGTCATTTTAGGGCCTGAATCAACCCCCTTTGGGAGGTCCTGCCTGTACCTCTGCTTCGCCAACACGCTCCCATGGGAAGCAGCAGGTACCTGTACTGATTTTAAACACTCAGAAGGACACAGAGGGAATTGGATGCAGAGCTGACACCTACCAAGCTCCCCCGCAGCCTTGATGTCGATGTTGTCGTAGCCGCTGCCTATTCGAACGATGACCCGTAAGGCCTTGAACTTCTCTAGGTCTTCTCGAGTCAGCGTGATGGTGTGGTACATCATCGCCCCAACGGCTTCGTTTAATACCTGCAACAGAACAGAGGGGTCAGGAGCCACCAGGATGGGACTTCCTGAATCAGGGATGCTCCACAATAAATGGTGTATTTTTACTGCTGATTTATTACTGTCTGATCCAGGCTGTCACCAAAGCCATCAGGAGTGTGACGCACCGATACTGTGGCCATTCCCCTTGGGAATAGACAAAACGGGTATCTGAAAACAATGCTGTTGCATCTGAGGAGCCAAGGCAGCGGAAAACTGAGCCTGTCACTTACCTGGACCCTTTTCCAGGTTGTTATCCCTCTGCTCCCAACAGCAGCAATTCTGCCTTCAGAAAGGAATTAGGTTTTACAGCAGTATCTGCTGGTTTTGAACGTGACTGTGTGTCACTCACGACTCCTCAACCTTCTTTTGCATGCTGTTCCTTCAAGTCCCTCTCACACTGTTCACATTAACCTTTTCTGTGCGTTTTCAAGAGTACCTAAAAAGATCCACATGAGGCTGTGCCACCACTTGAGGCTGCGCTTCATCCCCTTCAGTGAAGATTCAAACCATCATTAGTGCTCACCATGAGCTATCTCAGAGTTCCGTAAGCTCAAGACCTATCCAAATTCTCCAAGGCTGGCTCATCTATCATCTGTCAGCATCTCGCAACCCCCACCCGCCCTCCTTCCCCCTCATTTAATATCTGAAGCACTGCAAAGATCAGCTCTGCTGCTATTTGTAGTTCTCTTTCCCAGGTCCTGGCAGTGATTTCTGATCACTTCAGACCTCACTGGAGTTCTCTAAACGTGCACTACCAACATGTTTGAAAGAAATATTTACAAGTGGTAGAGCTTCCAAGCTCGTTACACCCATAACACCCACCCACACTGCATGGATCTGCCTGCATGATGCCCAAACCTCACCCATTGCCCGAGGGGGAGAAATGACCCAAAGAGACCCATCGGCTGCAGTGTGGGATGGTGTTAGCAAAGCCAGAGCAACCACGCTGCACCCTGGAGAGGTGCAGGGTGTTATTGCTGCACTGAGCAAGCGGACTTTAAACAACATGGGAAGCATTCATGGTATTGATGTAAAGAGCCTGATGCAAAGAGATAAGGTGACTATTTTCCCCCAGATAACATCTGGCTTCTAAAAACAGCCTCGATGAACTTTAATCTGCAGTGATTTCTGCTGATGGACTCAGAGAGCAGCTTTGTACCCTTTCTGCTCAAGAAGAGCAGGGGGAGGATGACCAGAGCACACCACCCTCAGCTATCGCTGTAGCTCACATTACCTTCTCATGAATCTCCTGAGTTGATTGTGCATCACAGAAAGCAACCGTGGCCAGGTCCTTCAGAATGGGCATCTCCACTGTGCAGTCCCTGCCGTCCAGCAGTGCCACCAGCGGCCGCGGGTGCATGGGGCCGTTCATGATCTGGGGGCGAATACCTGCAAGCAGAAGGAGCATGGCTTGTACAGCAAGCAGTACCTGCGCGTGGTCCCTGTGCTGGGTGAGGAGCAGCAGCACATGGTTTCAACTTGAACAACGACTATCAAGGGATGATGGCAATGCAGTGCAAAGTCCAGCACAAAGTTCTCTCGGGGATTTAAACACAGCGGGGCTTGCTGGCAGGACAGGGATGGACAACCCCATTTTAGCCACTTGGGACTCAATGGGGATGTATCTCCACTGTGCTGATCCTCACCAACACAGGCCACGTTTCAAGCAAACCACATAAGCCAGAGCTGCCGCCTCTTCAGCTGGTTTATGTCACATCTTAGGAGTGAAACCCAAGCCAGCAGTAAGATTTTCCCTGCCTGCAGGAGGGCTGGGATTTCGTTCCGCTGGCACTTGGTCTGTTTTTGTAAGGAATGACTTTACCATTTTGACCACCTCTGAAAGACAAATCCAAGCAGACATCCACTAAAAAAAAAGGGATTACTGGAAAATCACAGAAAAAGCAGGATAACAGGGACCTCTGTAGCATTCAGGCTTATATTCTGTTCTGTTACCAACTACCAAAAAGCTGGGAACAGCAAAGCTCAGCTTACTTTGTAAAATCAAACCTGGTCTATCCCTGTATCCCATAGGATGCTCCAGGAGCCAGCACAAAGGACCTGCACATACAGGATGAAACGGCTGCTGTGGCATCGAGTGCACATGCAGGACACTGCTCTTCTCGCACTGACACACACCTCAATGGGCTGCTCCCTTCAAACAGTTTGTATTGAGGGCTCTGTTCAGCTGCGCTGTGGTTTTCCCATTTTGCACCAAGATGTTCTCCAGACAGAGGTGAGGAAAGGAGCAATCACCACCAAGGGCTGCAGAAGGCTGATTTTACACCCTATGTATTGCTCTGCCTGGAATTAACCAGTTCGTTTTTGGACAAGTCACTCAAATTTCGGTGCCTCCCCTGACCACTCAGTAAGGGTGTGGATTACATTGGGACTGCACGACATATCCCATCTGTCTTTTTTGGCAACCCAGGTGGGTTCTGAAAGAACACAGAAAGGGGAAATAGGTGCTCTGGGCACAAAGTGGTGTTTCACTGCTGCTGCTGCACCATGAGATAGCCGGGACTGGAGGGTTTGGGTTTGAGCCTCCAAATCTCCACATAGCCCCTTTCCTAACCTACCCCTCCACTTCAGCACAAGACCCTTCCAGGGCTACCAGCCAACATCTGCCTCACCTTTAAGCACAGCAGTTGTGAGATCCTTTCATTGAGGGGCTAACAGACACAGAAAATGCCTTCGCTCCTCCTGGATCAGCACCTTTCCCCTGTCACATCACACGTATCTCTACTTACTCGCAGTGAAACTGCTGGCCAAGCACAGGGCTTGGCCGAGGGCACTCCATGGAGTTGCTTGGGGGTATTCTGGCAGGTCAACCATCTCACACAGGGCATCACAGAACAAATGCTACTGTCTGTGGCGCTGTTGGAGTAAGTCAGACTAAAGGCAAGAACTGGAGGCTCCCCCACCAGCTGGTATTAAAGTGAGGGACAAAAACCAATGAGAAGAGCAACCAATTTATTTCTTTTTAAAGGGAAAACTAAATGTGCCTTTTTGCCCACATTGCTGCCACGTAAAGTATTAGTAAGATCTCCACCAGCTGATGTGTATGTGACAGACAGACGCGGCAGGCCAGGGCGATGCTGGCACCAAGAGCATCTCCCACACTGCTGCATACGAAAGTGGGGTACCGTGCAGTTACTTTAGTTTCACATGGGCAAAAAATAACTCCATGGGAAGAGGCAGGTTCAATGGAGTGGGTTTAATGGCTCCCTGCTCCTGTTTTATACAATCTGCTTTAAGACATGATGAACCAGCCAACCCAGCAGACCCGACTGGAGATATCCAGCATTACACATGAGCGTCTTTGGAACAGATCCTCCTCTCTGTCTTTCCTACCGAGCTCTCCACTAGCATGTACTGGAAGTAACACCTGATGTTTGCCCTCGTTTCATCCAGATGGAATTGCAAGTGTATCAGTGGGCAGGGTAGAGTGCCGGGATGATTTGGATAACTGAAAGAAGCTTGCCATAAGCAGATAAGCAAGAATAAAAACATGTACAAATCTCAGAGCGCTTACACAATCCTTATGTGAAGCCCTACACCACAGCTAGATTATTTTCTCAGGTTAACAAGCCAGTGAATTACAACGCTGACTTAAACATTAACGTGTATGATCTCCAAGGCTTAGAGCATCACATACCAGCCTCACACTACAACTGTAAATACAGAGGAAGCTGAAGCAGGGGGAAGGTGGCTGTGGTGGCCCTCTATCTGGACAAACTGAGCTCAGTGGCCACTGGTGACCAGGATCATCCTCAAAGCAGAGCAATGGGCACATGGAAGCTGGTGGTGGCTGCCTTGAGTGTAGCACATGGAAGATGACACCACGGGTTATCTGAAATCCTCACCTTTAATCTGAGCCCTAAAACAACGGGTTAATTACACTGCCATTGCATAAGCTTCTTTGAAAGTCAAACGAAACACAGCTTTTCCCCTTTTTTTTGGAGCAGCATCTGTGTCTTTGCTCGGGATTAGGGATGTAATTGTGCACGATGACACAGGCTTTGGAGGCACGTCACCCTTGCCCGCACACAGAAGTGCAGTCGCCGAGTGTGAATGCTGGCTGGGAACTGTGAGGTGGTCACAGGCAGCTCTCTCATTTCCCTGTCTTCAACAAGGGAATTTACTTCAGCCCGACAAGGGAAGTTTTGGAGCAAATCAATACGAGGTGAAGTGCACAATGCATGGAAATGACCCTTTAACAGAACCCACTGGTGGGTTTGCCACTGCGCCCACAGTGTGCTTTCCTCACCAGCCTCCCTCCTTGCCTCTCCACCACGCTGCATCTATTCTTCACCATCCTGGTTCCTGCCGCCGGCACGAACACACTCAACCCCAAACCATTTCGGCTGACAAAACCAAGCTGCGCTCAGCCCGCTTCCTTTCCACCCCTACCATACAGCGCGTTTGTTCTGCATGCGCCCGCTTCATTAAGAACGAGGTATGCCACGGAGCAGAAAGTAATGAAACACCACACACTCCCCCCCTTAAATTCTGATCAAACATCACGGCATTAACCCATTCGCTCTCTGACACCACCGGGTTCACTCCACTGAGTGATACAACGCCATGGGCCAGCTCTCCTTGGAGCTGGAGTGGGATCAAGCCTCCCAAACCCAGCATCTCCCCCACCATCTGAAGCTGATTTTGCCCGCAACCCCCCCGCCATGCTCCCAAAGTTGTGGCAAGTATTGTTGTCTATTTTTCTGTAGGCATTTCCAGCCCGAGGACCCTCGCCAGCATTGCAGGGAGAGCGCGTAAGGAGGAGGGAGAGGAGGAAGGGTTTATGGAAAGAAGGGGGGGGGAAAAAACCCCAGGAAAGGTTTTGCAGTCACACTGAGAGCTCAAACTCCACCCCGGCTTGTTGCACGCAGCCCCGCTGTATAAAGTGCTTTTGTTTCATTTTTAATACACAAAGCCTGCTTGTCCTTTCCTGCCGCTCCTCCCCTTTGCCACCCACTTGTATCCGATCCCAATGGCACCCCTGCCAAGAGAATTAGGGAGTGCTCCCTGCTAAATGGCAGCCTTTGTGTGACCGCAAGACGGCTGGTGCTATCTCACAGAAACAAAAGCAGAAGCCATTTGCCTAATTCTTATTAATCTCAGTTGCCTACGCCACGCAGCATTAAGGAAATAGATGAAATAAGGAAAAGAAAGGGGGAAAAAAAGGCTTTAAACATGTTCACTTGCAGTATATAAAAGTGCATCGAGAAGCGATCCTGACACTCGCCTGCATTACCTGCTCACGACAAAGTAGCTACAGTTTTACAGTCAACTACACACTTTATTAAACAAACAGAAAAGAAACAGGAAATTTCCCCTTGCCTGGAAAATGTTGCCTCCACATTCTTCTTCTTATTAAAAACCACACATGGCAGTGGAGGAGGAGAGAGGGAGGAGGAAGGGGGGGAACCCACACACGAGAAAATACTACCACTTTTCAGTGCGTTGCCTCTCCTTTCGTCTACGAGGGGGTATCTTCAAACAGGCAATCCCGTGGCCCACAGCTGCAACATCTCAAGACAAATGTCTCTTTGAACACGCAGGGAAAAGAAAAGGCTTTTGTCCTGAGCCACAGAAGAACAGCCTGGAATTGCGAGAGGAGTTACAGTCACCTCTGCGCGGCTCCCAACTCTTGAGAGCACTCCCTCCAGACTTTGCCGAAGCTTTTAACTAATCGCAGTTCTTTTCCCAGCCCTTGAATAAAATCATGTGAGTGCCAGCCAAAAAATCTTTTGCTATGCACACTAAAGGGTTTGTATATGTCACAGTTGCTTTTTCCCCCCTTCCACTCCCCTCCTCCTATTGACTTGCACATACGGCGGGGTGGTTTTTCTCCCTTCTTTGCGCTGTCTCGAATGGATTTAATCTGTGCCACGCTGCGTTTTATGTTTGTTTGGGTTTTTTTGTGTGTGCGGGGGGTTTGTGGGTTTTTTTTTCCCCCCCTTCAACTTAAAAATGAAACATGCCTTTCCATGCGGAGCATATTGAACGAGGCTCCAGAAACAGGCTGATAGCCTTTAGCAGCAGCACCATGAAAACAAACACAAAGCACTGCGGGAAAGCAAGGCTGGGCTGACCAACCTCGTCTAGCACCCTGAAATGAGGGGCCACATTCCTTCTTGCTGTGTAAATCAACTGGGTTTTAGCATCAGGAACAACACTCTCTTGCTGGCAGGGCTCACATCATCTTGGGGGTGTCCATCCCGTTCACCCATCCTGCCCCGTTGGTCCCAAATAGGTGAAAGCAGCCCCAAATCACGGTCATCCCAATTGCACCACAGCAGGACACGGTGATGAGGGCAGGTTGTCCTTGTGCAATGCCCCAGCCCCAGAGCGTGCAGCAGCTCACAGCTTGGAGCAGTTGGGTTTTATTCTTTCCAGTTGCCATCATCATTGCCAGAGGCAGCAACAGCAGAGGCAAGCCTCATCCAAGAAATGAGGACAAAAACCTGCACCTCACTCCTATTTAATACTGTTAGTGTTGCATCTTAACTATTTGTCATTAGAGAGCGGAGCAAGTTCATTAACAGAGGGATCTCGATGACATTTCCACAAAGTGCCTTGGAGCTCTCAAACTGATTTTCAGCCATGGAAGCCAAAACTGGTGCATGGTGCTGGCTGCGATGCTTCACCTTGTAATAGAAACATCAAAACACCCGTCAGCCTCCCTAAAACCCAGCGTCCAAGTACAAGACAAGGGGATCTAGGCACATCTTTCTCTTGAACTTACACTGCCATTGCTTGAGCACTCTGAACTTTCCACAGAGATCCTGGCCCAGCCATCATCCCTGCATTACAAGCCAGGGTCCTGCAGTGCCCTTCCAAGGCTGCTCAGTGGTCCCTTCCCCCTAGTGGCCTTGTGCCACCCTTTCCATGGCTGTAAAACAGAGCTGATCCTGCTTTAGGGATGCATGGATGGGAAGCCTTTGGGAAGCCACCTCTGTGGGTCACCAACAACACAGCAGGTGTTTTCAAGCTGTAGCAGGATCATTTGCAAGCACAAAGGTGCCATTGAAAAAGTGCTGCAGGAAGGTTTCTGTGAGGACGGGATGCTCTCGGATAGCACTGATTTCCGCTCTCCTCTTCTGCAGTGTACTCACAAGTGATGCTCTTTCTTTCGCTTAACTTTTCCTATTAATAAATGCTTCTCATAATAAATGCGTATGCAAAAACGCAGTCTTATCATACAGTCAGGGGAAAAACCAAACCCAAACAAACAGACATTTACTGTTATTTCTAATTGCAAATACTCCAGAGACACTTGTTACTGCACAGAGAGAAGCCAGTATAGAAAGTGACAACAAATACAGCGTTTTATAACTCATCATGGCATGATTATTTTTATAGAAGCAGAGCATCTTTGAGACTGCCAGGATCCTACCAGGGAAAGTGTGAAATCCTCTCATTCAGAGACCTGCTGTTTGGACCAACGTCCATACTGCCACCGGAGCTGATGGGGCTCCACGCTCACAAAGGGAAGGGGGACAAATGGCAAAGCAGAGGTGATTTCCAGCCACTGGGAAAACCCCAGGTCCATGTGGGAAGTCACACTTCAGAGAAACCCCAGAGCTCCAGGAAGATGGGCAAAGAGGCAGCAAGGCCCATCCTGCCCTGCTGGGAAGGAAAAGACTCGTACCTGCCGCCTGTGCCAACTCCTGACCCCTCCAGCACGTTTCCCCCCGTCAGCACATGGGAGCTGGCGTTCTGCCATTTCCCATTCCAGATAACTTCTCAGGGCTTCCTTTAGGAGTGTACATTTAAAAATGAATGGGAAATTCCCATTTAAAACAATGTCCTTGTTAGCCGATGCAAACACCGTGATCGCAGTCCTCAGCTGAGCTACGCAAGAGACAGCAACCACAAAGAGATGCTCAGAAGAAAACACGAGGAATATATATACGATATTTACTTACTCTTACTTGAATTCCTGTAGATACACACACCCAAAACAGGTACACCTCTTCACCTCCTTTTATGTGCCCCTATTAAAGCACTGAGGTATGTGTATCCCACTGCCGATGCCACAGGGATGAAGTCTTGGGGCAGAAAAGCCAAGCAGAAGCTTTGTAAAACTCTGGAGCACTCTTCTTCTATGATATAATCTGTGGACTGAACGAGATCTCATCCAGGAGCACTCTGGATACAGCCACAAGTATATAAACTGCTGTAATACAATAAACCAGTAATAGAATAGTACTGTGTAATCTCTGCTGTATACCTGCCATGTCAAATCGTTGCTGCGTTCATAGAATCATAGAATCCTAGACTGGTTCGTTTTGGAAGGGACGTTAGAGCTCATCCAGTTCCAACCCCCTGCAGCAGGCAGGGACACCTTCCACTTGTTCTTTCCCAAAGCCCCTCTCCAGGTTTCCTGCAGCCCCTTTAGGCACTGGAGCTGCTCTAAGGTCTCCCCTTCAGGAGCCTTCTCTTCTCCAGGCTGCCCCAGCCCAACCCTCTCAGCCTGGCTCCAGAGCAGAGCTGCTCCAGCCCTTGCAGCATCTCCGTGGCCTCCTCTGGGCTCACTCAAACAGGTCCATGTGCCTCATGCCCCAGGATTTTGGTTATTCCCAGGCTGCCAGGGTGGTAAATCTGTGCCTATGAACACCAACCTGTGACTTTCCAACCCAGCTCACAGGTGGGTTAGCAGGAGTGACTTCAAGAGGTGCAAAGCAAGGCCTTGAGGTGAAACTTCTAATGGCAACGTAAGGGAGATGGGGGGGACTGAGGATGTGCTGGACCCAGGGCTGGGCAGGGACCTTGAGAAGCAGGAGTGGGGAGCAGGGGATGGATGGATGGGATGTTGACTCTGGGGAGGCAGTGGGAGCTGCCAGGGCACATGAGAGAGACAGCAGAGCAGATGGGAGAGGCCATATGTGGTGGTGGGGGATGCTACCAAGAAAGCTAAAAGAAGCACCTGGGGGAAATAATGCTCAGAGGAGCTCAGTGTCTTGTATTCATTTTGCTTTTAAAGAGAGGGATAGAGGAAAAGGGGAAAAACCCCATTAGGGGGTTGTGTTGTGGCTGTGATTCAGACACCATATGGGCTCTGGAACTGTCCCACCTCCTAGGGCTGAGCTTTGCAGCTCCTACTAAAAACAATATGGAGAAGGTAGCAAAAACCCCAGTAAATTCTCCTTGAACGTGCTCCATTACCAAGCCCAGTGCTGAAAACCAACTGTATTCGTTGTGCTTAGCAGATGGCTTTCTTGAAATTATCCAGAACCCAGAGAACATGCTTTCTCTGCAGTGCTGCCACTTCGGCTGCAGTATATATTCCTTGTATTTCATGATGTTTACCTCTGAGACATGCATTCCAGCCATACGGCATCATGCAGGAAGGATGACATCCCACGTCAGCTTTCTTTCGGGTCCCTCCCTATTCTGTTTATCCATTTATCTTTTCCCTTCTATCCAAGTGGAAACAAAGTACAGCAGTAAAATCCAAATGAGCTGCTCCAGGAAAAGGACAGCTTTCCTTGTTTCTTTTTGGTTTAAAAAGAACTGAAAAAGATCAAATAAAGAAACCCAAGGAGAACGATGCTGATGCTTTACACGAGAGCGCAGGGGAGAGCTGCCGGTATCAGCCATCTGGCCAGGAGGTTGCTTGGACTTCAAATCACCCCGAGGGATTCAGAGGCTGTAAAGATGTTTTGGAAGATGGGATGTACAAACCGAGGCTAAAAGATGAGCCTGCTGATGGGCAGGACAGCCCTGCCATGGGGACAGCCTGAAACACCACCCAAGACCACCACGAGACCAACAATGAACCAGTGTTGTGGAGCGCAAACTTGGTTTTATCACACGCGCACACACACAACTGGCAGCCTTATGGTTTTGAGTGGAAATGCCCTGTGAATGAAAACAAAAGCTCATCCATCAAAGCAAGCAACTTGAATCATCTTTTGGGAAGCGAGGGTTTCAGTCACACCAGCTGTCTGTGTGCCACTGGCACCTTTGAAACTTGTGTTTGCACATTGATAATGAGTGATTGCGAGTGGGAAACGAAGAAAACTCCATGTTGGGAGATGCTGTAGGAATTAAGCGATGCTGGCGTTAACCACTGGCATTACTCCCTCCCGTTACGCTGGACAGAAAGTGCTATCAATCTTTCAAGCAAGACATACACAGAGTTTTCTATGTGCTGCTCTGCTTTGCTGCTGGCATTCTGAGATCTACTGGAGGCTTTCTGCAGATCCCAGAGGAGAGTTGAGACGGTGTCAGGGGACTTTCTGTGCTGGGGAGGACAGTGGTTGCTGTTCACTCTTGGCTTAAAGCATTCCCTGTACGGTGATGCTCCTCCTGCACAAATGAGAAAGCTGGAGAGACAGGACCGCATTGCTGAGGTGGGAGCCTTTGGAAGAGAAGTCCTCATCTTCACATCTACCTGTAGCTGTTGTCATCTCAAGTAATTCATTTACAGCAAGAACAACCCACAGAGGATCCAGCCCAGGCTTTACCTAACGCTCTTTCCATAAGAGCAACGTGTGAGCCTTCACTGAGAACCCAGCTTGAGTTTAAGAGCCTCCCAAAGCAACCTTTGGCCAAGTATGAAGTGCCAAAGAGGGCTGGCAGCTGCCTCGGTTCCTCCTGCAAACACCACAGATGGGCTGTGGGCTGAGTTGGGAGTGGCGACCACCCAGATTGCACCCAATGGTTTTGAGACTTTAAATCCACCTGGACATAGAATAATAGAATCCTGCAATGGTTTGTGTTGGAAAGCACCTTAAAGCTCATCCAGTTCCAACCGCCTACCATCGGCCACGACTCCTTGTCGAGCATCTTCATTCAAAGTGATAAATGGTACAAAACCTTCACAACACGAGCAGCAAGTGATGCCCTTTGTGTGCACCGACAGAAAGAGAACCACATGGGTTGTCCCTGGGCTGTTCCTGAGCCCTGTGAGCCGCACCATGTGTGCTTCCGGGGGCTTTTCCACAGCCTGAGTGACGCTCACTAACTACTAAATGAAAGAAGATGGGCAGCTCACTCCAAGCCCCACAGGTCTTGCCAACGTCTCGTCCCTTGGAAGACCTATTAAAATAGCTCCTGGGCACTTGCCAAGCACACAAGCCCAGCTGGAACCGTCTGTTCAGCGACCCTGTTGCAAGGTCATCCCTTCTGGAGATCAAACCAGCCCCTGTTTGAACTATGAATGTGAAATGTTGCTGCTGAGGGTGCTGGAGCTTTGGGAACTGTCTCCCTATCACTGCTCCCAGCCACATCCCTGCTCTCAGATCCCCACTCTTCTTCCATGGTCAAATGAAGGAAACTTTGGCATGGAGAAGCCCAATGACTGCCATGCTTCCAGCTTTTCTGCAATACTGTCACAGCCTGTGCAAGGCTTTTGTCATCCTAGTTCTCTGCTTCGCCATCCTTTTCAATTTCTTTGCCTTTCAGAGTCTCTCCCATCACTCTTTGAGGAATCTGAGACCACAGAATCATTGAATCCCAGATGGATATGGGTTGGAAGGGACCTTAAAGCTCATCCAGTTACAACCCCTGCCACAGGGAGGGACACCTTCCACTAGAGCAGCTTGCTCCAAGCCCCTGTGTCCAACCTGGCCTTGAACACTGCAGGGATGGAGCAGCCACAGCTTCTCTGGGCACCCTGTGCCAGTGCCTCAGCACCCTCACAGGGAAGAGCTTCTGCCTAAGAGCTCATCTCAGTCTCCCCCCTGGCAGATTAAAGCCATTCCCCTTGTTCAGTGCAGAAAGGATGCAAAATGGAAATATATGAGTGAGGTAATAACACTGGAAAGCCCTGGGAGGTGCTGAATGCTTGCAAATCCCACTCATTTCCCTAAGATAAACCCCCTCACTTCCCTATAGCACAGGATCACAGCTAAGTGAGAAAAAACCCCTACATGCTAACATTCAAAAGCACTTAACTACAAGCTTCTTGCCATTAAAGTTGATTCACTTTTACAACTAATGCTTCACAAGTTCATTGTAGGATAAGGGCACAAGCTGAATTTGTTAACATTTAAAGCAGCCCAGAACCGTAAAAACACAGCAAACAAAGCTTCAGCCTTGGCAGCCACCACCAAAGCTCACCTGCTCTCCCAGGGGTAGCAAACACACTGCACTCCACTACCGTGTCCCTGAGTACTCCCCAAAGGCAGGGTGACCATTCCCAAACTCATCAGCTCCTGGCCCTTCTGCTCTCACCCCAAGGAAGACACTGAGGCCACCAGGAAACCCACCATGGCTGAGGACAACCCTCAAGCACATACTTCAGCTTAGCACATACTTCAGCGTGTGCTGTCCTTAATGGAAATGCTTTCTTGGATCAGGCTGATATCCCCTCGCAGTACTCATCAGTTATATGCTAGGCAAGAAGATGCGCTGTTGTGGGGAATGAAGATGCTGATTGCACCACACAGCATAGGAAAGATGGGCATGAGAATTGATTTTACCCTTTGGAGGAACACTTTATGGAGGGAGGCTGCTCACCTTGTGGCTTTTCCCAGCTATAGAGGGTAATAAGCAAACGAGATCATCCAGGAACATCATCCCCTGGACACTCTGGACCAGCAGCTCTGCTTGGGCATGGCCCTGCAGGCAATGGCAGTGCTGGGGAGCAACCAGCTGGCTCCAAACTTCCCCTTGGGTTGTACTTACTGAATCCTACAGAGCCCAAATATTATCCGGGAATTTTATTGGAAAAGACTGGTTCTACCTCAGGCAGGATTTACTGGTCATGTCTGCATTAAGAAGATGCAATGCCCTAGGAAAAGTATGGAAAAGAAACTCCTGCTTCAACCCATGTTCCTTAGCTAATATACTGTATAATTTTTAAGGCTGTTGTAGAGCTGTCTCCCCACATACATCAGTAAAATGAAGAAGGATCCCATACTGTGCTTGCAGCCACCTTCCCAGAGGAGCACGCTCTGCTGGAGGGTTCAATTGGAATGGGGTGATGTGGGGATCACCAGCATCTCCTGCCCTGACATCCTTTGAGCCATTCAGCTGGGAAAAGAACCCTACCCATAACCCCCAAAAAACCTCAATCTTTATCCAACTGCTCTGAAAACAGATTTGAGAGATGCCACATAATACAACCCTTTTTAGCTATTTGTGCCCTGGAGCCATGCATTAATACAGCTGAGGCTAAGCTGGATTGAGGGACGTTTAAATGGGTGCATTGGATGATGCAGAAGGCTATCAAAAACTGAAATAAAGAGGGCAAAAAAAGCACTCGGGAAAGAAGAAAGGAAACACTCAACACAAAACTGGAAAGATTCCATGAGGTCAGGGTGAAGGTACAAAACCTCTCACTGGAAATGTGATGAATGATAGCATCTTATCTCGTACAGCATAGGAAGTACACAGATTAATAACAATACACTGATGGGTAACAAACTCCCAAATCTTAGAATATTATCATTTAATCATGGGGTTTTTTTAGACTGAGGGAAAGGGAGGTAGGGAGGGCAGAGAATGCTCTATTTCCAGCTCACCCTCCTAAAACCTCCTGACTCCGTACCGCTGTAGAGCCTTGCTAACTGCTTACTAGTAATTACTGGATGCTAAGAGCATCTTGGAGTCGCAAAAGGGCATTGCAGGTGTAAGTAAGAAGTAAAAATGTGCCCATACACTTACATAGACTTTCAGGCACACAGAACACGTTTTTGAGGCTGCATGTAGAAACTATGACTCCATGTATAGAGCTGTGGGGTTTCTGCCAGTAAACTGCAAGCCAGAATTAAACCTTATTGTAATACAGGGGTATGAAGCCTTTCTTCACATGTCCAAATCAAATTAAACCAAGGGAGATTTGTTTTTTGTGAGTTGCTTTTAAACTCAGTTCTTTCAAATATCCATTAAACCTTTTGAAAATTAAATGAATTTTGTTTTTAATGTAATGTGCAATTGTGAAGATCTGAAGCAAAGCGCATGGTCTCCAAAGCACGTGCGTTTTCCTAACTATACAAGTTGGTCGAATAAAAGATATTATCTCTCCCTGCAAACCTTGCCTAGCTTCAGTTTTCCTGGCTGAATAAAGATAACAGGTGAAGTTTAATGATTAACTTTCATGTTCTCTCTTTTCCCCATTTATCAGGCTTTTTCTGGCCGCTGGCATTCCTGCCTTGCTGCAAAACATAGGCTGAAGGTCTGGGGGCTCTCTGCCTCCATGCACCTCCTCCTGACACATCACCACCTTGACAGCCTGTGGACACGAATGATGCTGGAAAAGTCTAAAGCTCCTCCAAGAAGATCTCAAATCACAGAGTCCCAGACTCGTTTGAGTTGGTAGGGACCTTAAAGCTCATCCAGGTCCAACCCCTGCCACGGGCAGGGACACCTTCCACTAGAGCAGCTTGCTCCAAGCCCCTGTGTCCAACCTGGCCTTGAGCACTGCCAGGGATGGGGCAGCCACAGCTTCTCTGGGCACCCTGTGCCAGCGCCTCAGCACCTTCCCAGGGAAGAACTTCTGCCTAAGAGCTCATCTCAGCCTCTCCCCTGGCAGGTAAAGCCATCCCACTTGTCCTGTCCCTACATCCCTTGTCCAAAGCCCCTCTCCAGGTTTCCTGCCGCCCCTTTAGGCACTGGAGCTGCTCTAAGGTCTCCCCAGACCCTCCCTCCTCCAGGCTGAACAAACCTGGAGCATACAACATTAGAGACATGGTTAATTTTGGTACAGTGAAAGTAACCTCTGAATATGAACAGGGGTGGAAGCAGCAGTGCCTGCAGACGCTCCACCTCACCTCTGTGGTCTTCTCAAGGGGGTTTGGAAAGCTGAAAGAAACCCTTCTATGCCCTGGATGAATAAACACTAGGAACAGGAAAGGAAAGAACATACCTGACATTTGTTCTCATCCCTGACCCTAAAAACATTCCCCTCTGATAACCCACAGCCACACATTTCACACCTGAAATCAAGGCAGCAGACCAAGCAATGCCTACTGAACACCATCACTAATGTTTTGATACCAAACATGCCTCTACTCACCCTGAGACACTGAATCTGTCAGCACAAGTCATGATCACCCTATTGAGGGTTTCTGCTTGGGTTTTTCCTGTGTGTCCAGGGTGGGCTCGAGTCGTGGTTGGGTTAAACTCACTTAGTTTTGCAAATCCTCCCCTTGTAGCCGCTTCATCTCCACCTCTCCCACACCAGCTGGAGGGCACTCAGCCCAGTCAGCCGCACGCAAGAGCCTTCTGGTTTATGGAAACCACACTCAACATCCAAATATTGCACAGTTCCTTGAATAATAGAGCTTAGAACTCCCCTAATTTATCATCAGTGTTTGAAATAGCACTGCTACCCCTCACAAATAATGATAGATGAAAAACTTATCTTAAAACAGAGCTATTTGAGCTAAATCGAGGAAAATCTTTGTTAATCTGCTGCTTCTTCGAGCAAAGCAAATACACACTCCCTGGGTTTCATACTGCAACAAAAATGAACATTGGCAGCTCAAGCAAATTCATCTACAAATACAAATCAACCTTTTCTCCTTGCGAGCCAGAGTAGCCCAAGGGATAACGGGATAGCGGCACCATCACGCTGCTGATGTATTTATACAGCACTTTTCATCTTCATTAATCTAGATAACACCCTGGCAGATTCTTACTTCTCAGTCCAAGAACAGCAAGCTATTCCCATGCTACAGCAGTTCAATACCAACCTCTCCCCAATCACACAGGGCCCCATGGAGGTCTCTGATCACCACCCTGGTGCCTCCTTCCTACTCTCCCACTGCCTTAGAAAGGGGCAGAACGCTGCAGCCCCAGCTTGTCCTGGCTCCAGGCTGCGCCCCAGCAGCAACCAAAGTTCACCACATCCATTTGGTCACGATGTATAGCATGAAGAACCTCACCAAAGCATTGGGCTGCCCTGCCCTTGCCTTTCCCAGCTCTGATGCATGGCTTTCCTCATAGGGGCACCCTCAGCCCTGCAACGTGAGCTAAAGGAGGGAGATCAGGGTGCTGAAATCATGAAATCCTAGACTGGTTTGGGTTGGAAGGCACTTTAAAGACCATGTAGTTCCAACCCCCACCATAGGAATAAAGTATTCCTTCAAGGATTCATATTTTCTATCTGTTTTTCATGAGCTGGTATTTTGGCCAGAAATCTTCATACCTAAGGTGCCTTATTTTCTTGTGCATGTAAAGGATAGCTACAGTGCAACTCCAACAGTTGGTGGGAGGCATTTCCTACAGACATCCTTAGCACATCAAGAGACAAATAAAATCCAAATTGTAGAGAAAGTGACTGCTCTTGAAACCACGTTAACTATAATGGGTGAAAATGTCTTCATTTTGATGTCTCTTCACTATCACAGAAAGGAAAATCAGTGCTGATGTAGGTAAGGTTGATGCTGATGCAGGCCATAGGTTTATCTAATAATGTATACTGAAGAGAGTGAAGAACATTTCAGATTTGCCTACAGGTATAAAGCTGTAAATCACACTGGATGGTATCACTGCAGTAAGCTGTTTTCCCCGGTTTATCAGTTCCACAAACCCCATCACTTGTCAGCCTAAACCCTGTAGTTGTGTACCCTATGGTTATTCTCAATTAATGACTATTTTAGCTTTAAAACGGTGCCACAAACCCACAGAGGAGAGACGTAGGGCAGAATGAAGCAATCAGATTTCATTTCTTTCTTGGGAACGAGGTAGGAAAGGGAAAGGGAGAGATTTGCCCTGGAGTTTCAGAAAGTTGACAAAGTTTCCTGCCTTGCAGTAGAAAGCAGTTACAAAGAGGGATGCTGACACATCAAACCCCTGCCTACTTGTTTATACACTTGATTACATCATACAGATTACACAGAATGTCATAGAATCATAGACTAGAATACCAAAATAGAATAGAATATCAAATGAACCAAGCGCACTGAGAAAACTGCCTGGGATCTTGAAGAACAGGGCTCCTGCAGTAACACCGATCCTACACAGAGCCTGGGTCCCAGGGGATCCCAAAGCCTCTCGCACATTAGATACCACTGACATGAAACCACCCCGCTGGCTCTAATCAAGAAGTACAGGCTACGTGGCAGAGAGGTGAAGTAAGACACTGTTCTCGTCAAGAAACCCAGTTAAATAAGCATTTTACAGTTTCACACACAAATATGTCTCTGTTTTCATGGTTCATCCCACAAATACCCAAGAGGTAAACTGTGCAGTACTCAGTGTAATCTATTCCTCTAATTAATGCCTTTAATAGCACAAAGAAAACTCAATATTGTGAAAGAATCCACAGCATCTGGCCAGCTGACTTCCTTAAGAATATAGAGGTGGGTTCATAAGTAACCCCCAATCTCCATTTCGTGGCAATACTTTCAGCAAGACTTTTCCCAAATATCTCCTTCATTCTCAGCCCAACAAACGGGTCAAATTCCTCATCCTGTCCTCTCTCTGCAAGCAGACAAACCCTGTGCCCATTTGTCTTCCTGAAGCCCTCTTCCTTCAGAAGGAAAAAGAGATTAGAATCATAGAATAGTAAGGGTTGGAAAGGACCTCAAGATCATCCAGTTCCAACCCCCCTGCCATGGGCAGGGACACCTCACACTAAACCATGCCATCCAAGGCTATGTCCAACCTGGCCTTCAACACTGCCAGCGATGAAGGATTCACAACTTCCCTGGGCAACCCATTCCAGGGCCTCACCACCCTCACAGTAAAGAATTTCTTCCTCATACCCAATCTAAACTTCCCCTGCTTAAGTTTGAACCCGTTACCCCTTGTCCTATCACTACAGTCCCTCATGAAGGTTCTTCTGCAGAAACTTGCTAGAAGTTGCTCTGGACAGAGAGGAGACCTACAAGAAGGTGCAAAGCTCAGTTATAGGCTCTGGAAATGATCTCCTGAGTTTTCTGAAACAAGCTGTTTTGTTGCTCCTTGGAAGAAGAGACCTTGAGAAAGGCGCTGATCCCTCGCAATGCCTTGTTCAAAGTCTAGCCAAGTGACGTTGATGGGTTTCAAGATATTTTTGTTTATTTGTTTTTCGTGTAATTCAAGGGTCACCATTCTTGAAGGAGTCCTCTTCAAGCTCTCATTGAATGAGCACGATGGATCTTCTGTAACAAACCATGCTGCTGTGCTCTCCAGAGCCCTGCAGGAAGCGTTGAAGGGGACCTTGCACAGACACCCACAACAGAAAAACATCACCCTCTTCCGCCACCTTCCTTTGGACTGAGCTGGTGAACCACGCTTGCTGCCAGCATTTGGTCCAGAGAATGCACCAGGATCCCTTGGCCTGTGCAAGGATTGAAGAATGCTGCTGACTTGAGGTTCCTTCACTGTTTCTGCCCCTCTTGGGCACATAAACAAGAAACCAGTTGCTACTTCCTCGCGATTCACATGAGGAGTCAATGGGCTCAGTGTGGGGATCATTCAAACCAGCTGTGGCCAGTGAAAAGAATCCATTCTTCATTCCTGCAACCAGGCTTGCTAGAAAGTAGGGAGCAAATGTTCCACCCAAAATAGTTTTGGTCTGAGCACAAGAGAAGCTCTTGGCAACAGCAATGTTGAAAGAAAGAATGTCTCAGCATCAGGCTCAGATGCCTTGCAAATGTATTTTGTATCCTCTACCCCAAACTGTATTTCATTCTGCCTGTAACAGACTACATGCTTCAATTGGCTCTGGCAGATTGCTGAGTGTCTTTATTTTGGCTAGTAGAGAGCTCCCTTCCATATGGGCCTTATCTAGGATGTAAAGCAGGTCTACTGAGATGCAGAGCCCAACTCCAGCTGAACACCAGGCCACAGTGGAATGCTGGGCAAAGGGTGCGAATTGGGCAGTGTCTTGGCTGCTTACCCTTCTATGGAGCCAACTGGCCAGGCAGGGCTGCGGGTGTATTCCCACATGTCCCAACACCACATGTGCATCTGCTAGGTGTGCTCTCACAGAGTCTTAGAACAGTTTGGGTTGGAAGGGACCTCAAAGATCACCTGGTTCCACCCCCCTGCCATAGGCTTCCACTAAACCAAGTTGCTCCAAGCCCCGTCCAACTTGGCCTTGAAATGGTCCTACCCCAGCAGGACAGCTGAGCTCCAGGATGCTCCTTCCCAGCATCCTGGTCCACCCTGGACTGATGGTGAGGAGTGGGCTCTGGGCAAATACCCTTCAATGTTAGATGCTCCCATCACCATCCTTCCATGCACTCAGTTTTACCAATGCAAGGACTCTCCAGTAGTACTGCAGCAAAAGCCGCTTTTCTCAAAGAGCTGTGAACCACCGCAGTGACTAGATGTGAGCAGGTAGGTCTTTGCAATCCATTTTAACCTACAACAAAGGCAGAAGGTGCTGCTGCTACTAGGGATGCAAAGGTAGAGTAGGAGACATGAAGACTTCCTACTGGATGAGTGACCAGGCCTGATCCAAGCGTTAGAGTAGGAGACATGAAGACTTCCTACTGGATGAGTGACCAGGCCTGATCCAAGCGTTTCCTCTGGGATGACTGACAAGAGCAATTAATCCTGAGTGGTGCATATGTTCTGAATTTTGTGTACTTCAGAAACGAAACCAGAAAAAAAAGTTATTGTGCTTCGCTGCGAAGTACCAAAAGCACTGAACTGTGAAGCATTAACATGGCATTGTCTTCTGGACCCTCGTCCAGCTCAAGGCTGACAGGAGGAGCAGGCACACAGACATTGGGAAGTGCCCATATTCTTCCCTTGCACACCCAGGTGCTTTTGGCACAGCACACTAACGCATGTGAATGTCTCCCTCCTCTTCCTACAGTTATCAGCACAGGCTGAGCTAAGGACAATGCCCATTAGCAAAAGATACAAGAGAGGATAACAACTGAGATAAAAAAGATTTGCGTTTATTAATGCCACAATATAAAGGAAATGATAAACCCCTGCAAGCAGAGTTTCTAATTTGGACTTCATCTCACTGGGTGTAGCTGTGCTGGCGCTGGCTGCCTCCCTGTCTCAGTCCTGGTCTCTTTTCCATTGGTCAGGACAAGCCTTTTCCCAAATCACAGCAGCTGGCTGGAGCAAGCCTCCACCTCCTCCTTCTCGCTACGACTTTCCCTTGGAGCATGATGACTTTTAAACCCTTCAGGCTCGAAGCCCAGTAAGCAGTAAAGCCCAGCACAGAGTGATATTTACTTCTCATAACTTTTTTTCTTCATGGAAGAATCCAATAGAGAAACAACCTCGGCTGTATTTGTCATAGCCAGAGGTGGATTTGAGGCTCTTACAAAGTGAATATGCTGCACACAGCAGTGCTTAATGCAGCGCGTCTGCTTCTTAACCAAGTTAAAGGAAGAGCATGCCCTAAGCCAAAGCTCTTATCTGCTTTCGGCTGTACTAAAGAATGACTTCAAAATCTTTTGGGGAGATGGAAACTTTGGTATGGACAAAGAACTCAAATGAACAGCCACAATGGCTGCGGAGTGGTTTCCTTAATTAGAAAGTTGGCTGCGTTCTTAAGGAGGAGGAAAACAATGCTGCAGACAGCCAAAGCAAAGAGCAAGTAATAACTGTAGCACATGCAGCTCTGGAGGAAACAGCAACCGGCTCTATCAGCCCCCCAGATCCTCCACAATCGCTTGTAAGCATTAGGCTGCAAATCAAGTGTGGTCTTGCTGCTGAATCAGAGCAGTACAAGCTTGTAAATATGACTTGGCCTGAATTAATTCATTTTGACAAGGCTCAAAACACTCTCCAGGCGATTTAAGACACCATAAAAAATCAAGGAACTGACAGTTTTTGACCTCAAGATGTCAAATATAGAACTGCTGTCTAGTTTTGACAAGCTGTCACTCTATCTCCCAGAAATCCCTAATACAGTTAAGCATTTAACATCATGGGCTGCAGCTACACAAAGTGGTCCATGAGAGCACCAGTTAATCCAGAGAATGTGGCTGCCCCATCCCTGGCAGTGTTCAAGGCCAGGTTGGATGGGGCTTGGAGCAAGCTGCTCTAGTGGAAGGTGCCCCTGCCCATAGCAGGGGCTTGGAACTGGATGAGCTTTAAGGTCCTTCCCCCCCCCCCCCCCCCCCCAACTAATCTATGATTCTATGATGATTCTATGATTCAACAGTGTCTGAGAATCCCTATCAATACAGCAGCAGTGCTGTTCTCAGCCCCCTTTCCTGCTCTGGCACTTGGGGGAACAGAGACATCTGTGTGACCAACTGTAGGGAAGCCAGAGAAACCCTCACCCTGATGCTCACTTGCTGCCCAGGTTTGCCCAGCTGTCCTCGTGGAGAGCCTGTGTGCTGCTGTAGAACTAGCAAGCTACATGGCAAACAGAAAACACCAACCAGGAAGCTTTGTGCTTTCTTAAACAGCAGACCAGATCCCATCCTGAAAGCATAACCTCTTAAGAAGAGATACTCAGACCACGCACATCTCTCGACAGCACATCACGGAATCAAGGAATGGTTTGTGTTGGAAGGGACTTTAAAGCTCATCCAGTTCTAACCCCCTGCTATGTGCAGGGACACCTTCCACTAGAGCAGGTTACTCCACCCCGACATCCTGACTGAGATGGGTGTATGGAAAAGTGAAGAAAACAACAGGTAAACTACAGGTTTCCTCCATGCTGGTTGTATGCAGGTCTGTCAATCCAAGCAGCACCTGATGCCTGTGATCAGAAAGAAGCCAATATCTGTTTGTGCCAAGTTGATTGAGCATCCCAGTATAGAAATTCAAACAGCCTGTACCAAAACAGCATTCCCAGGGGAGAGCCAGCTATGCCATGCATCTGGGGAGACCAGGAAGGCAGCAAGAGAAAACACCTCCTGGCTGCAGCAGCAAACCAGCATAGCCTCTGCTAAGCACAAGACTGACCAAGGAGAAACATGGGTCATGGACCACTTCCAGTGGTGCACTTGAGATGCATTTACTGTATCTGAACATGAAGCTGCGGCCTCCCAAGGCTGCACACTGTGATGGGCTGCCACGCTGTGTGACAGAGCACAAGGTGTTTGTGTTCTGCGTCAAACCAGCTGCCAGAACGAAATGAAACACGGGTGTCTGACGTTAGAGAGGCTCAGGAGCATGGCTCCAAGTGACTGGAGAGGGATGGCAGCAGCAAGGCTGAGTTTTTGGAGCCTGGCTCCAAAAAGCAAATCTCAGAAGACACCCTCACAACCCTATTCCGTTCAGGAGATGAAAAAGAATCATCCCAAAGTGGACACAGAAGTGTGCAGCCCCAACCACCTCTACAACAGGAGTATTGCCATCACCCCAGGAGATCTGCGCGATTACTTTACAGCTGACACTATATCAAGCTGCATGTGGCTTGATATAAAGCAGCAAAGCACAGGTTACACCCTTTGTTTACAAGAAAGTTAATCTTAAAGTGGAGTGAAATCCTGCATCTGGGAATCAGGTTTTTCTAAAACCCCACAATTAAAACTCGCTCTTTTGCCAAACTGTGATTGAAAATCGCCGCTCAGCCCCAAGAGTTCACAACCCTCTCCCCAAACACGGCACTGCAGTATTTGGATGGAGTCAGAGCATTTCTAACACCACGAAGGGTAGAAGCTAGAGGCAAGCAAACAAAGCACATAGCTCCACCGACTTGAGAGGAGGAGTGCACCAAAACCTCGAAGCACAAACATTTTGCGACTGTTACCAGCAGGGTCCTTACCAAGCCTGGAATGCTTTCCTACAAACTGGCTTTTAGGGCACCGTCTGTCCCGCTGCGGTATGTTGGTTGGCTCACAGCTGCTGATTCTAGTATTTTCCCCTCTCTTCTGCTCTCCTACTTCCTTCCTTCCTCTTCCACTTCTCCAGATGTGTTTGCACTAAAGGAAAGCTGTCCCCTTCGACTCTGCAGGGCAGCTTCCAGCCCTGCCTACGCTCAGCAGCGCTTGCAGCCCGGCATTTCTTAGCCCGTACTTCTTGCTCAGTACCGCGGTGCTTTGGCTACGTGCCTTATGAACGGATTAAACAAACAAATAGGTAAGAGGCATTTTAACTCAGTGTGCTTAATAACTTCCCAGAGTGGGAGTAAAGGAAATTGGAGATTCCCCAGGAAACTGTCCCCTTATGCAGAGTATGGCCAGATTCTCCCCATGACATTGCGGAGAGGAATTGTGCACTCTTGGCACCTTGGCACGGGCAATCCACGACCAACCCACAAAACCACCACAGCAAGACAGGAATTGCATTGCAAACTGCTTATCTTCCCAAGTCCAGCTGCTGCCCTGGAGCCTGAGAGGCCTTTTCAGAAGGAGTTAAAGCAGCATTCTTCCTTACTGGCATCTGACGCCTCTTCTTTCCTGGAGCAAGAGCAGCTCGCTGTTCCCCTGGGAGGATGGTGGAACACCTCCTTTGGCTCTCACTAAGTGCTCTGCAACTTCCCGTACCATAAACCGGTTGCGTAACACGAATCTGCTCTGTGCAAAACCTCTCGAGCACCGAGCTGCAGAGGAGCCAATGTTGTTTCTCCCCATCCTTCTGTGAGATCTGCTTTCCATATGTCTCTGCCGATGCGCTTGCCTTCTTCACGACTGTGAAAGACCAGTCTTCCTCTCCGCTGATCCTCTCCCTGCCTCAGCCCCCTGTCAGCTGCACATGGATGGGTATTAAATCATCAGGTTTGCTTTCTCAGCACCTCTCTTTCCTAGTAAAGATACAACACCGTGGCTGCATGCTGTCTCCAACCTCTGCTTGGCCAGTCCCACTGCTGTACTGAAGACAGAAGCCATGGTAGGATGGGAATTCCCTCTGTGTTTCCCAGGCCTAAGCTCATCTACTACCATGAAACAGCTACCAAGAGAGAAAAGCTCAGTTGCAGAACTAAGCTACAAGTCGTATTTACTACCAACTTCCCAAACTCCCTCTTTACCATGTACCATACTACAAGAACAAAACAGTTGAGCGCATCTGCCCTGGATTTCTCTTACAAACCTCTCACAGCTGCAAATCCTTTACAGCATGATTTTTACTTAGCAAAGCACCTGCTTTTCACCCCAAGCACTATCTTCCCTCTGACAAATATCTTTTTGCAGTCTGGAACTTTATATTATTGAGCCATGGGCAAATTCATTATCTCCAGACACTCTAGTGACGGCAATATTGCCTGATTGCCATTTCTCTTTCTCCTCGTCAGCTGGTGTCAAGATCCACATCACCACTAGCTTTCACAAGTGACCTCCATCACTTTAGATAGCCCATAGAGTCACTGATCTTACAATTACGCCAAAAGATAGACAGATTAGATAGATAGATAGATAGATAGATAGATAGATAGATAGATAGATAGATAGATAGATGGATAGATAGATAGATAGATAGGTAGACAGATAGATAGATAGACAGATAGATAGATAGATGATATCTGACATCTTCTGCAACTTCAAACTTCTCTATTAAACAGCCAGCTCTGGCCTTCCCACAGAACCCTATTCTTCAACCTTCCGGGAAGAGCCATTGGTCCCTGCCCCCTATTCATGCCTTTGTGTTGGAGCAGCCACGTGAGCACCTTCCCTGCCTCCCACTCTGCAGGTCTTGCAAATCCAGCTCTGCTGCCATCCCAGCATGTTCCCCCTCCAGCTGCTGCAGCATGCTCCATCCCATCCCCTTGCCTGGGGTCCTCTTCTCCAGGGCACCTGCAGACTCTCCCATGACTTTCCACCACTTCCAGCTGGAAATCCCCTCCTCTTTCGTTGTCAGAGATGCAAAAGCCTCGGATTATTTCCCTTTCTGCTTTAATCACTTCTAACTCTGAAGCACTTTCTCTGTTTCAGGAGACCTGTATGCTCCTTCCAGCTCTCCAAACACGTTCAGATTTAATGCTAATGCTCCAGACTGTGTGTAGGTCATGGAATAGAAGGGAATGGAATGGTTTGCATTGGAAGGGACCTTAAAGCTACTCCCATTCCATGGGCAGGGACACCTTCCACTGGAGCAGCTTGCTCCAAGCCCCTGTGGCCAAACTGGCCTTGAACACTGCC
This sequence comes from Amazona ochrocephala, assembly GCA_039720435.1. Taxonomy (NCBI): domain Eukaryota; kingdom Metazoa; phylum Chordata; class Aves; order Psittaciformes; family Psittacidae; genus Amazona; species Amazona ochrocephala. Next base: position 4,022,098 of record CM077881.1, on the reverse strand, counting down.
AGGGATGGGGCAGCCACAGCTTCTCTGGGCACCCTGTGCCAGTGTCTCACCTCCTCTTCTACATCAGAGCACAGTGTGTCCACACCTATGGATAATTTTCATTTTCTGAGTTATTACTTTTCTAAGGAGCATCTCAGTGAGCTCTTCAGAGCAGCGCATTGATAGGAGCGGAGCTCAGCCTGACACTCCACAGTTTTAGGCTGAGTAAAGCAAAAATATAGTAAGTTGCCTAATCAGAACGAGAACGGGAATATTATGATTTCACACAAAACTGAAACATCGGGAATGAAGAAAACAGAAACATTCAACACCACATGCAGAAGGAAACCACTTTGAAATGGCTAACGTCCAAACCAGAACAATAGTTCTTAACATGCAGCCAGGACTGCAGCTCAAAACCAGGCTGACCATGAAAAGCTAGCAGAAAACTAAGCAGTCAACATCAATGCTGATCAGTAATAGGTTTAAAAGCAGTTTGAGCTTTAATAATTCAAGAGGATTTAATTTGCTGGTAGTAAGAAAGGTGGATTTTCTCTTTTGGTTTCCAAAGCATGACGTGGATGGATATCCTATCTCTGTAAAGTATACCCCAATTGGTAGCAAGTGCCGGGCATGGCTCCAAACACACACAAGATCCAACACGCAGCACCTGAAACCAAGCGGCGCTCATGGTGCTTGTTTTACCCCTAAGCCCTCCATCAGAATTTTCCTTCAGATATTTCCTGTTGCAAACTTGCAAGTGTTCGGTGGAATCCCTTTATAGGGCTTGCTTCAGCCTGTTAATAACAGCCCCAGTGGTAATGACCCAACTCGTGACCATACAGAGGGAAAACAGCACTTCATGAAATATTGATACGCACTTGGAGATTCAACAATTATCTCCAGAGCTCTTCGGTAAAATCTGAAAGCAAATAAGTAGCAAACATTGCCTGTACTCATTAAAATCATAGAAACATAGAATAGTTAGGGCTGGCAAGGAAATACTGAGAACCAGAAAGAAACCCACTCATTATCCATTTGACAAATGCAACCTATTATTTTTAATAATGCACAGGCATTTAAAGCATGATATTTACAGCTTCTCTTGCTTAAAGAAACCATTGGGTTTGGAGATCTGATTTTAGGAAGTGTAATAACAGTAAGTTATGTGGAGCTGGGTGCTTTTGCAGGAGAGGGTAAAACCCTCCTTCTACCGAAAACAATGACAAAACTACTATTTTCCTGATGGAAGTAAAACTGCTCTATTTTGGAAGCTGCTTGTCCAGAAAGATGCTCCCCTAAAATTAGAAATATTAACTGAATTGGCCTTTCTCATGCAAGCTTCAGAAGCAGAAAACCACAGTAAAAAAGACCATGGGGCTGCAAGGCCACAGGATAGATCATAGAATCCCAGACTGGTTTGTGTTAGAAGGGACCTTAAAGCTCATCAAGTTCCAACCCCCTTCCCTGTCAGGGACACCTTCCGCTAGAGCAGGTTGCTCCAAGCCCCTGTGTCCAACCTGGCCTTGAACACTGCCAGGGATGGGGCAGCTGTATATATCTCTGTATCTTGCTTATCATACACTAGCGAGATGATACACCAGCTCTCATCTCTGGCCAGAGCACAGCATGGGAGATGCCACACTGCTACTCAAGAGCTTTTAGGATAACAGCAAACACAGAGAACACCTTCCCCTGCTGAATAAATATGAACCATAAGGGGAAATATTTCAATGCAGGGGGGCTATAGCGATGCTGGGGAGGGACTCTTCATTAGGGACTACAGTGATAGGACAAGGGTTAATGGGTTGAAACTTAAACAGGGTTAGTTTAGATTGGATATAAGGAAGAAGTTCTTTACTGTAAGGGTGGTGAGGCACTGGAATGGGTTGCCCAGGGGAGTTGTGAATGCTCCATCACTGGCGGTGTGGAAGGCCAGGTTGGACATAGCCTTGGATGGCATGGTTTAGTGGGAGGTGTCCCTGCCCATGGCAGGGGGTTGGAACTGGAAGATCTTAAGGTCCTTTCCAACCCTAACTATTCTATGGTTCTATGATTCTATGACAGGTTGCTTGGCATTGTATTACATTGCAATCATGGGTGTTATTATAGTAATTCTGGTTTCTGGACCTTTTAGCTCTTACTATGGACGAAACAGAACCACAACAGCTGCAAACAAAAATGAAATGGAAATGTAAGATTCCTAAGCCAAAATGTTTCAGCTGTAAGATAACAACTTCCACTCTTATTCAGGTCCACTCAACACGAGCAGGAATTCTTAGACATGAAAGCTGGGGATCAACAGGAATTGTGATTGCTGGCAAGGTGGGATAATGGAGCTACATTTTGGCTTTCCTGATTACTTCAGTGTCCCAACAGAATGGTCTAGATACTGAGAAGCTCTCTGCTGTCCACACTGAATACACTCTTTTATCTTTCATAATAAATACCGATCAGGATTCCTTTTATTGACAAACCAAAATGCATGCACTTGCATGGACTACTGTGCTTTCTGAATATTCATTTTAAACTTCATAATAAAGCATTCAGAGGAAGACAGAGAACACAGCAAATGACTGCGTGTGACATTTCCATTCCTGTTTTTATTCACTCTGTGGGTGACAGACTCCAGTAAGAAGCTGGACCATCATAATCAAAGGCTGATAATGTATAGGGATAGCAAAGGAGTGTGTAGGAGGCAGCTTGAAACCGCTCAGGGATTTGCAGTGTTACAACAAGCATCAGAAAACACGTTAGGGTTAAGAAGAGCAGCGAGGAAGTCAAGGGGGCATCATCAGGTTCTTGCATCCCGCCACCCTATGACTCCCAGTGCAGCTCCTTGGCATGGATGGAGCCCACCCATAGACGCCACCTTCACAGCTGGAAAGTATTTCAATTTTTATCAGTTTTTATCCTCTTTTTCTACCTTTTTTCACTGAGAATATGTCCCAAGTCATTTGTTACCATTGGGTTTGCTGTCTAAGCAAAGTCCTGTTTGCTTAGTTACTTGCCAAGTCACTACAACCACTTAGGAAACAATATATCGCTTGATAATCAACACAAGTCACTTCTGACACACACTGAAGGCTCTGTAGAAGTACTGATCCAAATGGGCAATGGCAGATACATTGATTATATTTTTGAGAGTTTTTCTGCCCGTTTTCACGTGTATATATATCTACATATATAAATCAATGATGAGAATGCCATCTTGGTTGTTGATACCAGTATTTACCAAGAATCTCCACTGGCTCCAACTGTTCAGGTAAGCCCTGCTGGTTTCCTTGTTACAGTGACAACCTGCATATCTCCAATTACAGAGACTAAACCACTCTATGACTTTTGGGAACTGCAGGAAGAGTACTATACTCTCACTCTTCTCCCAGCCCCTTCTTGGCTTCTCTGCTTCCATGTGCAAGATGTGGCAAGAGACCCATTGCCTTCGGCCACCCTATGTGTGGTGGTTGAGGTGCACCACCCCCAGGGCCTAGGGTGCTCCCAGGAGGGAATACCATAGGAGGGAATGGACCACAAGCCTCTTCCACTGATCCCAGCGCTGGCACTGGCTGTTCAAATGGGGAGCATCCTGCTCATGAAGCTGGCAGTGGGGTCTGCAGGCACACCTTGCAGACAGAAAACGAAATCTATGCCTGGTAAAGGTCTTCCCAACTACCTGAGACCTGGAAAGGGACACAGGGTGGCCCCACACAGGCCATGTTATGTTGTGCCATGGGACCCACGTTTAAGCCGATTATGGCCTCGGCACCCTTTACACTGGGGGAGACGGTGGAGGAAGGAAAGCCGGGTACTAATCCGCTCCATCTGTTCTGGAGCAGCTAATTGGATTGTGAGTGCAGAAGGCAAGGCCATGGACACAGTGGTGACAGTCACACAGGCCAGGAACAGGCACTCAGAAACCTCCTATTTAGCTAAATAAGTCTGCTCTAACGCACAGGGTGAGGGTCCCACCGCACTGCCAAGCACTGCTCTGCCCAAACCCTTCCTGAGACCTCTACTGCAGAAGTGGAACTAAACACTGGAAAAATAACAAACGTAAATCCCATCCCCAGAAGTTATATTTCATCTTCAACAAAACACTAGAAAGAGCAGACAGAAGAGATTAAAACTGAGTTTTCTCTACCTAAAGCCAGTGGAATGCTGGTAACGTCAGGTTTCATTTAGGTGCAAAAGTCAAAAGCTCGTCTGCCAGTTGCTATATATAAACCTCACTAATATACATCCTACGTCTGCAACATTTATTCTACATCAGTGGCTTAATGATGTTGGTCTTGTGCTTTTTAAGGATTCAGCTCAGCACCTACTTGGCTTTTAAAAATAACAGACAATTCAGTTGCGCAACGTCTCCATTAAACTGCTCGGGAGTGCAATGCTATGAGAAAGACAAGGAGAAGGGACATGAAAAAATGCTTAATCCAACAATGATCAGAAACCCCGAATTCCTTTTCCCCCCTCTGTGAACACCAAGTTTGTAGCTATGGAAACTACTTATGAGAAAGCTAAAAAAACCCATTAGCAAATATAGTCAGAGAATGATCAGGATATACAAAAGTCCTAACAATGATAGAGAACTACAGGCACAGGGTAAAAGGGAAGTGTAAATTGAAGATGACAACACTTGTGCCTCTGACAACTTGTTCTCCTCCGATAGGCCAAATTAAATTTTATTGCCACGGCACTAAAGTCAATGAATTGCAACTGGAATGAGTTTGACACTTCATATTGCTTTAGATAAAGCCATTATAAAAGGTGTATTTCAACCTTTAAAAAGGTATTTTAAGAGCTTATTCTCTGCAGCCAGTGAATGCTGTGTGCCTATTGGCCAAGATAGTCGATGTTTTCTTGAGGTGGTTTTCAGCATCCCTCTCTTGTTCTCTGTTTCTCATCCATTTACCTTACTAATGCAAGCAGTTCTGATTACTTCAGCTCTAAGATCCACACAGAATACACATCCACAAATTCATCTGCCCACTGAGGCTGGCGAGTCCTTGTGAGCCTTCCAAATGCTTTCCCGATTTCCCTTTATTTCCAGCTCGCACCCTTATTATTTTGGGTACTAATCTGCATCTTGCAGACAATACTGTGACCATCAGGACAGCAGACACTAGCAAGGCACATTAGCTCATTTCCAACAAAGCATTTTTTGTATGGAAGTTGCAATCCCACTGAAAATCATTAATCTGGGGTTTTGCCAGTGCACACAGGGAAGACTTACTTTACCTGGAGCTGGGAATTGCTCCAAGGACTTGCTATGGTCTGTCAGGTCAACGTGCAAATTAGATCAGATTTATTCAGCACACGGAGCCTCCTTTGGTGCTGTTTCAGTCTGGATTGTTAATTGAGCTGCCTTACATGTATATACATTGTGATTACATGCTGCAGTCTGGACAGGAAACATAGTGAAGAAATCCTGAAGGTGCTTTCTGAACTGTCTGCTACATGGTACATTGGGCAAGGAATAAACCAGCATCAACAAATGCTCATGAAATTTATACTGCGTTTGAAATATCACCACTGAACTCTCTTTGCCCATAGAAAGCAATGACAGTTTCAATGCAGTACTCCTAGAATAATAGGCATATGCTGCAATTTAACCAACCTTGATGGGCTCTTTTAACTATCCTTGATTTTCAGTACACCCTCTCCTCTTTGGGGATTGCCCACATGAAGAGCCTCAGCCTGCAACTGATGAGCAGGTAACACAATCATTATCAGTCACTGAGTGGAAAACGGCCATAAACAGAATCACAATCAAGTGTTAAACAGCATAAGCAGAGCTGAGCTAATCACAGTGAGAGGCATTTCTAGCTGGGCTCTAAGCTGATAGAGGATGAGTCTCCTTCACACTGGTGAGAACTACTTGTCCAAGGAAGGCAGCTACCCTCAGCCTGGCTTTCCCTGGGTGGGAAAAGGTTGGGCTTTTAACTAAATCTTACAATGAAGTAATTAGTCTCCTCCTTCCTTGTGACACCTATCCAACTGTACCGGACAGCCCTGTTCTTCACCCCCAGTGGGAAGCATCTCCCCTTTTGTGATCATTTGCTTTGATACCTTCATATGTGAACTACAGTTTGAAAAACCATCCAAGACACATATATTGCAATGAATCACCATTCCTCACTGGAGTTCCTAAAGCACATCATCGGAAACGGAAGACCTGACAAACCCCTTGTTTGGGATAAGTCTAGGTTAGCTATGAAAACATAAGGCTTCTCATCAGCCAACTGCTTCAAGATCGAACCACTGGATTAAAAAAAGGTATAAATCAAGTCATCTGATCAAATACTAGCAAACATAATTTGAAGATGCAACATTCTGGAGGTGGAGCTCCTGTAATCTGCTCAGTGACTGTTAGATGCAGTTTGCCCTCACCAGCTTTGCTGACCTGCACTATTTATTTCCCTGCATTACCACCCACTGCAGCACGAGGCTGGCCACAAACCCGCCCTGGCAGCAGCTGGCAGGGTTTTGTCACGCAGAACTCACAGGGTTTTTTGCCTGCTTGCCACTAATATGACTCAGTACATTCTCTACCTGTGATGCGACGAAAGGCAAGGCTGCAGGAGCAGCCAGCTCTGAGAATGTTTCGCCTTAGGAAGCCATTCCTGACAGCTTCATGGACAAGGTCTTGATGATGCAGGGAGAGGCAGCTTTGCCAGAGCTGTGGTTGGGAGTTCCCAGGATGGGAAGCCAGCTTGCCTATGGAGACGTCACTTGGCTTTTATACCCTGTTCACCCTGCCACCACAGCAGTGAGTTTAAGGTGCCCATCCACCACCTTCTCTTCATACAACTGCAATTCCCAGGAAAGGCAAATTACCTAATTTATTCTTAATACTTATTTTATGAATTGAAAAGGAGTTGCAGCAATAAACCTCGTTGCTGATTTTCCCTCATCTAACTATACCTAAGTGAGAGGCCCACAACATGTGGCACATTCCCGTGTATCTAGCATCAGGAATACCAGGCAGGAGGAGACACCATCCTCCTGAGAGTCCTCTGCCCAAACTCTAAAGTAAACAGCAGTGCAGAATTCGCATGGAGTGTCAAAGCTCAGCACAAAATCACAAATCAGAAACAACTCCCCGTAGAAAGACTACAATATCCCATCCAACAAGACTTTCCAAGTAACCAAAATGATCTATTTTCACCCCCTATCCATGTAACAAGCTTCAAAACATCACTGGACTGTAATATCCATTTTATAACCCTCTGCTGACTGCAAGACATTAACCTAGACCGATAGAAAATATTTGCAGCCATTTAGAGACCGAGTTTAATGCTGAACTTGCTTTCGCTTGTGACTCAAGTATCCATAGCCAAAGCCACAGCCAACAGTCGCTCCTAATAATGCATCCTGCCTCTTCCTCATGGCAAACACTGTTTTCCAGGACTTAGTCAAGTTTCTGTTGCCTGCTCAATGTTTTAAAAACATCTTATTTGTAATATCCCCTTATCACCTCCCATGTAAGCACAAACACTCCTTAGCAGTGGTGCTCCTTAAACAGCAATTCCTCAACACGGCTCAAACATCTACAAGCTGCCACACCTTCCGTTTTCCATACATATCCTTCCATTTACCTTGTGTCTTACCTTGGCTTCTACTTCTAAACTACAGTTTAACAGGAAGAAAACCTCTCAGTCAATTGGGAAAACAAAAGAAGGGGAAATAAATAAAAACGGAGACAATTTTACAGGTCCTACTCCAGATAAACCTTTCAGGGACTTCAATGAGAAGATAATCTTTCTGTGATTATGGCCAAACCCTCTCGTTGCTTAGCAACACATAATTAAGGAATATGTTTTCAGATCCGCTTTGCAAGCTGGCCATTATCAGATGAAATTACTGGAGCAACAAATGTCATCCTCATGCAAATGAGTTGGTCGTAGGCAAGAAAAGAAAGGAGAGGGTTGAGGAGCAAAAAAGAGCTCAATAGCATAGAAACGCTGCTGGCTTCCTCTTGTTGAGCGCCGGCGATTCTTTTAAAGGGAAGGGATAATATCTTGGATTTTAGAGCATAGGTTTTGCAGTTTATAGGGGAGACACACAGAAGGAGGGGTCTGTTTCTCATGGTGGAGGAGACTGCTCCCAAAACATGGTCCCTCGCCCCAGGGCTTTCACTCATGGGTCCCGACCGGCTCAATAAGATGTACTGCGAATAAATGAACATATTTCTCTTCCCCGAATTATGCCTGTTTGTCTTTTTCCAGGCTTGGGGAAATTGCTTATTTCGAAACAGTGCCTGGATGCACTAATTTTGCATCTAATCCGTGTCAACACTGAACATGTTGCCTGATATTTAAGCATTTTTTAGAAATCAATACATTATACCAGCTGCATAAGGGACACATAAGCATGACAGAAATGGCATCTACTTCCTAGCTGTGTAATCACGGTGAGCCACGGAAAGGCGTCTGCGTTTTGACAACTTTATCATTTCCACTCACAAAATCATGCTTTATTTAGATTCCTGTGGAATGGCATCACCAGTTTGGCACTGTCTCTATGCCTATAAATGGTATCCTTTTATTAAAGCTTTGTGCGTGTATGCTGGTACAGCACATTGTTCGGGATGTGCCTGCATGGGAGTTAAGCTGAACTGCCCAGGGAGAAAATTCCCTGCTCACAGAGTCACTAGCAGGAAAAGGGTTTCAAGGGATTTCTTTCCCCTTTTTTCCAAACAAGTCAAGCCACAAATGAATGGATTTGCCACATTTCCTCATACTTAGCACTGTTTCTGGGGGTTAGTTTCTGTCAGGCTCTGAGCGTTATCATCAATGGACATATCCGAAGTGAAGGAGCAGAGCCTGTTAGCTTATCCAGCTTTACATCTGAGCAGCCAAGTGCCTGAGCTCTTCTAGAAGGGGAAGAGTAGGAGCCACCACTCATTTTTATTGTTCCAGTGCTTAATGACAGGCTTTTAGTTTTAAGCACAGGTCTATTACTTTAACAGCAATATCACTTCACTTACAGGCATCTCCAGAAGGAAATCAAGGGTTTTATTTCGTATGCCTGATAAAACAGCAAATTAATAATAAGAAGAGAAGACTTAGGTAATGGCCAAAGGTAAGTCGGTTCTCAAATAACACCATTAGCTATCTGATGAATTTAGTCAAAACAATGCTAACCGTTTCCTTGGAGGAACATATTTGTGCCTGATAACAGCAGTAAAAAGTCAATCTGCAGCAAACCCTGTAGTCCTAATTGCTCAGCCAGAGCAGTATCTAATCTCCTGTTCTCTGCAAACAATGGGAATGGCAAGATTAACCCTGGAAGCATTATCTGAGGTACTGCTCGCTTTTAACTGAAGTTGGCTAAACAAAGTATTTGGAATTTAACCACAGCATCTTTAGCTCCACAAAGCCAGTGTGGGCCTGTGAAGAAATCCCATTCACCTCCTTTCCTATATAGGAAAGTGTCTGATACTTAGGCATGAAACCCCAATATATTCAACTGGCTTTTAGAGGGGGTTAAAGCAAGCAACAACAACACAGTTCTAAACTACTCTATGGGCTAAGACCCTTTGGAAATTACTTGGTTCAGGTGTTGCCATGGTGGAGACGATGACGGGGGGCCCTGTCCGCCTGCTGAGCTTCGGATATGGGGAGAGCTGGGCAGAGATAGTGGGTCCAGTGGGTGCCAGGTTGCTGTCTCCCGCTGCTCCCGGCCGGCGGAGAAGTTGTGGGCTTCCATGAGGGCTGGGTGCTGGCGATGCTGCCACTGTCCGCTCCCTCTTCATCAGCTCCATGGGCACGGTGTAGGTGGTGGGATAGGCTGTTTTGGGGCTGGCATGTGGGTTGCCCATGGTCATGGGCATGCCGCCTGGAGCAGAGTAGGTAGAAGCAGGACGTGGGTGCGTGTTGCAAGGCAGGGGGGTGTTGTATCCAGAACCAGCGAGGAAGTGTGGCCCCTGAGGAGCCCCTGTTGAGGCAGGGTAGGTGGAGGTCTCCAATAGATGCTGTGTTGGTGCGCTGGATGGCCGGCGGTGCATCTCTCCTGCTCTTGGTGAGAGCGGCTGCAGCGGAGGTGGGTGCTGTAGGGTGGCAGGACCATCAGGGGTGGGCCCAGAGCCGAGGGGCACCCCATAGTCCCCTGGCAGCTCGCTGCGGTGGCTGAAGCTGTTGGAGCGGGTCCTGGGGCGCAGTGCCCCGCTCCTGCGCTCCTGGCGCTGTATTTCTGCCTTGTAATTGTGGGCGATGCGGGATAGCACACGAGCCTGCCCTAGGTTGGGAGCCACAGACTTGATGTCGTTCTCCTCCATCATGGCCAGGAGGCTCGGTGAGTCGAAGCCCTGCTGCAGCAGGGCAGCAAAGGTGCTCTCTGAGACGCCTTCCGCACGAAGTAATGCCACAAACTCAGGATCGAAGCTCCTCTTCCCTTCTGGTCCAGGGAAAGTGGGGGGCACCGGTGGATGGGAAGGGGTCACCGCTGCTGCCTCATAGCTGTCATAGGGCCCCTTGGCACCAGTGCTCTCCCTGCCTGGCACATAGCTGCTGCCAGCGCTGCTGGCAGGATCCACCACAAGGCATGTTGGGGCAGCCTGTCTGCTTCCTGCCGGCTCAGGGGGCCTCTCCGACCCATCACCATAAACCTGCCTGCCAGGGAAGGCAGGGGGCTCTGCTGTGTACCGTGGGCCATGGGGCTCCGTGCCGTACCATGCTGGAGAGGCATCTCTGCCACGCATTCGCTGCCCATCCAGACCCAGCTTGGGGTCCCGGTATAGGCGGGCAGCCTCTGGTGGGGCAGGCAGGCGCCCCGGGGGCTGCTCCCAGGACATCCGTGTGCCGGGCGCCCCATAGCTCACCAACGGCCTGGTCACCATGTGGTCACGATAGCAGCGGGGGTCCTTGGGTGACCTAGCTGCCAGGGCCGGGTCGCTGTAGTAATCCTGGGGCGGCAGGGAGCCCCGGCCAGCCATGGCTGCCTGCCGGTCGCAGTAGGCGAAGTCAGGGACGGAGCCTTTCCTTAGGGGCCCCGGGGTGAAAGTGTTCTCCTGGTACGGGTACGCCTCTTGCTTCATCTCTGCGCCGCCCTGCAAGGTGATATCGTTGGCTCGCGGCGGCTCATACCAGCCACCCTCACTGCCATAGGTCAGCGAGCTCCTCCGGCCCGGCAGACGTTGGTACTCAAAGGCATTCTCACTCTCCCAGTTGCCTTCGTACCATCCGGCAGCATCCCAGCTCTGTGAGCGGCCGATGTTGGGGTGCTTGCTGGGGATGGGCATCACCACGAGGCCACTGGATCCCACCGAAACGAAGAGGAAGCACCTTCCTTCTCAGCGTGTCTCCAGCGTGCATCAAAAGCGGACTGTGCTTTGCCTGAGCCCTCCCGGGACTTCACGAACCACCCACCGGCAGTCTTGCCTTTCAAAGCGTTGCCTGAATTATTAATCCTTGGAAACCTTAGCAGGCAAAGCTCTCACTCCAGGTCGGAGGAGGCACAGACCCTTCCCACGCGGTGCAGCCGCCGGAGAGGGCGGCCGCACTCAGCCCAGATGCTTTATCCTGTGCCGCTGGGGACGGCGCGCACATGGACAACTGGCCGAGCAGTGCGTGGGGATTAGGAGCTAAATAAAACTGCTAAAGCCCTTGCTCCATGTGACATCATTTTAGCCTGATGAAATCTCCCAGCCAGCAACCTCAATGCAATTTCTCCCCTGGGGAATGGGGTTTTTTGGTGATTATTTTACATGTTGTTTTGTTAACGTTTCAGTCGGCGCTTTCCTTGTGTGCTCAGGGCTCCCGGCTGCACCAGCACCCACCAGGAATCATCAGTGGGATAAGGAAATGGATCCGCTCCTCCCCACACATGTGAAAATAAAAAGGAAAGCTTCAGTGTCAGCTCAATCTTAATCCACCCTGATGAAATGCTAATCCATCGCACACAGCTAAGGACAAATTAAACAGGACCAAGCAGGCAGGCCTAAAAAAAGGCTGGTGTAAGGCACTCAAGAGCACAAGAACAATTAGAAGTTAGTTAGGGGTCTCTTTAACGCTTTTATATTGGAATTTGCTTCGGAAATGACTTCTTTTTTTGTTGTAGTTTCAAATTAGCCATACTAACTACGCTCCAGAAGGATTCTTTACATTAGTATCATAACACATAAATCCTTTCATCATCTCAGGACTGAAAATTGTGGAGGTGTAATCTGGAATGCATAACTCTAAGACCCTAGCAGAGGTCACAGTAAAGGAGGTGAGGATCAAGGCACCTGAAGCCTGGTCTTCCAAAGCAAAAAGGAACTGTAGACTTTAGTTCATTATCTCCATCTTCCTTTGGAGAAACTTTGTGTTTATGAGATGTGAAGCCACTCAGAGACATCAGACAGAACTCAATTTGTACCTAGCAGCGTTTCAATATTCATGTGGATTAAGCCTTTTTTTTTTTTTACACTTAGAGCAGGCAACAGGATTTAGATGGAATCACACCACAGAAAATTGTTATTTGGGCGTGTAATGAAAATTTCCATAGATAGCCACCGTTTTCAGAGGTGATATTAAAATGGTCGCTAAAAACATGTATCTAAATCATCACATGCTGCTCGCGCTCAGATATTCCCTTTCAAAGAACAGGTCAAACGTCACTCAGTTTGCTAACCGCTGCTGGGGAAGCAATACTTTCCTTTTGCATTACAAATATTCAGATGGAAATGATTTTGCTTCTATTCGCTGTGATCACGGATTTCTTCACCTCCAACACACCCCTTCCACGATGGACCCAGTCAAAGGAATAACAGTCACCTCCCTGCTCTGCCTGCAAGACAGCCTATGCATTTTGCCTGGCTTATCCACAATAAATGTTTAGTGCAGTAGCCATCACATGGTGGACTATTGTGCTATTATGATAGCTAAATCACTAATACAGTCTAATGCTTCTACTTGCCTATCACACTAATACCTCTGGGCTATATTTCTGACCCAAATACTGACAGGATCTTTGAGTAATCCCTAAATTTCTTTATTGCAGTAAATATTATAAATCCTCTTCAAACATTCCCTCCTCCTTTTCCACCCCCAAGACCCACAGCCTTTAAAATGATGTTGGATATTGCACAGCCATGCTAAACAGAGGCCCCCAACGATTATTTATGCTGTTCTCAGGGAATATCTGATTGGCATTATATGGAATTAACTAACAAACTGAAGGCGCGTTGGAAAACTTCTGCTTTTATGAGTCAAAATGGGAAGACACACTCGTGGCTTATAAATAGAGAACTTTTTAACAAACAAAACCGTTCTATTACAGCAACATTTTGCTAAAGAATAAACTGTATTCCCAAGTGGACACAACAAGATCTGTGCCATTTGTTTGTTTTGAAGCAGCAGAAGAAAGATACCAAAAATGTATAGGAACAAAAATAGTAAAGTCCTGGTTTATAGATCAAGGGCATCTTCCACCATTGCCTTCAAAAGAAATCTCCAATGAACATAGCTGCCATGTTAAAGCTCTGGTTGACAATGGAAAAATACCACACCATAGAGGAATTGAAATGTAAAAGTGCTGATCTTGAACAACCGCAAGGGAAGTCAGAAGGGAGCTTTGAGCATTTCCAACCTCTCGAAATAACACAAACCCTTTAATAAGCCCTTGGGCCGCATGATGGACAACACAGAAGAATCCTCACCCAAACCAACAGACCTGTAACTGGTTGTTGTGCCCTGCCCAGCTCCAGGGCACACATGGGTAACAACAAGACCAGAGGACCCTCCTCCAAACTCTCTTCCACCCCAGTGCAGGAGCATGCCTGGGCTCCGAGGACCGCCTTGCATGGCTGCATGGATGCAACCTTGCAGTCCTTGGGCAGGATGTGCTCCTCTCACACCTCCTTCACAGGAGCCAGGAAACTTTAACTTCAGACCCACCTTTGGGAACACTCATGCATATGGATGATTGATTCCATACACTGACCTCAATGGAACAAATTAACTGTTCCTGGGCCCCACGCCAAGCAGAGATAACTGCTTGCAGGACCAGGGGCTGTAGGACATGTACTTTTCCCTGCAGTCATGGGGCAGATGTCCTCTTTGGAGGGCTCCTCTGGCCCCTCTTCTTGCTGATCAACCCCACAGCCAGGGGAAAGATGTGCCCAGGAAGCATGGAGGTGTGCAGCCTCCCATGCCACCACACAGCAAGGTTATGTTACCCCCAGAGAATGAATAAGAAATGATCAGAATGAAATATTTATGGACGGGTAGTAAGGGTCTTTCATTTTTCTTTTTGTTTTTTGGCACTCTTAAAAGCTTTGCCTATGCAAATTCCAGTAACTCAGCAGCTATTCCTGAACTCAGACCCAGGAAGCAATGGCCAGGAGGGGACACGGAGGCACCAGGGCACAACCCAATAGACCTCATCTCATCATTCTCGGGAGCAAAGGAGGCTCCGGCACTCGTGTTCTCAACATGAGGGGGAGATGAAGGACTGTGGGACAGGAAAATTCATTCTCTCTTTATCTTTTAATTCTAGAGGTATTTGGGAAGAAAAAAAACACACGCACAAAAGAAGAGGGGAAAAAAGCTGATCAAGAGATTAAACGCTCTGGTATTTCAGATCACATGAAAAACGCACAGCGCTGACTTAATACCCTGAGTTTCAGTTTAGTGGTGATCTAACACACAATAAATTTTGCTGTGATATGACTACAGGAGAAGTCTGCTCTGGAATAAAGGTAAAGACAGGGTAGAAGGAAGGTGGGCCCAGTGTTTAAACACCGCGCTCAAAAACAATGGCATTAAATCAGATTCTAGAAACCACTCGCAGTGGATATGAAAGAAGTATCCTACACAGCACTGGAAAGTGCAATTTTCTTCCCAAAAGCAGAGCCCGTTTTACACATAATACCTATGATAAGAAGTCAGGATGCTAAATCTGCAACAGAAGTGTGTAAACAGCGCTCTTTGGTGTCTGCAGCACTGACACAGGGCAGGTTGGATGTGAAATTTCATCCGCATCCATGTAAAACCTTTCATTACAGATTCTGAAAGCAACTTGCTGGAAAAATTACACTGTAGCAAAACGGTACAGATTGGGTTTAGATTTGCTGTTTGTTACTGTAAAATACTTTTCAATTGCAAATTTAAATCTTGTTTCTATTGGGCAAAAAAAAAAGGATTCTTTAGCACGGTGAAATGGTGATTTTTTTCTCCCAAATTATTTCCTTCTGGGAGAGAGTGGAACTGAAACAACGTAGTGAACATGCCAAATGTAATTTCTGGCACAGACTGTAAGGTGCATCAGTATTGGAAAGGCTATTTCTCTTTGAAAGGCAAAGCAGTTCTACCCCTAGTAGCAAAGAACCCTTTAGAGAACAAATACGCCTTGCGTTAATAGGGAGAGCAGGTATCAGGACACCCACCCAGCCTTTACACTTCCCTCCACCACTGTCAGTGAGTAAATTACTCAATTCCTTACTCACAGATTCCCCTTCCATCAAGAGGGATATCACAATATACGCCCATCACATTCAGATGGTGTTAAGATTAATCAGTGTTTGTCATATGTTTTCAAGTGACAAGGGACAAAGCTACCAGCAGGATAAATGCTTCTGACCTCACTGCCTGGGCTTCCAAGGCCCACACGTTATTGTGCCTGATGACCCCCAAAGCCTTTTCTGAATATCATCCTCCTACGTTCAGCTTGCAGGATGCTGTGGAAGCAGAAATGAGCTGGTGCTGAACTATACCGTGGTATACCACGGATACTAAGGGGAAGGGAAGGAAAGGAACAGCATTTACTGCAGATAATGCACACACGCACAGATTAACACAAAATATAAATGTGGAGAAGAAAAGCAGGAAGGAAATGTTCCAAATCCTTGGAAATGAGTGCATTTGCTAAAATTTGGCTCTGCAAAAATCTCACAGTGGCAATAAGCACTCTGCCTAGATGGACTTTCTAATGGTCTCCTGAAATTAGAGGAGTATAAAGAGAAAATTAGCAGGATTGTGCTGGAATCATTTCCAATAATCAAAGGAACGGAACAGCATCTGAAAGCACTCAGCGCTTGAAGCCATGCCACATGCTTTTACCAATTTCCAAACCAAAAGCATAGATGCTTTGTAACTTTAACAAAACACTCTCAAATACCAACTTGGTGCGTTACAACAAAACACTCTTGACATCAGTCGATTATTAAACAATCACTGCCTCATGTAACTCTGAGTTTTGATGACTTTAAAGCCAAAAACAAAAGCTTATGTCCATTTGCAGCTCAACCTCCCTGGCGCTGGGATAGAAATGTGCCATAACCATGGCTCACATGCGTGACAAGCTACAGGAATGCACGAGCACATGCTGCCTCTAAATGTTATGCACAAACTGGAATCTGTAACTGGGTTTGGTTGCTGCTCCCACTGGCTGTGTAAGAATGGGCCCATGCATAGGGAAAAGAAAAGGTTGATACCGTACCTAAATAAATGCAGAGGCACAAAGGAGCCTACCTCCCATGGAAAAACAGAGCAGACGTTGACTCTCAAACCTGATGACACAATATTGCAGTGCTGCTCTGAGTAATTTCCCAAGAATCCCCTGAAATCCCACATATCGACGTGACAAGAGAGGATGCAAAGCCTCTTCACTCACACCAGCTGGTGTCACGCTGAGAAGACACACAGAAGCATTCCACATCATGAATCTACAGTGACCTTTCGTTTTATCACTGCAGACCCAAACACATGCCTCTCCGTTGCTTTATTCTGCCTGTCTCTGCTCGGAAGGAGCTTGGTGTAGGAGACAGGCTCCTTCCCACCCTCCTGACCAGCCTGTGCTGTGTCTCCAAGCACTGCCACATGCCAACAGCTCTCTGGCTAGAGGTGTTTCACCCATCTTTCACCAAAGGGTACCCTACCTCCAATTACCTTACATTGATCGCTGAATAAGGTATGCACAGAAGCATCCTGATGAGCACACAGTAACTCATCACCTCATGCTATCCTGCTCCCCTGGCACAGCCCTGGTGATTTACCATCTGGGATGAAAATCAAATTGCAGGTAACAAATGCAGGAAGCTAGCAATCATCTAAAATACACTCGCAGTTAAAGACAAGAAACCCAGCTCGAAAGCACACTTTGAAGCATTGGAATGAATCCTACAAGCTCTTGACACTTCAATCAGAAACAATTTTGCCTTCAAGTATGGGGAGACTCCAGTAAAAGTTATCAGAAACAGCACTGTCACATTCCTACATCAACGAAGGGATAATAATATCACCACATGTATCCCTACACTGCGAAACTACACACTTTCAAGGGCTACAAAATAAAACCCAATCTGGATGCTGAACAGCAGCCTAAAAGCCAGCAGCCGAGGTTCACTGGGCACATTCCTTAACTATTCCCAAAGATCTAATCTGTGAATGCTCTTCAAAATAATCCTCTAGAAATCACATCAAGCACCTTGTCTCCAAAACTGGGTATTAGAATTGAGGGCAAATCTCATCATTTTTAATAAGAATTCAGGATCAAGATTTAAACGGCATGTGTAATGAAAAGCACCGGAATTATATCTGTCCCAGAAAGCTGTAGAGGAATCTATTGTTAAATGAACATATATAATAATTCTGAACTCTGCCATGCGTGTCTGGGTTTTGCATAAGAAATAATTAATTGCTAGATGGTAACACAGTCCTAAGTAGATAAACTGGCTGGGATTCAGGGTATCTCTGCCTTACTTTCCCTATTGATGCCAAGGGCTTGAAACAGGTACTTCCCTTGCAAACCCAATGCTGACAAAAACCAAAACCAAACAGCAGGAAATATTACTTCAGCTAAACACTTTAATGCATTCCTTTTTTGAAAGATTGGCATTTTGTATTATTGTACTGCAATCAACAAATCAAAGTATTAAAGGTGGAGAGACATTTGCAGTCTTACTGTGGTCCCCCACCATCCCTGAGGAGCATTGCTCCCCAGTGGGGATGACGCCAAAGCCATCAGCATCCTATGCTTAGGTTTGCCGATTCAATCAAATCCCTGTTATCAACAACAGGCAGCTAAATTGTTTTCTCCCCAAAATGGATGTCAAGCTAAAACTACAGGCTATTTAATGAACAGAAGCTGTTTATTAGTAAGTTTTGAGGTGCTAGATGGCAGCAGAGAGTGTTTTGTTTTAACAAAACCCTAAAAAGACAATCTGAAAACAATCCCAAAGCAAATTAATAGTGTCAAGCTAACGGGCTACATAAAAGTGTCAGTAAGAAATGATCAATGTCATGTAATTTTAAGGCAACAAAAATGCACAAGCAACTCCAGAAACTTGCTCTTTGAAGAAAGCTCTCCGATATAAAAGGCATAATGAAAACCTTCACCGTTTTGGCACTTCGATCCATTACATCTGTTTGTGGATACCAAAAAAGTATGAAAGAAGAGTTGTGTAATGTGTTTCTCTGCAGCTTCAGTTTAATATAGCCAGATGTCCTACTCCTGTCAAAATAGTTACTAGCAAATATTCAGGAGAATCAGAATCAAACCTAAAAGCCTGGTTCAGATCCAAACGTTATCAGTCCTCAAAAGATTCTAACTTAGGAGTTAGAGATGAGATTTTGCTGGCATTTTGAAGGAAAACCCATCCCATTTCTCATCTATCCCCAAGGACTGATCATTTCCCATCACATACTTGGAAGAGGTAAAGCAGTCAAATTCTACCCCCTGGATGCTGGCTTCTGCAGCACTCCCACACTCCAGAGCCTGGGAATACACAACAGGGCTGCCCTGAGGCTGCTGCTCCTATGATCCTTCTTGTGGCTTCTCCTTGCATATTCTGGGGATGTTTTCTGAGTAATCTTTAAATGCTGGGGAGGATTTAGAGTAAGGAGGAAAAACCCAGATAGGATGACAACATGCTAATCCCTAAACCAGTTAATTTAAATGGGAAATGTGGTAAGGATGAACATTAAGTTGATTGCATTGAAGTCATCAGCTGCAATTGTTTCTTAATTAATGACATGAAGTTGTAAAGCGTGTTACACAGAACCGTGTCTTAAGGCTGGGGGAAAATGGAAAAATATAAGGCAGAATTAAGAGTTAGACACATATTAAGTTACTACAAATGTGGCCTAAACCACAGAGAGAACACAACAGAAGTATTTTTTCCCTATTCTCTGCATAGAGCAGTCAAGCCTCAGGGGAAGGGGAACTCTCCTTTCTGCAGTAGTTTGAGTCACGTATCGATTACAACAAAGTCGCACACCAAAGTAATGACATTTTTTGCCTGTAACCTTATCTACATGTGTCTTCTTGTTTGCCTGGAGGATTTTGTCAGGCTGGCTTCATACCTGGCTCAAGTCCTACATCTTGTCATGCATATACTGCTATGGCACCTCAGAGGAGACAGCATAGAACTGTGTGTATAGAAAAACTGGAAGACTATTTGAGCAGCCTATTCCTTCAAGCTGTAGGACAACGGTGTACCTGTAGATACGAGCTATACACTACAAAGCAAACATTAAACAAACAAATACAGGGAGTTCTTGATTCAGCATAGCAAAGGGTTGATAATCATGGAATCCTATTATCATGGAATCCCAGACTGGTTTGGGCTGGAAGGCACCTTAAAGCTCATCCAGTTCCAACCCCTGCCACAGGCAGGGACACCTTCCACTGGAGCAGCTTGCTCCAAGCCCCTGTGTCCAACCTGGCCTTGAACACTGCCAGGGATGGGGCAGCCACAGCTTCTCTGGGCACCCTGTGCCAGCGCCTCAGCACCCTCACAGGGAAGAGCTTCTGCCTAAGAGCTCATCTCAATCTCCCCTCTGGCAGAATAAGTCCGTATAATAAGGTCAGTATTAGCCTGAATAATGTCTATGAACCCGTTGAGGTTGCTTGAACTTTCTCCTTCCACAGGATTCTGTCCAATTAAAAAACACCCTTAAAAATTTATCAAAACAGATTAAAGACAAGCAATCCCCAAATCTGACACAAAGGAGGCTTCAAGTAACTTCATATGGACTCTCAGAAGAGCAAGACATCAGGAGCAGCCAGACAGATTGTCAGTCAGCATAAATCAGCACAGGGTGCAATGGCAGAGAATCTGACAAGCTAACTCTGCCTTTTCTCTAGGCAAAATGTGGTAGGCAAGCCTTCCTTAAAAGCCTGATAGTTAATGTGCTTTGAGGTGGAAACTATAAAAAGGCTTTATTGTGGGAGGGAAATCCTTGTACTGTGTTTTGTATTTATGGAACAAAGAAACCCAAATCCACTAGGACAGAAAAAAAAAGTCTATATTTATTCTAAGTCAGTCACTTTTACCCAGGACAAGCAGTTTCTTCCACACTTGATATCATCTTTAACACATTGTTTCTCATCAAATGACTAGTGGTGATAAGAATTTCCTGAGATAAGACGATTCTATTTCTAAGCAGTAAAAATAAGTATTATCAGATGCTACTTGGCATGCAAATTTGCAAGAATGGAAGAAAATCCCTCCACCCAAGTATCTAACGGACTCTTTTTGGCCACTGTTACCTTATACAAAGGAGCGAGAACTGAAGGCAGACACTTTCCAGAGTTGCCCAATCACTCCTGGGACCCTCAGACATGTAATGCTCCAGAAGAAAGATGCTGAGCACTGAAACAATTCGTTTTCTGGTATTCCATGTACAGCAGTATCTTATAACTGATTATTTCCTACACAATACCACATTAACAAAGCACTACACAGCTTGGAAAATGAGAGGACCCCAGAATTTGCATTGCTTTTACAACTTGCAATTTGGCTGCCTTGTAGTTTTTAAGTACATTTTCCCATCTGCTTCCACAAGCAAGGTTCCTCTGTCTTTTAATGTGAATGGACTGTAGCTGTTGAATGAGAACCTATTCCTTATTCCGCTGCTAGTGGTGCGTGGCCCCCGACACCACACACGGTTCAAATACTGCTGAAAAGCCAGAACCATTGCAGCCATCCTGTATCCTGGATGTGCCACCACTACTGCCTTGTCCCTCAGGTTTCTGTTTCACGAGGAAGTGCCAATGCAACCCTACATGCTTCCATAGCACCTTCTCCTCCAGCTTCCCAGGCAGACTGTTCCCAAAGACAAGCAACTGAGGAGGGCTGCTCCTCACTCCCTGTCCAGCTCACAGTATTATTCAATAGCTCTTAACCATATTCACAGAAGCACAGGATGAAGAATAGCTAAGCAAGAAGAAGCTGCAGAGAAGTGCTGCTTGAAGTTATTTCCTTGCATGGGAATGCCTTATATGAGCACTGGATCCATGAGGGATGTCATGCACCTGAAATGCCACCGTCTTCTGAGCCTGGGTTTCTAGGAAGCACCGATCAACACCTTGTTCTGCCACAGGCAGCACAGAAACAATGACTCCTAATGTCTCTATGTGTTGTTTCCTAAGCGAAAGGCAGTTAAGCTTCTGCCCTGAGGGTTATTGCTGCTGATGCCTTGAAATTGCTGCTGTGAGAGTACCACACTGCAACCACTCACCTTGACCAGAGACACAGCTGTCTGTGGCTGGATTCTGCAGCTGAACCTTCCCTTCAGCAAAGCAGCAATGAAACCAGGGTAGCAGAAATACTGCACATCTTACCCACGTCCTCTCGTCTTAGCAGAGCCTCCCACAGCTTATCCTCAACCTGGAGCTTCACCCACTTTCTGCTGCCCAGAGGGAGGCAGAGGAGGCTGGAAAGAGCAACAGGAAACTGCCAGGCTTACAAGACAAGGTGAAATAACACATCTATCTACAGTACGCAATTGGAGACCATCGTAACAAACGACAATGAGGGTGTCCCTGAAGGATAAAAGGGTAACCTTATTTCTTGCAGCACCGAACTCTGAGGTCCAGCTGTCTGAGCTCCTGCTCTCACCTTCCTCACACAGGCTCTGTCCTGCCTCCTTGATCCAACTGACTGCTTTCATCTGCCCTAACCCCGCTTGTCTCCCTGTACTCTGGCAGAGGTCCCCACCTTTCCCCCCACACCCCTGTGCTGGGAAGAACATTACGGAGCACAAGACATCACCCCCAGCTGCGTTAGCTGATCTTTCACTTCATTTCCCTCAAAGACTGAGAAATTGCCCCAAATTTGGGAACAATAACAGCACGCTCCAGGAACCAGAGCAAGATGCAGACCCCTTTTAGCCAAAAGCAGAGCAAGCGGGTACCACTGCTTGGCTGCAGGAGCGTGGCTCTGCTTTGTTTCAAGCACAGCAAAACCCCCGTCTCCATGTCCTGCTCAGTCGCGGCTCCACAAGCTTTGCTGCAACTTCTATTTATTTTTAAATCCACCCCGAGGTAAAAAACTCATCAGGGAATGGAAAATTTCAGCTCAAACGAATTTCCAATGTGGCAAAACTACAAGCTAATGGGAACAGGATCTCAACTAGGGGGTGCAGGACAGGCCTAACTAAGCCCAGCACCAAGAGCTCCACCTCCAAAGCGTATTTTGACCCACTATGTAATTAGACACAATTCCACAAACAGGAATTATACAAACCACTCTGCATATATTAGCTTCAAAAGCCCCAGCCGTTCACTGGGTACATCTTTCCATCCACATGGATCCAATTACAGAACAGGCACCCAAACTCCCTGGGACAACCAGAAAAGAAAGAAACGGGTGAGCCAAGATGACTGCGAGCACACTCCGGCATTGCTGCACTCGGAAAAGCATCACAAACCCGCTTAATTCTTAACAGATTGCCCTAAATGTCTTTACTGCAGGCTGTTGCCCTAAAGTTCCTTTGTTTCCTCAAGCCTGCACCCTTATCCCACCTGTGTTTTTCTATAGAATTACCTGGTGCAAAAAGGTCACCTTCTAAGAAGCCTGCTTGGAGCAAAAAGTAGCACCGTCATACAAACATGTCATTACTACATGTTGAAACAACACAGAGGAACTGGTCAAGCTGGGTAATGCAGGGAGGCTGAACTGCTTTTCTCTTCCTGGAAAACTCATAAACCTGCCTATAAAGGCCATGAACCAGAGTCTTCAACGATTCCACCTCCTTGCAGGGCTTGGATTATTTTTCTCCATGCCAGATGCACGTTTCAAAGAGTAACACAAACAGTGCAGCTTCTTAATGTACTCTTTTAACACCACGACAGTTTGTAAGCTATTTCCCCCAACATATGACTAGTTATGTTTTTACTGAGCCCGTATGAAGAACAACCCATTTGGCAGGATGAGGAGTGATTCCAATATGTAGCCCAAGGGTATTTAACCTCCAGACCTGCCACCATCCTGCTGCATGGAAGAAAGTCCATTCCTAGAAAACTCCCCAAGGCTTTGTGTTGTGAATAGTAAAAGGCATGGTACAGTATGTGTAACTTCATAACAAGCACAGAAATCCACCTGCAGACCAGTAAACATATAGCTGTTCACCAGGTAAATAGAGCTCTGGATCACAGTCACTTTTTAAAGAGGAAAGTTGTACAAGGGCGTCATCAAGACTGATAGCAAAGACGACTCCTTTCAGTCTTGCTGAAGTAGTTCCCTAATTGCTCACCAACTGTCACTGATTATTCCATATACCTTTAAGGTCCAACCACAAGAAATGTTAATTTTTTCTCCAAAGCGTGTTTTCCCAGCAGCTGGAATGGCCCCTATTCAGTTCTTTACTATGCTGTAATCTTACGCTTCCTATAGTTAAAGAGGGCCTGCAGGAAATCCAGGGAGGGGCTTTGGACAAGGTCCTGTAGGGACAGGCCAAGGGGAATGGCTTTAACCTGCCAGAGGGGAGACTGAGATGAGCTCTTAGGCAGAAGCTCTTCCCTGTGAGGGCGCTGAGGCGCTGGCACAGGGTGCCCAGAGAAGCTGTGGCTGCCCCATCCCTGGCAGTGTTGAAGGCCAGGTTGGACACAGGGGCTTGGAGCAGCCTGCTGTAGTGGAAGGTGTCCCTGCCTGTGGCAGGGGTTGGAACTGGATGAGCTTTAAGGTCCCTTCCAAACTGTTCTGTGACTCTATGATAATCCAAAATTAGGAACCTATAGTAAAGAACAGCCATCACAGTTGCCACCATAGTACACTGCTGTCCTACAAGTCGAGTGCTTTGGCAAATCCTAAGTTTTCTGCATTTTTAAGGCAATTTTTATAATGTTGCTTACCCTCAGTCCTAATCTGCTGCTTATAAATACCACACAATAGCATCTTACAACAGTAAATCCCCACATTTCAATCAAATTACAGAACAAGTGGCAAATGACAGAGTATACTTTAAAAAGTTATGTCTTCTACACATTTACACATTAGAAAAAGAATCTCTTTTGACCAAGAAAGAAGAAAAAAGCTCGTATATCAGAGGAAAATAATCTAAACTTCAACCACATCTAAAGCTCCGTTAGCAGGTTTGTCGTACGAGCCTTTTGAATTTCTTGTACACTCAGCAAGTAGATCTGATAGTAAACATCAAACCAGGCAGGCAGCTTTTGAAAACCCAGGCTCAGCTGATACAACTCTTTTAAGTCAAGTTCAAAGTCAAATTTGAAGATGAGATAGCAAACTACACCTGAGTGTTCCTGACATCCAATAGGAGGAATCGGCAGCTCCACACTGCAGCGTACCCTGGATACTCCTTCCTAACTTTCATCTTCTCTGCTTTGCCTCACCCTTCCCGAAATAACAGAGCAAAATTAAAAGGGCCAAGTAACTCGTGGCACCTTTAAAGCAACAGGAATGGAGAGTGAGCAATACATAACACACAAAACCAAGGCAAAAAACACCCAGTCCTGCTGATCAGCGTTTTATACTCATTGGAAACTCTACAAAGCCCCACATCTTCTGCTCTAATGGACACGGTGCATCTCCCCTGTGAGCTCTGCACTTTCATCTGGAGCAGAACCTACTTCACCTCATTGGCATTCCATACTGCAAATTGCTACACTGCAGGCCACTATCCATCTCCTTCAGAGCAGATGAACATCAGAACTCTTTAAAAACAGGCATAACTTAAGATATTCAGTCTAAAATATCTCTGTTCTGCCTTTGCTGCCAATGGTAAAACTTGCACGAGCGTTGGTCTGCATAGGAGAATTATCAGTGTGCATCAAAAAGTCAAAGCTCATTCGCCGTCACCCGATGTAACTTACATTATGTGAGCTGCAGTACAAAACATTACCTAAAACCTTTTCCAGATGGAAAAGTGAAGTAAAAGGTAAAAGTCACCTGTGCTGTGACAGGGTAACATGCTATTAATAAAGAATGATTCACAGCAGACTGATTTACAGCACGTCTGCCCTATCAGCACACACCAATGGAAGAAAAGCTGTTCCAATGATATGCCCAAACCCATAAGTAAGACTCTAACAACTTCTTTTAAATTCTCCATCTATTTCTCTTAGGATGACAGCTGATATTACAGGATTATCTACTTTCACAGCCCCTGAGGGACGCTTGCCTTGGATACCACAACTGGAGTGGGAAGGGAGAATTACGGAACCAGTGTCTGCATCCCAGCTCTTTCTCTGGCCGGAGGAGACATCCAGAAAGCAGCACATCTAACTGACCATAGCCCTTTCCTAAAGGCAGTATAAGTTTAAGCTATGCTTCAAACTGGGACTGACTAGATCATTTCAGTACAAATCAGGACAAAAGGAGAAGACATGGTAGCTAGACAAAAACCTTGATCACAAGACTGCAGATGATTTTCAAATGAGTAACCAGAACATCATTTCCCAATGTTTCAACAACAGTATGACTGTATTTTGAATCAACAGAGAGGAGGGGAGGTCTAGTCCTGGATCTGTATCTCTTTATGTCTAAAAATGCTGTGAAAACCACGGGGAAATTAGATGTTCTACCTTAACTATGTGTCAGCTTCTACCGAACAACTGGAGCACACTCTTACCTTCACAGATTCTGTCCAGTCGCTGCCGCTTGACTTTGTGTTTATCCACAAGTGCCATTCTTGAGGGTATGTTGCAACTGCCTGATTCAAAAAGCAAAGCAGTCCCCCAGGAACTTAGGAATACTCACAGGAATCGGCGTGCATACCGCCACTGTCGATCCTGCAGAGGAACAAAAGGGTTCATGAGGATTCCCAGCACGCCAGGTGAAACCTCCCCATCTCCAACCCTGGTATCCCAACAGTCCCACTTCTTATACTGCAAATCAAGCTTGCAGCCCCTTTATCTTCCCTGCAATCAGAAAGCACAGCATTGTACACGAGAGCTGCTGAAGCGTGGTATGGCCTTCCCGGTTTTATTTCTGTCTTAAAACCCTATTCCTAGTAGATAAAATCCGTTCAGCTATTTTGTAGGCTCACAGACACCGCAAGATTATTAGAGAGTACATAAAAAAGGGAAAGCAGCTTTTGCTCCTCCGCTACTTTCACACATATAGACACAAACCACTTTTATGCCTTATTTAAGCCTTGCTCTGTAAAAGTAATCAATGGAACTTGAATTTGCAATGAAACCGTGATACATATTCCAGCGGTCACCATAGCCTGTGGTACATGAAAGGTTAACACTAAACTTTGGATGCAAGAGCTGCTGTTTCTAGTGTACACACTTCTAAATGCCAGTGAAATAGAGCAATCCATAAAGCAGTATGTGTGGCTGATTTACAACAGATGCCCTACAAAGGGACGAGAGCTGCAGGCTTCTCTGCATGTTGGTGACACAGAGGAAGACCCTAAATGGATCCTCTCGGGTCTTTTATTCCTACAGAGAGCCAAAGGTTTGCCTAATCCCTGAATGATTGACCTGAGCTCAAGCCGCAGACCCTGAATGTGCTGTGGTGGTACTTTTACCTAACAGCTATGAGTCTTTCAAAGCAAGCTCCACAACAGCATTCATGAATCAAGACATACAAGAGAAGACCTCATGCTGACAGTGGAATTCAAACCACTCAATACTACATGTGTTAGTTTTTTTACCGAGTTGTATTACCAGTGATTCAATATCCGCTTTCATATTTTAAAGGTGAAGACAGATGATCCTGATAAGAGCTGCAAACCTTCCAGGGTTGCATCCTGCTCAAGGGACTCCTGCCCCCCCCAGCCATCCATCACCTTTTTAAGCCCACTTAACGGCAATAAAAAAGAGCAGAATTAGTGGAAAGCTTTGATTTCTAGATACAAAGCAAAATGCCACCACAATTTTGGTGGGAAAAGGGAAGAGGGAAGAGAAAGAAGATGACAGGCACAGGTACAAGCACAGGCACAGCAAGAAACCTGTCTCCTGCGTGGCCACCTGTACTGTGCTGTGCAATAGACTCAGCCTACATAGGTTGAGGGAGCGATACCCTCAACCACTCTGCCTACAAAGTACTAGAAAGGGTTAAAAACCCAAGTAAGTTCTGGAAAGCCAGCAATAACCACAGACTTGGTACCACCCGTTCAAACTGACCCCCAAACGGCTCCTCTGTGGTGGGTGAATTTTCACACTGCCCTATTTGCAAGCAAAATTTTAATGAAAAAGTGAAACCTACCAGGTTCACATAAAATACAGAAAGCACAAGAAGAAGATGCTGAAACCCAGGAAAATCCAGGTTGATGCCCAAAAGCTGGCCCTGGGCAATGTCTGTAACCTCAACTTTTGCTTCCCCTTGTGCAGAGCTGCAATAGCAATGCTTAACCCATTCTCTGGAAACACTTTAGCTTCTTCAGATTCACACAGTCCAGTCAGGCATTTCTACCTTGTGTTTTATTCCTCCGCAGCAGCACTCAGCTCTCCTAAGATCACACCAGCACAAGCAATAACTTCCCAGCAAACACAGTTAACAAACGCGACAGCCCAGGCTGAGCACGCCAGGGGTAAAGGCGCTAACAAAGCCGCCGCATACCGAGATGACAATTTCATGGATATTATTGTTATTATTATAAATGGTTATCAATTATGCATCACATTGATAGTTAATTTCGAAAAGGAAAAGGGTTGTGTTGGTACAACTGAGTTCTGACTAAAGGAAGATGGGTGATTTCCTGGTAGTTAATGGCCAATTTCCCAGCAGCGAGACTGCAGCGTAATCTCTGAGATTTATAGCAATAATTAATTGATTTCTTTTTAAGCATAGGGATGCTAAAGAGCACGATTCCCACTCACATTAATAATTAATGCAATGTTCTAAAAGAAGCTGAAAACTTCAATTCCAGAGGCAGGAGCTTGTTACAATCAAAATATTTCTTACAACAAGGATCAAACTGTTAGTGTAGCTAAAGCCGGAGCGGGGAATAGCATTTCCACAATGGATATTTAAAAGTATACACATGAATTTATACCTCTGGTTCAGGGAGAAATACCAAGTTACAAAAAAGTCATGGCAGGGGAGAAGAAGTCAGTGTTTTGTTCTGAAAATGCTCAAATGGTTCATTATGGTGGGGCTGCAACTCTTTTCCTCCTTTTTCCCCCAACAAAATCAATAGCCAAAGTGTACTTAATTTTGACAGAGTGCATCTTCTGATGGACAAATGCTTCCATTATTGTTTTTTTCCCTCCTGTCATCTCAATTCCTTGCATTATTCCCAGGAGGAAAACTTTCTACAAAAGAAACTAGTAATAATCAGAGAAATTATTGCTCATATTATCAGAATCCTGCATAGCTTAAAGTAATGCCTGTAACTGAGCTCCTTCCTAATGATGTTAACTATTCCATCTTGGTCTGACAGGTACCCATGATGGTATTAACCAGCAGCAAAAGCCCAACTCAGAAGACTTATTAAATATGGTTTAGTTGGAGTGTCCCTGCCCATGGCAGGGGGGTTGGAACTGGATGATCTTAAGGTCCTTTCTAACCCTAACTATTCTATGATTCCATGTGGCAGGAGCTTCCGAGCAGGATTTGGCAGGGATGGATAAAACGGAGAAAAGCAGATATGAGGGGCACAGGAACAAGCTGATATTCCCCAGCCTGTATGAAGCTGCAATTAAGAAACCAGTTCTTCCATTCATGGGATGGAGAACGCAATTAGAGGCACACCCAACTTCAATCTAACCTCAATGATTTGTCCATCCAACCCCATCTCAAAGGCTAAATGCCCCCTTACAATAAAATAAATACAATCAGGCTCAGCAGAACAAAACTCATGGTCAGCAATTAAAACACGAGGAAACCTCATTGTGTAAGGAAATGTGAGGGACGCAGGCGCATGCACGAAAACTACTTCATCTTCAGCAAGATTAGGAAACAAGTGAAGTGATTTACATACAGTAATTGCATGGCTGTGTTAGCCTCCAACAGTGTCTTTCAAAATGTAAATTTCCTTGAAAACCCTCGGACATGATGATAGCCCAGCAGTTATTTATTTATTTAAAAGAAGGAATGCACTTAAATATGATGTTTTAGGGGAAAAAACACCCAACCCTGACATAACGCATTTAAAAAGCTTAATACTGCTCGTTAAATAGCACAATCCATGAGCCAGAAAATGAGAGCAGAGAAAGTTGTATTAGGGCTTATTTTTCCAGCTTTCAATGGAAAATGTGTAGAAAGAAAAAGGTGATTTTCCAAAATAGGAGGCACTGTTAGCTAAAAGTAAGACAAAGGGGACTTGGCAAAGAATGCGTTGTTTGCTGAGCTCTCTCTCAATTAGCAGTGTTCTATCATCTTTCCACTGTGTAAGCAGGTAGCACAGGAGCACAAACATACAACGGTTTGTGTTGGAAAGAACCTTAAAGTTCATCCAGTCCCACCCCACTGCCACGGGCAGGGACACCTTCCACTAGAGCAGCTTGCTCCAAGCCCCTCTGTCCAACCTGGCCTTGAACACTGCCAGGGATGGGGCAGCCACAGCTTCTCTGGGCACCCTGTGCCAGCGCCTCAGCACCCTCACAGGGAAGAGCTTCTGCCTAAGAGCTCATCTCAGTCTCCCCTCTGGCAGGTTAAAGCCATTCCCCTTGTCCTGTCCCTACAGGCCCTTGGCCAAAGCCCCTCTCCAGGTTTCCTGCAGCCCCTTTAGGCATGAGCAACATCTATTTTAGAGCATCCATCGCATACGTTGCCATCAAACCACAGTGGCATCCAGCAGGTGATTCAGAGCCCCCCTTCCCCATGCTCCAGTCAAAACCATGTCTCACACACTCCTTCCCTGTGCACAGTCCCAGGAAAGTGGAATGCTGTTCCTTAAGCCTCATTTTGTGATAAGCAAATGCCGATGCCAGCACACAGCCCCACTGCAGCACCACAGGCTTTGGTAAAGCATCATAAAACCACAGCTGAGAGTCCTGCCCAAAACACAGCTCAATAGCTAGGACTTAAAACCACAACTGCTGCCTTCCTAGGTGCAAATCAACAAGTGGCACGAAGGCACCACTTCTGCCAGTGCATACATGGTCACAGGTTAACTGGGACTCCTCTTTAACTTCAAATACCAGCATCTTTCTGAACAATCCACAGGCCCATAGTGGAGTCACAAACGTGCTGTTCCTGATTTCCAACTACATTTTCTGCTCTCTGTGAAATATGGCATCAACGCAACGAAGAACCCTACTACAGAAAAACCTGAGATCCACACACTGCAAAAGCTCCCATTTCCAAAGAGCAAAGGAAAACCTCTGTCCTTCCTCACGTCTAAACTGGGTTTCCACATGTATAACTCCTTAAGCAAGGGAAAAGCCAGCCCGAATGTTTTGATGATGCTCTCAGATATTTCCTAGGCTCTCAGGAACGGAGAGATTCCTGGCGAAGGTTTTGCACTCACGGTCACTGCAGGACATCAGCAGACCAGGATGCCCAAGTAATTGTGAAGGTAGCAGTCACTGATGCCAAACGCTGCTTTTCTCCATCCTCCTTTATATTAAGGTCCACTTTTCCAAAGCTCAATGCACTTGAACTGAGATTTCAATGCAAGAACAGTCCTTGGAGCTGTTTCAGCCTTGTGATAGTATCACCGGGTATTAACTGTTCTGGCCATTTCCACTGCTGATCACTTCAGACATTGGCAGCTGGTGGGGAGGACAGGAGGGGCTGGGAAGCGGAGTTCCATGTTAGAAAGGCAGTGCAGGGAAAAGAAAGAAGGAGATAATGACAGGGGAGGGAAACGGACAAAGGAGATGGCACAATGCAGGAGGAATGCAGTGAACACTCTGTCACCCCTCCTCCCTGTGCCAACAGCATGTCCACAAGTGCGATGCCACTTCTCAGCCCTCATCACCTTCTCCTTTCTCTAAAGCACGGGCACTACTGCAGGGGAGGAGGGAAGCACATGGAAGGGAAGGGACAGACAAAAGGATCCTTCCTGAGATCCTTCTTTTGGGTGATTTCTTTTAAAGCACAATAAAACATCACAGGGAACTCATAGCGTCAAGACACCATTAATGCCGATAGCACAGCAGGAACCAGAAATGGATTAAACATTTATGTGGGCAGTGAGAACCAACATAGATTTTCATTAGCTCAAACACAAAATAGGCTGGGTTTGGGTTTTTCAAAGGCCTAAGGAATGCAAACCCTCACACTTGGGAAGAGGAATCACACAGTTTCTGTGTGGCCACGGTTCGGACTTCTCCTGCTCCGTTAAACACCATCAGCCACTGCATGGGAAATAGGATGCTAGAGGAAAAATAACCGAAAGGATTTCTCCCAGTTTCTGGGAGAACTACCCAGGCTGTAAATCACACCTTGGGGCCAGGCTCTGTGCTGGGTTTGGCTGCAGTACGGTTAGTTTTCTCCACAGTAGCTGCTAGGGGCTGTGGTTTGGAATTGTGCTGGAAACAGCATCGATCACATAGGGAAGTTTTGTTATCACTGAGCAGTGCTTGCACAAAGCCAAGGTCTTTTCTGCTCCTCACCCCATCCCAGAGTGACTGGGGTGCATGAGGAGCTGGGACACAGTCAGGACAGCTGACCCCAACTGACCCAAGGGATATCCAATACCACATGGATTCATTATCAGCACATAAAGCTGGAGAAGAAGGAGGAAGGGGGTACAATTGAGAGTGATAGCACTTGTCTTCCCAAGTCACTGTTACCTATAACAGAGCCCTGCTGTCCTGGGGATGGCTGGACACCCGTCTGACCATGGGAAGTGGTGAATGGATTCCTTGTTTGTTCTTTTGCGTGTGGCTTTTCCTTTACCTGCTGAACTGCCTTTATCTCAACCCATGAGTTTTCTCACTTTTCCCTTCCAATTCTCATCCCCATCCCACTGGAGGGATTATGAATAAGGGGCTGCATGGGGCAGGAGCTGCCATCTGGGGTTTAACCATGGCAGTCTACCAGCTGCCTGCATCCCCCCATGGACCCTCAGCACCCACAAACCAACAAAGGCAGGATTCTTGCTACAAAACCTTTCTCAATTCGGCGTTGTGTTTTTACTAGTTATTAGCATGATTTTGCTGCCGCAGAGTGTTCAGAGATGTTTTGCATTAAGACCTCTCTGTGGGAATGACTGGAGGATGCCATGGGTGAAAATAAACACTATTTCATAGAATCCCAGCCTGGTTTGTGTTGGAAAGGACCTTAAAGCTCATCCAATTCCAACCCATGCCATGGGCAGTGACACCTTCCACTAGAGCAGGGTGCTCCAAGCCCCGTCCAGCCTGGCCCGGCCTTTGTCTGTTTTGATTTGCTTTTTTCCTGCTGCAAAACCCAACACCAAAATCTTGCCCTTCCACTTCCTACCTGGTGCCTTCCCCCAAAAGCTGCTGGGGAAAGTGCACTCGCTGGCAGGGAAGGCAGTAACACAGCAGGTTAAATGTGCTTCACGGAGAGCTGGCACTCCCACGTTAACACCTGCTGATGGCAAATAAGGAGCTCTTCTGCTCTTCGCTGTATAGAAAAGCAGAATAACATGCTGTAGGAGTCTTGTGCTGAAGAAGTGGCAACAATTCTGAGGAACTTGCTATTATATGAGTGAACAAAATGTACCATAACGGCATATGAGCCTGCACATCTGCTGCTAAATTAAACGCACTACGGAACGATGCAGACCACATCTTAAAGCATTATGCAACAAGATACAGACTGCGTTAAAATAATAAGGCTTCAAAGACATCATAAAGGGCCTGATCCTGCATTCCTTTCAGCGAGTACCCCCATCAGTTCTATGCTATCAAAGCTACTTGTTGACTCAGTAAAAGAAATATCGCACATATATATATGTGCCCTTCAAAGGAAAGAAGGACATGTTTTTGCAGCATTTTCCTTCCTCTCTCTCTTAATGATGCATAAATCATGACAGACATTTTTGTTTGGAATTGGATTTTTTTTTTAAGTTTCTTTAAGAGTCATATTTCAGGTGACAAACTGCTCCAGATCGGGGTCTCTGCAGGCAGAAAGATGCTGGGAAGACCTACTGGTGAAGGAGAAGTTCTTCACTCTGAGGGTGCTTAAGTGTTGGCACAGGATGCCCAGAGAAGCTGTGACTGCCCCATCTCTGGCAGTGTTCAAGGCCAGGTTGGACACAGGGGCTTGGAGCAACCTGCTCTAGTGGAAGGTGTCCCTGCCTGTGGAAGTGGATTGGAGCTGGATGAGCTTTAAGGTTCATCTCCAACCCAAATCATTCCATGATTCTGTGATACCAAAATAATATTCAAGTTGCCACAATCGCAGTGGTACAAAAGAGAGGGGAGTAAGATACCTATTTTATACCTATTTTATTTTCCAACTTTTTTTTCCCCTAAATTTTATTTTCCACCATTAGTGATGAGGTTTTGAGTTTGAGCAAAGAAGATACAGGCATTCTCCCTCGCCAAGCAGTAACAACCCTATGCAGATCCACTCTGAGTTTTCAAGTACAACTAGAAAATACCACAACTGCCACTCCTTTCATTCCTAAAGCTAAAATACAAACAAGCAACCAAAACAGACAGCAAGGAAATTGCTTTAAAGAAAACAACTGTCATCTCTCTTTCTGGCATCAAAAGTGGAGCAGGTCGATGCTCTGCTCTTACTCTGCACTGACAGCACT
Organism: Amazona ochrocephala; assembly: GCA_039720435.1. Taxonomy (NCBI): domain Eukaryota; kingdom Metazoa; phylum Chordata; class Aves; order Psittaciformes; family Psittacidae; genus Amazona; species Amazona ochrocephala. The sequence continues at coordinate 3,988,316 of CM077881.1, read as the reverse complement.
CAGGGGCCTGGTGGTGGGCAAAACAATAACCAGGAGCTGAACCCAAATTATCCACTTAGCTTTGAGAGCACCTAATCCATCTGCTAATTAATCCTGGGCCTCCTTCAGCCTCTCTTATCTTGTTTTTCTAAGTATCTGACGTGATAACATGCACACTGATATTGCTACAGCACAGAACTGGCTGGGAAACCACCCTTAACTTTTCAAGTAAAGCAAGAGGAAACAATCCATAAACAAACTTAAGAGTTTCCAAAGGTTACCATGCTGAAAAATAGCATCTTATTCTGTGTGTTACCAGAGCTCCTTAAATTACTCATTATTTATTTTCACTAATTGCAAAGTTTAATGCTAGAGAGAGGTGAAGCTTTGCTGTTTGTGCATCTGGATAAGCAAAAGCTCTCCTCAAGCTTTTAGCTGCTCCTGGACCAAAATCATTATGGCCAAATCAGAAACCCCAAAAAAAAATGATCTATGCTGTTTTATCAGCTGAGTTATGCAGATACTTGGCCATTAGAGGGCATTTTATACTGCCGAGTGAAGCGCCGGCACGCAGCCTGTGGACAGCATCGCAAAATCCCATCTGGAGCTGCTGGAGAACAGTTTCTGTCTATCTTCATTTAGTAATTGCCACTTTTCAACCTTTCCATATGCTGTATAGAGATGAGCAAGCAAGAGCAAGGACAAGAGGAAAACAAGCTGAAATAGCTATGATAAAAAAACCTGGTTAACTAAACACGTTGGTGCACAGCTACTGCGGCTTCCAACGTTTGGGTTCGTTCCGTTCTCTTCCCCCTGTTAACTCCAACACAGCAAAGTTCATTCTTTTTACTCTCAAAACCAGTGGTTTATGCTTCAAGTTTAGAAAATGAATAATTGGGAAATTATGCCATGGCACCACCACCCATCTCCAGAGCAGAGGGGAGAGCTCATCCATCTCTGGAGCTGACCAAAGGCAAATCCAGCATCCTCACTGCCAAGAGGTAGTGGTCATGGTCACTTACCTTCAGACGTCTCCTTCTAGTTACTACTACACTGCTACATGTGAACTTCAAACTGTTTTCAGCTTCTGCTGGCTAGGAAACCACACAAAGCCACCCACTTCCCTGCTTTGGTGGTTTTCCTCTCTCCATCTAAATACAAATCAAATGAGGAAAGAGACAGATACGTTGCTATACATCTCCAAATATACGTATGTTTGTAATCAGGGTGCCCAAACTTCCTGAGTATGAGCTGCATACCAAAATCTTCATGTGGCCAAGAGCCACATCCTCCCAACCTCCATATCCTGCTCCTGCCACTCACTCCATGCTCCCCTTTGTCAAGCCTGGAGTTTCTCCATCCCTATGACACTGTGCCACTGATGTACCAAGCCCACTGCCCTCACCAGTCTCTGGTTGCAAATGTGGGGCTGGCAGAGGCTGTGGCTGTGCGTTACAGATCTGCCTTGCAGGATTTGATTAAGCATCAGTACATAGTATATGCTTCCATAATACAAGTTAGTCCTGAATTCCCCCTTAACAGACAGTTCAAAACAGCGAGCACAACAATACAAAGCCTACCAAAAAGACCCTGGATATCAGTGCCTTCCTTCAGGTGCCCAAGCTAAAAGACCAACACTAAAACAAAGACCACTTTTTCTTTGAGACCCTTACAAGTCATAGGATCATAGAAATCCAGACTGATTTGTGTTGGAAGGGACCTTAAAGCTCATCCAGTTCCAACCCCCTGCCACGGGTAGTGACACCTTCCACTAGAGCAGGTTGCTCCAAGCCCCATCCAATCTGACCTTGAACTCATTATATCACAGATACCTTAAGCTTTTTCTCCATCAAATCTCAAAGAGCCTGTCCTGGGAGCTCTGCCTGGACTGGGAAGAGTGAAGAGGAGTAGCAACACTCTTCTAGTAAATTTCTGGAGTTGTAGCTTGCCCTTATGTTAGTGCTTACATTTACAAGGCACTCTTACATAAAAAGTCCTCATCTGCATTGACTTATTTAGCAACACGAAGTAAAATAGCCTGAAGCTGTTCATGTTGCTTAACATGCTTCTTTTTTTTCTTTATGTAGATGATGCCCTGTGTAAAGGAATATTCAAAGGGGAAAACTGCGTTTTATTTGTAACACTTATTACTACCACTGAAGAAAATATGTTCTAACAAGTCTCCGAAGGGGGAAACACATGTAATACCTTTCACAGCTCAGCTAATTCATCTTTAGCTGCCCAACTGCTGGCGAAATCTCAACTGGAAAGTCTCAGAATAGAAATGAGGAAAACCCCGTTTCTTGTGGTCTGAGCTCTGTTCCCACTGCACAATCTCCTTCCACCGGAGTGAGCCCTGTTTGTTTTCAGCTCATAGCAGCTCTACTCTAAAGAAAAAAAGAGGAAAAGAAAGGAGTTCAGGAGTTCAAGGCTACGTCTCCATTCAGGCGTACACGCACAACGCGAACCGGCCTCTCCATCCTGTGCTGGAGGCATTCCCTCTCCCCATCACCTACCTGCAGAAGGGCCCCGATGAGGGAGATGAGGGATGAAGGAAGGAGTAGAATGCTGAGAAGGGTGGAGAGGAAAAGAGCCCAGACTTGAGGCATCATGGATGAAAGAGAGCTTGGATCAAGAAACAGGGATGAGGATGGAAGGTGGCTTTTGGAGAATGGGTCTGGTGAGCCTCAAGGGACCCTCCTGCCCCTTGGGCTCCCCACATGCAAAACCTATGCTCTAGACAATACTGAGCTCCATGGGGTCAGGCACAAGCATAGTCAGGATGGAAATGTGTGAGTGTTTCCCTGATGTCCCATGGGAAAGAGCTCGTTGGGATGCAGGGCAGCACTGGGATGGCTCAGCTACGAAACGCTGCCTCTTCCCATCCCTCCACACCCCTGTCTCCCGCTCGCATCTCACCTTTGCTGCTCTTGCAGCATCTCACATGGTTTAATTTCCAGAGGAGTGAAAGGAAAGGGAAGGAAGGAGCCAAGTGAGCAAAGGGAAGTTTAGATAACAGTAATAAATAAGATGAAATGATTCTCTCACCACTAACCTTTAGTGGCGAGTCAGAATATCCTCTGCACCCACCACAGGTTTGCACAATCTGCAGATTTTATAAGCCCTGCCAGCATGCTGTAGCAAGGTTATTTTGCGATCTAACACCACTCAGGTTATTGACCTAAATATATACAGGCTCATCTGGAGCCATAACAGTTCATTGTGTGCTGAGGCCTGCTCGGGATGCCTTAATACACAGATTATTGATGCAATGAACTGTGACGGCTCCTATAGAGCTGTTATGGTTTATTGCTGCAACACCTACTTGGGGTCCCTTTAATGTGCAGATCAGTGACACAATAGACAGAAAGAGCCACTACTTGGGGACGCATTATCCTATGGATCACTGACATGATAGACCACAATGGCTCCAGACTCCTGCCTTAATGCATCGAGCAGGCAAGCACATGGAACTCCCAGATTCCCAAATCCTGGGGACCTGAGGGTGGATGGACAGGAGGTGCAAGGATGCTGCCCCTCCACCCACCCAAACCCACCGGCTCTGAGAGGTGAAATTTGCAGGAAGCAAATTTGCTATGGAAAATAAGGATTTATAACGGAAGCCCCAGTGGGACCAAACTTTTAGCAAGAACAGCCACAGGCCTGCATTAGAGATCAAGGCTAAAATCCTGTGTGAGAAATACATGGAAATTGGCCAGCAAAAGAAAATCAGTGTCCAATTTTGACCACAAAAAGAAAAGGAAAACATTTTATGTTCCAAAAGAATGCAACAGGAAGTGCACCAATATCTGCATTTCTCTCTTCTTTTCCTCTTGAAGAGCAGAAGTAATCCTAAGAGGCTGAGAGTAAAGCACGGTTTAAAGCAAGTTGCTTGTGTAGGGAGACCTCAGACTGAGTAAAGGAAAATTAAAGCATTAACACTAGCCAAGTGTGCGCAGGCTCCTCACAGCCACCAGTGCACAGTTCAAAAGCTGCAGCTGGCTTTGTGCTCCTGCGTGCATCTTCCCCCCCCCCCCCCCCCCCCCCCCGTTTACCAGGAGCTTTTTTTAACACTGGTGACACTTCGCATTCAAAACTGTGGTTAAAAATAGACCCTTGGTCCTCCTGCTTTAACCCTGCAAATTCCATCTCCTCCTTTCTGCTCCTCCTGCTTTGCTATCAGCTACGGGGTGATGAAGGGATGAGGTACATGCCTGCAAGCCCAAGGTCCCCCCACTGCTGCCCAAGGACTTCATCCAAGCCTGGGTGCACCCCTCTCCCAGTTTTCCCGAAGCTGGTAGTAGGTTTTATTTGTAGGAATGACAGCATCAGGTCTATTTTCTATCCCAATTTCCCTTCCCACCTGCTTTTGCAGATGATGTGAGTCTAAGGCTTTAAAGCACACCCCCCCCCAACCCTACTGCTTTCTCTATGGCCCTGCAATCACCAGCCTAATCAGGAACGCAGAGAGAGAAATTCCTTTGTTATCCTGTAGCTACTCAAATGCTGAACCTTCAAAATCTCCTTGGGAAATGGGTCTGGTAAACAGCTCCCGCTAGTACAAGGAGCCCTGCGCACGAGAGACTTGACAATCAATATCCTTCACCCAACTTATCAAATTTACTGGGGACATTTATACAGTATAATTAAATAGAAAAGAGATACAAATACAGAAGAGCATTTGCACGGCGCTGCATAGCAATCGCATTATCTCTGGAACAGAGGACACTTTGACAAAAAGGAGGGAAAAGGCCATATATCAACCAAAGAAGCCACAAGGAGCACATGGAAGGTCTGCTCTCATTGTTCACAATGAGCCTTTAACACTTAAGTAAAGACAGGCACGAAATACACATCAGCACTTCTACCTAAGGCATTTCTGCAGGTCCTGTTCAGTCAGCCGAAATGATGCCATCAGAATTAGCCAGTGATGAATGTGGTCCAAAACACTCGTTTGCCTCTCGGACTTGTGTAGGGTCTCCAACACGTGTTGGGGCACTTCCCCCTCGCTGGTGTGGAAGCAAAGCAGACAGTATTATGTTGCTTTTCAGCTTATTAATGTACCAAGTAAAATTGATTTTGCCCAGTAATCCACTTGGTAAGCCAGTGATGTTTTCCACAACCAGCAGCCATCCCTGCAGACTCGCAAGATAAAATCCTGTGTGCAAGGTTAGACCTAGGAAGGGCTGACTGCCAGCGCAGGGCAAAGCAAAACAGCATGGAAAAGGCAAACTAGATTATGTGGCTATTTGTTAAACAATTCTTCTCACAAGGGTTGTGTTACAAGCGTGCTTTGTGAATGCTTCTTTCTTTCAGGTGGAGCTAAAGAGGCCGGCTCCTCACTCCAAGTCCCCAACATCAGCAACACTGCTGTAGATGCAACACAGAATCATGGAATGGTTTGTGTTGGAAAGAACCTTAAAGCTCATCCAGTTCCAACCCTCTGCCATGGGCAGGGACACCTTCCACTAGAGCAGCTTGCTCCAAGCCCCTGGGTCCAACCTGGCCTTGAACACTGCCAGGGATGGGGCAGCCACAGCTTCTCTGGGCACCCTGTGCCAGCGCCTCAGCACCCTCACAGGGAAGAGCTTCTGCCTAAGAGATCATCTCAATCTCCCCTCTGGCAGGTTAAAGCCATTCCCCTTGTCCTGTCCCTACAGGCCCTTGGCCAAAGCCCTTCTCCAGGTCTCCTGTAGCCCTTTTAGGCGGTGGAGCTGCTCTAAGGTCTCCCCTTAAGGAGCCTTCTCTTCTCCAGGCTGAACAAGCCCAGCTCTCGGTCTGCCTTCATAGGACATCTCCCTTGCCACATTGACCTTAAAATTCAGAATAGCCCAGTGAGGTGTTGGACACACACTCAGGTCTGAGTGCAGGTGAGCAAAACCCAGGTGTGTTTGCAAAAGGTATGCAACCTCAGGCTTCCTTCCACTTCAGGCTCAAAGGTTTGATCTTCATGGTTGCCTACAACAATTAGGCATTGCCCAATTTTACACCAACAAATAAAAACCAACATACAAGATGGGTAGGGTTCCTGCTCCTCAGACAGGGATATTTGAGATGCAATCACTTTGTACAACCAACCTGCTTGGGAAGACGGACTGAAGGAGGGCTGACAGAGGACATGAACCACCGAAGCACACACACTGTATTCCTCTCCCAACCACCTCAGCTGCCCTAAAAGCAGAGGTGTGATCCCTCAGCAACATCCATCACTGCTCCTCTACTGCCAGGCACCATGGGGAAGGGAAATCTCAGCCATCCACCTCACAATATACTCATGGGGAAGAGCAAGTACCAGGATGAAGGCTTCATTGTTGCCTCTCTTCTGTCTTGATTTGATAACGTGAATCACACTCCACTCTATTTTGAGCAATCCTTTATTAAAAATGCCTGTGAGTCATTTTCTCTAAACTTAAAACTATAAAAATGGTAATGTTTGGGTAATACGCAGGAATTTAAGGTTTTGCATACTTCTCTTTTTAATTGAAGAGGAAAAGAAGGGTAACCTGACCCACAGAAAGAGCTTTTTATCCCTTATTTGTCCTGCACAGACCCACTGCTCTTGGATAAAAAAAATCACAGCTTATGGAGAAAAAATTCTGAACATTCTCCACTAAATATATATAGAGAGAAATAAAAGAACAAATGGAAAACAAAATATCTGTTTGGGGAAAAGCCAAAAATGCAACAAGTGACAACCTGGGAATCTATTAACCTGTGTCCAGCATGGTATTAAAAAGAAGTCTACAGAGGTAATTCCATGAACTTTAAATTCACATAATTCCTTTTCTGGATGGCAAAACTCGACAACTGAAAACCATACTGCCATTTATCTCCAAAGTCCCTCACCTAAACCCAAAAGAAGACCAAAGGCTCTCTGACCTAAATGTCACTAACCCAACTGGAACACAAGCTGTGCTCCATGCAGCACAGCAAAGAGTCCAGCTCGCAAGCACCACAGTTGCGGTGTTCTCATCCCAGACATGGAGACACCTCACCCTGCCTGATGACATCAAGTGAGACCCTACTGCAATGCCAGCTCTGGAAAAAGGGTTTTCAACAGGAAAGGTCTCTAACATTCATGGTGTGCATTCATGGCATGCACACAAGCCTGACTCCAGGTTCCTCTTCTCCATTACCTCACTGCAGAACGCATTCCCATGGTCTCCATGTGGGACTGGCAGAACACAGCAGGCTGTGGCCAGGAGAGGCAGCAGATAAACTTCCTTTAGCTGTCTCCTGGATGAAGTAGGCATCTTTGATGTTCTTGGACATACAAGTCATGCTCAGACTTGTGTATCCCTTGGCTCAAAGTGAATTAAAAGGCAGCAGGAATGAGGAAGCTTTTCTGCTCATTCCCACCACATTTGCTTCCCAAACTGCTTCAATTCCTGCACAGACCCAGCACCATCTGCAGCAGCAGATCCAGAGATGCAGTATTCAAGAACACACGCCAAGAAAGCAACAGCCAGGTGATCTCCAAGCAGAGCGGACTGGGATACAGCTGATCTTTGATCCCTTGGGCAGGACCAGGACCTACGTGGCAGCAGAAGATGAGGCACCAGAGGATGCCAGGGTGGCTCCAGCAGCTTAAGGCTGAAGGGAAACAACACCAATGAAAACCTCGGCTCCAGCACTGCCAACCTTTTACTTCTGGAGCTTGGAGGTGACCCCAAGACCCCTTTCATTTCGATTCACCACCACAAACAGGGATGAGGGCGATGGACTTACTGCTCCAGCCGCGGGGTTGCAAGTCCAACCTGTGCAAGGACTGCTAGGGAAAATGTTATAAAGGGAAACTCATTTCCCCTGATAGAGTCCATCAGAGGAAACATCTGCCATCCTCCACAGAGGACAAAAATGAAGAGGAAGCAGTTGGTCCATCCAGAGAAAAGAAAGAGAGAAGCATTAAAGGCACACGGGTCCTGACCAAGGCAGGAGACGCACTTCTGCAGGCAGGCCTCAGCAAAACAGGTTAAAATAAGCAGTTTTATAGGATGCTGAGTATGAAAACGGCAGCAGCAGCCCACTTGATGAGGTCAGGGACTGAAGTGGCCTATGGTACTTGTAAGAGAAAACATCTGTTGGTGTTAAGAGGTCAGCAGGAAATAAATGCTATTGACTTTGTCCTTATTGGTTAGGCCACCGCTCCTCGAAAGAGAACCACACATGGCTTAACTTAGCAACATTCACCAACCACCCAAAGCCCCATGGTGGATGTCCCACCTCTGAGGTCCCTTCGTGCATATAAAGAACCCCCCAGGTGATGCTCAGGAGAGGGATGAGGGTGGTCAGCTCCATCCCTCCTCACCAGCCACCACCTCACAACACTTCAGAGGAGGGAACAAAATAATAACCCTTCGTGCCTCAGGAACGAGCCGTTAAAATAAATCCATCAACATAAAAGCAAAAAAACAAGAGGTTTCTTCTGAAAAACAGGAAGCTCTAGGTACAGAGTGGCTTAAAATAGCTCCTGCTTCGTTTGTTGACAAAACATGGGTCCCAAGGGCTTGTGCCTTTTGATGTGTTTTTAGCTTTCCTCGTGGAAGGCCAGGATCACCTCCATGCTGCCCACCACCAGTGGGGTTGAGGGGGCTGATGGCAGCGGGCCTGGCTGTGCTTCCTGTGAGCAGTGCAGGAATCCCACAGGAAACCTGGACAGAAAACAACCGCCAGCGTGAATAAACACAGGGAGCTAGTGCAGGCTGATACCCCCTTCATTAAGACTCAGCCTGAAGTTTAAGTGAGTAGGAAAACAGTGTCAAACTTTCCCTTGCTGGCTCTTTACACAGCATTGGCCAGCCAGGACAAGCAACCGATGCTTAGGGAAAAGCTTAAAATGATGAAGCTATGATCCCAAGTCCTATATCATCAAGGTTTACAGCCAAGGAACTACAGGACGATGCCTTCTGCAGAAGAGAGGAAGGAGGAAATTTTATGCTCCAGCTTTCCATAGAGGCTGTGTGACATTTTCCTATTGCCCCATAACAACCCCGGTTGGGCTCTGCCTCTCCTTCCCTACCACACACCCTGCCCTCCTGATTCAGTCTGCAGAGGTGGAAAGCAGCAGCTTTTTCTGGCCTCAATTAAAAATAACCCACTGAACCAAGAAGGCTCTTGGATGATCCTGCCCATGGCAGGGGAGTGGAATTAGATGAGCTTTAAGGTCCCTTCCAACTCAAACCATTGTATGGGCTAATGCTGACTAAAACAACCACACTGAAAAGCAGGCTGAGATACGGCTTCTTTCCACAAACCTTGGTTATAGGCTGCGTGTCCCGCCTGCCTTCTCCTCACACCACACAACTCCCCACACCAGACGTGAAGGGGCCGAATCGTGAACAGCTAATTACTGGACCACATTAAATTATTACTCACATTAAGATTTGTGGGTTTTCACCCAGCCTAACAATACGCCTTTGACAGCAGCATTGCAAACGCACTGGAGCAGGAGCAGCAGTCTAGCTCCATGTGCAATTAGGCCACCATGTGGATCTTATTGCTCCTAAGGATTTCCTGCACCACCAGCTGGTGAGAAGTTTTCAAGTTAAATACAGAAGAATTAGATCTCTCTTTGGGGTGGTCGCATCTGGGGTTGGAAAACCAGATGGAGAACGGGGTTTTTTCCGAGTCCTTTGTAAGTTGAACCAGCACACAAAGTTGCTAAGGAGCAGGCAAATACAACCACTGCTTTGGGGCAGCCTGTAGCAGAGCTCGTGCTGTGTCTGCCGACACTCAGAGACACCAACTTAAGCGCTAGCAGGGAAGAATGAGCTCAATGGCTGAGGTTTATAAAATATCACTGTGAACATGGCCCTACTGCAATGTGGAGATCTGTGCTTTCTGAACATAAACACCTGCACCCATGGTCTTCTCCCACCGCCACCCAAGGAACCTGGGAGATGGATGATTTCCTCCGTTCCCTAAAATGCAAGAGTAGGCTGTGAAAGTGGGGAATGAGGGGAAGAGAAAGAGGGAGCAATAAGGAAGCTTCAGCATTTTAAAGCACAGAGAACCAAGTACAGAGATGGACACCACTCATGACACTGTGTCTTGCAGGCTGGACAGAGCCTGTGATGGAATAAGCCATCTCTGGAGTGCCCAGCCTTCATCACCACAGCTGGCTACAGCAGCTGTTGAAGGGACTTCAGAGTGCCTCGTACCAGCAAGTGTCTGCCCTGGCTCTGCATGCAGCATCAGATAGACCCACAGATCATTCCCTGAGGGGGGAATGAGCTGGGAATATTTTCCTTCCTGAGGACCAGGAAGGTACATGTGACAGAACACAGGATGGTCATTAGTCTTCCCTAATCAAAACCTGCTTTATAGACTGAAGAGAGCAAGGGATGAAGTGGTTTCGATCCAAGTCTGGCCAGCAGCCTTGCACACTCATACAAAGGTATATGGCCTAATAGGACAAGTAAATCCATATCTCTGTAGCTAACCAGGAACTGACTGGGAATCTACACATCCACTTCATCTAATAGCATGAACAGCAATTTCTTGCATTGCTCCACCATTTCCAGCAGCTGAATGAAGAAAAACCCATCTAAATGTTCTGATCCAACCTTCATTTCATTTTGGGCATCTAATACATACCAGCGAGGCAATGTCCTTGCATTGCTACTCGAATATGTATGGGTACTTGAAGTAGCCATACATTGGCCACTGCATGGCAACTTGAAGTGATGGCTGCAGGACTGTGGAAGCCAAAGCCACTATGGAGAGCTGCATCTGCTGCTTGTGAGTCCTTGATACTTCCTCGTATCTCTCCTCCACACAGGAAAAGGAGTTTGGTGCTCCAGGAGCTGCTCTGAATACCTGTGCCAGCCCTGAGCTGGGGGTTATTTCTTCCCTGGAGCTAAAGAGGACTTGTATGGACAGCTCCAAAATGGCACAGCCTTTTCCAGGGAATGGCTGCTGTAGAGACAGAAAAGGCATCTGCTCACCCTGGTGCTTGACCACATGCTGGGTCTTAAAAAATTTGGGTTTAAAGACTCCTTATCAGCAGCTGACACAGAGCACGTCTCCCCAAGATGCAGGAAGCATACCCAAAACCTACCTTCCTTTCCTGCTTTTTGTTCTGCCCTCCTTGGAACTCGGAACATGTAATAATAAAGTCAGAAGTCAAACCATTAAAAAAAGAGATATTTCTCTATCAGATGCTGAGTTTGCAGCTGGAAGAGCAACTGGCAGCTTCCTATGTGTAAACCCATCACCTCTTGTTCTATTGCTACAGTCCCTGATGCTCTCCAGTGCCCTTATAGGCCCCCTACATATATATATCTACAGGTATAATGCAAGCTATAAAGCTACACCAGACCAACTTTTGCACTTGTGGCTACAATGAACCCTTCCATGGCCCTGGAGCATCTGGAGCCACTGGGATGTTTGAAATAACACGATGAAATATCTGGGTGACTACATGGCCAATTTTAAGCAGCCAATTTCTGGTTGGTAGCGCACCAAGGGAGTGCAAGGTTCAAGAGCTGGCTATCACACAATGTGTTTCTCAGTGAATTTGGACTGGTTTTCTAACCCAGCTGTCTTGTTTAAAACCCAATGCAAGCCTCCAAGGTATACAAATAATTAATTTCAACCCAAGCACTAAAGCATCAGCTCCCAAACTTTCTTTCCTGGCTGCGACCTCATTTTACAGACCAGTAGCTCTGTGCAACACCAAAGAGCAGAATAAATATTGGACAAAATGAAATCTCTGTCATGCTCACGACCTCCTTTATAACTTCCCCAAACCTCATCTTGGGGCCATCACCCCGCTTTGGGAACTGACACAGTTGTAACACAAGTGATGCTCAAAATGCAGACCGACCTATAGACATGAGTAAATGGCGCTCATGGAGCCACCAAGGGCTCCAAGGTCATAGATAGGAGAGCAAGACCTGAAATCAAGGCTGAGGAGCTATATGAACCATTTCCACTGATCCTGAGTGGTCCTGGGATCACTTTACAGACATCTATGCTGCTACAAGATGCCTCAACAAGACCCTCATTCCACAACGACATTCAGTGATGTCCATGGCGTTTTACCTGGCAGTGTCCGAACCCACCCTGCAGCTCAGCTCTCTTCAGCCAGTTTCACAAACATCAAAAAACCAAAACGGGGATGTTATTTAAGAGCATCATAAATAAATCCCCTTCAAATTACCTCCCTTGGTATTTTTTATTGCTACAAGACAAAGTTTAGCTTTAGGGGACCTACATTGCTTTTTGTATGCTGCCGAGGATGCAGTCAGTGTTACAGACATAAATTAGGAAGTAAAATGACCTGCTACCACTATGGAAAGCTGATAGCAGGAGCTAAGATTAGAATTAAGGCATTTTTGGTTCCCAGATCAGGTCCTACAGAACTATAGCCTTGCAGCCAATTTACAAATGAGACCTTTCTAGGCTGCGTATAGGAGATACCAGAGAAGGGTTTTCCCAGAAAAGGGAAAACAAATGTTGTGAGGGCTGGAGCAGCTCTGCTCTGGAGCCAGGCTGAGAGAGCTGGGCTGGGGCAGCCTGGAGAAGAGAAGGCTCCTGAAGGGGAGACCTTAGAGCAGCTCCAGTGCCTAAAGGGGCTGCAGGAAACCTGGAGAGGGGCTTTGGACAAGGGATGGAGGGACAGGACAAGGGGAATGGCCTTAACCTGCCAGAGGGGAGATTGAGATGAGCTCTTAGGCACAAGTTCTTCCCTGTGAGGGTGCTGAGGTGCTGGCACAGGTCCCTTCCAACACAAACCAGTCTGAGATTCTATGAAACAACCAGAATCACTTCAGCAACACTTGTCTCATGTCTGGCTCCGAGTTCATGATTTTGGCATCATCCCTGATGGTGGTGACTTACAGAATTAAAAAGGCAACCAGCAAGTTCATGCAGAAGGGGGGACAGATCCTGGAATGGATGTTTCTGCCACCTGCATCTTTCTGACATATATGTTGAAAGATAAGAAATTCCCAAAATGGCTTAACTGGCAGGTTGGATTGTGAGCTGGAGCAGTGCGACTGTACCACCTGCAAAGCGACGTTCCCTCCGAGCGCACACTGCTTCCCTCCCAGGTCTGCAGCCTGAACGTTAAATATTCCAATATTCCCATCCGTGTGCAGAAAACCAAGGATAAAAACGTAGTCCTTTGGCTCCCTATTGCTATTAAAATTAATTGCCACATAAAATTGCTGATTCCGACCAAATGAAACTATACAATTTATCAGCTCAAGGATAGAGCAGACTCACTAGCTGTTTAAATACATCACCTGAGTTATTACCAGATTTCGCACCAGTGACAGTTTTATGGATCATGTAGGTTTTATAAATTCATTAGTATGGGGCTAACTTTCAAAGTAAACAAAGGCATTAAACAAACATCACAAGGCTGTGTTTACACGTAAAATAGATTTCCCTTTGCTTCCCAAAGCCATGCTGGGATTCTCGGAGGAAAATATGAAAGCAGCTTTGCCATAACACTTTGTGAAGGGAAAATGTGGCTGTTCATTAGCATCCGAGAGCTCAAACCTCTATTTCTTCCCTATCGCTGACCCAAGACTTGTACAGGTCACTCATCAGGCTCCTGCTTCAGCCTCCCCAGGCTGTTAAGTTGTTGAAGCATCATTTCTATACCACAAAAGGGCCTGCTCCAGAGCCCTTTGCAGTCTATGGCATCTCTCCATTGACTTCAGCAGGCTTTAAATCAATGGCATTGTACAGCTTAATTAAAAGGGTGTTGTCACCTGGAATCAACTCCATTTCAACCCAAGTTAAAATCAGTTTTTGGGACCTACATCTGGGTGAATCCTCCTGCTCTTTCCCTACTGATTATACATTTTCCCTCCCCACTGAGGGAGGAAATACCTTTCAAGCTGACACAGGACCTGAACTCATGGAGAAAGAGAAAAGTTCTTGCTGTCAAACCAAAGAAGACACTGAAGAAAAAGGGGAAAACGGTTTTTCAGCCTTTCTTACAGCTTACAAAAAGAGACATTAAAAACAATTAGAGGGAAATAGAGATTTTAAGCTGATACTGCTTCCTCTGTGAGAAATCTTACGGTGGAACCTATACTCGCTGGCAGAAGTGACTAACATTGCTATAAAAAAAAGGGATTGTAGGAAAAATAAAGCTTGTTTTCTCCACTTTTCCATTCTGTTTACTCTGTGCATTTATCACCAGCATGTGTAGAAGCAGCCTCACTCTTTCCCCTGTGCAGGCAGTGAGTTAGTCACACTTTCCCCTGTTGTGTAGCTCCTTTAGTCAGCAGCAGGGAAGTGATAAAGATGGAGAAAAAAACCTAAACAAAACCAGGAAAACGCAATTGTAAAAAACATGAGAATTAGCAGGAGGTCCTTGTAGGCAAATGTGATATTCAAATTGATTCTGCTTGCTTTAATTTAGGAGATCGCAATCTAGAAAGGAGCTCCGCGTCTCTCTGTGCAGCTTTCCCTATGAAAGGTATGGGAGGACAAGGGTAGAAGAGGCAGCGTGTGGATGTGGGAGCAGAGGTTCAGGACTTGCACCCCTGCAAACCAGAGGTGAGTGATGGGGGAAATGTCTCTGAGCCCCAGAACCTCTTCATGGGCAAACTGAGGCAGGGAAACCCCTCCTCCAGCTTCTTGCTCCCCATATTCCCACTGGGAGAGGACAGCAGGCCAAGAGGAGCCAACCTTTACACAGTGCTCAAAGAAACCTCTACACAGCACCGGAACTGGAAGATAACATTATGATAACCTGCTTCACCAGACATGGCAAAAACGAGTGTTAGCCTTTAGAAACTGAGAGAGAAATGGCAACCAGAGAATAGGTTTTGTCAAAACCAGAGTAAGCCACAGCTTCCTACCCTAACAGTGCATCCACTTACACTCACCAGGTGTTAAATAATGAGCCTGCAGCAGGAACAGCCCAAGTTTTGTGACCAGTGTAATGTAATTATGCACCATTGCTTCCTTCTTGGGGGTCTACTTATTTAAAATGCATTAAAGAAATAAATCACTGTTATTTGTCCCGTCCCCCTTCCCTTTTAAGCTCGGTTGGGGCAATAAATCTATGAAAAGAGTGACTTCTGTTTTAAATAAACCTGACAAAAGCAGTAACAATGGGAGGCCCCCAAACTTGATTTGCAAAGTCACGGCCTCGCTTATTTTCCATTAAATTATTTGCTACAATAGATACAACCAAGTGGCAAGGATACCAAATGACCCTAATATAGCTTTACAAAATTATCATCCCAAACCATCTGGAACCACAGCGCGCTGGCAGCCAAACAGTTTTCCAGTCTTGGGACTTACGCTTGACTGCAAAAATATGGATTGGTCACAGGCAGAGCAAGGGGAGGCTGAGACTTTACATTTATCAGTCACAGACCTGCACTGACCTGCTTTCACTCAACACCAAAAAGACAAGGTAGGATCTTTCCTGGAACACCTTGAGGTCTGAGTCTTGCAGTTACCTGCAGTGCCTGACCAGAACTGGCTCCATCACTGCACAGAGGCTGCTCACAGTCAAAATCCAGGGAAGAAAGAACTCACTTATAAGTGCCATGAGCTGAACCCGCTAGCTTTATTAGTATCATCAACGCGTGTGTGTGTGCATATGCACCCACAGTCCTGCCTCTGAAGGATGGGACTGCTGTTTCAAGGTGTCCAGGAGGTGGGGGAAGAATCATCGAATAGAATGGTTTGGGTTGAAGAAAAACAATGGCTTTGAACACTGCCAGGGATGGGGCAGCCACAGCTTCTCTGGGCACCCTGTGCCAGCGCCTCAGCACCCTCACAGGGAAGAGCTTCTGCCTAAGAGCTCATCTCAGTCTCCCCTCTGGCAGGTTAAAGCCATTCCCCTTGTTTTGTCATTACATGCCCTGTAAAAAGTCCCTCTCCACAGGGAGATGGGATGAGGTTGTTCTGCCCCCACTACACTGCAGTTTTCAGTAGCAGCACAGGGCACAAGTCACACAGAATCACAGAATCACAGAATAGTAAGGGCTGGAAAGGACCTCAAGATCATCGAGTTCCAACCCCCCCGCCATGGGCAGGGACACCTCCCACTAAACCATGCCATCCAAGGCTATGTCCAACCCCACCTTGAACGCCGCCAGGGATGAAGCATTCACAACTTCCCTGGGCAACCCATTCCAGTGCCTCACCACCCTCACAGTAAAGAATTTCTTCCTCAGATCCAATCTAAACCTCCCCTGTTTAAGTTTAAACCCATTACCCCTTGTCCTCTCACCACAGTCCCTCATGTCCCATTGCTCTGACCCAGGGCTGCTGGTGCCACCCTCTTGCGCCCCAACTCAAACCATGTTACTGGAAATCATCCTCCTGGCTCTGCGTGGGCAAGGATCAGGCTTAAACTATCACTGGGTGGTACCACACTGCTACATAAACCCAGCAGACCCAGACCTGAGATACTCCTACCATGTACTCCAGCCAGAGAGGGTTTGGAAAGATATCAACCCACACACAGATACACCTTCCCAATAGGAACGGCCCTGACCTCCTTCTAGGAAAGCCCAAAGCCACCAGCAAAATGCTCTGGAATAAATCCACTTGTGAACACATTTGTACAGCAAAATGCTTCTCAGATACATCTTTTCTGCTGTGGCTTTAGTCATCGACCTCCAGAAGTATCTCTACTGGCTGAATTTAGCCTGGAAAGGCACTTCCATCAAATATTTAAAGGAAGAAATAGCCAGCAAGAGGCTGAGCGATCTCATGTGAGCATTTCTGTCACGGACACAAATCTTAATTCTCTAAGGATCGTCTCATATGCCAATGGGAAGCTCAGTAAGGGATGAGATTGTTAATCTAATCTGCTTTCAAAATAATTTTGTTGGCATTGATTGTGCTGAACTGTATCTATGGGAAAGAATTTAAAGCAAGAGCAAATACATACATATTTGACCCAGACAAGCAAGTGTCTCTTACCATTAGCGTTAGCTGGTAATAACAAAGAACAAGACCTCAGTATTGACGTTAGGTGGAATTACCCGCACTCAGGAGCCAGCACATAGATGTGTATTTAAACATCATATACAATATTGAGCAATACTCACAAAAGCAGCCTGGATTTAAAATACTTTTGCTTGACTTTACCCCTATTCCCCCCAAAACAGCCCCTAAAATCTCAGCTCTCTCTCAGCCCAGCTGTTTCCTGGCTTTTCTACGCAAATTGTTCTCCCTGGATTTTATTGTGTGCATGTGCATGTCTCTTAAAATGCACTCAAGTTTGAATTAGGGGCCCTACTTCCATCAAAGGGAATTCTTGTAAAATAAGCTTCATTCTCACAATATCTGACACGGAATTATTATCCCATAACTCACGGGGGTCCTACTGGCTCTGTATTAAACACTGCTCCAAAAAAGTCCCAGAGGGAAAAAGCACATGAAGGGACATGAAAAGTCACAGGAACATAAACCTGCAAAGCAAGGAATTTCACATCTCTTTGCCACCCTAACCCTCAAAGCTCTCACTGTGTGTCTGGGTGAGGGCTCTTCCCTCACTTCTGAGTTTTTACTGATCAGGATTAACTAAACACCTATTACATTACTGTGCAATAAGGTTAAATTAAAACTTAGCTTAAAGCAGGGAACACTTTCTTTTCGATTCCAATCAAAGCCATTTACTTAATTCTTGGGTTGATATTGGCATCGCACTGCATCATGGTGAATTTGAAGCTATCACTCTTTTACAGCAGGAAATCCACAAAGCAAAAGTAACTGGAGTACTTGGTCAGAAAGCTCATAAACGCATACCAGAAAATCATAGAATCATAGAATTACAGAATGGTTTGGGCTGGAAAGGACCTTAAGCTCATCCAGTTCCAACCCCCTGCTATGGGCAGGGATGCCTCCCACTAGACCATGCCACCAAAGTAAACTCTGAGATTTCTGCTGCTGGTTTCCACACATTCCCACTTTCCCATTGGCTTTCTGGCTTCCTCACATCAGACTGAATGCACAAAAGACACTCTTGTGGTAAAAAGTTGAGAAAGTTCCCCCCCCCCCCCCAACAAAATCTGCTATTAAATTGCTCCAGATGAATGCCGCACCATCCACACTGTTAGTGGTTCTCACCATCCATCCTCACTGACCTTTTGTGGGAATTTGCTTGTTTCCAATAGGAATGTAAGCACATCACCCAGCAAACACCCACAGAAACTCCCCAAACCTAGAAATACCCTCGATTCTTGAAGATCCTCTTAAAAGCCCAGAGATCCTTTAACAAACTGCTCCTACTCAGCTCACCCCACAAAACGGCTCCCACTGTCCACCCCTCTCATTTGGATAGCCAAGGCTACACTGTATCTCCAAATACATATAACCTTTTATCATCAGCATTGAAATAGCCTAATTCATCCTATTTATCAAATTTCAGCCTTAGGCCAAACTGGTTTTATGGTCAAACCAGAAATACCATTAGATTCATAACAACACACTGCTACGGTGCCAGCCTGAACAGTTTTCTTACGTGAATCTCTAGTGTTTTATGCACGAACTTTGCAGTATCTGACCCAAACACTGTCCTGGGCCACAGAAATGAACTCTTGTGATTTCACAGAGTTGCAAATGGGTTGACACCATCCGAGAGCAGAATCTGCCCCATGCTGTGGAGCAACTAAATGATAGTCTGTGGTAATAAAATATTTATTATGCTCTACACAATGCTGCAATTGAATTGATGTACTTCCTCCCCTATTCATCAGAGTACACTGAAAGCCCTCTTTAACTTCTATTCCAGAAGTCTCCAATTACACCTTTGTTTTTCTTACAGATTTTCCTATAGGATTGTGTATCTGCAAGGAATCATTTGGCAGTTCAGGCACTTCACCCAGAAATACAGAGCGGTGTTTGGCTTTTTTCTCCCTGTTGCTTCAATTTCTGTGCAAAGACACCCTTGGCAGAGCACCCGGCATCAATTTCTTTAATACAAATAGAAACCCACAAAATACACCGAACAGAGCAAAAAGCCCCATTGCACTTGGTTATCCAGTGCTGTACAAGGCTCCAACAGAACCCATTGTGTGGCATGCAAGGAAAACAATAAAAGACCTGTTTGCTATGAACACTTAATCCTCTGCCTTATAGACCACTGACATGGTGATATTCCCATTGTCAGCTCAATAAACTGGGATCTTCCCTGAAACAGCCTTAATTCCTCCTGCCACCAGTAAGGCAAGGAGGTGGCACGAGTGAGATGCTTGATTTGGGTCCCCATGACTTGGCAAGGGGGATGTAAAGGGATGCTCATCACAGAGCTTGGTGTCCCTAGAGTCAGGGCCCATGTGGAAAAGCCACGTCACAGAGGGCGGATGGGGCTGCTGGGAGGTGAAGGATCCCACCCTGCCCTCCCTCAGTGGGTATGTTGCTGTTGGCACCGAAACAGAGAGAGCTACAGGGGATGCAAGGAATTGAGATGGAAAAACCAGGAAATAAGATGTAAAAAGTGCATTGTGAGCAAGCGATTGAAGGAAGTAGCAGAGCCCTTAACAAATTGGTTATTTGTCTGGTTAGCTGGTGCACAAGTGGAACAGGAAATTAATCCAATATGTCACAGACTTATATTCCACTATTATTTCCTAGGTTTCTTCTTCCCTATTTTTTTCTTCTTTTACATATATATACATATAAGCCAAAAAGCAAAGTATTCCTGGGCAAGCTAGCAAGTGAAGCCTACAAACCTCCAATTGAAAAGACCTAATCATTATTAGAGCTAGACTACAGATGGGCTTGGAAATGAAAGAATAAAAGCCAGTTAAGGAGAAAAGACCCTCTTCAGAAAGCACTGGGCTGCCAGCACTTCTTGAGTTGCTAAAAAATATCCCAAAGCAACAGCTAATACCACTGCACTCATATAAACCTTTAGGAACAAGTTAGCACTCTCTGTGCCTTACAGGATATGGAGGCTTGCCAGCAGTTTTGCTTTAAACATGAAAATGGATATCAAATCCAACTTTCTAGATATAATAATGGCACCGGAGATTGATGGCATCACTACGCTGCACTGTGACTATTTAAACCACTTTTGGCTGCACTTACAAAGCTCCAGTGACCTCCAGAACTACAGAAACTGTACATAGCATTAGGAGGAAATAAAATTAGGGATGCACAATGAAGAACTAAAGCAATTCAGTGTTTTTCAGGGAGGGACTGGCTGCAGTGAGCACTTCTGCAGTGACACAGCATTGTGTTTGGAGAAGGAAGGAAGGAAGGAACACTCTGAATTTCCATAAGTGAGATGTCCACTGCTGGGACAGCTCTATCTAATGGTACTGGGTGTGCCAGGGAAGTGAAGTGGAATGCAAATAGATCTGTAGTTATCAGAAGAGTCGAGTTCTCCTAAGCATTATGGGGAACATTACTCCCCCACACCATGGTCACATCACACGAGTGGGCAGTGAGATGATGGCAAAAAGACGAAAGGGAATTAAGCTGGAGGAAGAAAACAGGAGGGGAAATGAGAAGCTGAGACTAAAGCTGAAGGCAGAGTGGCTGGAGTATGAAAAGGAGAGAAAGCCAGACAAAGCAGAGGAGGCAGCCCCTTCACACCTACTGCTGACTCACACATTTCGGGTTACTTTCATTCTTTCTTTGTATTCCGGCAGCATCTGGCATCTGCCGCTGAGATCAGAGCCATGGTGTGCCAAGCGTGAATCAAGACCTTGTGCTCACGAGCTGCAAATCCAAACAGACAAAAGGGAAAGCAGAGCGAGGGACCTCACCCGTCCTGCCTGGAGAGGCCGGGAGCCATAGCAGCAACAGAGCCCATCTGCTTTGCATCCAACCACTGTCCTAGGCAGCTTGGGAAGTCTCGGAGCACACCTATTTTTCCCTATAGTGAGAGCTGATGCATTCAAGTGGTCTTTAAAAGCTCTCAGGATACACCTGCCCTTCAATAAGGATGGGTCAGGTGTTTGTGTTTGTCAGGCACCATCTCTGTGTTTGCTGTTTAAAGAAACAGGATGGTTTCCATGTGGTCCCCATCCTCAAGAGCTCAGTTATTGCTGCATGGGTCCATGGAATGGGTCTTCCGTGAACCTATAGGAAATTGCAAGGGCATAGCCCAACTTCAAATGGCAGCAGCTATAACCCACTTATGCCGCTATCAAGAACAGAGCAGGTTCTTCCAAGCACCCAGATGTGTCACAGGGCAGGTTCACAGCTGACATTTAAGCTCATTTCACACCCATCAGGCTGCAAACATCCTGTGCTGAGGCTCCTGGACTTGCCCTTGGACTGGCTGTGCACCCTCCGGGCTCTGTAGTTTCAATTAACTTGTGGCTATAGAAAGTCAGGAGAGCATTCCTCTTGTATTGTGCCATGGAGCTCTGCAGAACTAATTATTTTCCAAATAGAGCTCTAAATCATTAACAAAAAATGTTGATTATAGCATCTGCCATCATTGTTTGGCCCATTACTTAAAAAGATGGATGCAAAAAATAGGATGGGGAATAGTTGGTATTGCACTTCCAGAGCTTGAGAACAGGGGCTGTCAGAAAACAAGCACTGTGTATAATGGTTACACTTGGGCTCTATGAGTGCTTTGTAAGCAGACCAATACAGTAAGTCCTTCATCCCCAAGCGCTTAAAAACCCCACCAGATATCATTAAAAGAAAGAAAATACTGCGGAATTTTCTCCCAGGCTCTTTGTCTTTTCTTCCCATTCTTTGGAACAGTCATAAACTTACATTTTCACATTTCCCCATAAGATTTCTTAGATAAATATTTTAACTAAGTCAAAATACCACAGCTTGAAATGGGGATGACTTCTCTGTGTTTAATTTCTTCCACACTGGCTGCCAGCTCTGGGAGCTGTTCTTTTAAATGGCAGCTGCTACAGAGCCCACAGTGGGAATGTAAGTGCCCCATGCCTCCTACCTCCTTCCCCTCCCATGGGCACGCAGATGAGTCCGACCACCACCTCGGTCTCCAGAAAAGGCATTTATAGCATTGTACCATTCACGCATGTCCTCCTCCATGCCATCTTCATTGGCACCAGAGTGCAAAGTCATGCTTGGAAGGCATCTTTCAATGAGACCGTCATTGCGTTGCACTTACAACAGCCAAGCAGAGAGCTCTTGCTGCAATTTTCTTGCTGTCAGAACCAAAAGCCCAGATGCTCATCCTCTAACCTGGGAAAACGAGTGCATCTCTCAGGATTTGGCAGGTATTTTGATCTAAAGTCTATCTGGAGCATCCATGTGCTGAAGCAACTGACCATCGGGAGCAGTCACCCTCACTGGAAGATGACGGCACAGGAAGTTTAATCCTGGCTACTTGCTGCATGACTAGAGGCTAGGTGCCGCAGCATGCACAGATGTGGTCCACCAAGTCCAATAAGACAATGCAGAGCTCTGGCATAAAAATGATGGGTTTATGGTTAAAATATTACTAAGGTCCCACTCCCCCATGGCAAATACCTGACAGAAAACCAAGCGCTGCACTGTAAGGGACCTCACCAACAGAGTCCTTTGGGCCATGAATTACAGAGTCCTAGAATGGTTTGCGTTGGAAGGGACTTTAAAGCTCATCCAGTTCCAACCCCTGCCATGGGCAAGGAACACCTTGCACTAGAGCAGCTTGCTCCAAGCCCCTGTGTCCAACCTGGCCTTGAACACTGCCAGGGATGGGGCAGCCACAGCTTCTCTGGGCACCCTGTGACAGCGCCTCTGCACCCTCATAGGGAAGAACTTCCATATGATATGATGTATGATGTGCATAATATGACATAACATAACCATAATATAAATAATACAATACAATATAAATCTCCTAATACATTTTTTTTCCTAATGAAGTTTGAGGAGCTTCACTTTTCAGTGGAATACAAGTTCTCTTTTACATTCAGCCCAGGTTTATCAACATCATGGCTCGCAGCACAGAAGCCTCCCCAGCAGGGTCTGCCGGTGCGCTCTGCAGATGCACTCCTCTGCCAATTCCACCACACACCACACTGGGCCCTAACCAACATCCCCTTATCAAACATTTCTCATTTCCCTCCCCACCTCAGTTATTTCTTCCTCTCTGATCTTTTCTCCAGCCTCATGTCCTCACTGTGGCCACTTTATCCCCTCCCTTCTTGCCTCATCAGGGGTTCTGTGCTGGCCGCTCTCCAACTCCTCTCTTCAATGCAATCAGTTCACTAAGAGCTAGACAAGCTGGTTCATTTTTTTCCCCCATGTCTGTCTTGCAGAGCTTCAAAGCAAGAAGGAAGAAGAAAGGTAGTTTTTCCAGCATGAAGAATCAAAATCTCACGTTGCAGGAGCTTAGCTTGCCTATAAACAGGGCACTTGTTTGAAATAGGGAATACAATAGCTGGTGTGGTAAAACAATGTCTGATGGAGGAGCACAGAAATGAAAGAGAAAGAAGTGCAACTGATCTAGTTGAAGATGTCCCTGCTCATTGTAAGGGGTTGGATTATTTGACCTTTGAAGGTCCTTTCGAGCACAAACGATTCTATGATTCCATGATTCCTCGCCAACCTCTACAGAAAGGTGCCAAATGAGCCAAAATGAAGTAGAAAGAATGAACTTCTCTGTTCTCTGTGAATTTTGATATAGAACTGCAAAGGAATTAAATCTCCTGCTTCTGATTTTAAAACTTTATCTTCACCAGGGATAAAAAAAGGAAGGGGAAATAAAGGTAAATGGAGTACAACATACAAATAGGAAGAGGCAGTGTTAACTGGAGCTGTTAGTGTGCAATAGTGGAGATACCGGTTATCTCGAGGGGTGCAGGCTCCAAACAGAAGAAAAGATGAAAAAAGAAGAGAAAAAAGAAGAAAAGGAAAAAAAGGAAAAAGAAAAGATGAAAAAGAGGCCATTTTATGCTAATCACCATGCTTAGAGAGACTAATCTCTGCTGTGCCACTGAGATGGGACAGGTCACGCTCACGTGCGCCACAAGGTCCCTGTAGCTACCCTGGCCACCAGGACCCTTCTACCCCAAGCAGGTCCTGAGCTGTGGGTCAGCTCCCCCATCAGCACCTCCACTTCCTAGCATTGGCATAGCCATTCAAAGAGTTTTTTTCCCTGTGGTTAGTTTATATGTTCCAGCTCATTAACATCTCCTAATACCAGAACTTGAGGCTAATTAGGCATGGCAATCCTGAGGAACATATTCTCCGTTCATCTTCCCAAAGCAGGATGCTCCTTGGCGGCCCAGCTGTAGCTCCACATGCTACCCATGAGGATATCACCCTGGAAGTAAAAATACTACAGGATCCCACACATTACACAGCAGGGATCCCGTACTTGTTAGTTGATGGCACAGTTTACAGGGTGTTTTGCTTAAAAATTGGAAGCATCTCTGCCATCAAGGCAGATTCCTGCTTAGCAGCTTCAGGGAATTTCCCCAATAGTTATCAATACACCAGAGCTTTCAGAATAAAAGCTACTGACTTGAAAATGAAGGGGCAAAGTGGCTGGAAAACTTAACAAACTTAAATAAAAAGCATTTGACAGAACAATGCTAGTGGGAATTTTCTCACCCTGACTACAAATACACAGGAGCAAACAAGCTGTGGGGTCTGAGACACACTCCATGCACATAAACTACTCCTAGGAGCAAGCTGTCCATCTGCACCTCACCTAACACCCGCTACAGCAACAGGTACCCAAGGAACACCAACACACAAACAACGGGAGCTACGATCAACACCAGCCGCTTGTTTAGGCTCATAAAACCTGGTTTACCACCTGTCTTCTGGACCACACAAATGCTGAGCAAAGCTTGTCCAGAGCCATGACATTTTAAAGCTCCCTTTGCCCATGGGATGCCTGTGTTGCAGGTTTTTCTTCAGTGCAAACATTTCTATGGTTGTTTTCTTCTTCCTGCTTTCAGAGGTCATCACCTCCAATGCCTTCACCTTGGGCCTGCTTGGGTTCACCAGTTGTGAAGGAAGAAGGTAAAGGCTAAACTTATCTGGTCACCATTTCAAATTCCTGTAGCCCTCACTTCAATGTCTGCTTTTTATAGTCAGAGATACTTAAAAAGATCTTTTAAACAACCACAGAAAAAGGTACATAGATACATTTTCATCCTAAAGGACCACACAGATTCACACATAGCACTTTCCTTCTCCAATCAGTGGAAAATAGGGACCTCTGAGGAATCAAAATGCAACTACAGACAGCCCCAAGGATGACTTCACCCCTTCCTGCTCGAACAAAAAATGGTATAGCATCTTTATTGATGATGAGAGGAGCAAATGGATGAGGAATGTCCATAGCTGAGGATGCAGAGCGCCACAATGAAAGGGGAGCAACAGCAGCGATGGAACAGCAGCATCCCACTTGGAATCACTTGCGGCAATTCCCCTGTTGTGTTTTTTTTCCTCTCCTTTTCAAATCCTTCCTCTGAGAACTGAGAGCCTCTACACTAGAAACATGAACCAAATTCACCGCCCGAGGCAGCAGAGACCTGCCTTCAGCTGCCCTCTGACTTTCATTTTTGGAACGGATTAATTTCCAAAAGCTCCTATAAACCTGGCCCACACGTTACAGAATGGAAACATGAAGAAATCCTGGACAGAGATGAAGCATCCACCAAACCCTCCAATTTGAAGGCAGCCTGAAAGCAAGCCTTCCCTCACTAGACACCTTAACATCAGAGTTTATCCACTCTTATTCTGGAGCTCTTTCACATCACCAACACGCAGCTCCAGCCAACTATAAAACTTCATATGGGGAAAATGTGCCCCAAACTCCAGGAGTTTAAACAAAACCAGGCATTTCACTGTGAGCCAGCTCAGTCCAAACTGCAATTCTGTTTGGTTGGAACTGCCCAAGCCGTTGGCGTGTCAGAATCCGGCAAAGCATTAACCTGCTTTACGAAGCAACACATCCAGCTCCTGGGGACAAAAACATCGGGCTTGGCACTGAAATTAAGGCTGGGGCTCTTAAGATTGGCTCTGTGCATGCACCATGTGAGTCCCCACACATGCGTAGGCTTTCCAGCCTGCTCCCAAGGAGAATCAGTGCTTTTAAAGGAGCAGAAAACAAAGCAGCCTGTCATCCGCAGAGGTGCCAGGGTTTTGTTCACCTCCCAGCAAACCCACTGACATGGGTTTCTCCGCTCTGTGTGTTGGTGGATGAACCTCGGCAAAGCGGTGGGTTTAGAGCGTGAGGTATGAAAAATACAGGGTGAATTTTGCAGCCATATGGGGTTAATATTAATTAGAGTGTGCTTGAGGAGTAGCTGCGCGAGTGGCACAGTTTTGTTCCCGTGCTCTTGCAGGGGATTAGCTGTTGGCAGAGCGGCGATGCCGGCAGGAGACTCCACCATCCGAGCTGTTTGCTGGCACCGCGCTGCTTTGGCTGGAGCTGCTACTGACTCTTTGGAGAAGCAGTGCTTTTCTAAACATGCCTGAATCCTGGCAATGGCCTCGGCAACAGCCAGCAGCCCTTGTCCCCCCAGGACCCTCCACCACGCACAAAGCACGAGGCAGTGTCCTGCTTCATGGTGATGGCTCACTAATGCAATTCGCATCCATCAGATGGGGTCCCTTCTTTGTGTCTTCTGCCCAGATGTGCCCTCCCTTGACCAGACTACAGTGGTGACCCATATATCCCAGCCCATAAGATGTGACTTATCTGGGCTGAGTCCAACCTTTCTCCATCCCCAGTGTCCCAAACAAAGCTCTTCAGTCCATCAGAGAGCTCTGCTTCTACAGGTTTTATATGGATTAGATGACTTTAATTAATCTTTTACTGATTAAGGCTCAGATGTAATTATAGAGCTGGTATAACAACATCTGCCCTCTCTTTTGCTGACTCCCAGACCACATCTCCCACTCATGCTGCTGATGGGTGACACCAGAAAACAAGTCCCAGCCGCTCTGCTGTAGGGGATGCGTTGCCATCCTGCTTCTCAAACCTTTGCAACTATTTATATATAAAAACCAGAGTAATTTCTAAAAAGCAGATATAAAACAGAGCTACTGAAGCTGTCTCTGCCACCACCACGCTCAGATTTGGGGCAGCATTAGCAGGGTTTTCAACTAGCACAGGAGGCTTTAAATTAGCAGGCGTTTCTCTCCATCTTCACTTTAAACAACGCTGTGCTGTTCCAGTATTGTACCAGTGAACTCGCAGTGACCCTGTCAAATAAATATTTCTCCCGAGGTAACACTGTTTTAAATATACCCATTTAGGATCCTTATTTGAAAACACTGGACAAATTAAATGCCTGTAAAATTTGACTTTCCTGTATTTTGTATTCAGATAAACTCCTACAGCACCCACTTCCATGGCAGCCAGCCCATATTTCCAAGTAACTACAGTTTTAAAAAGCTAACTATGCTTTTCAGTATCTATGCATTCACCACCCCTTCCAGCCCAAGGAGTCTTTTGGAATTCAAAGAAACAAGTGTGAGGAAAAGGGATGTGCGTTCAAAATGCTCCCCTCCCAAAGGCTTCATCCTGAGCATCCCATATGGCCTCCTACCATGTACCCCATCCCAACCAGGGATCCTCCATCAGGCACCCATCAAGACTGGGCTGTAAGAAGCATTCCTGCACAACAAAGGGGAATGGTAAAGCTAGTGAAAATGCTGCTGAGTGAAGCCCTGTGCTCCAGAAGAAGTCACAGTAATTGAATGCGACTTCGAAATATTTCAGATTCTCAGCAAGGATTTGGTAGCAGAAGAGAACACGCTGTGATGAACCATGTTTCTAACGTGGTATGAAAAGCAGTTTCAGTACAGGTTGCCAAAAAGTGTCAAACGGGCTAAAATATGCTTGTTGATAGATAAGCAGATGATGCCTCCGATGGCAGGAGTGAGGAGGAGGGAACAGCCATAGGCAGGGAGAGAAACCTCACCTTGCGGAGGTCCGATGCACCCCTCTGGTGTAATTGCATTTTCCTTTGCTCTCGCATTTTGAGGAAGGTTAAATATGTCAAACATGAGTTTGCAAAACCTCCCCGACAAATCCTCTTACTCACATGATCTTTCTAAATGGTCCCAAATCTTTTCAACTACGCAAGAAGCGATGCTGTTTGCTCTGACCGCTTCAGCTGCCACCTCCCCAGTCTCAGGGATTCCTGTGCCATGGAGGTGAGGGGTTAACTTCCACACAACACCCAGATCAAAGAGCATTATCATGCTTTCCATATTTTCTCACCCATTCTTCCTACAGCCTAACGTCTTGTTTGATCCTTTGTGGTGGCGGCTGCCCACTGAGCAGATGTCTTCATCGAGCTGTCCGCAGCAACCCTCAGGTCTTTTCCCCTTATGGTTACAGTTCATTTACGCGGCAGCAACATGTACAAGAGCTCTTTCCTCTGTGCCTAACCTCGTGTTTGTCAGTGGTAACTTCTGTCTGCCCCCCGGTCCTCTTTGCTTAACTTCAGCTCTGCCACCCTCTTCACGGGGCCGCCTCCCACCGGTGCCTCCATGCTGCCAAGTCACCATCCACCTCTTTTGTCCAGATTGTTAATGAAAATATTCAGACATACAGGCACGATGCAGTCACTTAGAGCAGTCCAGCATCAATTTATTCCCTATAGAAAAAAAAGCTGACGCTTGACTTGTTTTCTGTTCTGATCCAGAGCAAGCTCTTTTACCCTGCAAGGTTCGCTTAGACAGAGGCTCTCTGAAAATCACAGGCTGGTTCTTTGAGACCTATCGCTTTGCTGATGTAGCATTTCAGAAACAACCACACAGATTTCTGGTTTTTCATACAATAACAGAACAGTTTGGGTTGGAAAGGACCCTCAAAGGTCATCTAGTCCAAGCCCCCTGTTTTTTCCATATCACATCCTCATCACGTAGATATCTTTAACCGTGTTTTTCCAGAAGAGCTGGTGCTCAAATGATGCACACAGTGGTCCTCCCCTCCTTTTTTCCCTAAAAAGCCCCAGGCAGGTAAACCACGTGGATCCATCCACCCTGTGCAGACCCAAGCAGGCAAAACCCTGGTTAGTTGTAAGGAATGAGGCAGAAAAGCCAAGAAAACGAGATGTGAGCATGACCCTGTAAAGAAGCAGAGCAAGGGGGCTCCTGCGATGAAGTTCCTGCACTGGCAACCCTGGGGACATCCAAGTGTCCTGCTATGTTCAGATGAGGAGGCATAGGGGTGGGAAAGGATAGAGCCATACCAGTGGGTCCCTCGGAGCACCTTCTGTGACCACAAAAATGCAAAAACCTGAAGATTTGTTAATTTTTCTAACTCTAGCACATTATTCTAAAGATATGGCACATTTTTAGTTGGGTTTCTAGAGAAGGTTTGTGAACATGCCACAGTCTCCACATGCTTCTGTCCCCTGGGAGCAGGACACCAGCATCGCACCGCAGAACATGCTGAGCCATGGGAGATGCCATCAAGCCCGGAGGCATGGACCCACAAGGACATAGGTGGCACTGGTTGTGGGCTGCAGCCTCTCCTGTCTGCTGCTCCCCAGACCTGTCACTCCTCATCCCATGCGCTCATCTCCATCACCTGAAATAAGCTGAGCTTGTCTAGATACAAACTGGGTCTAGCCTGTGGAAAACGCTGACACAGAAACTGTCTTCTCTCCTCTACCTCCAGCCTCATTAGTGGCTGCTGTTAACCCTTGAAGTCCATCCGAGCCGACAGCTTCTCCCTACAGCTCAATGCTCATGGGTTTTCTTCCCTTTTCCCACATCCGCCTCCTAACCCTCTTCCACTTCATTCTCACCTTCCCCAGTTATCACAGCAGGTTTTACCAGCCCATCTCCTGGTTTCATCCGGGCCATTTTCCATTTTCTGGTGAAAAATTCCATTTCTATTTCCATTTTCCATTTCTAACCTGCTTGGTTTCACCAGTTCTTGGCTGCTTTAACACCCACCGCAAGCAGCACCAGCGCCTCCCAGCCCGCTGAGTTTCGGCCAGCAAAGCAACAACCAAATCAAGCAAGAGCTGGAAACACCCTGGCGTTAAGATCTACTTAATAAGTTGTCAGCCGGGTCCTGTGTATCTATTCTTATGGGCATGAAGATCTCTGTCAGCAATCAAAACACGGATTTTCACTCCCGGCACAATTCCTAGCAGCATTTAAAGGTTTTTAACGACCATCCCTTTGTCCCAGGGAGTTAAGCGCTGATCGAACGTCACAACGTGACACATGAATGCACAACACAACGAAGGTTTGACAGGCAGCAACATTGTAATATGATAATTCCTCTTTGTCCCTTAATCGCCTCTGTTTTTTGCAGACTTGATTCGCTTACCAACGTGATCAATCACTGCCTTTTTCAGTGAGATAATTTTTTGCCCTCTATCTAAATGGCTCCTGTCAAAGGGAATCCAGTACTAAATTAAAGCTGATATGCTTTTCTCTGCCCTTTTGTTTGTTGACTTCTTCTGGCACACAATTGATTTTAAATAGATTTTTTTTATGGATTCCATCACTGTTTAAATAGATGTATTTTTAAAAACCTGGCTCCTTGAAATTAACATTGGATATGTACACAGCTAAAACTGTCTTGAGCGTATAATTTAACGGAGAGGAATAAATACAAGAGTAACTGCTGGCACGTGTATTAAGTCCCTGCTAGATGTGGAGTGGGTTGCCTGTTTAGATCTTCCCACGTGCTCTGTTTAAAACAGGAGGACAACAAACAAGTCTCATGATTTGTGACTGTAACAAAAAGAGGACTGTGCAATTTAACATGAATGGAAGCAACGCAACAAAGATCACTCTTCTGAGTCTGCAAGAAAACCAGATTTAGCTGAAGACCCACAAAGAACTTTTAAGACGTATCTCACTGGGGTTTGCCTGATGATGAGCACCCTCTTAACAAGAGGTGAGAGGTCTTTAGCAGCACAAGCACTGAGGAAGTGAGGATCTGCCTTTGTGAATAAAGCAGAGAGGTGTTTTCGCAGCTCTGAGGTGACCATCAGATGTGCCCCAAGCAGTTCTGCACCAGGGCAGAGGCAGAGTGGCCATGACTGCAGCAGCCCAAATCTCTTCATGCAGAGCCACACACATGCAGAGCATCCAAAACCTCTGCCTTGTTGTCTGGTTCTTCCTCCCAGTTTCCTCAAGCACATCCACACCACATTTCAAACCTCAAAAAATTCACATTTTGACCCTTCCCTTTGGCTTC
The DNA here is from genome assembly GCA_039720435.1 of Amazona ochrocephala. NCBI lineage: Eukaryota > Metazoa > Chordata > Aves > Psittaciformes > Psittacidae > Amazona > Amazona ochrocephala. The sequence continues at coordinate 3,957,280 of CM077881.1, read as the reverse complement.
TCTTCCCCGTCTTGTGTCTTCTGAGCTGGCTCTTGCACACCTTACGCTCACACCAAACCTCAGCCCTGTCCTGAAGCCAATGGCATGACACCCATGGACCCAGACAAAAGTGGGAACGTACTCTCCAGTCACCAAGGCTCCTCTGCCCACATGTGATTGATGATTGTTGTTGTGCAAGAGTATCTACAGAACCCCCCTGGTGCACCTTCCCACTTCCCATCCCAAGCAGATACCTGTGCAGCACCTTTGCTAGCATCATTCTTCACCACTAAACACGTAATTCATGGTAACAAACCAGGGTGATTTCAAAGCTAGGTAAGATGACACTTATTCCCTGATTGAATGACAGGAGATTTTTAGCTGTGCCGTGCATTATGAATTATTCTACATGGTTTCAGCACTTGTCCTGGTTATGCACATAAGGCACAGAAGACTGTGCCAAGATCATCTAATAGACACACTATAATCAGCCCTATAATATCAAGAATCATTTCTTTTTATACATCTTTTTTCCAAGGTGGGATAGTTTCCCTGATGAAAAAGTAATGTTTTCATCTTGTGGTTCTAGCAGTTTTCTCCTTCTGCTCAGAGGGAAAAGGGAGAGAAAACAGCTTTGCAATGGAGGCATCACCCCTGGGTGAGGGCGAGCAACATTCCAGATAGGATGCGTCCATCCACAAAGGGCTGCAGAGGCCAAGGCATTAAAAACATACCAGTGAAAGAGACAGGGGAGGACTGGCTGGGGAAATAAAACAAAAAAAGCTCATTTTTCAAAGCACAGGTTATCACACAAAATGTGTTTTAGTGTATTTTCGTCAAGGTATGGAATGCCCCTGGTCTCTGCTTTGTGTCTCTTGGCAGTTCAGGAATGCCAACGCACCCCGTCCTTGGGGTGTCGGAACCAATCTGTTGCCAAGAGACACAAACCTGATATCATGGGTGTATAAAGCCATCTTTGGAAACGTATGAAGCAGCGAACGACCTCATGTTCGGGGTTTGACTTAGTCAGCAAGACGTCAAGGAAGAAAAATTAACCTTTTGTTATAAGGTTTGACCATTTGTATCCTTCTCCGAGGGAGAATCAGCCTTTCTGCTCGCGTCTGGTATTGCATTTCAAGCAAACACCCCCTTGTTTTTCTCTTTTTCGTGGTTACTTATGTTTTAGGAGATAAAAATCATGAGAGTCAGGGCCCTTGGGAGCAGGGAGGCTGGGCTTGGGAAGGTTGGGTAGGTCACACTTCTGAAGCACGGGCTTCAGAGGAACCCCAAATGCCGTGGATGAACCTTCACGTTAGCACCCACATATGCACATGGTGATGTTAGTAGCTAAGAAGGATTCTGAGGCTCCAACTTGAAACATCCAAAAGATTTTTGCATTTAAATCTGGTCACCAGCAAGTTCTTCAAACCTTAATTACCCAGGCGGTGAGTAATCTACTGGAGATGCCACAGGGTCACCCTACGCAAACATCACCCTGCTTTCGGCTCTGTCCCCCATCCAACCTGCAAATTGGATGCAAACCCTTTCAAACAGTATTCCCCCCCCCCCCAATTTTCCAGCTGCAATTACAGCCCAAGTTTGCTTCCCTTCCCAGTCACAGAAAGAGAATTCAATGAGCTCAGGATGCCCTCACAATACAAGAACATGACAACAGCACAACTGCTCCTTCTAGATGGGTCCTCTGCAAACTGCTTCTTTTCAGTTTGTTTCGGTGAAGTTAAATAGTTGGAAATTAAGACTCTAATTAAGAAATACTGTAATTAACTGTAATTAAGAGTTACAGTGAGATTTGGGTGGGTTTTCCCTTATCTGGGGCACAAATCTTTACACGCTAACTTAAAACCTCTGCTTAGGAACCGAAATATTAGAAGGCTGTGAATTAACTAGATATTAGCTTGATATTATCCAGCAACAGTCAAATTTCAATTACAGGACACGTTTAAAACATTACACTGATGGTATTTCATGCATTTCTAACATCTATACATATGTTATATATGTTTTATACATATATATAAGTACGAACACCACAGGGGTCCACTGTTGAATTGCCTTCAAAAACAGACACGCAGCAATCACACATTAAATAATTAGGATTTCCAGCTGGGTTTTATACCAAGGACACTGCAGCACAATGAGCCTTTGCCAGGATGGAAGAGCAAGGAATCCAGATAGATGGGAGCCACATTACAAATAGCCAAAAAACAGCTGATAGAACCAGGTCATAGGTTTTGGGGGTATTTTTTTGACTACAAATAAAAGATCTTGCCATTATGACAAGAGTAAAACACCTTTTTGTCTTATGAGCCCCCAGCAGTGGGAAGAAAGCTGAGCAGGGCCATACCAGCATGTGGGCAGAGAGAGATGGGGGGGTTGGAAGAGGGTGAGGAGAGCTAATAAGATTCCTACCCGAAAATGAGATTAAAGGAGACATTTTGGCCATGAGGCCTTCTTTTGGCTGGAGAAGGCCTCAAAGCCAAAGTGTCTCTTCTAATCCTATTTTCTATTTCGAGAGTGCATTTTAATAACCCCTTTGTATATGGCACAATGACTTTAGCAAGTCCTATTTTAAACAGATTTTCCACACTAGAAAGCAAAATGGGTTAAAATAATTGTATCGTACACCTCGCACGGTGACGCTTTGTTTAATCCAGTGTCAGACACCGGGGACGCACAATACAGTACAAGGTCTATGTCTGTAAGTGCCTTTCAGACAAGCAACCCCAGGCACGGTGTGGGGGGACCAGGCTGAGGAGCACAGCCCCTTTTCACCAGCACCCAGTCCCTTGCTTTCTGACCTGGATAGAGACTTGGCTGATGTTACTGGACCCCAGAATTCCTCCTCCTTTGGGAAAAAGGCTGGCACTGGCTTCTTCCCACTGGGAAATCATTTGGAGGTGGCTACCAGGAGGTTTGGGAGAGGATAGTCAGTGTGAGAGCTCCTGGCCCCAAAGGGAGCTCACCTGCAGTTCCACTGTGGTTCCCCATAGCCACCGACCCACTGGCCAAGCTCAACTTCACCTTGGTAATCTACCTCTCTGCCTGCACCTGGATGATGGTTTCTTCACCTCCACAAACAAAATCCCATGAAACTGTATGTAAAGAGTGCAAGGTTGAAAGTTTATCTTCTGTACACAAAATCCAGGTTTATTTAGCTTGGATATTAGGAAGACCATCCAGTTCCAACCCCCTGCCATGGGCAGGGACACCTTCCTCTACAGCAGCTTGCTCCAAGCCCCTGTGTCCAACCTGGCCTTGAACACTGCCAGGGATGGGGCAGCCACAGCTTCTCTGGGCACCCTGTGCCAGCACCTCAGCACCCTCACAGGGAAGAGCTTCTGCCTAAGAGCTCATCTCAGTCTCCCCTCTGGCAGGTTAAAGCCATTCCCCTTGGCCTGTCCCTACAGGCACTTGTCCAAAGCCCCTCTCCAGGTTTCCTGTAGCCCCTTTAGGCACTGGAGCTGCTCTAAGGTCTCTCCTTAAGGAGCCTTTTCTTCTCCAGGCTGAACCAGCCCAGCTGTCTCTGCCTGGCTCCATGCAAGGCTGCTGTAAGGACTTACGTCTCTGTGGTGACGATGAAACCAGAACTAAAACAGCATAAACAAGCACAGGGTAGCAGAAAAACTCCTGGAGCAAAGACTATCTGACGGAAAAACCAATGTTGCCCTCTCTGTGCAGCATCAGTCAACAATACCCAATCTCTAAGCAGCATGCAGAAGACCACTAGTCAAAATAGATCAAGGATGAGGTCCAAGCATAGTGTCCAGATGCTACCAACCACTCAGCAGCTCCCTATGCACACACAGCTGACACATTCCTTGGATGATGTCCACTGGCTACACCTGGGTGGCACAAGCAGCAGAGTCATAGAATGGATTGGGTTGGAAGGGACTTTAAAGGTCATCTCATTAGCTCCTGAGCAGCTTCACCTCTGGCACACATAATGGGGCTGCAGCTCCTGCAGCCCTTCCTCACCCACCCCTCAATAGGGTGATGAACATGTGAACCTAAATCCATCACCAGATGGATCACTAGCACCAATGGGGAGTTACATAAGGAAACACCAAAAGGTCTAAACAACATTTTGTGTTGCATAAGAAAGTCTCTTTTAATTATAATAATAGCACGTTAAGTACAATCATATTTTGTTCTGCATCTCAGAGGTGTTCTGCGGTAGCCAATGTTTACGGCCAACGGGATAACATAAAGCAGATGAGAAATACAAAAACCTATGTAGCATGAAATACCTTTAAGAGACTTGTTTAGCAAAATTAACTAGTAGTTTAATAGAAAAAAGCTTGATGTATGAGAGTGCTCCAATTTCTTCATAGAAATTAACATTTCAATCCTGTTTTTATCTAGAAGTCATTAAACTGTGCAACATGAATTATTGGAACTGTAGCAGAGAATTAACTCTATTCATCAAGTAAGTCCAAACAGTTTAGAGTGCATCTGTAATGAAAAAATAGCTCCACATTTCTATCTCTTCTCATTAAAGTAAACCAGTTTTTCCTCTCTCAGTATATAAAACTGTCTTCTCCTCCTGTAATTTATATTACCATAAGCCAGCTCACATTCTAAACTATTACACGCCTCCAATTAATTTTTGCAGCTTTTGCCTGAAAATTTAATGAGATAGTAGTGTATGAACCTGCTGACTCCAGATTACGTGTGTGCTTCCAATATTAATGCTGGCATAATAAAATAATCTGATACATACTTGATGAGAGCTTTTCACTATTGTGAGAGTAGTTAAGGCAATGTGTAAATTCCACTGATTTGCTTCCTCCTCCCACCACGTTGGGAATAAAAAATAGCCCCAAAACCAGCAGGATTTGACAGTTTGAAATTAAGGAGTCCCGTGCTGAGCACCCATGAAACAATCATCCATGTAATATTATCAATGCTTCCCCAAATATCTTAACTCGTCTGTTTATTACTCACTGATTGCAGTTATTTTAAGGTGTTTTGAAACACCTTTATTTTTGAACGCTGAAGGAGGACAGGGACATGTTGTGATTTACTTTTCCCCAAAAGGAAGGGCATATTGTAAGCATTTCTCAAGGCCACCCCACTGGTTAGAGGAGCAGGTATGGAAGGCAGAGCATCCTCTGCGCTGTTCCAAGCACACACAGCCCTTGCACACACAAACCACCTCATAGCAAATCCACTCTCCACCTCAAAGCTCATAATGACTGAGAATTTCAGAGTTTGGGCTGGGAAATGGGATGGGTTTAGATTCCCAAGAGTTTCTGTGGGTCGCTACCTCTGCAGCTCATTTTAAGGGTGTAACTCCAATTTTGTGAACTATTCTCTTGCCTATTAGACAAATCACCTGGTCTTCAGAAGGACACATTCTTTGAGACTAAAATTAAAGAGGAAAAAAATTGTAATATTGCTTTCCATTGCAACTTCAATTTTATGACCCCACATTGTGCATAATACGATTTTAATATCTATGTGCCTGAGAGAAAAACTGGCAAATGCGATGCTCTCAGAGATCAAATAATGTTGTACATAGACTTAAAAATACACAATTGGCATTATTTGGTACAGCCCTGAATTTATATTTACAGGAAACTATAAAATGCTCCTGGTGAATCACACAGCCCCTGAAAATACCAAGTTTTTCTCAGAGGAGGAGAAAAGCTGTGCCCAGGGAGCTGATGCAGCTTGGAAAGACATCAGAGTTGGGATCCCAGCAGCTTTTAAACTCAGTCCCATTGCAGCCCACTCGCAGGACCACAAGACTAATCATCATTACCTACCCCAATTAAACCATGCCCTTATTCCATTAAACACCCACATTATGCCCCATCCCTGTCAGCTTTCAAGGCCAGGTTGGATGGAGCTTGGAGCATCCTCATCTAGTGGAAGGTGTTCCTGCCCGTGGCAGGGGGCTGGAACTGAATAAGCTTTAAGAGGTCACTTCCAACCCAAACCACTCTGGGATTCCGTGATAATCTACCTGTTACAAACAAGGGAGAGAAACACTGATGGATGCAGAGAGAAATGCAGATCCAGGGAGATTATGGTCTGGGACACAGCCACAGCAAAGCCAAAATGCTCAAGTGCCTGTCAGAAGAAAAGGCATCACACTTTATACATGATACTGAGATGTTCAAAGCCCTGAAACTCAGGTCTCTTTGAGGCAAAAGGAACAAACCAGTCTGATAAAAGACTGGGAGAAGGGATGGACAGAAGTGGCAGGAGAAGTGGCAGGAGAAATAATAAACGGCAAGTGTGGAGGCCAACTACTGCACACTTTAACAGCTCCCAGTGGCTTCAAATCAATTTACATTTAAAACAAATGAATCAAATCCGATAATCTCTGATACCACTCAACCTATTTGCTCCAGGGCACTGAAATTCAAATATTCTTGAGTTCTGAAAATAGGCTTTCACTCCTACGACATACGAATGAAGACAAAGGGAACCACCACCAAACACAATCTTTCCTGGTTTTTACACACTCAAATGGTAAAATCACATCCATGGTGTTCAGAGCATTTTGCTGCTGGGACTTTTGCCCCTTGCAGTCAATCTCCAGCATTCCTAAGATAGTTATAATAAAACCCATTCTGGTCTTCATTCCAGAAACCCACACCCATCCAGGTGACACCATGCGAATGGAGCAAGGCGCACCAACCCCAACATCTCCCTGGCACACAAGAGCTCCCCATTGTGACACTGGATGAGTCCATACCAGAAACCAGATTATCACACTGGTCCTACCTAAAAATAATCCTTCTGGTTCAGCATGGAGTTATTTTCAACCGAGACCTGATTTTCCTAACACAGGCATGGCGATGGGAAGCCGCCATCCGGCACGAGGAATGTGGGAGCCCATACTACGCATGTGGCGATGCACATATATGCACCTATATACACACGTACATCCATAAGATCTCACTGAACCCTTTTGAGGGTGGGATTACCTTTCTTTTCCCAGATTTTTAAATACCTACCTTGTACTTTTGTTTTCCACATCCATGCCCTTACACCTAACAACAGCTTGTACCTTTGCACGTCAAAAGAAACATGTAATTAAATTAAGAGATGCGCGCACTCTTCCTTTCCTCCCGTCTCTTCCCCTTGAATGCCATGCCAGATAGCAACTCCAAATCTGCATTTAAATAGAATATTTTTAATGTATGAAAGTGGGCGGCCTGGGGGTAAAGAGGTATTGCATTCACTGCACAAAATTGCATTTAAAATGTGATACCAGGTTTTAAAAATTTATTGGATATTTTTTGTCATTCCAGTACCTTTGTTTTATTCTAACAAAATCTTCAGCTCCACAGAGATATTTGGATTAAAGCACGCTAATAAAAATGATGTGATATTACAGCGTTTTATCAATTTAATCTCGAGAAAAGGATGATATTCAATCACATCTCATAAGTCACTATCTCTGGTAATTCCGGCCATTATTCAGTGTGAAATTCAAGCAGTCTGAATTCATTAACATAGGCTTGCTCCAAATCTGCATTTTTCAGACTTTGTCAGAAAACACAGCAGCCCAAACTCAGTGACCTGAATCTAACAACCTTTCAGCCGAAACGGCCTCGCACCCCATCCCCAGCTCCCTTCCTGCGCCAGGACAAAGCCGCGCTGCCAACGACCAGGTCACGACCGCAAAGCCGGAGCCAGCATGGGCTTTCTGGCAAACATTCCCTGCTGAGCTCCCGGTGTGGCATCCCCGTGCTGGGAGGGCAACGTGGGCACACGATGCAGGGCTCCCCATGAAGGGTGGAGTTCCCCCCCTCAGCAGCCGAGGGGCAAGAGAGAACGTGCTAGCATGGAGTGACATATGTTAGGAATGAAGTGTCACATCGCATAGGACTGGCCATGGGGTGATGGGGACCAAGCAGCTTTGGTGCTGTGTTATCAGGTCAGCACCATCAGGAAAAAAGTGAGGGGAATGTAAAATAATGGTGGGGTTTGAAATAACTACAAGGAGTGGCTGCTAAAACCATGGGTGGTTCATGGCCATGATGGAGACCTAATCCTACACTGCAGAATCCAACAGCAAAGCCCTGTTAAAGGGCAAAATCCAGCCATAATTTAGCAAAGCCCTCTGGCTGAATGATGCTCAGTATGTCCCTGTGCCACAGGTCTCTGTACCCTTTTGCGGCTGGCAGATGCTCTTTATCCTTTGTTGCCTGCATGGCCCTTTTGCTGGCCACCCTGCAGCTTTTCTGCCCAGCCAGGAGCAGCCTCCCACCTCTACACTCCCAAGCCCCGGACCATGAGATGTCCCAAGCAGGACATGCTCTCCTCTGTATTTTTCATTGATCTTACCTATAAAACCATGAAGAAATTAACAATTTGTTTCTAATTAGGGCAAATTTTGCTGACCAATGACCTAAGTTTTGACCATACAGGCAATCTAAGGAAATCTAATACCACAGTGCCTGTGCTTATCACTGCACAAAGCGTATAGTCACTGCATAGGAACGGCACCCCAGCTAATTACAGTGGCATTGATCCTGGTCACCAGAGGAAATCTCACCCTACCACATTTCTCAATATATATAAAAATCACAGTGACACAAACTCCATCACCCTGGTGGGACGGTGGGTTTAAGAAACCCAAGTACTAACTGCACAGGAATTACAATGATGCGTCCTAAAGGCACCTTGAACAGGCTGCAGATGCATTGGTAGGCTCTCACCAAAGCCTGTGACATTAAACAAACACTTTGGCTGGGTAAATTTATACTTGCTTCCCAGCAAAAATAAGGTATTTCAGCATCACCATATTTACTGTGGAGCTTCTGCTACTGAAAAAAGGTGAATTAACTGCACCCCAGCGAACACTTCTGTTATCAGCATCAGTTTTTAGAGATTTGGCTCATTCTACCCAATTCTCACTCCAGACAAGACATCCTCTTTCATATACTTGATCCTCCAGCAGATACCAATGAAACATCCACCATCCACATCAACCACATGGTAATACCTGAATATCAGAGTCCCCAAGACAGCGAAACATCTCCTAAAGGAGCAGCTTAAGCCCCAAGAGCAGCAAACCCCCATCAACAGTCACTACCAATGGACTCCTGTCTCCTTTTGTTAACTAATATAGTGCGTTTATTGTTATGCAGAGATGGATCTGCAGTAAAACTCTGAGCCCAGAGAGGTGAAAGCTATTATTTGAGATAGCAGACGAGGCTGCTGCAATTCCAGAATAAAATGGTAATGTGCTGTTGGTAGCAAGCAGTACATTGTTTTAACGTGTTGTGATATTTATAAATATACGAAGTTTAAATAATCAGATGACAGAGAGCTCCTTTTCATCTACTGAATGTTTATTATTCTTCACACATTAGCACTTTTTCCCCCAAATGTTATATCTTCTGCCATTTATAATTAATTTTAACAGCTTCTGCAACTTATCCCACAGGTTGTTGCTGTTTCTTTTAAACAGCGTGCTGCTGAGAAATTGATTTGTTTGCTCCGTATGCCTACAGAAATCACATTATGAAATATGCATAAATGTCATTTCTTGGGCTGCTTCTGAGGATTAGCGGAGGAGAAAAGCTTGCTGAGGAAAAGGAAGAGACAAACAACAACAAACCTTAAGTTAACACTTCGACTCAGCCACATCCCTGGCTAAAAGCAGCTCCCTCGCTGCCCTGGTCTGCTCCGGTCCAGGGGTGGGAAGAGCCAGCGGGAGATCCCAGTGCCTCCTCTCTCCCAGTAAACAAGCTCCTGCCAATGAGGAGGGGAATTAACAAAACTAATTAACACATGAGGAAGCAACCGTGCACCCAGAAAGCTCTCTCACAGGTGGAGGCCAGGAGAAGCCCTGAGGTGAGCAGTAGTGGGGCTGCACATGCCCCATCACCACCTCCAGAAGATCTCCACGCACCTCCATGATGGACAGCACCAAGCCCATGGGAGACGATTCCCCTGGGAATTGCACTTGGCTGTGACCCCTCCGCTGAGATGAATTGAGGACTGTGGCTTGCTGCATGATGGTGGTGAGGTGGTGGGGGGGGAGAATCCCCCTCCCTCTGGTCCCAGACCTCAGAAATCAGACCTCTGCAGTGCTGCAAAGGTAGCAGAGGGTCACCAGCCACAGCAATCTCTCATCAGCATCAACGCATTCCTCCTCCAACTGCTCTCACTTCCAACAATATAGAACCTCAACTGATCCCAATTTATTTACTGTTTCAGAATTGTAGAATCCTGGAATGGTTTGGGTCGAAGGGACCTTAAAGCTCATTCAGTTCCAACCCCCTGCCATAGAAAGGGACACCTTCCACTAGAGCAGTTTGCTCCAAGCCCCTGTGTCCAACCTGGCCTTGAACACTGCCAGGGATGGGGCAGCCACAGCTTCTCTGGGCACCCTGTGCCAGCGCCTCACCACTCTCATAGTGTTTTGACACTTCATTTTGATGGTGTTGTTTTGGTACATAAGCATTTTCTATGATTTTTTCCAATAGTCATCACTTCAGGCCCATGCACGGATCACTTATTTCACCAAGTAAATTCTATCACCAGCCCTTTCCCATGCACAGCCAGTGAACAGGTCCTGCAAGTCTCTTCTTTCTACCCACAGCTTAAAATCCCCATCATCCACGGGGTTAGCACAGATCTCACAGATGTTATCTGAGATGGTCATGCTTGCAAGAAGAGGTTTATTACCAAGAACAAAAGGCATCACATCCATGCAGTCCAATATACGCTGCCATCCTGGACCAATAAATCACAGCACTGTGCACAGCTTCATTCAAAAGAAGTTTTCCTTAAAGGGTGGACCCTGCTGTCTGGGATCAGAGCAGGAACATCCTCCCATGCCCCATGTATGCTGTATGGGTGCGATAGCAGCCTGAGATGGAAGGCATCTTTCCCATGGTATCTCCTACTGCAAAACATATTGAATGACAAGTTCTGAAATGCAAACCAGATATTTTTCTCGGAGACTTCGTTAGACACATCACTCTCCCATATTATTGCAGAGAGCTGTCAAAACAGCCTGGTGGGAAAGCTCTTCCACAGACATGTCGGAGTATAAATTGTCATAGTATAAAGTAAATTCCGTTAACAGCTACATAGTCATTATTTTGCATAATAAAAGTAAAGGCTCTTTGCTTGTGATCTCTGTATTTACGACCATCGAACCAACAAGCACTTTCTCTTTTCTGATGCCTTTGTTAAAATTACAAGATAATTGGTTGCTGTTGCAGATATTAATGTCTGATAACAAAGTGCCTAAGGCAGGAGAGCCGAAGTGGTGGTGAAACAGCGCTACCGGCAAAGCTCTAACTCCTGTTCTCTGAGGATTAACCAAACCAACTCAAAGAATATAATTATTTCTAATTTGGATCACCACAGACATTATTTGAAAGGAGCATGTTGGACATTCTGGGCAATACCTTTAAAAACCACATTTCTCTTTATTCTAGCCATCAAATAATAAATAAGCGAGATAATTCAACTGCTTTTCAGTGTGAGATCCTGATAGTAAAGGATCAGTGACAAGTCCTAGTATAACCTGGGTAGCTGCTCCAGAAACAAATGTATTCCCATCCATATGGTTTAAGGGGCAAAAATAAAGAGTAATTCTAACATACTATGAGTCCCTCAATAATTGGTGCCAATGCACTGCTAAAAAGCCTGCGCTTATAGAGTACGTCCATTTTGGTTGGAAGCAGGAATGATGACACACGCAAATACTCTGCTCTCCCCGAGTTTACACACAGTTGTATTTATGAATCAAATTGCAGCTTAAAGCCTCAGCCGTGATGAGCAATTCGGAAACTCGCTGTTCATAAGCATCATGCCAATTGAAGCAAGCTGGTTTGGGGATATTGTATATTATTTATTACAATTCAGTCTGTCACGGAATTAAGCACACTGCGCCAATTTCAATATGAGCGTTGGGGGAAGGAGAGATTACATCCAAATTAATAAAGTTGCTTTTAAAGCACAACAATGCAATCTGGTAGCATTTTCATAAACTGAACCACTGATGGGACCAAACCAACCTGCAATTACCCACCCTTTACCTTCCCAGTCTCCTCCTTTCCCTGATGAGAAATTCAGGGCATTTCTATTATCTCCTATGGGAAGCCTGATGGCGTAAAAGCTCAAAGGATGACAAGGCCCCAAGATGCAAGTAAGAAACCAGACACAAACACCTGAATCTGCCCTTACAAAGGATTCCTCACTACAGTCCTTCACTTCTACTTTTTAAATCATTCTTCTGTGATGGACATGATACCATTAATTTAATTCCAACTTGCATTTCCTATTAGTATAATCTGCCGAGCTATCTCTATAGCAGCAGCAAAACCACTTTACGGTGAGCTATATCACTTCCGAGTTAATTACACGTATTTGGGGTTTGATAAATGAAAATAGGGACATGATTAATTGAAGGACAATCAATAGGATCCAGCTATTAGACAGCTTGATGAGGTATCCAGAGGATGCATATAATCTATAGTAATCAGCTAATTGAAGACTGTGGACTAAAAAGATTTTAGGAAATCCTAGCTTCAAATTGAAAAATACCCCAATAAAATGGATGGGAAGAAAAATATTCCCCAAACCCATGAAGGTTTAAGGCCTGCTTTGATTTTGGTTGGTTTTGAACAACAAATTTTGCTTCACTGGCTTAATAAAACACCACCTACTGTGAGAAAACACTGCAACGAATTCGAAGCGAATCCTGAAATACATTTCTTATTTACATCCACCCAAACTCCTGGAATTGTATTTTCCTTATGATTTCCAGAGCTGCCGGAGATTGTTAAATAGTTTCATTAAGACACTCTTATTTGTCTTGCTTTAGTCACATTACCAGATCAAATTAAACAGCCAAATAGTTGAACAAATGAACCTTTTCCATCTCTTTTGACATGAAACCAAGTGTGCAAAAAAGCCATGCACCAATGACAGTTAGGTTTGTGTTTCCAAAGAAGAGCACAAGAAGGGGGAAAATAATCAATAGGAGCAAAGCTGGAGTATTCCACATGTTTATGGACATGGCAATGCAGGCCGTAAGCCCGTGGTTTGTAAATACTATTAGCATAAATGCTGACAACTGTTAATCTACTGTAACCCTGATTAATGGTTGCAGTTGTCCATTAATACCAGGCATTTTAACTTACTACTAAAATTGATTAGTCAGTTAAGAATTCAATCCTAATGTTCAATAAAACTGCACTTTCTCTGCAAATGCAATATGAAATGAGGTGATGCATTTAGCAGCACTCACATACATTAAGAGGGTGCAGAGTGAAGAAGAGATGCTCAATGCCATTCCTGGCTGGCACAGGCAATGCATCCGTCCTCATCCTCCCTGCAACCCTCCCGAAGTGGTGAGAGAGATGGAGATACCCTATGGAGTTCTTGGATGAGGGTCCCTAGGCGCTGGTACAGGGCACCCAGAGAAGCTGTGGATGCCCCATCCCTAGCGGTGTTTAAGGCCAGGTTGGATGGGGCTTGGAGCAACCTGCTCTAGTGGAAGGTGTCCCTGCCCGTGGCAGGGGGTGGAACTGGATGAGCTGCAAGGTACTTTCCAACTCAAAGCATTCCAGGATTCTATGATTCTATGAGTTCTGAGGCTGGGAACACCCACCCAGGCAGGGGTGGAAGCAGCATCATGCTGGGCTGTGCACAGTGGGAGGGATGGTCCCCCTGGCTGGGTGCCCCAGACTGAGGGTTCCTCTGTCAACAGATAGGTCTGACATAGTCTTACCAGCTATTTCTCTTCCTCCTCAATGCCAACATGCACTTTTCTCCCTTTTCTAATCCCTAATTTCCATTATCATCATTAATATTATTATTAGCATCATCATTATTATTATTAGCATCATTATTATTATTATTTTCCAACCCCGCTTCCTTTTGCAGCACCAGCCACAGTCCAGCAAGTACAGAAGGGACCAGCCACACACCAAGGGGGAAATGTCAGTTCTCAACCATTCTTTTTCTCCCTACAACGTAATGTGAGGGTGCAGTATTCCACAGGACTCTATAGAGGCCCTGTGCAGTCTGCAACACCATCACTACAGGTCTGTCCCGGCTCCTTCTGCAAACCTTTCTTTCCAGTGCAGAAGAGATGAGCACCCACTGCCAAAACCATCATTTGTCATGAGAGAAATACCTTTTAAAGCTGTCTTCAAATTAATCTTAGGATTATGTTAAAGGAACAATTTTCTGAACACATAAAGCCAGGTGAGTAATTTTGAGGCACTCTTTGCCAAGGGTCAGGTGTTTTGAACTGAAAGCATCACACTCCCTTCCCTAGAGTACCCGGTAACCCTAAAAATGACAGCTATAAAAGAATCAAGCAACAGAAAGAGAATGCTTTTAGCACTGGCAGCAGCAGCAGCTCACACCTCCTGATCCAGAGGTCCCAGTTCAGTCTTTGCCCACAATTATGGAGCTGTATTACCAGAAAGATTCTCTAAGCACATCCTCCGCCAGCATCCCTGTACAACCATAAGTCCCGGGAGATAGCAATGGTACTCAGGAGCCCCTGGGGAGGGCAGAAGCTCAGCCTGGGGTAAGATACTCATAGATGCTGTTATCAATAACATTTTTAAGTGCTGTTGAAAGCAGACTGGAGAGGTGCTGAGCTGACCACACCATGGTCCTGTTCCAGCCAGATTCAGCCAAAGTCTCCTGAAGTTAACTCTAGGGAGGCGGGAATGGTGTCAAGACTGCATTTAGGTGAATGACAATTTCTGTCCCTGGGGACTCCAAAGAAGTTCAAGGCCCTGTAACACCAGTGCCACGAGGGTTGCCATTAACAGAAGGACTAAGACCACCATCGTCTTGACCTAGGACACCACGACGAGTCCCAGCATGCAGGCTGCAGCCCAGCTCTCCCATGGACTCATCACCCACTGGCTTGCCAGGATGCTCAGGCTTTTGTAACTTCCACATATGGCCCCTTTATGAGAGCCTAAAGCTTTTCACACCCTGCTGTATCCCCCTGTACCAGTCACGCACTCCAGTGACAGGAGTGCCAGCAGCTCCAGAGAGGGTGCAGTGCCCAGACACACCACTCACTGCCCATGTTACATTAAATATTTCAAGGGGACAGTAAATCTAGTTAATGTGATGTTGGTGAAGTGAAAAAAACCCAAAAGATACCAGGAGAAAGAGGAAACTCCAGCACAACAAAGTATGTGGAAGCCACCAAGGACTTGGGTGTAAATTCACAGGTGATTCATAAGGACAACCCAGAACGCAGTCCAGATTTCTTTGTTATTTACCTGAGCAGCAGCCTGCAAAACAGCACTTCTCCAGTGGCAGCACCCAGGGACATGATCTGATTTTCAGTGTGACCTGCAAGACCAGATGCTGAGGCTGGCATCTTCCCCCCTCTGGTGCCGTGGGTCCATCAGGGAACACCACACCACCATGGGAAAAAGCCCAAGAGTGGGTTTATTCTTAATATAAATGATGTTCTAGCTCCTCCTGGTCTCAGCTAAACTCTGCTGGTGTTCACCACCTGCAGATCTCACCAGTGAAGTAATTATAGCAGCACCCAGCAATAACGCAGTGCCCGCCTCTGCAAACGCCTTTAATAACATTCATGTCTGTCAGGCGAGCCTTTAAGTATTAACATATGGGGGAAATGCCTAATAGCTTCATATTATTGTGTGCGAGTCTGAAATAACACCCCGCAAGGCCTCTTCTATCAAACATTAAACCTGCTTAAGAGAAGATGTTTGAGCAGAAGCAATTATTCCGCAGTAATTCTTCATCCTGAAAGAGGTATTCTGAAGTTGGGAAGTGTGTGTGTTGTCACAGCAGAACTATTTACGCCTTTAAAAGCACGTTTTGCCTGAAAAGTAAGTTCCAGAAACAATAATACGGCTGTAAAATTACCCTTTACCTAGCAAGATGCTTGAGAACTAATTCTTGCCATACCCGTAGGTACCGCGCTCACATCACACTAAAGGCCCTATCAACACTTTATTATAAACTTCTCCCCTTATATTCAGGGAATTAGAAAAACCTTCGCCTAGAGGGGATTGTTTTCATAAACTCGGTGCGCAGGGGTCTCGGCACAGGCAGGAATGTTTATGGAAAATCTGAGATGAGAACACTTCAGACTGGCTGGTTTCAAGTTGCACACATGTAAAGCTATAAATAGGAAGGAAAATGAGCATAAGGAAAGTGAAGAAATAACAAATTCTGGAAAACCCCAGGTCTGTCGGTTACAATGGCAAAGTGAACACTTTCCCCCTTTGACCAAAAATCTGGTTTATTATCAGGCTGCTCCAGTTCACTGTTTGATTGCTACAAGGGTTATCTCTGGGATCTTTTAATACCAGCTTGTATTTACAGCCCTAGGTGGGGCCCTCCAGGCAGGGTTTCCTTGCGCAGGGTGGGTTTAGCCTCCTGTGACTTCCCAAGGAGCAGAGAGGGGTCACTGCTCACTACCGAGGGATGACACATTGACATACGAGCAGGAATTCAAATGTAACACAAGAGTTTCAGAGCACTTGAAACCCACTGAGACCCAGCTGCTGATATAGGAGCTGTGCAGCATCTTGATGCAGAGGCAGAAGCTCTGATTGCTTTCCTGCTACAATCACCACAGCCTAAGCACCCACTCCAGCAGCACAGAGAGCTTCCAGGAGAGCCTGGGCAGGAATGCCATGATGCTGGACTTGACCCACCACCTCCCAAAATCAGCACAAGTGGGCAGTAAGAGGGGATAGAGAGCAGAGGACATCTACATGAGGAAGCACACAGTGCGATCACAGAATCATCACAGAATCCTAGAAAACTGGTTTGTGTTGGAAAGGGCCTTAAAGCTCATCCAGTTCCAACCCCTGCCATGGGCAGGGACACCTTCCACTAGAGCAGGTTGTTCCAAGCCCTGTCCAACACTGCCGGGGATGGGGCAGCCACAGCTTCTCTGGGCACCCTGTGCCAGCGCCTCAGCACCCTCACAGGGAAGAGCTTCTGCCTAAGAGCTCATCTCAGTCTCCCCTCTGGCAGGTTAAAGCCATTCCCCTTGGCCTGTCCCTACAGGCCCTTGTCCAAAGCTTCTCTCTACATTTCTTTTTGACTCACTTAATCTCTTGCTTACCCACTACCTACCATCAATGGTCTTACCCGCTGCCAGGAGTATCTCCTGCAGTCACTATACTTGATGCAAAACAACCCAAGTATGAGCAGAAATGACTATTTTTGCTAAGGCAGGGTATTTTACATGTCTGGTTGCATGCTTTAAGGACATAGCTGAAGTCTATGAGCAGTAAGTCCAACTACTGCCAGGCAAGAATTTTGCATGTAGAGCAGGAAATAGCTGAAGGCAAAGGCATCTAAAACAAGAGCAAAGCCAGTGCAAATTCTATCAGTGGTTGCAGCACTTGATGGTTTCTCCAGGCACAATGTCTAAACTGCCCTGTACATCTCCCAGTGGAGGTAGAGTTTGCTCCCCAGAGATGCGAGTGCACACCACGGACTCCTTTCCTGACCTAACGTATCTCTCTTTATCCACCTCTCCTCACCGGGAGCATCCTGGACTAGTGGAAGGTGTCTCTGCCTGTGGCAGTGGGTTGGAAGTGGATGAGCTTTAAGGTCCCTTCCAATACAAACCAATCTGGGATTCTAGGATTCTATGACAACAATTAGAACTGAGGGGTAAAATATATATTTATATAACAATTTAAATAACATCAGCTGACGCATTTGAGATGATCCTGTACCCTACAACATTGAGGCTTTGGGCAGCGCATAGTGTGGAACTGCAATCTCTCGGAATCTCGTTAGCTCAGCTAACTGACTGCAGTTTGCCTCCACTTTCTTCTAATGTTAGCTGGAAACTCTCCACAGCAGAGCACATGCAGGGTGAAAACAAATTCTAAGCATTATGCTTTGCTGAGATGGACTGCAAGTCTATTTTCTTTTGGAAGAGGCAGGGTGGGTTGTTTTACTTAGAAACTGAAGCTCTCAGGATGTTAATATTTCAGGGCAACCTCTGTTTTTGCAGTTGAGAGGAAAGGGTACGGAGAGAGAAGGCAGCCGCCTGGATGTCGGGATTACAGGGCTCCTCAGAAAATCCCGCTGACACAGCTTCCTCTTCATCTTTGTCTCATATCAAGTTAGTAGTCAATGTGTTATTTTAACAGCATGACAACAACTATACAGAATGTCAAATAGTTACCTTTTATCTGGAATTTTATTCCTGCCATATATTTCAATGGAAATATACAACTTAATGTGGCGACATATTTCATGCTGAAATGGGCAATAAAAAAAAGTATAGACTGTGCATTTCCCCTAAAACATAAAGGAGGAACACACTGGAAATCTCTGCTGTTTACTACTCTGTCTTCCAAGATCTCCACACCAATCTACTGTGCTTGAACTATAAATATTGCTGGGAATATTTTCCAGGTTTTTCTTTCTTTTTTAAGGAATAAAATATACCCCAAACCCAGAATGTTCTGCCCCAAGTTTCAGTTCTAGCCTGACATGTGGATGGAGACATATGACAAACCTTCTTGACTACGCTTTGATCCACCGCACGGGAACTCAGTGTCCCTGAGCCTGAAGAACGGCGCTTCCAAATCCCAGGGAAGGAGCAAGTCAAGATCAGGATATTTCACATTAGCAGGTGCAAACTAGAATCCCTCTATTACCTCCTGTACTCCTCCAATATCAGGCCACCACGGGAGGTACACAGGGGGAGAAGGGCTTGGAAAACAGGAGTTGTCTTTGGGGTCTCCCCCCTTTTGTCAAATGCAACGTTTTTAGCGAGGTGCTAACTGCGAGTTCCCAAGTTATCTCCAGTTGGATACATTTTCCTTTCTAAGGAAACTGCAAACAGGAAGAAATATTCCCTGCCCTTTTCAATGCACAGCAGCTGGCTAATTACCTAAATTACAGCTTTGTCAATATTACTTCATTCACTCAACCCCTCTTTGCTGTTAGCAAAAAAGAGCTGGAAGACCCAAACTCTCCCAGATGTTTGGGTTTACCCAAGAAACCCTTTCTCTTCAAAGGAGACATGATGGCCAGAGCTGGGTTTGTCACCACATCTACATGGAGCAGTCTCCAGAATGGCTCCACAACAGGGGTCTTTGCATGCAAGATACTTGTTTAAGCTGCTTTGGCTTGGCCATGACCTAAATGAATGAATATATACAAATATACCCACTGGGAACATAAAGAGGACAGAGAAGACTTAGACGATCGTGAGAACATGACCTATCTTAGAGGAAAGACTACCAACACTTTCCTGCTAGAGGATGGATTTACCTGAGGGTCATCAGGTTTCTGGAATTTGCTCTGATGCTGACTCCGCTTGCTCCTTCCTTTCTGTGAACACTGTTCTTGTCTGAAGGGTACCTCTGTCTACCAAATGAATGATCAGACTATGCTTTCTGGTGTATCTCAAGCTTTTATGTCTCCACTAGTTTTGGTCTGCCCTCAACAGGATCTGCCTGGCAATGGTGCGCACACTGAGCGCTGCAGTTAACTCCCAGTGCCATAATCTTTTCCTATCAGTGAGTGCTTAAACCAGAATTACTAATTGCAGTTATAGATGAGATAGATCAAAAACTGGAAAAGGGAGGTATCAGTAGATACTTTACTAGTACCTATATCCAGTAGGCAGCTCTACTAGACACAAAGTTGTGTAAGCCAGGGCAGCTCTTCGAGGCCAGAGACTGAGCCAAACACTGCTGTCAGCTCAGGGCTTGGCAGAGGAGTCTGCAGGTCCTGCTCTTCCCTCCAGTAACATGACTACACACTTTGCTCCTTCTTGGCTTTTAGGAGCTGTACAACATCCTCCAGTCAGCCAAACCTAACACACAGGATGCCTGACCATCCTGAGACATAGATGCAATACCACAGGGCATGCTCAAAGGTCTGCCAAGCCCTGCTATATCCATACCAGGGCAGGTCCAACCTAATGGTTCTGACCTTTTCTAGGACAAACATGGGTTTAGCATCTGTACTGGCTCAGTGCATACACAAAGCTTGCAGACATCAAAATAGGAAAAGGTGCAACAGCTGAATTCCCTGCTTTTGCTTTTTGATGTTAATTCCTCTTCCAACGCTTCCCCTCTCAGCAAGAAAGCCCAAGCTCTCAGACACCCATCCATCCTGAGCCGGGTGATGCCGCCTGATGACACACGCCTGCTTAAAGCAGGCTTTTGCTCTGGGGACTGCCCCAGGATTACTGCTCAACATTCCCTGTTGAGCACCAGCCCATCCACAAAGACAGCAGGCGCTAGACACTGGCTCTGCTGCTGGCAGCTCCAGCCCATGAGGCTTTGCTGGCAGAGGCAGGTAGCTGCTCCAGCGAGCTCTTGCACAGCAGCACAGAAAGGCCAGTAGCCCTGCCAGGAGCCAAAGCTCCTTATCTGCTCAAAACCTGCTGAGCTGTTCCAGATATCTGCCCTTGATGCATATGCCATGAAAACTGGAGTCCAGAGCACCAAATGCAGCAGCTTTTCCTCTCCCCTAGAAGAAGATTCCTGGTTTTGACCCAGCAGCTTCATCACAGTGACTTCGATTCACCAGGAGACTGCAAAAGAGGATGCAAGGATGGCCAACAGCCCCCACCTCCTCTGAGGGTGCAGACAAGCAACAAGCTTCGTGTGAAACCATGGTGTGATGAGATGAAGGCATTCTGAAAGGTCCTTCAGGACCACCCCACTGGAGTTGCCCTTTCACCCCAGCAAGACCTGATCAGCTCTTTGGCACTGGTGAGGTCCTAGCACAGGGTGCCCAGAGAAGCTGTGGCTGCTCCATCCCTGGCAGTGTTCAAGGCCAGGTTGGATGGAGTAATCTACTCTAGGGGAAGGTGTCCCTGCCTGTGGCATGGGGTTGGAATTGGATGAGCTTTAAGGCCACTTCCAACCCAAACCAGTCTTGGATTCTAAGATTCTGCTAATGAAAATATCACAGCAGCCTGAGGTGAAACACAAATACCTGGAAGCGGTCAAACCCAACAATAAGCCAGTGGCTATTTTGGAAGACTCTGAAAAACGGTTGAGCAGTGATTTATTCAAGAGATTCAGCAGTTCACCAACTCTGTGAAGCTTCGGAGACGGAAAAGAAACGTAACAAGTGAGCCTCTTGCATGAATAAAAAATTACGTTTTACATAAATTAAATATATAATTTGATTAAACATGTTTATGTCTTTGCAGTGACATTTAGAATAGGAAGTATTCATTTTCTGTTTTGAAAGGGAAAAAAACTCTTTCAAATGTAATTTGAAGCTGTCAAACCAATCTTCTTTACAGATCTTTTAAATGTCACATACCTTGGAAAGGGGATGGCAGATTCCTTTTAAATATGCAATTGCAAACAGTCCAAGCAAAATCAAGAATTTATTAAAATATGCTACTGACATTTATACTGATTAAGTATAGCCCTTTCCTCACTGCCTTCCGATAGACTCCTCTACAAAAGATGTGTCACAACAGCGCCTATTAACGCCAGGCTCGCTGTAATTCCAACACACAACCAGCCCTTCCCAATCGGCAAAATCCAGCTGCGGGTAAAGAGCCTGCCTCTTGTTCTGTACAGGGATTAACAACAATTTGTGGTTGCTTTACATGAAGAATTGTACTTTTTGATGATTTCTTACTGGCATGCTTGAAATTTATAACCAAAACTATTAACTGCGCTTACTTTAAATCAAGTGCTGCGCTAAACCTAATGGCTTTAAATGGAAGAGTGGATTCATCATAAGCGTAAAGAAAACCAATTGCAAACTCATGTCAGAGAACTTTAGGTTAGCAACCTGTGTGTTTTGGGTTATAATCGTAATATCCATCCCTAGATTATTCATTATTCTCCCCTGTTAAATGCATTTCTGGATTTTTTCCCCATTTATTTTCAGGAATAGAGAAGAGGGACAGAGGAAAACCCTCTCAGCTACTGGTGAATGCTCAAGCGCACCAAGGAAGGCAGCTCCCAATCTCAGTCACTTCCCACTGATGGACTGGACATTTTAGGGTCATTTGCCTTTTTTTAGATGATGAAGAGCTCTATTATTATTTATCCTCTTCTGTCACCAGGCCAGTGAAGAGCATGGACATAACTCTCATTAGTACCAATGGAAATCCCCACTGTAAATTCTCCCCAACAAAGCCACATGAAGAAAGCAAGGCCATCCCAAGCAAGTGTACTCCAACTGGAAAATAAAATACACCTCCCATTTCTCACTACCACCACACGGAAAATGTAATGAAGTGCAGAAGATTAAGCTACAATTGCTATATCAAATCTTACCTGTACTCTGTAATTACTATAGGGATGCTGGGGAGGGACTCTTCATGAGGGACTGTAATGAGAGGACAAGGGGTAATGGGTTCAAACTTAAACAGGGGAAGTTTAGATTGGATCTGAGGAAGAAATTCTTTACTGTGAGGGTGGTGAGGCCCTGGAATGGGTTGCCCAGGGAAGTTGTGAATGCTTCATCCCTGGCGGTGTTCAAGGTGGGGTTGGACATAGCCTTGGATGGCATGGTTTAGTGGGAGGTGTCCCTGCCCATGGCAGGGGGGTTGGAACTGGATGATCTTAAGGTCCTTTCCAACCCTAACTATTCTATGATTCTATGATCATCGATTACTCCTTGATGATGAGAATTTGTTGCACTTTATGGAAGGACTTTATCCCAATGGTCTCAACTTTCTGGTATGTAACACAACAAAGTACAGCACGGCCATCGTGGCGTAAATCACGATCACCACCAACTCTGGCTTACTTAAAGCTTACACTCAGTGTTTAAAAATCAGAAAATGACTAAAGGGACAGTTAGTACTGCAGGAAGCATGTCAGTGCCAAGCAACGGGGACACAATGCAGCCCCCTGGCAGCATTCTGTGCTGATCACACCTCAAAAGGCATCCAAAATGCCCAAAAATAGCCAGGACCATCATCAGCATTTTCTTGGCAGATTCAGGCATGACATTCATCATCACGCTATAAATGAGTTTAATGTAGTTACGGATAGAGAAGAACTTTGCGTTGGGCTTCAATGCCCAACCTTCCACCACTGCATGTGATGCTCTCCCCAGGGTGTCCCTCCATCAAGTACCTGCCCATCCACCATGGAAAAAAACTCCCTTGTGAGGGGCAATGAAGCGACTGCACCAGTCCCCTGACCCTTCCCTCCATCACCCATTGCAAAAGGCATCCAAGATTTCTGGGACTTCCCAAAGGAATGTATCATACCCTTTGGAACTATAAATACATAATCTCTCAGTGAGCAGCTACCACCTGGTTTATGATCTACCAATACCTTCTGCTGATACAACACTGATGATCAGTGTCAAATGTTTAAATAAACCCCAGCAAAGTTTAATACCAGGGTCAGGCACATCCTTTTGATGGGTTTCTCAAGTACACAAAGTAAGTCACCGTTCCACCCCACTGAGTTCCTCCTATTATTCCCTAAATCACATCTTCTGTGTGACCCATGCAAGCTGGACCAGCAGAGCAGATCCTGCCTGACATCCACCACACCATTCACACCTGGATAAACTTAACACCACATGTGGAAACTCATTTCTTCATACATCCTCTTGAACAGCATAGCAAGCACCATCTTCCAAGGTGAGAGCACAATATCCTCTCTGTCCTGTCCAAATAATTTTTCCAGCTCCCACAAAGACAATGAATCTTTTTGCTAGCAGCGGCAGTGTTATTCCCATTCCTTGTATCTGGAAAGTGCTCCTTGAGCAAGACTTTCTGCAATGTGGGGATAGCAAGGAATTTGTGTCTTGCCTCTGCTTCTCTGCTTGCCCAGCTGCTTTTATAGATGGTAATACACAAATGCAGGAGCAACCAAACACCTGAGATGTAAATGGGACTATCTCAGCTTCTCCCTTAAGCACCTTCAAACCTTGAGGCTGTGCTCACGATATGAAGCCTTGGGAGATGTCAGCAGGCTGCTTTCTTGCTGGCATTTCCCCCCAGTCACTGCCAACACCGGGACATGCCACCTGGGAAAGGTAGGAAATCTGCCCCATGGGCTTCCTGAAAGCACAGCGAGTCTGATCCATGTCCCAGCTACTCTGAAGCCCAATTGTGGACCACAGCAGCATCTGGTGTAAATCAGCATCACTCCAGCAGCGTGCAAAGAGCAGAGCCTGGCTCCGTCGGCACTCCAAGGCGCGGGAGCATCCCTGATTTCCTCTGACAGAATCAGCGCACTCGTCACTGACGTTTCCCAGAGCCAGAGCAGGAGGTTTGCCGTTATTTCCACTTTACTGCATCCTGCTGACCCAGGACATGGCATCAACACAGTGAGTATGGAGTGACAAGGTTTAACAGACAAGCTTGGTGCTAACAGCCTGCTTCTGCAAGGCTTTGCTCTGCTGGTGAGCAACCACAGCACACAGACACATCTCAGGAGGCTGGCCCATAGAAGGGCCATGCCAACATCATGCCATCTATGACAGCAGCAGAAGACACATTAACTCTATTAAGATTGGCTTCTCAGTTATGTTTCCATACATAAGCTTTCCAATTCTGGCTTCAAAGTCCCCTCCACAGTTCTGTCCCAATCTGTCCCATGTCCAAGCATCCTCATCACTTCTTGAGTGCTTCCTAACATATGTCCAGCAGACCCACATCCTCCTCCACCTCCATCTGCCATGGAGCTATCACACCAAAAAGCACCAGCAGCTCCCAGTGTCCAGCAGAGACTTTGTTTCTCCCCGCTGAATCATGCTATTCACTTGATTTATGGAAGAAGGAATAGGATAAACAGCCATGGAAGGAATATTACATGAAGATAGTTATGGAAAAAATAAAGAAACATAAGACAAGGCCCATACAGAGGGTGTGAGTATGGAAGCATCTCTCCTGCCATACCATAATTACCTCAAACCACATCGGAATCATGGAACATGGGCATTACTTTTGTTGATGTGTCCGGTTGGGGTTTGAAAGCCATCACTTCCTGCATTCCACAACAGAAACTTTACACCCCCAAAACCTGGTACCATTTCTTTTTATTCTTCTTGCCTTTATTCTATTTGTTTATTCAGCTACCCAATGTGAAAGGCCATAAATTGCACTGCTACTTAAGTCACAGGGGGAATTCCTTTAAACAGAAGTAAAAACTCATAAATAACTTCCTGCAGTCAACAATGCGTTCATTTACTTCTCTGCTTTCAGACTAATCTTCCAGCTAACAAATCAAATCAAGTACCAAAATGTAATTATTCCACGGTGATAATCATCTCCTTCTACTCCAAGCATACCTTGGCTTATTTCTTCTCAAATTCAAATTAGCAGAGAGGCTCAGGCTGGTGGGAGGGAGAGGAGGAAAGGTTATGAAGCATTGATAAAGCTGATGTGTGACATAGAAACTCAGCAACTCAACCAAAGTCCTGCATCTTGAGCAGAAGGCTACTGATAGGGTGGTGGAAAAGAAGAGATGCCAAGTCCAATTTAGACTCCACAGAATTTGTTTGTGTCACAGAGAATGGGACCCACAGACATGGACGCACCGTGTTGCACGGCTCCACACCATTACATTGCAGAGTGGCCGCCAGCATCAACAGCAAGGCCAGAAGCATCAGGCTAAAAATAACCCAACAGAAATAAACTCCCCTCGGCTGCCAGGCTCCTGAGGAACCAACTGCACAGGACTTGAGGGGGACAAAACCAACCCTGCAGCCTTCAAAGTGACAGAAACGGAAGCAAAGAGGTAGAGGCTCATCACTGGCACCGGGAATGGGCATGGAAATGGAGTGGAGATGGGGCATGGAATCACAGCCTGCCTAAGAGCAACATCCTACTCAGCGCAGCAGGCAAAGGCAGAAGCTGGCACAACCTGCATGGGAAGGGGCCAGTGGCCAGGAAAATAGAGATAGAGGGCAGCTGGGACCCCCAGTGTACATCACAATTCAAGGGTTTTTATTACACTGTTTTATTCTGTTGTCTTCAAACTAAACTCCATCACAAGCTTTTTCCATGCAAACACCTTCTGTAAATCATGGAAAGCATGTAGATCTGTAACACTGCAACAATAAACCATGCCAGGCACACTCAGACATTAACATTTAAAACATCAGCAGTTTAGATAACAAATTATTTTGCTCCAAAGGCTGCAGGTTCCTAAGCCCGGTGTGCTGGTGGGAGCTCTGGCTCCCACAGCTCTGGTAGCACCAGCGCTTTCCAGCCTTATGCCTCACCACCGCAGCCACACCTCCAAAGCAAACACATGGGGAGCTTGGATTCCTTCTCAATCCAATTTACAGGGCTGTTTTTGTATTAGAGAGTTCAGGAAAGGACATCAGAGCCCTTTGGAAGTGCTTCGGGTTTTGGTATTTTTATTATCATAGAACCCTGGAATGGTTTGAGTTGGAAGGGACCTTAAAGCTCATCCAGTTACAACCCCCTGCCACAGGCAGGGACACCTTCCACTAGAGCAGCCTGCTCCAAGCCCCTGTGTCCAACCTGGCCTTGAACACTGCCAGGGATGGGGCAGCCACAGCTTCTCTGGGCACCCTGTGCCAGCGCCTCAGCACCCTCACAGGGAAGAGCTTCTGCCTAAGAGCTCATCTCAACCTCCCTGTTGCCACTGCCATCAATGAGGGTAAGGAACAGAAAGCCATGAATTGTTGCCAGTGGGTCATTTTGTGGGGCTTTTATCCCAAGCAGGGCTCAGAATGATCTCACGCCATTGACACCAGGTGAAAACACAACTGCAAGAGCCAAACTGTTTGAAAACAGTGGAAAACCTGCCAGAGCCCAACACTGATGTTTCTGAGTGCCCTTTTCCAACACACCAGCCAACAAAACAGGGAAATAAGAGATACCAGGGAAGCAGAGGTGGCTGAGATCTGTGAGGTGGCTGCCCTGGCCTTGGGGTGCATGGACCCAACGTGGGGGTGCCCACCGGGCTGGTACCCGCACCTACTGCAGGGCAGGGTGCAGGGCAAGAGTCCAGTAGTAGCAAGGATGGAGAGCAGAAGTGCCTGAGCATCTCAGTCTCACGTAGCACACAGCTACTCTAGAAAGCAACATATTTTTTATGCCTTTTTTTTCCCCTATCTGCTATTTTCCAGTGCCCAAAACACTGCAGGACACAGAGCATCGTTACACATACTGCATCCTGCACCCAGCAGGAAGTTTTAACATTTCAGCTGCATCCACCAAACCCTCCAACACATGTATATTTTATTTGATTTACTGTGATACTTTTCTTCCATCTCTTGAAAGTAATTTTTCACTAAAGCATAACTGCTTAATTGGCAAGTGTACAAAATATAATTACCCTTCATACAAGTTACAATATTGCTTATGGGAATATCACTGTTGATGCAGCCTGCTTTATTTTGTGTTTAATCTCTATTAAGAGAGCTGTACAAAAATAGCTAGGTACTCTTGATTTCATAAACATGACACATCATTCAGTCAGTTCTCTGCGAACCAAAGCCCAAACAAATGCAACTGAAAGACAACAGAAAATTCCTGGCCTGTCCTAATGCATCCCAGTTAATAAAATTATTGCTTTCCTCTAAATGAAGTGCAATGCTCAGGATGCTAAAAAACCACCTAACCAGGCTAAGGTTTGTCACATCCATCACACTACCAGAGCAATGTAGGATGTGGTGTACAGGAATACATTGCTTTGCATGACAGCTTTAGGGGTTTCTGTCACATTCCCCACAAGAACTTTTGCAGTTGCATCTTTTATAGTGGAAGGATAAAGAAGGAATGCAGGGACACAGATGCCCACTGTCAATGCAGTGAGCAGTGCCTGGACCCAGTAGCAAAAAAACCCACCCTTTGTGCCCCCAGTTCTCCTCAAGCAGGTGAACGCAATTAGAATCATAGAATCCCAGACTGGTTTGGGTTGGAAGGGACCTTAAAGCTCATCCAGTTCCAACCCCTGCCATGGGCAGGGACACCTTCCACTAGAGCAGGGTGCTCCAAGCGCCTGGGTCCAACCTGGCCTTGAACACTGCCATGGATGGGGCAGCCACAGCTTCTCTGGGCACCCTGTGCCAGCACCTCAGCACCCTCACAGGAAGAGCTTCTGCCTAAGAGCTCATCTCAGTCTCCCCTCTGTCAGGCTAAAGCCATTCCCCTTGTCATATCACAACAGGCCCTACTAAAAGGGTCTCTCCCCTTCTTTCTTCCCAGGGCCCTGTGCCGCCAAATCTTGAAAGTTTAAGAAGTTCCCATTGCACCCTCAGTTCCCACTACATTCACATCATGCCAGCCCCACCACCACCCTGGGGGTAACGCCCTACCCTGCAAGCATTTACACACGTGAGTAACTTTACGCACAGGAGTAGATGTGCTCGCTGGCAATGGGTCTCAGTGGTCTCAGCTAACTAACATCAGCATGTTTTAAGTGCCTTAAAGGTTTATTTAATTTGCTTGACTAATGAGATTAATGCAATGTTTGTTTGTTTAAGCTGAATCATACAAAGCCAAGCATCTAAATGTCCTTAACTCACAGCATTAGCCCGAGCTGTGTTACCATGTGAGCCTGACTTACTACGCTGCTTTTCTCTTTTCTATGCAAGTAGGCTTACACCAAATTCAACTTGTAGACCTAAAAAAAACCAGTGTAAACTCAGCAGATATATACCTGTGTAAATATATATATACAGACAGACACATGTACAAAGGGGATTTGAAACAACACTTGTGCCATGACAGCTTCTTTGTTTTCAAGCACAACACAGACCAGAGCCCGGCAATCCCACAAACCTCATCCATGAATGATGGATGAGACCAACAGACCAATCTTCAAACTCACCTAAAAGCAGAGTAAATCTACAAACATCCAGCTGTAAGTTCTTGCTTCAAAATAGAAATACATTTGCACACAAACACATTGGGTTGTTCCAGCTATGACCTGAGCAATGGGATTTTTCAGTCTGGGTTTGAGATGTTTTGGTCAGTTTGGGCTCCTGTCTGTATTCTTCTACTGAGAAGTTTTCCATAAGCTGGAGTTTTTTCTGGTGTCCCAAAATCTGGCGTTTAACTAAATTCTGCCCAATTACATAAAGCACACAACTATCAAAAGAGTAACCCTCATTTCCTTCCTGTACCTAAAGTAGTTCACATCTGACCAAGCATTAGCCATAAGATGGGCTAACACGGCCCCTGCTAACTCCCACCTAGTACCAAGTACCTGGTGTTGACCACAGTTCATCCCTGTGACAGACACACCAAGGGAAATGGTGGGAAATGAAGGATCTATGATCTTGCCTGAGTGCTGAAGGTCACATCTGGCAATCTGCACCTTCAGGTCTCCTCTCTGCAAGTCATCCTCTTGAAGAAAATCATTAATGCTGGTGCGGGGGATATGCAAACATCTGGACACTCTAATTCAAATGATGGGCTCCCATGGATTTTGAGGTCAGGAGAGACCACTGTGATTTCCAGCCCGACATGCTGCACATGAACCTACATAAATACCTCTCTGCTTGAGCAATGCTCACTCCAATGAACTACCATCCCTGAACTCAGTGCTTCCAAAGCAGAGTAACCACAAGCACCTTCAGCAGCCTCTTCCATCATCAAGTGCTGAAAACATGAACCCCAGCCATAGCCTTTCCCTGGCTTCATCTTCCAGCTATTGGGTCTTGTTAAAACTCTCCCTACTAGACCCAAGAGCTCTTTATTATTCAGTTTATGATTCTATGGCTTTATTTATTTACCCCATGACAACACTAATTGCCTTAAACAATTTACCTTCAAGACTCTCCTGTATAAGTTATGCGGATGGAGGTCCTGGACCCTTCCCAATTCCTTCAGCATTCCCGCAGCTCTGCGCAGACCTTCCTCAACAGTCTTTGGGGCCTCATCGGCTGCCACATCCCTTTTCCAGCTTGACAGCCACCTGCAAACTCAGGCAAGGAGCACGCAAGACCTTTGATCATAATACCTTATTAGCAGCACTGGCTCGTGACTCCTCGCTCCCCTGTACAGACATGATTTCTCCAGACAGCATCCTGAAGGTAGGGCCTGCATTGTTTGCTCTCAGATAGAGAGATTTACAGCTGGCCATCTGAGAAGTGGTACCTGCTTGTATCCAAGCAATACAAATTGCTTTCACCAGCGGTCACTCCTTTTCAGTGTTTACCACTCTCCCAATCTTTGTGACATTTCAAGCTTTAGCCATGGTGACTCTGCCTTACCACAGGCTGCTCACAAACACATTAAGCAGCGTAAGGACAAGAAATGAGCGCTCAGAGAGGTTGCTAGGAATGGATGTGTGGAAATTCTGTCTGATTTTACAACTGTGTGTTGATTTTACAACTGTATTTTGAGAGCTGACACTGCTGAGTCTCAGTTTTGCACATCCCCAACCAAAACAGTGGTGCTGTACCAAGCTGCATCTCTTGCTGAATTTTAAGCACATAAAATTCCCTGCAGTTCCCCGTACCAATCCCATCGATGAGCTCTTTAAATGTGAATAGAAAAGTTAGTTCTAAAGGATGTCCTTTCCAACCCTAACTATTCTATGATTCTATGTGCTGCCCCTAAACTCATGCTGATGGAAACTGAGTGCATTGCCATCCTTCCCTCCTTCATTAAACAAGTCCCCTCCCAATGATTCCAACTGTTGTTGCTCAGCCTGCCCCTTTTATTGCTTTCCTATAGTACTACAACATGAGCACTGGTACAGCTTGCAGGGAATTCTCCAGTATTTCAAGACTTAGTAAAAAATACACATTAACGGCTTGGTTTCCTCTGTAAACCTCTTCAAAGGGAGACACTGGGGCTGATGTACAAAGGTCTGACTAAAGCAGTGGCTGTTCGACATTCACTTCTACCACAGTCTCTAAACATACCATTACTTTTCCTGCCAAACAGTGTAATAATTTTTTCTTTTCTATTAACTTCACCTAGTAACCTAGATGCACTTCTAATATTTCACACAAACTGCTTGCTGTTCTCATCACTACCAGCCGCAGCTTCTCCCTGCATCCCTTTGCCTCTCTCCTCAAGCTCTGATTTCTTCTGTTCTCTGCTCTGGATTTCCCTCTCAAACACTTGGATATGCAGCCACTGACTGTACCATAAGGGCTGTGCACCCCACCTCGGCGTCCAGCACCTTAAACAGCCCAGAAGGACAGTGGATGACGGTGACATGTGCAAGCAGAGACCCACTTGCCCAGATTCTCCCTCCTGATACATCATTCAATTAAACCCTTTTCAGAAACAGCCACAACGAAAAAATCACTGGCCACAACCTCAGTGCCTGGAGCTAAACAAGAGTGAGATTCCATACTCCAAGCAAGGCTGGAACTAGGATTTAGTGAAGTTGGGTCACCTCCAAGCAAGCACAAATTCAAGAAGAGCATCAAACTGATGGGCAGACTAAACTAAAACTGCACTTTCTCTCCCCAAATCTGTCTATGCTGCTTCTAATACTCATAACTTTGGTTGTCCAGATAACACATACACGCTTTCTGCTCTTCAAACATTGCGGATGGGAAAAATATGTCATCCTGGAGCTTCTCCTAGGAATACTATTACAGTGCATAAAACCGCTGTGCCCTTTCAGGAATGGAAAATAGGTAGAATAGGGATTTCATCTGAGAAACACTGTTGTTATTAGCAGAGGGCAAGAATTGAAGTTAGGGTAGGTATTCTGATACTGAATGCCTGGATACCCTAATTCTAGGCTCAAATCTTGCACCACACCAGTCTTGTATTAAACATAAAACCTGCAGGAGCTTGTGCTCATGGAATGTCAGATACCAACAAGATCATGAAAGCTAATGAAAAGGTGGAGCTTTTCCCCCCATATTGAATTGAGATTAATTCCATCCAGAACTAATCACAGCAAAGCTGAAGTCTCCCAACTTGTAAGTGTAACATCTAGAATTTAGCCTAATTACTTCGCTTAAATTGCTGATTTCTTCCAACATCCCCTCTCATGCAGAACCTGGGTTTCAACATAAAACTAATAAAAACCTCAACACTTTATGGCAGCTCTACAGGTATCACTACTCTTGTATTTGGCCTAGCACATTTTTAAAGAGGGATTTGCAGGGTTTTCCCTCCAGCTAACACGAACAAAGGACATTCCCCACACACATGTACTGTCATAAAACCAAAGGGTACGCTGATAAAAGCAAGGAGGAAAGCTGAGATGCAGTTATTCAAGGGGCCTGCAGAAGGCCAGCTTGTAATTAAAAACTTCATCTGGAGCATAAACCATGAGCTCCTCACGCCCAAAGTGTTTTAGTGCATCACCTGTACAGGAATAAGGCAGCTACAGAGACCTCACACCTTGAGGAAGCCTCAGCCAGGTACATATGCAGATGTAAGTATGCAGTGTGGGATACAGGAAGGAAAAGATGTAGGAAAGCCAGGAAACCTCTTGGACACACCAGTGGGGCCGAAAGGGAATTGTTTTTTGAGAAGGGAGGGACCATGTTCCCTAAATACAATCCACAAGGGCAGGCTGAGGACCTGTAGAGCTCATTGCATCCCACAGCACAACACCCACTGTCGTTGCAGGAGTCAGCCCTGTGATTAATTGCTGGGTTTGATTATTTTCTACCCTAACAATGATGCTGTCGGCTCCATGAGTCCGTCAGCTGTGCGAAAACTCATGGATTTCCATCTCCTTCTGCCTCTTTTGGGGCTGACCCTGCCCTCCTTGCACACCTATTGCTCTTCCCAAAATCCACCAGCATCTCAAAGTGGCTCAACCACACTCCCAGCCAGGGTCCTTTACACCTTGCAGAGACACACGTTACAGTTATTACAATAATAACCAAAAGCCAGCCTAATTTTGGACTATCCTACAATTTTTTGCCAACTTCCTCAGCAGAGAAGCTCCTCTTTTTCCAAAGTGAATGGGTCACTAAGAAAAATGATAGGCACCATCCATTCCATATCTGTTATTTTTAGCAACAGAGAATCCATCTGCATTATTCCTGGTCTCATTAAAGACTTGGCTCCTTGTAAATATTATGTCTCTAATCCACACATTCTCCCTCTGCGCTGTGCTTCAGGGTCTATTTAAGTAATAATTGGTATGCAACATTGCAAAGAAACAGTGGCTGAGTGTTTGACAACATTACACAAGTTAATGGACATGGGAGCAACCACGGCGGTTCTGGTGTGAGAAATCAACTCAGAGGTTGCTACCAGCATCTCTGCAAAAAGCCAAGGTACCTGCGTCCAAAGATGGTGTGATTTGGTCAATCTTGATTTGGTCACCATGGTGGTAAAGGTTCTTCCTCATCTATCGCTGCTCAGACTGCTGCTGGGGATTAGGGAGAGGACCTAAGGGGGTGAAGCAGAGCCCCATATTCAATGACTGAACAGGCTGCTTTAGCCATATAAACCCTTCTGCTGGCAGGACGGATAGGCAGAAGCCCAGAAGGAAGCAGGGCAGTTACTTTCAGCAGGCCCACTGGTTTTTATTGGCTTGAAGAACGCATGAAATTGCTGCCAGATAAGGCTGGAGGAGCAAGTCATTAATAATTAAAATCTACTACGGATGTATTTGAGTAACTTGGGTTTTGTTTGTATTTTACAGCCAAGTCCCAGAGCAGATGGGACGTTATGGAAGCCTATCAAGATGCCTGCCCTGATCCACCTGGAAGACCACGTATTTGAAAAACAAGGCTGGATTATCCAAAATAACCATGCAATGCAAATGCACACAGCTCCCATTGGCTGTGGAGCAAGGGGACCCTGGAAGGTGATGGCATCCTTGGGGCAGTCCTACCCTGGCACAACCATGGAGCAGAGACCTGCCTCCAGCACCCCCAGAGCAGGCTCTGCTCCTGGCTGGAATTTCAGGATGGGATTAAAACCCCCTAAACATTCCTGAAGTTGGCACTCCCACAACACAGCGGCACTGATGACCTCCACGAGGGGTTGATGGGTCCATCAAAGTCAGTGCTAACAACTCCAAGCCTTCCCCGTGATTGCTGCAGGGATCCTCCAGCAGCTACATGTCCACCTCTAAGGAGCTGCATGAATTCTCCATAGACAACATATACGTGAAACACCCCAAACCATGAGTGACACTGATGGGAACGGAGCTGATGTGATGACGTGTGTACCATTGAGGGCATCCTCTGCAGCACCACAGCTTTAGTGTTTGGAGGAAAACACCATGCTTGCCCTCCTCATGCAGGACATGTAATTACAAGCCTCACCCCAGCCAAAGCAAACTCCATTCCACCAGCACTGAACTTCAGGACATGCAGGTGCAAACCTCTCCATCAGGCCACTCTGGTTCCACCACACATTCTTCCCCTCCAACTATTCCAGCTGTATTTCTCTTTAATAACCCCATGGATCATATAACCCAGGCATTAATAAATCATTACAGCACAAAAACCCACCAACAACTCAGCCAGCAGGACCACCAACAGCTTCCCATGCACACCACCGTGTCCCGCCTCACCAGACCGACTAAAACAAACCCAACAGCCCAAAATGAACCCCGAAGCCTGCGATTATCTCACCATCTCAACATAGCAAGTTCAGGTAGGGAGTCAAATGTAGAGATTGGAGCAAACTGGACTCAGGTCCCCCCTGCCTTGATAAACGTGACAAAATGGGATTCCTCTTTCTCAACAGGTCTAGTACCTCGTTCTGAACAAGAAGTCTTCATCTTTCTCTGTGTAATCGCACCATCATGTTCCTCAATGTGACATCCCTCCAGCATCACCACCTCAGAGAGGAGGAACACAAAGTGATTCACAAACTCCAGGTGTTTATTCCTGTGAAAACAATTCCAGGTTCCTAAGAAATCACCAGGGCTCACAGTGCAAGACAGAGGAGTGCAGGCTCCTAAAGCATCAGCACTTGTTGTAGGACAAACTGAATAACAGCTGATTCTTCTGTGCTCTGGTAACAAAAGCTGATGCTGACTTCACAGCAAGTGCTCCCTGGTCCTGGCACTCCAAAACACCAGAGATTCCGGTCTCCTCACCACAATGGGGCTGAGCAGAAGGAGAAGGCACAGTGAGAAGGCTTGGCCCCTTGCCCTCCCCAGGGCATGGCGTTTTCATCCTTTCACCTAAAACTTGTATTTATTTCCTCTAGCAAAAGGGAAAGAACAATAAAACAAACCACAGGAACATGGGGGAAGGAATGAGAGCTGGTTCAGGTGTACCTGGGTGTGACTAACTCCATTTTAGAGCCGTATCTTCCACTGGTGGGGAAAACACCAATTCCTGGCTAAAATGTTTGTGTTATCCCTGTGCAGAGCAAAACCAGCAGCAACTTCCCCAAGCATCCCCTCTAAAGCTTCAGTGTTCCCTGCGAGAGGGGACCCACAACCCCCCTGCATGGTCCTTGTTTGCCTGTGAGCCTCACTCTGTCCTGTCAGTACCTCTAATCTAAACATCATATCATATCCCAGACTGGTTTGGGTTGAAGGGACCTTAAAGCTCATCCAGCTCCAACCCCTTCCACGGGCAGGGACACCTTCCACTAGAGCAGCTTGCTCCAAGCCCCTGTGTCCAACCTGGCCTTGAACACTGCCAGGGATGGGGCAGCCACAGCTTCTCTGGGCACCCTGTGCCAGCGCCTCAGCACCCTCACAGGGAAGAGCTTCTGCCTAAGAGCTCATCTAAACATCCTTAACTGCTGGGGTAAGGGGTCCTACTGCAGATGTGATCACTCCAGTTTGAAAAGCTCCTCACCAGCAGCTCCACTCTCTGCTTCTTTAACTTACAACAAGCCAAATACAAAGCACAGAAAGCAGCGCTTGCTAGATCTGATGTGAGGAGTAAACATGACACCTATCAGATTTTACGAGACAGCATCATCCACCACATTTTAACAAAACACTTGCAATTTGCAGTGCTGTGTTTAGAGCAGCTTTCCCCTTTCTTCTACTTAAACAGGAAGCCACCTTCAATCCCCACCGCTGCGAACAGCCCCCCAAGCCTCCCGAAAGTAACCTACCTTTTGCAAAAGGTTGGGGAAGCATAGATTTAAGGGGTTTCTTTTTCCTTGCAGTCCATACTCACTGGAGTCAGCTGAACTGAAGAAGTTTTATTTGAACTGCAGCCAGCCCGATGAATAAATCAAACTTCCTGGCCAAAGGTTTCAGTGCAC
The DNA here is from genome assembly GCA_039720435.1 of Amazona ochrocephala. Lineage (NCBI taxonomy): Eukaryota > Metazoa > Chordata > Aves > Psittaciformes > Psittacidae > Amazona > Amazona ochrocephala. The sequence goes on along the minus strand of CM077881.1, from coordinate 3,921,246 downwards.
GACTTCCAAGTCATGCCTGGGACCTCATACTTGGAGGCTGATGTTTTTCCTAGTATAAGGAATATTACTATCAGACCCCAGTGTTGAGTCTGTACTGGAACGGCGGCATTAAAGACAGCCTACAGCTTTTCCTATAGGCAAATTCCTTTGAACATTTTCCATCTAGGAAAAGCATGAGTGGAAAAGGGCAGGACTTTGCCCCGCAAAAGCAGGTGGGGGTAAGAGCTCCACAGGGATCACTCTCCTGAGCCGATCCTGAGGGATCCCACACAGGCTGGGGTAGGAGGAAAACTACCTTAGATCCAGGGATAGCAGCCACGAGAAAACATCACCTGCGGTGCGGACCCTGTAAAGTCAACAATAAAACTCTGGACCATCTCAGTCTGCAATTCCAGGGGGAAAGGAGGAAGCCAAGCACTCCTGCAGTCCACACTTCAAGACGCAGGAGAGTTTCACCACTCTGAGCTCTTTTCTGCTCAGTTATAGAACTACTTGGTTAAGACTTTTAAAGGGACAGGACCTTTGGTTGTCCACGGCTGAAGAGCTGTGATGGAGCAAGCAGCTGCCCACAAGCACCAGATGTACAGCGTTTACTAATGATGAAGGCGAACCCCCGTCCTGCTCCCTGGTAATGACTTACAGGTGGGTTCCCAAACCCCTCCAAAACTAAAAGCTCCTTTCTATAAACACCTCCGTGCATTGCCAACACCAGGTTTGCCAGACAAGCCCTGATGGGAGCTGACAGCCCCCAAACAAGCGCGTTTATCGGCGCACGGGGCTGCCCCTGCGGCACAAAGTTTTGCGAGGTGAAGGGAACACCAATCTTTGTTTGAGATTTGATTCAGTTTTTCCCTTGGCCGGCTCCGGAGCTGGAGCGCAAATCAGCTTTGGGGTAATAACAGATTACAGAACACATCGCCGCAAACAATTCTGGTTGTTACTGGGACACACACACACACACACCAAGGGATGTGCAATTGAAATGTCGGCGATTCAACAGCCACCTCGGAATTCATCAACAGCTCATGGTATTCCGAACACACTCTCCTATAATGAGACCGTCTTCAATTTTCCGTGGAAAAGAGACCTTTAAAGAATGCTAAAGCAGGTTGGTGCCCTTACGCACCGATGGAAACAGGAACAAAAGCATTTTGTCACCAGGCATCTCCTCCAGCATTATTTTCTCCGCTCTGCTTAAACAAACTGAAAAGTACGTGCCTTTTCCTTCCCTTGTTTCTTTCATTCCTCCCTAAATATCTGCCATAGCTGCAATTTCATCCCCGGCGCTGAGCCACCATCTGTATGGAAACAAGGGTCCATTATCCCGAACCGTCCCCGGCTCTCGTTTTTCCTGCTTCACTAATGTTTTTTAAAACACAGGATTAAAATGTCATCCCATCCCTGGCGTTCTGGGGAGCCCTGCGTCCTCCTCTCCTCCGGTCACGGTATACTTAATCAAGTGTGAATGATTAAAGTACTTCAATTAGAGCTACGTACATTCATTGCTGGCAATTCAAAGGCAGCGGCAGAAGTCGAGCTGAAAGAAGAAATTACTTCTACTACTTTGAGATCTCCATCTCCCGCTTTCCTCCTCCCAACGCAGCCATGGGACCCGGGAAAGGACTAAGAGCTCAGCTCCGGGCAGGATTTACCTTGGGGCACGTCCTCGCTTGGACAAAAGGCTGTTCTTTGCCTTCCAGCAAGTCTAGCAAGTATTATATTTGTAATTGAAATATGATTTTTAGGGGGGGAAGAACCACAGAACACGCTGAAACCCCCACATCAACGCAGCTCTTTTGATTTTGCTTTCTAGTGATACCAAGGGAAGGCTTAAAATAGCCAGATGGGGGGGTGGGGGGTGGATAATCAATAAAATCAATAAATATTAAGGAAATTCAGTGTTTTGAGCACTGGAAGGGGGATAGTGCCCTGCCGACCGGGTAAACGCGGAGAGTTGGGAGGTGATGGGTAGGTCGAGGCAGCTCAAATAAAAGGGAATTTGAAATAATATGTTTAAAAATGGGGAAGAAAAATTAAAATATACAAATAATATTTTATGGAAAATTGAGGGGTTTTTTGGAGAGAAAAAATATATTAATATGGGGGGGGGGGGGGAGGAGAAGCAAAACCCTCCCTAAAGGAAAACACAAGCCCAGAGGAGCGCGGCCGGATGCTCCGCGGTCCCCCGGGGGACCGCGGAGCATCCGGCCGCGTCTCCCCGCGGGGTTCCCGTTGCCGAAACTTTCCTGCCGCCTCCTCCCCGTTAATCCCCCCGGCAGATGTTGTCGCCGGCGCTCGGTACTAAGTAAACAATGCGGAGCCCGGCACAACAAAAGATTTCCCACTTCACCCCGCCGCTCCGCGCCCGCGCAACTTGCGCGGCCGCCTTCCGCACCCCCCCCCCCCAACCCCCCCGTTTCCCTTCCTCTTTCCCCCCCCCCCATCTCACCTCCCCCCACCCCTCTTTCTTCCTTCGCTTTTCCTCCTCCATCAACACGGATTTGGAAAGAAGCAAAGATGTCCTCGCTTCTCTTCCCTTGTCCTCCCGCCGCCGCCGCCGCCCCGTTACCTGCTCCCGGGGCCCGCGCCCCGCTCCTCAGCGCCGCATCCCTGCCCGCATCCGCCGGGATCCACCGCTCGCACACACACAACAGGGAAAAAAAACCCAACTTAATCCTTCCCCCCCCCCCCCCTCCTTCCCCGCTCTCCTGCTCCGCCCGCCGCGCCGGGAGCGGCCGGGGGGCAGCGGACCCCGCCGCGGCCCCAGCAGCAGCAGCAGCAGCAGCAGCGGGGGGATGCTCAGCGCAACTTGGGGGGGAGGGTCGCTGGCTCCGGGGTGGGTTTTTTACCCCCTTTTTTTCCCCTCTTTTTTCCCCCCCTTTTTTTTTTTCTCCTTTTTTTCCCCTCTTTTTTTCCTTCTTTTTTTTTTTTTCCCCCTCTTTTTTTTAAGCACCCAAAAACGGGGGAAAGAAAGTGCCCGGGCGGCGCTGGGCGGAGCGGCCGCTCCCCTCGCCACGCTGGGAAAAGGAGGCAGGGGCTCCAGTTCCCTGGTTTGTTATTTTTTTTTTTCCTCCTCAATTTTTTAATTTTTTTTTTTATTATTATTTTTCCTTTTTTTTTTTTTCCCTTTTTTTTTTTTTTTGGGCAATAGGCGGGGTCTCTCCTTGCAAACCAATGACACAAACCCACATGGACCAGCCTCGCCCCCTATAGATACTCTTCACTACAAATAGGCTCTCTCGGGGGATTAGTGGATCAGCTAAAGTACAAACAGACGCAGCGAGGAAGGGGCGGGGGGGCGGAGGAAGAGGAGGAGGAGGAGGAGGAGGAGGAGGAGGGACGGCGGGGGACGGCGACGACACCGGGTCCGAGCCGTGCCCCGGGCACACCCGCTGGGAAGAGGCTCCGTGTGGTGGGAATGGGGCTCAACGGGGCTGCGCAAAGCCTGTTGCACTCAGTGGTGGCAGATGGATGGATGGATGGATGGATGGATGTTTGGATGGATGGATGGATTGTGGGGGGAAGCACACACAGCCTTTATCCCCTGCAATCCCCTTTTCCCCTCCTGGCATCCAAGATGGAGAGTCATATCAAAGGGGGGGACACCCATGGGAAACCCAGTGTACCCCTTGGGTCCAGGGTGTCTTTCGCATCGCCATCACCCCCTGGCCAGCTTCACCTGGTTATATCACCATCATCCTCGATGCATGTAGGGTTTGGAATGGCAGTGGTGAGGCCATGGAATAAAGACCACTGGGCACATTGAGCCATGCTTGTTGAGAGCACCCCTGCCAAGCCCCTGGTAGGATGTGCCGACTGGATCATGGCAGTGGATGTTGGGCTGCGTGTGAGCTGAGGCAAGCACTCTTCCCTGTGCACTTATTTGTATGTGTATTCCACATTGCCCCAATAGATTTGGGAATTAATGTTTTGACAGACATTGTTCATCTGCTTATCACAAGAACGCGGGCAGGTGGCGATCCCATCTTTTTATTGTGTAATCATCAGTCTTCTGCATTATATATATCCCATGCTCCTCAATCAGCCTGCGAAAAAGCACATTCCTTTTCTGGTCTAATAAAACCCTTGAACCACATCAATTGTCCATCAAAATTAATAAGCGAGCTTCTGGTTTTGTGGCTGAAATTACACAGTGAAGATCCCAAACATCTTGATTCTTATCAGCACGTTTTGGGGCCTCGCTGGGTATTTAAACCACATCCATGATTTCCCTCTGAGCACCTGCTGCTGAGCGCTGCTATCTCTGTCCTGCAGAAGCTGAAGCCTCACGTAGCCTCAGTTCCCTGTGATCCCCCATGGTGTAAGTGCCGAGATTAGATTTACATTAGATTGAGATGAGCTCTTAGGCAGAAGCTCTTCCCTGTGAGGGTGCTGAGGCACTGGCACAGGGTGCCCAGAGAAGCTGTGGCTGCCCCATCCCTGGCAGTGTTCAAGGCCAGGTTGGACACAGGGGCTTGGAGCACCCTGCTCCAGTGGAAGGTGTCCCTGCCCGTGGCAGGGGTTTGGAACTGGATGAGCTTTAGGGCCTCCTCCAACCCAATGTATTCCATGATTCTATAATTCTATGCTGATTTCATGATATAAACAAAGAAAGGGACATTTTGGCCAAAGACACAAATAATCATTTCATTGCCAGGGCAATTCAATGACAAGCTGTAAAGAAGAAAGCTCTGGAGTGAGCATCTTAGTTTAGCAGGACAATCCTCAGGCATGTGGATTTGCCTGCAAACTATTTGGATTGAGATCAAGCATTCATCAAGGGTGAAGTAGCCTTTGTAATTAGATGCTAGGAAAGAAGACGCAGGGTATGTTCGGTGGGGGGCCTGAAGCAATGGGTTTGAACTGGAAACCGCAGGTTTTCAAAGTTCCATTCAGCTGCTGCCCGACCTCGAGGGAGCTTTAACTCCTCCAGCATCCCCCTGGTTGGTGCAAAATGTGCTTGAAGCAGGGTGTTGTGGCTGCCCGGAGCTTGGGAGCAGCCATACTGGGGCTTGGGAAAGGCAGAGGAGCTGGAGGATGAGGATGGTCCTGCTGCCAGGACAGGTGGATCCCTCTCCTGGCTTCTTTCCTCTGGGTTAGTTTTGGGTTTTGTCTACTTTCAGGCTGCTACCTAAAGGCAGAGTCCCCACATCTCCTCCTTCTGTGCCTGTATTTTATAAGGCTGAGGCACCCTTCCTTAGGGAATAACTGGGGGTGGCTGTGGAGAAGAATAGTCCTGAAGAATCCTGAAATAGTCCTGAAAATATAGTTTATGAGGGATGCTTGCAAAGTAAAGTGAAATGAAGCTGCTCCTCTCCCTCTCTTCTATTTATTGTATCCTATCAGTAGCAGCACTGAAAAGTGACTGGCACCATTTGAAACCAAGGATCTTATTTTTTTCTTGTGGAATCAAATGAACTTTAACAAATGCACTTGTTAGGAGGCCTTATAATATGGGAACCACATGTTGGGGGTGCAGGGTGTACCTGGAGCCCCTTCTCCCTGCAGCTGGGTTCCTCAGCTCCTTGCTGAAATAATGCTGCTCCCTGATGCTGCTAAATCATTTCAGAGCTCACTGGGCTTGGCCAATGTTACAGCTGGACATGAGCTGTTGGAGCGAATCCAGAGGAGGCCACGGAGATGCTGCAAGGGCTGGAGCAGCTCTGCTCTGGAGCCAGGCTGAAAGGGCTGGGCTGGGTCAGCCTGGAGAAGAGAAGGCTCCTGAAGGGGAGACCTTAGAGCAGCTCCAGTGCCTAAAGGGGCTGAAGGAAACCTGGAGAGGGGCTTTGGTCAAGAGCCTGTAGGGACAGGACAAGGGGAAAGGCTTTAACCTGCCCGAGGGGAGATTGAGATGAGCTCTTAGGCAGAAGCTCTTCCCTGTGAGGGTGCTGAGGCGCTGGCACAGGGTGCCCAGAGAAGCTGTGGCTGCCCCATCCCTGGCAGTGCTCAAGGCCAGGTTGGACACAGGGGCTTGGAGCAAGCTGCTCCAGTGGAAGGTGTCCCTGCCCGTGGCAGGGGTTGTAACTGGATGAGCTTTAAGGTCCCTTCCAACACAAACCAGCCTGGGATTCTCTAATCAACTACTCAGTAAAACATAACTAAGTCTGTAGTAACACTTATGACTTACTAATATATAACTAAGTCTGTAACCCCTGTGTCTAAAACAGTTGTATTTGATGAATTTGTAATGATTTCTAGTAAGGGACTACATGCTTCTTTTGTGAATAACTTGGTTTCTCTTAAGGGTGGGTTTGTGAAAGCAGTGATGCTCAAATCACATCTCCTGACCCACATGTTGGCTGAGTGCAGGTCACACGAGGTGCTCCATCTACTAAGAGCATCATCGCACTTCCCCTCTACACTTCACCGCCATGTCAGCCTGGGTGCAGCACCTCCTGCTACACATCCCAAGACCTTGCAAGGAACTAAAGAAAGAAGAATAAATAGAATTTACCATCTGGTTTCCACAGAGAGGTTGATTTGCAGGTGCAAATGAGGGCCTTGATCCTGCAAAGAGGATGCTCCCGCACAGCTTTCATGTAGCGTGAGGAGTCAGAGCGACTTCAGCTGGATGGCTCTCGGTGCATAAATTTAAGCACATGCATCTCTGCAGATTTAGAGCGAGTGTCTGTTGACTAGAATAGACCGGTTATTTTACTGCTCCAAGTGTTTGTGCGACTCAGTTACTCAGTGCTATGTAGCAACAGGCAGACACGAATCCTGCCTTGATCCTTCTGAGCCAGGGACCACGTCTGAGCATCACAAATGAAATGCGTATGAGTGACACCACGTACCCAGCACTGAGGTCAATACCCCATTTATTTTCTACCTGTGTTTAAAATGCTTTTAAACCGATATGTTGGCTAGTTTATAATGGATCTTCACTAAAATAATCATTATTTTTAACAAGGTGCTCATGGTTTTTTACAGATCAGTAAAAAGTTCCTTTTCTACCACTTCTGTTGATCTAAAAACTTCATTTCAGAGTCTAATTATACTGTCTATGATATAGTTGCAATTAGCAGGAATATGGAAGGACATTAAGGATTCCTTAAAGTTACTTGTGAGTGTAAATTTGGAGCTGAAATGAACTGGTTTGTTTTACTCCCCTTATAATATTAGCATTCAGACTTTAAAAAGCATTAAGAAAAACACATCCTTCATTTCCCTGCTGTAGTTGACGCAAACCGAGGACGAATTTGTTCCAAAATAGATTTAGTAAACTGCTCTGTAACTAAGTGTTTAGGGAATGGGTTGTTTTCCTTATAGTTTCGAGCTCCCACCAGACTGACACGGGTATGCAAGCACCACTGAGCCAGTGGGAAGTCAAACATCCAACATTTGTTATCGAACCTGTAAAGGGAAGTTCATTGAGAGGGTGATTTAGATCCCTTTTTGTATAACGTACTGTAAGGGTGCCATCCACTGTGAAGGATTGCACGGGTAGAGAAAAGTTGCTCTTAAATGCAGTGTATGATCCCTTCTAGATCAGCAACTCCTCTCTCCGCCTCCTATTTTAGGGTTAGTTTTCAGTATTTAATTGCTGTAGCATTATGTTTTACACTCTTCAAAGGTTTGCGCTGCAAACCTGGACTTTCCTACCCTAACAGTATTTAATGTAAATGAACAGGGCTCAGGTATGCCACAAGTTCTCTGCGGGGTGAGAAAGGAGAGTGAATGGATTTGTCTTTTTTTACTGGCTTAAAAGCACGGTGAATCTTGTTTGTCAGGGAAAAAAAAGAAGCCATCAAGGCAGCTTGCAGTTGGGAGGCTGCCAGGAATAATACTGCTCAGGATTTTTGCTTCTCCACTTCCATGGGAGTATTTCAAGCGAGTTTCTTACTGATCGCCTTCATTTGTTACCTTATACTGATGCTGCTCTGGTGATTGAGGTGCTGGGTCACCCAGGCTCTGATCCCCAATGGATGTGGGTGGTCGTGTGTGCTCTGAGACCCCAAATTGTCTTCCTCCAGCCTGTCCTGAGTGCAGGCAAAGAGGGCTTGCCCATCCTGGCAGTGTTCAAGGCCAGGCTGGACACAGGGGTTTGGAGCAATCTGCTCTAGTGGAAGGTGTTCCTGCCCGTGGCAGGGGTTGAAACTGGGTAAGCCTTAAGGTCTCTTCCAGCCCAAACCATTCCAGGGTTCTATGGTTCTATGATCCTGGGTTATGTTCTACCACGGTGTCATGCTGTACTTTGAGCTCCTAGTTGGAAGGTGCAGGTTATTTGCTGGCTGGGCAGAAACCCTCTCAGATCTTCCTCATTGTGAAAGAGACCCAAGCCTGTTTCAAAGCGCAGCCTCCCTGCAGCCTTGTGCTCAGCTGCTGCAAGCACCCGAAGAACCAGTTGGCTCCTCTGGGCCCCAGCCATGTGCTCCCAGCCCGAGCTGCCTCCCGCTGCTGCCAGCACCAGCATTTGTGCAGCTGCAAGGTGAAGTGGAACAGGGAAAGGATCCAGCTGAACACTAATCCTGCGGGAAGAAGAAGGGGGGAAAAAAAGCTTGTTTTCAGCTGGATCTGTTCCCCAACCCGGTTCTGCCTTCAGCCCATCAGACATAAGCTTCCAGGGGGTGGGAATGAGCATCCAGGGCTGGGAGTGCTGGGCTGGGTTTATGGCAACGCTGGCTTAGGCTGTCTTAAAAGCATTTGTCAGGCTATGACCTCGTGTTAATGTATTACTGTTTCGGTGCAGCAGAGGTTACAGCACCAGATTTTCACTCCCAGAACCATGACACTGCATTTTGCAGGGTCTGGGGGCAGAAAAGACTCTGGTGATGTTAAATCTCTCCCTTTTAAATACAGGGATGGGGTTGTGTTGTGGGGGACAAGCATGGGGTCATGGAGGGGCTGCCGGCAGGGGATGGGATACCCACACACCTCATCAGAATACACCAATCCTTTGCCAGCATAAACTGCAACAACAAGTGTGTCCTACAACCAGCAAAACACATAGGATGCTTTAATACAATATATAAACCAACTTAATTCACTAGAACATTGATCATAGCAGTAATAGCAATAGCAGTAGTAATGCTAACAGTTGTTTTGTGATGTAAGTGCAGTCTCGATGTCATACTTTCCTCCCATGAAATTAAATAGAGATTTTGATTTGCACAGAGCCACACAAATTCAGGGCCCGGGTGATATTTTACATAATATGTTGGTGTTCTCCCTCCTTGGCAAATTTATTCCTGCGGAGAAAGAAAAAGAGCTACATGCTGAGAACTCTCGAATTGAATCGATGATTAGAAAGAGGCAATACATATTACTTCTGCCCTACTACAGATGCTGAATTCAGCATCGGTGGGAAATTCTCAATCCATTTCCCTTTGCAAACATGAGCAAAAGGATGCAAACACACAGTAAAATTCCTTTTTGATAATCCTCTTGGGGTTTTGTTTTCCCTGTGTGTGAAATCATTACTCAGAACTGTTGGGGTATGGTTTTCCCCCCTGTTTTATTCGTTTTGTATTCTTAAACAAGGAATTACAAGAATGGAGAAATGCCTCACATAGCGCACACACATTTGCATACCCCTTCCATAAACCATCCTAGTGTCATCACCACGTGAGCAGTTGTTCTGCTGGTATAACACATGGCTGATGTTTAATCTTTCCAGGAAAGTTTAACGAAAGGTTCTTGAATCAATCTGTCTGGTTTAAAGTTTGAAGGGCGTTTGGATGCACTAACTCGATCTATGTGCCAGGTGTTTCTAGGCAAATAGTTGATAGATAAAGACACATAGAGCCCTTCCTGCTCCCTCGCCCTTATCTGCCATGGCTTCAGCCTCCATAAACGTCGTCTCACCTCAATTGACTGTGCTCTCAGTGTACTTTAGTACTTAATGGGGAGTACTACAGCACCCAGCCTCTCGTTCTGTGTTAGTTACTGGTTTTTAAGCCTGGGAGATTTAACATTGTAATGTCAGTAGGAAAGAGTTTGGTACAAAATGAAAGGGTGAACTGAGCTTTCCAGGTAATTTGCCATTTGGTGGGACGCTGGCAATGGCCCTGCAATGGCCTTTAGTGGTGGTCAAAGTGAAACACATGGGTTTGCACCCCTCTGTGCTGTGTTGTAGCCTGGACCCAAATCACAGCTGCCTTATTCTAGCTGTCACTCTCTGAATTACAGTTGTGCCTGGGGCGTCATCTGAGAGCTGGCTGGAAAAAAGCTGGCCAAAGGGGATGTGCACCCTGAAGGGTGCAGAGGAGTACATATGGAGCGAGTGTTCACTAATTCTTACAACACAAGGATGTATTGAATCACTGTTAAGTATCAGATTTCCAATCTGAGAGTCCTATAGTGCAAAATTGAAGTGTGCCACATCCTGCCACCAAAATGTCATGGAACCAGCTTATATTGAGGGTTTAACGAGGCTGAAATAAACACGTGGGATACAGGTTCCTCAGTGCTTACTGCTCATGGCCATCCAGACACTGCCTCTGGGTTAAGGGAAGGCTCATACCACTGGTTGTAGGAAGCTAGGAGGGATATTTTCTGTTTCACAGTTTGCCATGAGGCATCCGTATAACAGTGTTCCAGTACCTAAAGGGGGATTACAAAAATCTGGAGAGGGACTTTTTACAAGGGCAAGTAGTGACAGGGCAAGAGGAAATGGATTTAAACTGACAGAGGGCAGGTTCAGGTTAGATATAAGGCAGAAGCTCTTCTCTGTGAGGGTGCTGAGGCTCTGGCACAAGGTGCCCAGAGAAGCTGTGGCTGCCCCATCCCTGGCAATGTTCAAGGCCAGGTTGGACACAGGGGCTTGGAGCAACCTGCTCTAGTGGAAGATGTCCCTGCCTATGGACCTGGGACACCTAGGAAGTGTCATAGAACCTTAAGAGACAAGAGATGGGGCGAGTTGGACCAGACCTTGTCCTTCTTACGCTGACTGTGCTTGGGAAGATCCCTCAGTTCCAAAGCACCTGCAGGATAAAGAGTCAAAGGAAGAGATGAAGTGATTGACACCAAGTCCCTCAGTAGGCCAGGGAGAAGCTGAGTTTCAGCAGTCCCCAGCCAAGATCCTATTCATCAGAGCACCCATCTTTAAGGTTTTTTTTTGCTAATTAGGAAGTTACTGCCATAAAACTGAACAGAGCAGCCCTGAGTGAGGCACTCCAAGGATTTAAATGCCTGGAAGGCAAAAGTTGCATTTCATTGATAGTACAATTGTGTCTTAAACCTCTCTGGTCATCAGAGATATGGCAAGAGTGCTGTCAGCTCAGGACCAAACAAGGTAAATGCAGATAAGGCAGTGCCCATGGCTTGCCCGACTCTAAGTGGTGTTGGAACAGTACAAAGGGGCCTGAGCTGTGTGAGTCTTGTCCCTGCCACTGTAATGTAAATAACCTGGAGAGACGGAACACGCAATCACAAGTAGGGATTGCCACCAGCTCTAACTGGGAGTTTAAAGAAGGGAGTTGATTGGGCACTCAGAGGGAATTCCACCCATTAAAGCCACCTGCCCTCACCCTTCCTCTTCTTCACTTTGGAGGAAGGGTTGCTTATGGGAATACAAAGCCCAACTCTAAGCCCATGCTGCCACAAAAGCTGCTCACTGCCAGATTGCATGTGTTGAAGCAAAGGCCAGTCTGCCTGAGTACAGTACTACTGTTGTAACTACTGTCATAGCAGTGACAGCTAGAGACATGATTATTTTTTATAAACTGAAGCAGTTATATACTGGAAGTTGTACTCTGATATAATTATAGTGGTGTAAACACACCCTGTGCCATCTTGCTTGTCTTCATTCCTGAACTGGAACAAGCTGCACCGGTGTGCGCATTTCTTTTAGCGATGGAATTGTGTCCTCACATGGATTTTTGCTGCTTTAACAGAAATGGTATTAAAGCAACAGAACTTTGTGCTGAAGACTGGTCCTCAATCTCCAAGTAGGCTTTTTAACTCTCTGGCAGCAATAAACAAGCCATAGGAATCCAGTCCTTTAAAGAGAAAGATAAAAGGCAGAGAAAATCTGGTCTCTTCTGTTGCTGTTTCCTGATTAGACTTCAGAAAAGGGCAGCCAGAGAAATGCCTTCAACCTTCACCGTTAAATCCCCAGGAAACCCCAGTGCCCAGGATCTGTGTCAGGAAAAAAATCTCCCAAAAGGCATAGAGACAGGAGGGATGCTAAAGGATGGATACCTAAAGGAGGTCTACAAGAAACCTGGAGAGGGGATTTTTATAAGGGCCATGGTGATGGGACAAGGGGAATGGCTTTAACCTCCCAGAGGGGAGATTGAGATGAGCTCTTAGGTAGAAGCTCTTCCCTGTGAGGGTGCTGAGGCGCCGGCACAGGGTACCCAGAGAAGCCGTGGCTGCCCCATCTCTGGCAGTGTTCAAGGCCAGGTTGGACACAGGGGCTTGGAGCAAGCTGCTCCAGTGGAAGGTGTCCCTGCCCGTGGCAGGGGTTGTAACTGGATGAGCTTTAAGGTCCTTTCCAACCCAAACCATTCCAAGATTCTATGTTAGTATGCCCCCAGGGATCCAGTAGGTAGCACAGTTTGCCTGGAGGTGGGTGTGCAGGGCGAGCTGGGGGAGAACAGTCCTCAGCACTGGAGCTGTACAGACTCCCAGCAGCAGAGGCAAACAGGAGATTTAAGCAGCACAAATGCAGTGACGTATTTCCATATAAAGTTTCTTCTATGACTCTGAGAAGTATCGTGGCTATTGATACTGAGCCAAGCAGAAAGTCAGTCAGTCAAGCCGCTTGTTGCTGACGTTAACTCATCCTCCCTTTATTTCTCTGCATTGTCAAGTAAGAAAATAACTCATGCGAATAAATCATCCTGGGGACTAAACGAAAATCCTAGGAATTTTTGTGGGGAAGAGCCTAGGTTTTGTTTAAACAAATAAACAAAAAGTATGAAAAGAGCAGAACTACTCTGAGCCGGAAGGGTTCCTGTCCTCTAAAACTGGCATTTGCCTTTGTCTTTTGCAGGTTTTTATTTCATTTAGATGAATATCTAGATCCAATTCCATTTGCACAACAAAAAGGGGCACTTAATCTAGAAAATACCAACCTGGAAAACCGTGAAACTTTTTCATCTGGGGCTGTTCTTCTCCACGGGCCTCTTTCCTGAAATCATGATGAATTGGCAAATAGTTTCAGCTGTCCCAAAATTACACTTTCCAGCAAACAGCTACTTGTCTGATGAAAATCACTCAGCTGTTACCAAGGTCTTGGCTAGCTCTGCCTGTTACATTTCCAATGGGATTTTTCCACAACAGTTAAGCAGGAGCAGCCTGGGAGTTTAAATACGGATAATTCCCTCTATCCCGTTGCAACTTGTGCAGCTTCAGCTCTTGCCTGGCTCCTCCATGCCGCTGTGCTGCAAGCTGGGAATGTGTGTTGGGATGATAGCAGCTGCTGGAGCATCCCTCTGGGAGGGAACAAAGGCAAAATGCAGTGTGTGGGATAGTCAGAAGGAGATATAGAGTGCAACTGGGGATGCAGGGGTTGATGGAGGGCCCATGGTGGATGCTGGGGAGGGTTTGGCTGGGTCAGGACAGGCTGGGGAAGCAGTGAAGGACCTCAATGGGAAGAGCAGCATCCTGGTAGCTCTATTGACTGAAATGTTACCAAGCGAGGGGGCTATGGGGAAAGAAAGGGCTTTAAAATCCACTTTTACACACATTGTGCTTTGAGTCAATATTATTTTAGCTATCTAAAGTATTCAGACTAATCACGGCAGTTTCCTTTAATGTCTGCCATTGCAGACACAAGGTTTATTTACTGTAATGTAATACATCTTGAGGGAATGTCATATGCAGATATTAGCAATTAACTCATTAATCTAAAAATCACAATTCTTGCAATTAATAGAGCACTGCACAGTCACTCTAATTACAAACTCTGCACAAAAGGCCAGTCTCACAGGGAACACGTAGCCTCCTAATTAGCCAAGATTTCAAAGGCAGACAGAAAATTGAGATGTTGAGGGTCAGGGAGGGAAAACCGGGAATACACTGCACTGTGACCATATCTGACAGTGGGACTGATGAGCAATACATAAAGAGTTCACTTCGGTGTAGTCAGGGGGGTTGCACTGCTCTACCCAGGACAAGGATCTGCTGGCAATGGGGTGACATATTTTGGGGTAGAAGCACTCCTTGCATGGAGGGAACGGGGTCCTGTAGCTCCTCTAACCAGGGAATTCCCAAACTTTTTAAGGCACTCTCACAGATGTGCTTGAGGGAAGCACTGCTGTGGGATGTAGCTGGGATCTGGTGATGGAGCTTTAGCTGCCGGGGGACTCAACGGCCACCTCTGGGCTCAGGGATGGGGAAAAGCCCCTTGGATTTTCTCCTGAATTCTATGAGATGCCAAGTCTCCTGTCTCTGGTCCAGTGAAACACTTATGTATGCATTTAACTTTAAGCACAGGAACAATCCTGCTGATTTCATTAGGGCTACTCACACACTTAAGGACACAGCTGCTTTGGGAAGAGAGTGCTCAGGATGAAGCAGGACCAAGCCCTCTATCACTGGACATGACCTTGCAGAGTCTTTCAGCATCTCCGGTTTTCCAGCTGTAAGTGGAAGGAATTAGACCCATTTCCCTCTGTGCCTGATGTGCTGCTGTGGTGGCAGAATCCTGCATCCAACATGAGTGGAGTTACCCACCTGCCTCCGGAAGGGAGCTTCTCTTTCCTGAGACACAAGACCTGGATGTTGGTGTGCTTGGTGGTCCGGTTGCAAATCCCTGCAGGAGCATGGTCCCCTGGGCATCACAGACATCCCTTCCAGGGCTCCGGACAACATCCCCAGGGATGCTGTGGGAAGCATTTCCTATCCCAGGCCCCTGCCCACATGCTGTTGTAATCTTTATCTTCAAGCAAGAGACAGGGAGTCTGCCAGCACGTGGCTGGTGCTGGTAGAAACTGTTGTCATAAGCTGAGTTACAGTAGAAAAAGACTGTGTAAGACAATGCCTGTTTGACTTACAGAGTACAAATACAAAAGCAGCACTGATTTATCCTCCTTTACGTTGTGTCCCTCTGCTACAGCCTCCTGAGGAGTTTACAAGCTCATGGGTTTAGTCCCAAAGAGAGTATTTTTTTCATCATAGCTTATTGATCACATCCCAAAGATAAACTCCGGTGTCAGAAGCAATTCTTTTAGGAGGCACTGATTTTTTTAGGGGCACTTCTCATTATCCTTGCTTGCTGAAAGGACCTTTTCAGCTCAAGGCAAACGTTTCCCAGGGAAGTATCACCTTATCTAGAATCTGTGGAGGAAATCACCATTGGCATGTGCAGGCTCCTGTAATGAAGGTGGAAACATCTTCATGGGTGGTGAAGGGGACAGCTTGGAGAAACAAAGCCACTGAGTGTTTAGATGATGGTAAAGACAGAGATCATCCCAGCAACAGCCAGAGGGTCTGCAATTGAAACAGGTCTAATGGCTCTAGTGTTCGATAGGGCGTCTACTCCTGTGAGGGGACAGGTCTTCTCAGTGGTGGGCCCCTTTGTGCAGACCTTGCTTATAGACTAAACCTGCTGGTGCTAACGCTTGGAAAACAAATGCTAGCAGCATCTCCCTGGGAACAAACCTGACAATGGCGCACTGATCCCACAGCTTGGGCTAATCACAGACGAGGTTGTGGATACGTAGTGACTGACCCCAATATAACAACCTGAGTCTTGAAGGACACGGGAAGACCCAAAACCCAGAGAATCTGAGCTCTTTCAGACAGTGAGCATACATAAAATGTGTTTGGGAGAGAACTGAGACAGGTGAAAATGCTAAAATAAATACCCTAAGGAAAAAGGTTTCTTTCTTCTATGGATGGGAAGGAACTTCATAGACACCTTGGAAGGTGAAGCTGGTCCACAGTCCCGCAGAGAGAGGAGGGCTTGGAAGCCATGCAAGTGAAGTGTCGTACCTCCAGTGGTATGTGTATAAGCAACCCATGAGATATGGGAGCCTAATGTGCCAGCCTCATGCAGCCTGAGAAACGGATGCAGAGGCAGGAGAGAAGAACCACGTTGCATGGACCATTTAATGGCTGCTGCCCTTTCAGCAAGGTGTTTGCTCTGACGAGCTGTTATCTCCCGTCCTGTAAGATGGGGGGTAACTTTAATATTGTCCACTCAATGCTGCTAGAAGACTTGGTAAAGGGTGTGAGAGCTTTAAGCTGCCAGAGGGGAGATTGAGATGAGCTGTTAGGCAGAAGCTCTTCCCTGTGAGGGTGCTGAGGCACTGGCACAGGGTGCCCAGAGAAGCTGTGGCTGCCCCATCCCTGGCAGTGTTCAAGGCCAGGTTGGACACAGGGGCTTGGAGCAACCTGCTCTAGTGGGAGGTGTCCCTGCTTGCGGCAGGGAGTTGGAACTGGATGAGATTTAAGGTCCTTTCCAGCCAAAACCATTCCAGGATTCCATGATTCTGTGAAGAATTAACTAGAAAAAGACTGAGAATATACATTGACAATTAACAACTCCATTGGGGCTCCTGAGCCCTGTAATGCCAAACCTGTGCTCCCAGTGTTTTGTCATTTATTGGGCCTGTATCTCTTGGTGTTGTTGTGGAGCAGGGACTCGTCATTCCTGCAGTGATGGCCCCTTGAAACTTAGTGAGAAAAGTGGTCAGTGTGAGAAGAAAAGTTAATTTCTTTGGAAAGGTTGAGAAAACCCTTAAAACCCAGTTTTGTTGCAACTCCTGTCTCTGGATTATTGCTTGCTGGGAACAGAGTCTGGGATTCGGATCTATTTTTTAACAAAGATCGCTGGATAAGGGAATAAACGAGAGTTATTAATGCATTTCTTATAAGGGTGACCTGACTGTGGGTCATGCCTGGGGTGAAGCAGCACGGATCTCCATGGTGCTCATCTCATCACTGCCCTTTCCCTCCTTGTCTTAACCTATTCGTGCCCAACCTGCCTTTGCTGCAGCTGGGGCACTGGGACCTGACCTATGGACAGGGCTGCTGAGAAACACTGATTAATTAATGGTGGTAAAACATTCCTGAGGCTTTGCATGAAAGGGACAATGGATAAAGCACTGAGAAGTCACAGTGATGTTTATGTGCAGATAAACTAGAAAGCCAAGTTTTCTTTCTTAAAATGCTCTTGTTTTTGCCTCTTGCACATGCAATTGTTATTGTAGACAGTTTTGTTTCAACCTAAGGACAGTTATTCAACGGGCAGGGAAATCAGTGTAAATCTTGAACCCTCTCCATTGCTGTCATGTAATTAACTTCATGTTTTAACCCAGATTATCTCCCCAAATGAATCATGAGAATAATATGGTTTCAATACCGATCGTTCCATAATTTATCTTTGCAGGGACAAAACTTCATTTCAAGTGCTAGTAAAATAGATATAAAATATTAATCAGAGTGTTCAACCAACAACAGATCACTGGATGCCATCCAGGCCAGATGAAATGTGACCACTTCCCTGCACTTCTGAAAGGAAGGAATCTCATCCAGACGTTTCAAAGCTCCTGGGAGAGGCAGTAAGTTACAGATATGCTGAGGGAAATCATGCTCAGGTTTAAGAATACGGTACAGTAGAAATGAAGAAGAATGAAATGTAAAATAGTGCTTGAAGAGCAAATGGAGGGCTCAGTCTGGTAAGACAAAAAAGATGCTAAAACAGAATGGGTAAGTCCAAGCTGGCAGTTATTAGAATAGAAAAACCACAGTGCTTCTGTACCTAATGGTTTAACTTAGATTAAAAACCATAACTTACCCGAAAACATTCCTTTTAGTGCTTTGGAGGTTAAATATGGTTCGTAGCAGCTCTCACAGTTAAATTGTTTTTCCCTCGCTTCAATAAAGTATATTAAAAATCATTTCCTGAAAAGTAACAAAAGCTGATTATTTGGTTTGCAAACCAGCACCGTGTTATTCCTTTCAAGGGAAACGTGCTGCAGCCGCTCCTGCACAGCCAGGGCTGAGATGCAGAAAGCCAGGAGCGCTGCACCTCTCTTGGTAGAGCAAAGGGTTCATGAGCAGGACCTGAAGTAGGGCCTTTTGCACCAAAGGAACTGTAGAATCCCAGCCTGGTTTGGGTTGGAAGGGGCCTTAAAGCTTCTCCAGCTCCAACCCCTGCCATGGGCAGGGACACCTTCCACTAGAGCAGCTTGCTCCAAGCCCCTGGGTCCAACCTGGCCTTGAACACCGCCAGGGATGGGGCAGCCACAGCTTCTCTGGGCACCCTGTGCCAGCGCCTCAGCACCCTCACAGGGAAGAACTTCTGCCTAAGGTCTAATCTAATCACCACAACAGTGGCAGATCTGCCTGTCTCCATTGAGTGTTCCATTGAAGCGGCTACACAACATCTGTCCCGGTGTATGGTAAGGGAGGTAAAGCCTCAAAGCCCAAATGTCTGAGCAGGTCTGGTTGCTCTGAGGCACTAATCCCCTGGAAGTGTACAGCCCGGAGAGGAGCTTCCTCCAATTCTGTATGTTTTGCCAGTGGATGTTTTCCCAGCGTTGCTTTGCTTATACAGTATGATTCTATGATTCTATGATGGGAAGGGCTGAGATTTGCAGTCCTTCCTTGTGGCTATTTGCATTTGGTATGGCATAGTGTTAAAATAATTTCCTGGGGTAAGAGTAACTACAATGCACAATCCTAAAATGGCTAGCAGACTCATCTGCTCGCCATGAGAACAGCTATACATGCACAACTAGGTATAAGTCTCATGCTTAAAAGCAGGAAATTGCATGGGCCTGTCTGCAGCAGGAAGCTGGGGTCCACAGGCCACACTCTGCGATTCCATGCATCTCCCTCCCCCTCTTGGCCACCCACCCTTTTCCCCTTCCCAGGATTTCTGTGATTATTTACCCAGGATTTTCCTCTGCAATATGTAAGGGAGAGTTTCCAGCTCCTGGAGATGCCATGAAGTACCTCTGTAGGTTACATCAGTGCAAGGTGCTGTGAACCATTCAAGTTATTTCCTCCTTAATGGGAGAATGAGACCAATATCACAAGTCAGCAGCATTAAACATGGACCCGCTCAAATGAGTCCAGAGGAAGTCATGAAGATGCTCTGAGGGCTGAAGCACTTCTGCTATGCAGACAGGCTGAGAGAGTTTGGCTTGGTTTGGAGGCGGTTGGAGCAAGCTGCTGAAGTGGAAGGTGTCCCTGCCCATGGCAGGCAGTTGGAACTGGATGAGCTTTAAGGTCCCTTCCAACACAAACCACTCTGGGATTCTGTGATAACAAAAACCTATGTAACATGGAAAAATTCCTTCTGCTTCCATGGGAGGGACCTGCACTGGATCCTAGCTGCAGGTTGTCCCATACCCCCCAGCACCTAGGAGGCTATTAGGGGAGAAGACATCCTTTCATTCGTCAGCAGCCATTCACCTCTCTGTGACACAACCTCTGCTCCAAAGCTTAAGGGAGCAAAGAGGTGCTGAAGATTCCCATTTCATTCCCCAGTGCTGTAAACTGGGTGCCTCTGTCGTGGAGGCGATGAGGTTAAAACAGATGGGGAGAAATGGGAAAATTCCTCCAGGCTTCCTTGTGGATGTAAACAGCCCTTGAGGGATTAAAATACAAAGATGGAAACTGTCATCTATTTTTGGAAACGTTTTCCTCTGAGGGACTAACTCCAAAGCTATTAATCAGCACAACAAGAAGAGGAAGAGACTCTCAAAGATCAATTGCTCCTCGCTGGAGAAGTAGCTCAAAATAATTGTGTATGTGTTGGGGCTCTTTTTGGTGTAATTGAATGGTACCAAAAGAGTCAAGTATATTTAAGGGACAATCTCTCCTGCACCATAGTGAACAAAGCAATAAACGCCTATTGAGATTGATTAATCACAGAGGAGATGCCAAGGAGTTTAATCCATCCCAGAAGTCTTTTATGACAAGGATCCTGCAAAGTGGTGGGGATTATTGTTATGCAGGAAAACTGCTGGAAAATAAGAAATCCCCACTCTTTGATATACACAAGTATTGTTTCTGCCTCCACCTGCAGGAAACTTCCACCCCAGAGGTTTGGGTAAGGACTTACTGATAAAACAGACTGCAGACAGGAAAGGTTCAGGCAGGGTAATTCCTAGAAAGCTGTCTCCTCCCTTGGTTGCCTTTTGCTGATGGAGATAGAGATGGGAAAACGTGAAAACATTCTTCTGATTAAAAACAAAGCTTCAACAGACAAACCTTTCATCCTGTACCAAACAAAGGGTGCCCCTCTGTGGAACTAGGTGAGCTTTAAGGTCACTTTCAACCCGAACCATTCTGGGATTCTATGATTCCTATAGTACGAGAGGTCTGATTCTCGCCCTTCATCCTTAGGATGGGAAAACTGCATTTTTCTGCTAAGAATCCCTGACCTGTCACTGGCATCACTGAATCTGCAGGGAATTAGTGGGATGAGGCTGCTTCAGGCTCCTGTCTTCTCCTGGAAGGAAGTTCTTCACCTGGCAGCGATGCTGTGCACACCTTATATGAGAGAGGATATAAAGAATTAGAAACAGAAAACTGGTCCAAATTTGAATAGCAGCCACGCTGGGAGGATTAATAAAGGAGACATGGTCACCAAGGAGATCTGCTCTTATTCTTATGCAGAAAAAGAGTACAAAACTGATAGGTCCACAGAAAGCACAGCTCGTGCTGCACAGGTAGGCAAGAAACTTTGGATACCTGTACATCCAGACTCCGTACAGGAGCATCTCGTAGCTGCTTCCGCTTTTTCTCTTCTTCCCTCTAAGCAATGCTGAGTACACAGCAAGAAAGTATTTCAAACATCCCAGCTGACAAATCAAATGCAAACATGAGAACATCATTTGCTTCATCTTCCTAACCTGAAGACAGGATTCCTACCATGAAAGCACACCAAACAATAAGCACCTGATTTGCTTGCAAGGCCCTTTTGCAAGAAAAAGGATGTGCCCTTTCATCTGGTACATCTTGGCTTCTAATGTACAAATCGCCATCTCTCTGTGTGCAGGGAGATTTCCAGGGCAAAGCCCATTTTGACTTGTGATTAAAATCAGCGCACCCAAACTCGTGTCAGGAGGGGCTGGAGGTGTTTTTGTCCCTCCACGTCCATTTAGTTTGTTGTTACCAGGCTTTTGGGACCCACTTACTCTCCTCTGGATCAAGCTGCTCAGGGCGGTGTGACAGGGATGTGCAGGCTGGATGGGCACAGAAAGAAAAGGTCAAAAGGAACCAATTCCCCCCATTTTGAGCTCTAAATTAAAAGAAAGGCAAACCTTGTGGCCCTGGTTCAGGAAAGCATAACTCATAAGGAAAACCCTTTAGGATGTGTGTGGGTGTCTTTCCTGATTCAGGGTCTAATGTTGCTCTGAAGGGATGATCAGCTGTGTGCTTCTGCACTGTGCGTAAGCAGAATCCTTTCTGTACAGGGTATCACACTGTTTACAAGGGACTTTCTTCTCACCATTAATGGTATTTCACTATTTTATGCTCTTTTCTTAATTTGGACTTCAAAACAGAAAGTAAATCCTATTATCTTTGTCATCAGAGTCTATTGCAAGTCCTTGTTGCTCCCGTGTTTGAGTGTGTCAGACTCCACGCTCAAAGGGTCACTTGCTTTCTGCCACTTGTTCACGTTGATATTTGTCGAACCATAGGAGCAGTTGTATTAAGTCTGCCAAAGCTACTTTGACTAAAATTGTGATTTCTGATACAATTTTAAGACCTTAAGTTATCTTCTCCATGATTCCATGTGTCCCAGTATCACAAGAATCCAACTTGTACCTGGTGGGTTTTTCCTTTGGATCATTTGCTCGGATATAAAGTTATTAATGTAATTATCTACACACTGCAGGAAATGCATTCAGCCCCTGGATCATGTGTATCTCAGCAACGGTGACCACACTCAAAAGTATGAATACATGGTCTACCACCAAATTAGTTACCTGATATAAACTGTAAATGTATTAACTCTAGAGCTTCAGTGCAGTGAATGCAGACTTCTGCACTGTACCTCCATTGAGAGCCAGAAGAGTTTGCCCAGGATCTCCCTGGCTTCAACCCAATCACATACCACCCAGTGGCGCAGCCAGGAACTGTATTTCCCGTCTGTTTGGGAATACTTTGTGGATGCAGTAACATATCCCTAAACTATACATTAAGAAGGATCTTCTTTTTCCTCCCAGATTCAGCTCAAGACTCCACTAACTTCTAATGAGCTTAATGACAAGCAGTAGCTCAAAAGAAGCCCTTATGAAGTGCCATGAAAATCTTGATGTAAAAGCATATGCTTCTGCTTACTAAGTGTAAAGGTGGACTAATAAGGCAAAACTGTAAACACAGCCCAGATATGGCCATCACAAGGCTCAAAACCACAAAGGATGTGAGCTAGGAATGCATTTTCACAGACATAGAATCACAGAATCTTGGAATGGTTTGTGTTTAAGGGACCTTAAAGCTCATCCAGTTCCAACCCCCTGCCATAAGCAGGGACACCTTCCACTGGAGCAGCTTGCTCCAAGCCCCTGTGTCCAACCTGACCTTGAGCACTGCCAGGGATGGGGCAGCCACAGCTTCTCTGGGCACCCTGTGCCAGCGCCTCAGCACCCTCACAGGGAAGAGCTTCTGCCTAAGAGCTCATCTCTGTCTCCCCTCTGTAGAAAATAGTTTTCACATGGAATAAACATCTCATTTTTCCTACTTGGATAGCGCTGTGAGCTGAGCCTACTCAGGAGTGACCCATCCCTACCTCTTACATGAGCACCTCCATCCTGATTAGTCGAATACGAACGATAAATATTAGTATGAGAAAAGTCTGAAAATTGCTCTTTGCTATTACTTGTAGGTAGCAGACAGGTTTAAATAAAATCCATATTCCCTTGGCCTTCTCCTGAGCAGCAGCTGGTATTTGATATCAAGAGATTTTTCCTATTAAATTAATCAGGAGTCATCAAGTTCTAGGCAAAGTCTGGAGGGTTTTTTGGGGGCTAACTTCAGAATTAATCCCAGTGAGTTTGAAAAGGGTATGCATTTTTCATCATGTCAGATGAAAAGAACATCCTTCCTATTTGTATGATAGCGCACTAAAAGACTTCACCAGTGACTTCAGCTCCAGGGTAATTTTTTACTTGTCTATCTGCTTCACTCTTCTTTGATCAAACAAAGACTAAAAATACTGTGGCATTTCACTGCTTTCAAACTCAGACACACATCGACTTTATCTTGCTGAGGGAATATTGGAAACTCCTGCATGTTTGAGTTGCCTGAACTCTGTGGTTTCTGGGTAACGACCAATTTCACCAAGCGCTACCTAGCTGCAGCATCGCCTCTTACAGTATCTACTGCAATGCCACCGTGGTGCTGCCACCAGCCAACGTACAAGTGGGGTTGAATGAAGCAGGGGCAGCCTGGGGGTAGTTGCAGCGCCCCAGTTCTGTTACCCACCTATTTGAATATGATCTTAATTTCTTTTTCCCCATCAAAGGAGGGAAACTGCAGTGCTAGAAGCAGCTCAGGCTCCTCGGTTGCTTTGCTGTCCCCTCCAGATGCCCAGCCCTAGTTAATCCTTCCCCCCATGCTGCCTGCTTTTGTCTTTTTCTTTCTACCTTCTTTCCTTGGTTATCTTCAGGCACTTCCCCTAATCCCACTCACTGCTTTATCATTCTTATTTATTTTCCTCCTTCATCTCAAAAAATCCATGCAAAGTTCTTAACTCGTGCTGCCTGAACTTCCCTTCCTTTATCTCGCTTCCTCTCCTTTCTGCAGCTTTCTGTTCCTACTTCTCCTCTCTCCACCACAAATTCATTCAGCATTTGCTGCAGTTGACTCCTTGTCTTTTCTGCCCTTCTCACTGCATTTCCACCTTTCCCTTAGCTCCCCTGTTTTCCCTGGGAAAGGTCCAGCGCTTTCCCAGCTTGCAGGGCTCTCCACCCCTCTGCTCATCCCCTTTGCTGAGGCTGAGGCTCAACAGCAAACCCATGTCCTGAAAGTTCTTTTGTTTGACAGCATCCTCCTCTTCCTCTTCCCCTCGTGAGCTCCTCCACGGCTTTCTCATCCATCACTCCACCAGCATTGCCTCTGGAACCTCTGCTCCTAGATGTGCACCCACATCTGTACCTGCACTTCCAAACATGTTTAGCTTTTCCACCCTCGCTTTACAACCACCTTCATTTCCATGATGAAACTTTCCCTTCTTACAAAGCCTCCCTTGCAGCCCATCCTCTTTCTTCTCACCATTAGTAATCCCTGCTCTCCCCCTCATCTAAACTGCTCTCTGTCTCTTGCCTTTTTTAGGCTGTAAGTGCTTTGGGACAGGGAACATGCATCATCCATGTTTATAAAGTGACTGGTAAATTTTGTGACACTGTATAAATATTTCCTTTATTAATTACAGTCTCCAGCATGAGGCCTTACTTCAAAAAAGGTTTGTAGAAAGGAAATACATATTTTGGCAGCATCTCATTGAGAATGTTGACCTCACTTTATAATTTCCCTCCCAGCACAGGAAAGCACATACCACAGTGATTGCTATCGTCGGCAGCAGACATGCAGACCTTCTTCCACATGCAGAAGATAAAGACCTGTCTGTTAACCTCCTGTTTGTCTCCATATCATTGCAGACCGATTATGTGACAACCTTTTAAGTGATGGTGACATTTCCTTCACCTCAGTTCCTGCAGTTAGATCTGGGTGTCAGAGAACATCATGTTGGCGCAGGTAAGAAGAAGGGAGGCATTAATCTTCCCCAGCAGCACTGGTGCCAACTGTTTGTCAGGACTGGTGTTACATTTTACTTCATGCATCCACTTGACGCGAGGCTTTCTGCAGTGCTGAAGCCCTCCCTGTCAGTGGGTACCAGCTGAAGAGCTCATATTGTGGGTGTATCTATCTTCATCTGGCCAATAACTTGCATGCTATTCACTCATATGGTGCATTACAGTGGTGCCGAGTTGGAGAAAAATCTCTTTATTTGGTGAAAAGATGTCTCTGGACTCTCATATGAGCAGAAAACTTTTTCTCCTTTGAATCTCCAGAAGTGTCCAACCACCAGCATAGACAGGCAGTGTCTCTTCAACAGACATTGTCTTCCAAGGGGAGCTCTTGAAACATGCCCAGCCCCAGCTACTGATGGCTCTGCGTTTGGTTTTTACCTTCCACTAGCCCAGGTTGCTCCAAGCCCCTGTGTCCAACCTGGCCTTGAACACTGCCAGGGATGGGGCAGCCACAGCTTCTCTGGGCACCCTGTGCCAGCGCCTCAGCACCCTCACAGGGAAGAGCTTCTGCCTAAGAGCTCATCTCAGTCCCCCCTCTGGCAGGTTAAAGCCATTCCCTTGTCCTGTCCCTGCAGGCCCTTGGCCAAAGCCCCCTCCAGGTTTCCTGTAGTCCATAAAGGACACTTTTTGTCATTATGGCTGTTTCTACATTAGGAATTGTACCAGTTCTCACTATACTAAGTATCTAAATATATTTATAAAATGAAGCTGCCTCACTCAAACAGATGCATATGAAAAGTGGAGAGACCTCACTATTGTACTTTGTCTACTCTCTCCTAAATGAGTCTTAATGACATATTGACTTAGTTCTGGCATTGTTTCAAGAACTTGCTTGCACCTTACCCTAACCAGTGTAATATCAAAAGCCTAATCAAAGCATAAATCGTCACAAACATGCTGAATTGCTTTGCAATCTGAGAGTTTAGCAAGTCTTTCCCAGCTGGGATCCTGGAAGTGAGGGAAGCCCAAACTGGGAGTTGGAAGCCATAATGATCAGGACCTAGCATGAAGAAAGTGCTCCTGAACTGTGATTTTAAAGAGCCAGTGATGCCTCAGTGAAAACTCTTGTGTTAGGGCGATTGTTCAGTCTGAATAACTACTGAGCACCTCAGTGCAGAAGAAACTCACATACTAATTTGACCCCTGTGTTTTATTCACCTCCATTTACAGGTTTCCTCCAGAAAACAGATGAATAATGAAATGGTGACACAAAATGATGCCAAAAGCTAAGACAAAACCACCTGGGAGCTGTGGGGGGTCCAAGAGCAACAAATGACTATGTGGCAAAACAAATTGAATTCAGTTGAGGAGCTCTAAGGGAAACCCCCCAGCCTTTACTCTGTGTCCTCACTGATGAGCTCTTCTTCAGCTATTACTACTTAGAAACGAGATCTGAGAGCCACTGCTGATAGTTGGAAGAAACATCATTCAAAGCTCAGGAAGGCAACTGGAATATTGCAGTTGTGTGCCTGAAAGCTCATTTGATTTTCCCAGCTCTGAAAGTTGGTGTAATAAAAGGTGTTATGTCTGTCTATGAACTCTGCTCCGCCTGTATCCTTAGACCATCACAACTGCAGCAAAATACCCCTAAACCAGACAATATCATTATGCCACTGTATAAATTCACGCGTGCAGTTCTCCTGCATCCCCCTCAGCTTAGAAAAAGAGATGATTGAAGGCGGAGTGTGATAAAGATCTGCAATAACCTGAGTGGCATGGAGGAGGAGTAATGGGAGAGAACGTGAGTTACTCAGTCTGAGGATAAGTGAAAGCCAAATTAAACTTTTGAGCAGTTAAAACAAATACCAGAACCCCCCTTTCTTATTTCATAGAAAGTCTACTGAAACTGTGGAACTCATCTGCCTTGGTGCACCAAAACTAAGGAAACAAGCATGGATTTTAAGGGGAGTAGACACATTTACATAGGAAAGGTCCAGAGGATGGATTAAGCCTCTTTCTCCCTCTTTTTACTCTTGTAGTTATAGTACAGTAAGCTGTAATGACTCTACCTCCTCCAGTGGGCTTACATCCCCTTCAGTACCCACACGCACTGTTTACTCTTTAGTTACTGGGCAGCTTCTGCTTTATGTAGCTTCCTGCTGGTCACTAGAAGAATATGGTCAAATATGGAGAATATCTCATCATGTGGCCCTAGCACACCTCTAGCTTCTTACAGGGTGTAAGGAGGGCCATGAGGATGATCTGGGGCTGGAGCACCTCCCGTATGGAGATAAGCTGAGAAAACTGGGGCTGTTTGGCCTAGAAAAGAGAAGCTGCAGGGAGAACTCAGAGCAGCTTCCAATGCCGGAAGAGGGACACAAGGATGCTGGGGAGGGACTCTTCATCAGGGACTGTAGCGACAGGACAAGGGGTAATGGGTTCAAACTGAAACAGGGGAAGTTCAGGGTGGATATAAGGAAGAAGTTTTTTACTGTGAGGGTGCTGAGGCGCTGGCACAGGGTGCCCAGAGAAGCTGTGGCTGCCCCATCCCTGGCAGTGTTGAAGGCCAGGTTGGACACAGGGGCTTGGAGCACCCTGCTCTAGTGGAAGGTGTCCCTGCCCGTGGCAGGGGGTGGAACTGGATGAGCTTTAAGGTCCTTTCCAATACAAACTATTCTATGAATAGAAGGTATAGATGATGACACATTAGGTGCTGCAGTGTTGTATTTAAACCATCTTCTCCTGCCATGTTGTCCTGGTCTCACAGGATCCAGTTTACTTCATCACTGTCTGCATCTTCCTTACAAACACCTAATTTTCCCATAATTACAAAGGCTAAGCTACCATCTGGGACCATCACTACCAGGAAAACTATATTTATCTATTTGCATTTATTAACTCCCCCCCAGCAAAACTTTGCCCTGTTTCTCAGCCTCGTTTGTCTGTCAAGTCTTGACCAGTTCGAAGCTGTCTGTAGCTGGAAGTGCTGAAGATGGAGACCTCATCATGCTGATGCTCCATGGTTCTTAGGGGTGTTCATTAAAGCAAACCTCTGCCTGTGCAGCTGCTGTAATTCCAGATGAGAAGGCGGGCTGCAGAACATTGGAAGCACAGTCCTTGTGTCCCACCTCTCCACGGTCACTACTTCAAGCAGGACAGTTATGGTTAAGGTTTTGCTTGGTGTGGGATAAGCAGCTTTAAATCACCTGCATGCAACAACAAACAGGGAGTGTTAAAATCAATTTGGACTGAGGTCTTTTTGGCTTCACTCCTGCACTTGCTTAGTCCATAGTTCATTAGTGTAGAGGAACAGAAATGCTGGTTTTGACATAGGATTTAGTCCAGTGTCCTGGAGCACGAGATCAGACATCCTTCCCAAAATAATTCCCCCTTAGCCTTCGAAGTCATCCTGATTATTTCCATATCCTCAGGTCCCTGTTGAGGCTCAATCTGGAGGGCACACACACACTGACCAGTCCTGCTTCCCTCCCCAGGCAAGATTCTCCTCCTCTGGGCCTACCCTGCACAACTCCTGTTCCTGCCAGTGGGAGTTGTGTATGTGTCTAAGAAGAGAATTTGGCTGCGGAACAGTATTTTAACTACTATATTTAACATATTGTATTATGACATTTACAATATTTCCCCCAAAGCTCTTCTCAGATTGAAGAGAAGCGACTCTCTGCATTATGCTGGCCCTTTTCGTTGTTGATTGACAGTGAAATTAAATCAGTTCATTGCTTGTATGTGGTATGCAACTAATTCTGCTCAGCATGGTTGAGCAATAGCTTATTCTGCTAGACACCCCATCGACTTCCCCAGAGGCTCTGAATGCAAGGGAGGGCTCCTCCCGATTAAGGCTGAGGATCTGGCTCTGCATTTGACTGAAGACCTTTGTCACCATATGAAGTTATGGGGCTGGGGGGTTGTTTGGGTTTGGGTTTGGTTTTGGTTTGCGTGGGTTCCTCTGGGTGTGCTCATTTATTTGAATGCGGTTCCATAATGCTGGATGGGAAGAACATTTACAGTGAAATCTGTTTCATTTGATGTTAATTATTTCATACAAATTCAGTTATTATGCCATGCCCCGGTAGCACACAAACTGTTCAGCCATAAACAGATGAAAGACTACTTCAGGGGAGAGCCACTAACGTCTGGAGACGTGAGTCAGATAACAGAGTCTTGGAGAGGAGGAGGAGGAGAAATCTGTATCCAAGACTAACTGAACTCATCCCTTTTAATGTAGGAATAGGACTAAAAATTTCAGGAGATGAATTACCCTTCTGAAGTTTTCAATTCTGTGAGCCTCAGAAGACTAAAGCAGCGTGCACAATTTTGTAGGGAAGAAATAGTTCATTGAGACCAAAAGAAACCCCATTCAGCTTCAAACCAAAAGCATAAGAGCGTGTTAATTTCCCTGGAGTCCTTTGGAACAGTTTGGATTGTTCTAATGTTATTCACACAGCTTTTTAGAGCTAACTATGACAGCAGGAATCCTCCCTAAACCCAAAGCCCAAGCTATGACTGAAGTGTACAGCTAGAGGCAGATCCAAATTTTGGAAATGGCTCTCCAGTGTCTTCAAGCTGACACATCATGGTCAGAAATATGGTGTTTGAATGCTTGAAAGCTTCTTCTGCTGAGAATATGGATTCTAGAGCTGCTCCATTCTTCCTGATCTAGTCAGGTTACTGCTGGATTTGAGGAATCACAAGGGGGAATGGCTTTAACCTGCCAGAGGAGAGACTGAGATGAGCTCTTAGGCAGAAGCTCTTCCCTGTGAGGGTGCTGAGGCGCTGGCACAGGGTGCCCAGAGAAACTGTGGCTGCCCCATCCCTGGCAGTGCTCAAGGCCAGGTTGTACACAGGGGCTTGGAGCACCCTGCTCTAGTGGAAGGTGTCCCTGCCCATGGCAGGGGCTGCAACTGGATGAGCTTTAAGGTCCCGTCCAACCTAAACCAGTCTGGGATTCTGTGAGTCCTGTTGCATGCGTGCAACTTCCCATGTACCTACTGCAATGGCCTCCAGCTCTGCGGAAGGTTCAGGTTCACTGCAATGTGATCCCTTGATATGGTCAGATATAGTGATGCAGGCTCTAGGATCTGTAAGGTACTTTGGGTTCTACTTCTGAGGATCCAGAGAAGCCCCTGCTGAGCCTGAGCATGGACCTTATGTTAGGAACATCTGCACTGCACCAGGCTTTGAGTGCTACTGCCATGTAGCGCAACATCAATACATGCTCAAAGTCCATGTTCCAAAAGTAGCTAGGTGATTTAGAAACCTTAGTGCTATTCTAGAAGGTAATTTAAGCACTTCAGAGTGTAAACCTGACTGAAAGTCAATGACATTGAATGTGCAATTCATCCCATCTCCCTTAGCTGTCCAAAACTTGGACAAGGTTCTTGGAATTGCTCCACAGGCAGTGGAGAGCAATGCTCCCAAGACTGGTGATAGACCCAGGTGGCATGGTCTGCCATGGTTAGGCACTGGGCCTTCTCCATCAGCACAGAGAGACCCTAGTATCCAGCTTGTCGTCGTGTAAGCACCAGATAGTTACATTTTAGATCATTATATGTACATAAATTAGGCTGTCTGTATTCTAAAATGCAGTGTAAAAATAATGAGGTGGTGCTGAACTCCCTGCTGATGCGATCTTAGAGCTTCCGGGGTCCAAGAAGAACTCTTTTATAGGTCAACGCTATGCCTAAAGCTCAGATTTCCATACCCTTTGTATGCCACTGTTATGCTAATGGCGCAGGGGTAAGCATAGTCTGGTACAACCATTGCAGAATTAGGAATTCAAGGACTAACTAAGGATTTAGCTCCCAAGTCACATTTGAAATGGCACAGGGTTGGGTTTTTTAGTAGTTTTTGCTCTGTGCCTTGATTTCCCACCTGCAGAATGTGTCATCCTCCAGAGGTTTAAGGACAATATATCATGTCTGAAGGACAACATATCATGTGTGAAGGACAACAGACTGTTTGGCAGCACTGGGACATGTACCCCCTGGTGATGGAGATGAGAGTGGTCATGGAATCATAGAATCCTGAAATGGTTTGGGTTGGAAGGGACCTTAAAGCTCATCCAGTTCCAACCCTTGCCATGGGCAGGGACACCTTCCACTAGAGGAGGGTTGCTCCAAGCCCCTGTGTCCAACCTGACCTTGAACACTGCCAGGGATGGGGCAGCCACAGCTTCTCTGGGCACCCTGTGCCAGCGCCTCAGCACCCTCACAGGGAAGAACTTCTGCCTTATGTCTAACCTGAACTTCCCCTGTTTCAGTTTGAACCCCTCGACCCTTGTCCTATCACTACGTTCCCTGATGAAGTTCTTCAAGGTAGACCCAAGCTTTAACCAAGTTCCCTTGGGAACTGCCAACCCAGAAGCCTAGCAGACCCCTCAGGCACACAGGAAGCTGTAGGAACTCTTTTAATGTCTGTCCCTGTAGCTGTAACATCTGTCACTGCAGTTCAGGAGAGACAACTAATCAATAACTATGGAACCAAATAGGCAAATAAAACTAAAATCCATTAAATGGCGGAGGTATTTACTTGTTGTATTTACACCACGGAGAGCTGCACTGTCAGTCAGTGCTTCCCCTTTGCAAGATAGAAGCAATTTGTGCAGACTGATCCCAGTTTTCTCATTAATATGGAAATGAGGCATGCCAGTTGTTAGGTTAGAAGAAAGCTGTCATGTTTATTGTGACAGATTTAATGGATGTGTTTGGATTGTGCATTCAATGTGTTTTCAAGAGCATGTCTTATCTTTGTTTAGGCAGTAAATCAAACATGTAAACAACAATTCATTAGCATCTGTCAGAAGCTCAAAGCTACATTGTTATAGTTGAAAATCTCCCCAGAGGTGAAAAGAAGTGTATCTGACTTATTCCAGATTAGCTTCAATATTGTCTTTCTGTTTACCAAC
Organism: Amazona ochrocephala; assembly: GCA_039720435.1. Taxonomy (NCBI): domain Eukaryota; kingdom Metazoa; phylum Chordata; class Aves; order Psittaciformes; family Psittacidae; genus Amazona; species Amazona ochrocephala. Next base: position 3,889,719 of record CM077881.1, on the reverse strand, counting down.
TTGTAAGTAATAATTGAGCCGCAGAATAGGTGCATTGGGATTGCACTAGGGGTCAGACAGAAACCAGTCAGGCACCAGGAATTCAGAGCTGGGCCACAAACCGGTGGCCACGCACCTCTTCCATCATGGGGACTTGGCCCACGCCATGCCCAGGTTTGGAGTGGGGGCTGTAGAACATACCTAATGCCTTCAAAGGAGAAATCTCTACTTGGGCTACTGCAGCTGCATCTCGTGGCTCACCACACCAACATCGCCAAGTGGGAAATTTGGATGAGGGATGGGTGGCGGGAATAACTCGGATTTAGAGAGCTGGCTACAAGTGGTCTCCCAGAGGGTCAAGACTGGATTTGCTGGAGCAGAGAACTGGACATCCAGGAACAGAGACCTTGCAGCTCTCTTAGTGCATGTTCATCCCTCCTTCTAAATCAAATTGCCCCACTTCTACCCAAAGTACCTGGGCACGAATCCTGACCTTACTTAAGGTCTAAAGCTTCCCATGACTGCAATACAACCAGATATTCACAGGTCCTCTGGCTCAACAGTGGGTGGTAAGGGTGCCTGGCTCAGGAAGCATTCCATTGAAGACGTCCCTGCTCACTGCAGGAACACTGGAACAGATGACCTTGAAAGGTCCCTTCCAACTCAAACCTTTCTGTGATACTGTGATTCTATGACTCTGTGGAGCTGCTCAACTGCCCTGGCCAAATGTATTTGAAGAGCATCAATTGTTTCAGCTGCCTGAGTAGTTAACACCCAATTGTGGATGGAGGTTGACCATCTCAAGGAACCTGCTAATGTGTGAAACCCATTGCCAATCTAGGAAAGGTACTTTGTGTCTTCACTATAAGAAATCACACTTTGCTCTGTCGATAAGAGAAACTTATCTAGGCAGCAAAGTAGATTTTCAGGTTGATTGCAAATCATAAATATTTGATGCACTGTAATTACTGGTTCTTAAGTATCATTTTCTAAATTATTATTATTTCTATTAAACACATAGAAACTTGGGATGGAAGAGTGAGCTAATGCAGTAACACTTCAACACTGAAGATCTGGGTTTGTGGAAGGTCGTAGGTGAACTTTTGTTTCTTCTCACCTACCTGTCTTACAGACCACCACAAATGTGGAGTTGGTGCTCATGTGATCCCGGACATAGCAAGGCAGAAGTCATGGGCTATGTGACACAACATAGTTTCTGTCTGTGTAATGCCCAGCTCTGGATGGTATTGTAGTCTCTGGAGAATCAAACTCATCTAGGAACAAAGAGCTTGTAAAAACAGGATTAGTCATCAGCTAGTAGAAGCTAAAAACAGTAATGCAAGGCTATGAGAATAAGGACTGGAGTCTTGCTATGGTTGTATGCTTCCCTTCTCCTGGCTGCAATGAAAGGAGGTAACAAAGGTGCTGCAAAGACTGGAGCAGCTCTGCTCTGGAACCAGGCTGAGAGAGCTAGGCTGGGTCAGCCTGGAGAAGGCTCCTTAAGGGGAGACCTTAGGGCAGCTCCAGTGCCTAAAGGGGCTCCAGGAGAGGGGCTTTGGCCAAGGGCCTGTAGGGACAGGCCAAGGGGAATGGCTTTAACCTGCCACAGGGGAGATTGAGATGAGCTCTTAGGCAGAAGTTCTTCCCTGTGAGGGTGCTGAGGCGCTGGCACAGGGTGCCCAGAGAAGCTGTGGCTGCCCCATCCCTGGCAGTGTTCAAGGCCAGGTTGGACACAGGGGCTTGGAGCAAGCTGCTCTAGTGGAAGGTGTCCCTGCCTGTAGCAGGAGGTTGTAACTGGATGAGCTTTAATGTCCCTTCCAACCTAAACCTTTCTGGGATTCTATGGTTCTATGCTTACCAGCCATACAGGCAGTCCAGCATCTCATTAAAACCATTGTTTTAGACCCAAGTGGGCTATTAAGCACAAACACCTTCCTGACCTTCTGCCCTCTCCTGTCAGGTTGGTGATGGATCAAAGGCTTTGGGTTGAGGAGGCAGAGGGAACCCGTGAGCTGCACTTGAAACCCCTGCCCCACCAACCCATTGAAGCCCACTGAGCCAGCACCAGACTTTCATTTATTCGACTTCCTTCCTCCAAAGGAACTTACAATTTAATCAGAACTTCTTAATAGTACATGAATTCTAAGTTGCAGTCATTTGTTGTAGCTAGCCGCAGGCTTTTCTGTCTGTTAGAAATATCTATGTTATTTCTTCCTTTTAGAGTTTACGTAAATAAAATAGTATAAACTTTTACAAATAATGTTTGCCACTTAATGTTCTCAGCCTGAGTATCTATCTGAGGAAATAGAAATCCCTCCTTACAATTCATCTTAAGGATGTAGTTTCGGTTTTCTTATAAAGTAATAATGAATGTACCACAGATAATGTTCCAATAGTGCAAATGAGAGGAGCATATAATCAAAATGATAATAGCGGGTATTGTATGGCTGCTATAATAAAATCCATCCCACTATGAAAATCATATCTCAAGGCAACATTCTGTCTGAGTTTTGTAATAATTGCACTAGTGAGAGCAGGGCAGCCACAGAAACAAAGGTGCCAAGTGGTTCATTAACCAGATGCTGCCCCAGCAGCCCATCCTGCCCTGTCAAGTGGCTCTGCTGGGTTTAAAGAGAGGAATCAGCCACTGGAAATAGGATAAAATCCCATCCTAGAGCCAGCCACACCTCAGGCATGGTCAGGATGCAGATTGAGCCAGACAAAGGGTGTGCATTTGTGTGTCTGAGAGCTCTCTGCCTGTGCAGGCAGCATGCCCATGGAGGACATGGGCTTTCTCCAGCAGAGCCGACCAGCCTTGTGGTGGGGTTTGTTCCTTCACTGTGGTCACGTTTCCTCGTGATGGGGCAATGGCTGTTCCCCATTCTGTGATTTCTCTTCTAGACATTTCTTTCCACCCACGTGAACCCCACCTTCCTCACTCCTTTATTTAACTTTAATCTCTTCCATGTTTGCTATACAGCGTTCGGGGATGGCGGCCCGTGTTGCTGTTTGATGCCCATTAGAAACGCTTGTGTACGTATGTAATTCCTGAATTTTAAAGCACAAATGACTTTCTTTGGGGCCAACAGGCTCAGCAGATACAATCTGTCGTGTCAACTCTCATTCACTTCACGCTTATTCTTTTCTTAAAGGAAATTGCCATGCCAAAACTGCACTCAGAGTACTAACAGCAGCAAAGCTGCCTCTCAGGCAACGCTCTGGGTTAAATGTCTTCAGCCAGAATTTTTTTAGCTCTAGTCTGTTTAGCTTTTCATTATCTGGCATCTCTGTGCCTTACGCTTGGGTCCTGCCTGGCACCCCTGTGTTCTGCATCATCATTGCTGTAATCCTGGTGGAAACAAGGCACAGGGCAGGCAGAGCTGATCCCCAGCATGGTGTGGAAGTCACCACATGGAGGACATCACGTGGCCCTAGGATTTCAGCAGCCTGGAGTTATTTGCAAGATTAGGATCTTAATCTGGAAAGTGGATCCAATCTAGGCTGCTGTATTACTTCCATTTGCTGCTGCTGTGCCCCAGCAATAGGGTCTGGGTTTGGGTTTAAGTGTCACAGATCAGTTAAGTGACACGTACGTGTATTTACATGTGTGTGCCCTTAAGTGAAGAATCATTTCCAGTCTGTTCTCTCTATGCTTTTCTACTCTGGTAAACACATATTCCTGTTTTCATTACACTCCAGTCTTTGATTGCTGAGCTGTGTTAAAGCATCGTTACAATACTTCACAGTCCTCAGATGGGAAGTATCATTAGCATCTGCTTAACAGCCCTGAATGGTGCTCCACACGTGCAAGTCCGCCTTTCCCAAGTCCTTGGGGCTGGGATGGAAGGATTTCCCATCCAAGGGAGAGCTGGACCAGCTATGGGCTGCACGTCACATGCAGGTCCAGCTCCAGCAAGCCTTTGGACCCAGCACTACAAGGGACCACTTTTTGGGTCAGGGCAGGAGCAGTAGAAATGGGACTCCGGTTGCATTGGGGCTGTGTTCACCAGAAGGCACCACAAGATTTTATTTAAAACAAACACAAGAACTGGAAACAAAGTGCCATATTCTAAAACTAGATGCCACTTAACTGAAAATGGAGTGCCACTTGGTAGGAATGGCAGCTATAGGTGTAATATCTTGACAGTAAAGCGAGTATGGAAATGTGGTGTTACAGCTCCAGCTCAACCCACACCTGGTTGCATTAGCTATGCACATAGAGAAGGGCAACCCAAGCACATAGGGAGACTGTACTGGGAAAAATAAAAGCACACATTTCATAGAATCCTAGAATCACAGGATGGTTTGGGTTGGAAAGGACCCGAAGATTATCCCGTTCCAACCCTCTGCCATGGGAGGAAGTGTCTTTCTTTATTTGTCTCATACAAAGACAGAAAAGAGTAGAATAAACCATTAGAGCTTTTGAAAAGTACTCACATGGCAAAATGGCTTATGCTAACCCACTTCAACGTGGTATTGATAGGTTTGGCCCATTAGAAAGACTGGTGTCACAGGAAAGAATTATGGGGATTGTTCAAGTGCCTTTTCCTGGATGCTGAAAACCCCTAATCCCACAACTGCAGAAGACCTTGCTGACTTAAGGAGATGAAACATCTTGATGTGAAAGAGAAAAGACTTTTCTGAAGCTATGAAAGCATCTATAAACACCACAGAAGTTGAGTGCAACAAATATAAATCAGAGGGCACAGATGTGGCTGCTCCATCCCCGGCAGTGTTCAAGGCCAGGGTTGGACACAGGGGCTTGGAGCAAGCTGCTCTAGTGGAAGGGGTCCCTGCCCGTAGCAGGGGGTTGGAATTGGTGAGCTTTAAGTTCCCTTCCAACACAAACCAGTCTGGGGTTCTATGATTCCCACCTCCTCCCTAACGCTGCACACCAGCAGTGGTAGCATATCTGTACTCACACACCTTACCACTTGCCTGGCTTCTTAACTTCAGACTAATTCAGAAACAAAAGCTGAATTAGACTCGGTGAAAAGACGACAAGCAAACGCTTGCAGTGAAAGCCACAAAATCAGAAACATAAAAGGGGAATTAAGTTGTTAATCAGATTGAATCATTTCAAAAAGAGTGTAGAATTTTCCAATGAAAAAGATGACTCCAGCACATAAATTAATCTTTTGTATGGGAAGAAATGAAAGTCATTAAATGTCATTGTCTTATTTTAAAAGCAGCAATATCCTGTCTGATTGCAAGCACTTAAAGTGGGATGATTAAACAGAAACCTTATCTTCAGTATTCTAAGGAAAATATTGGAGAGAAGTTATCCAATTACGGATAATAAAGAACAGGGGAAAATCTGAGCGGAGAAGAACTTGGTTAGGTGAGTTATGGGGGAACACTTGGAGATCAATCACACCCGACACACCAGGCACAAACAAAAGGCATCTACCCCATATTACACATTTCATAGCTTAGAGAAGCCTTTGAACTGCACACTGGTGATTTTACACTTCTGTAAGCCCTCTTCAGCCCTCTATAAAACGATAGCCCAAGGCGCTTGTAAATACTAATATTCTGTTAAACATCTGGTTACTGTAAAATGGGATTGTTTTTATTTTCAAACAGGAGTTTACAAGCAGATTATCAGCTGCTGGCTGGCTGTTCTTTCATACTCTCCAGCAATCCACCACTCATAGGCATGTTACTCTGCCTGAATGGCATTTCCCTCTATTGTCAGGGAAATCTTAAGTAGAAACAGTAGCTCACATGGCAAAGGGAATGGTATGATCAGGGCCTTCTCTTTCTGCTGCAGACATCCAGATGTCCATAAGCTCTCAGAGCCTCATGGTTTTGATGCAGTTATTTCTGCAGTGCCTTGGTTAGTTGGCACAGTCTCTCCCTATTCCCTGCTCAGAGGGACTGTGAATGGGGACAACAGAAAACAACCTCTCACAGTGTGGCACAAACAGTCAGCGTTTAGATCTTTGGCCAAGAATGAAGCTTTGCATACCTAATTTGAGAGAAAGGTTTCCTTTACCCTCCCAAAGGAGAAAGCTCTTTGGACAAGACCTCCTATCAGGAGAAGCAAGAAGGAAGGAAGGAAGAAGCCTTATGGCTCTGGCCTCAGTACCAACAGGTTTGCAAGAGCTGTGTGGAAAACTATCACGAGTTAAAACTCAAGTTGCTGCGTTTTCAGGTGGTCCTGATGCTCCTGGGAACACGGCCTGTGTGGAAGGATGTACTGGTGCCTACAAAGGTGGTGGCAGAGCCTGCTCAATGGTGAGGCGCTGGCACAGGGTGCCCAGAGAAGCTGTGGCTGCCCCATCCCTGGCAGTGCTCAAGGCCAGGCTGGAAGGGGCTTGGAGCAGCCTGCTCTAGTGGAAGGTATCCCTGCCTGCTGCATGGGGTTGGGACTGGTGGAGCTTTAAGGTCCCTTTTAACCCAAACCATTCCAGAATTCATTCTATGAATGGGTACGGCACATTACAGGCAGCAAGCACGAAACCTTTAACCTTTGCACTTTTCTTCATTTAACCTTTAAATGATGTAATTTCAGCTCTTTTTTCTTCCCTTTCGCTTTGTGGGCAGCATGTTCTAAATGCAGCCTCCAGCTCCAGGGGAGCCCTGTGGGAGGGAGGCCAGCCCTTGATGGCACATCCCCTTTTCCATTGACTCCCCACAGCTGCACAGCCCATGCACAAGCACTGGCTGTGAAAAAGAGGAAGGTCATGTCATGTATTTTTATACCTGTGCAGCTCTTCTCAGGTTTTATCTTGATGCATTTGGCAAGTAAATAACTAGACCTGAAAGTGGAACAATGTACCTGTCAGGGGGGGTAGCTTCTACGGGAGACATGGTTTTTAGTTTATAAAGGGAAAATTACTCCTAATGAATTCAAAGATGCTTCAAAACAAGCCACTAAAAAAAGAAATCAGTCTTTAAAGAGCACTTAGTTACTTATAATTGATGTCATTAAAGGGATCTTTTGCAGAATTGTTATTTATGTAAGGAAGTTATAAAGTGTAGGACTCCATGTTCGTATCTTTTGAGCCAGCGAGTGTAAAATGTACCTTCAGAATTTAAACTTGCAGTCAGAGGCAACCCGGAGCTTAGCTCCGGAATCCCGACTGTCCGGAGATATTCTGGCTGAGTAGAGAGGATAACACTCCATAATCTGGTGTGACTTAAATCTCCTCCATGCCAGATAAGAGAGCAAAGGGAGAAAATGAAATCAGGTTTCAGGGAGAGTCATCACACTTCTTTGTACAAATTTATATCTAAGTCTGCAAACCGAGGAGCATGTTCCAAACCTCTTAAGAAGGACACAGAGGAGGAAAGCTGCTGCTCCATGCCCCACATCAGCCCGACTGCTTGAAGTCCATGATACCGCATTACACACCAAGTCCGCTCTCCTGGCTGGCCGCCCACAACACCTGGTTTTACATACCATCCCCTAGCACATCCCTATGATCCATTTGATAGGATGCAGGCTGCCAGAGTCACAGCAAGGGATAAAGAGCTTCTTCCTTTCCTTTTCCAGCAGCCACTTTCATCCTCAGAACACCCTTTTTGCTTTCTAGACTAACAAACACCCATAATGTATACGATACACTCACAGATCTTGGGACATCTGTTCCCTAGCCTGCCTTTTCGACTAGTAGGATATGATTTGATGTTGGAAACATTTCCAGTTTCACTTGCTGGCTGTCACGCTGCAGTGGTGCTGGCCTATTTGCTGCAATAGCCGCTGCCTTGATATTTGGTGATGGAGCGGAAATATCCTACAAGAGCATGGTCGTTCCCCCAACAGCCAAAGTGCAAGCTTTCATCTTGAGCGTTCTTCTCCCCTTCCAGACCCTCATCTGAGATAGGTGCTGCTCAGCTCAAGAGCAGATGTTTCTCTTGCTACACAGTATGTTGTTTAATTCCACGTCAGCGAGCAGTCTGGTGCATTCCCATGCGACTGCCAGCTTTGGAAGGTATTTTGCCCTGTGTATGTAAGGAAATGCAGCTGATGATAACACAATAGCAGCTCCAACCTAATGGTCCTCAGGGCTGGATTCTCCAATGTCCTATAGGAAAAGAGATGCAAAATCTCCTGCCCAGATTTTAGACATAGAGCTGGAAATACTATGGTTTGCTATCAGATTATGATTTCAGATGTGCAAATCAGCCCATCTACTCTTTACAGTGACCACTGCATGGAACTCACAAAACTTCAATGTCCACATGACCTTAATGAAATCCGGGGATAATCGAAGGTACAGAAGCAAATTTCTGGTCCAGATTGGGCTGAAAGTTGCTGTCTTCACATCCTGCACAGTGTGTGGTTATTAGAAGAGGCAAGCTGTCATACAGACATATCAGTGCTCTGTCTGAAGATGTTATGTACACAGAGGACACAGCTACACAGAGACAGGAGAATCTCTGCTTCATGTAAGGATGGCTCTGCTGCTCCTGTGTTGTCTCAGGAGAAGGTGCTGCCCAGGGCTGTCCTCAGGCATGTTCAGCCTCAGTGACCACTATGGCCCTTATCAGGTCAGGGCTTTGCAATCATTTATCAGCATGGGGAAGGACTGTCACTTGTTCCACACTCAGACCCAGAGGAGACATCGCAGGTTTGCCTAACCACCATAGCAGCACAATAATTCACTTTCCATGAATTTGCCAAAGCAAACTAATATATGTAACAAATGCAGAGCTGTATATTGGTAGGAAATGAAACCAAACTCCTTTCTGGAAACAAACCATACAGTGTGAGGCAGGATGATGACCTTCCCATAGGGTTTGCAATCCTTCTGCAGCAAAACGAATGATGTGTTGCCTGAAAGAACCAGAGGGTCCCTGCAAAGCTCCCATGGGCTGACTGGGGACCTGGCCATGGGCGGGTGAGGCACCTCATGGCCTCAGCCCACCAGAAGCTAAATTCCCTCCATGATGCTCACTACAGCAATGCTTTCTCTAGCCAAAATTCCTCACCTGTGGTCCCTCCCAGTCTGCTTACCATGACCTGGTAACTGGGGCATTTAAAATACCAGCTCTTCTCCCTGCTGATGGCTGCCTGTTTGGGACAGCAGATAGGATTTAGCAACACAAAGATGCTTCTCCCTTCATCCCATTCCTGAATGTTGCTTTGGAAATGCCCTCGATCCCTGCCAACCCGCATCCATAACCCATAACTCCTCTCCTAGCAGCAGGACTATTAGTACCACACAAACTATTATCCGTAGCCCTTTACACTGGTCCCACTAAAATCAATTTATCGCCTGAAGTATTTGGCTCATAAAAGGATAGTTTCCTTTTTTTTTCTCTTACCTTCATAACCAAGGTTATCTGCTCGAGAATGTACTGAGTAAATGAGGTTGTTCAGCTTATGGATACAAATAGACCTTGCTTTTTTGACTTGCAAAATGAATTCCACTGTGACTTCGATAAAACTTAAGTATGCTAATGTTCAGCCAACCAGTTGTCTATTTATTTCTGTTTATGCCAGCATACCCATTAGCAACTTTTTCTTGTTTTCTTTTAGAATATTAAATGGTTCAAACATATTCTAAAAATTAGTTGATTAGCTTGTTAGGGCACATTTCCACTGCCTGCTCCTTCTGTAGCAAAAGAGAAAATGAAGGTAATTTTGTTTGCAAGGAACGTATGATTGGAAGCTGACTGTTGAAAGATGTGCCATGTCAATGTAATGAGGGAGTGTAATATCTTAGTTTGCATCAATATGGAAATAACTGTGCAGTTTGACAGACCTGATGCTAAAGGCAGCACCAGAGCACTCATTATGCATTCAGGCTCTGATTATGAAAAATAGTGTGTTTTCTTTTAAAGAGGAATACACATTATCAATCAAACTCGCGCCAATTATTTCCGAACGGGATCACAGCTAAACAGGCGTGGGGTCTCTTCAAATATAACTGCACCTGAGAAAACAGGCAGATATCAAAGTACATGAGAGTTTAATTTCATGACAGTTGAATTAATTAGGCAATATAAACCCTGTCTCTATTGGCCTGAGATTTGCTAGGCTAGCGCTGCCGGTTGCAGTGACTTCTCTTCACTAAGTAGCATCATGAGTTGGGAGTTTGGTGTCACTTGGGCTGCTGCTGTTCCAACCCCTGCCAGGAGGTCCTGCTAACATGGGAATTGAAATACAAAAGTCCACCCATGGCTGAAAGGCTGGAAATCATGGTGGGTGCTCATGTGCGAGGCACCCCTGCTTTACTGCCAGGGGCTGGGGAGCTGCAAAGGAGGAGCTTTATCCTCTCTGATGGCAGAGAGAGGCTCAGAAGGTCCCTTCACAAGGTCCCTAAGCCCAGGCTTACAGGAACTGCTCATTTGTATTCTGATGAATCAGAACCGTAGAATCCCAGACTGGTTTGGGGTGGAAGGGACCTTAAAAATCATCCCATTCCAACCCCCTCCCACAGGCAGGGACACCTTCCACTAGAGCAGGTTGCTCCAAGCCCCGTCCAACCTCGTCTTGAAAGCCATTGCTCCAGTCCTTTTGCCATTCACCCCATACCTTATCCCCATACGCACAATGGCCTGCATCAGAGCTCTTTAATCTGTACGTAGAGCCCAAAGCATCATTCTGACCCACAGCCCGCAGTAGTTCCTAGCAGAGCTGTGATTTCTCTTACTTTCAGCAGATGATTTCTTTACAAAGCAGAGCCAAGCTGCATTCAACCATCACTGGGTTGTACTGTGTGAATCAAAAACTTCCTTGACTTTTCTCCTTATTCTGTTTCCATTCCATCAGTTTGTCCCCGAAGAGATGTCTCAATGAAAGCTGTGTTTTTGTAAATAGGGGAAGTCAGTTGATCATGTAGGATTTCAGTCTGCTTTTGCATTTGAAGGTCTCTAATGTCAAGTTGTCTGTAATTTGTACTGAACCAGAAGCAAAATACTGCTGTGCTGTCACTGGAGTGTCAATGACTTCTCTCCAAAACTGAATCTCTGTGACATTTACACATCCTAAGGACCTGTCTGAGCTTTGCATTCCACTGAGATGATGCAGAAATAACAGTTTCTTCAGGCTTCAAATTGAAGCTCTTCTGGCATTTTGCAGCTATAGCAAGGGGGAAAAAAACCTGGTAACTTGTAACTGACCTTCTGTTCGGCTTCTTGGGAACAACACATGCTTCAGACAGATGTATGGGACTTAAAGGACTCCAGCCTTCCTGGAGGTGTAGTTGCTGTAGAATTAAAACCTAACTCGTTTTGGTGGATGTATTTTCATTAGTCGTTTGAAGAGAATATGGGTGTGTAAATGTTAAGCTCAGAGCTAGTTTTCTCAGCCCCAGAAAGCCAAGCAGATGTATTATCTCTTTGTTAGCAAGGTACAAATAAACACAAACATAAGAAATGAGAAATGTAAACCCCAGCTCTCCATAGGAAATTATACAACGAAACCTCAGTTAAATGAGTTTGGAACTGGACTACACAGATTTGGTTAAAGGAAACAAAGAGCATCCTGGTTTATACGTCTCATAGGAAAAATAGCACACAAAGTAAACAACAGGTTCAATAAAGGCTGTTCTGTGATTTTGTGAGCCTTCAAATGAATGCTGTACACATTGCTTTGTTGGGAGACTGAATACTTCTCTCCATCAATGGTTGTCGATAGATATACCTGTGTAAAGTGTCCCCCCATCACAGTCCATCTTGATCCCTTGCCATCCAACGAAGTTGCAGTCTTTTAGAGTGCTTATGTATTGCAATAGTTTCTATGACAACAGATGATGATGTTAAGAGTAAAGAATTTTAAGTTGGGTCTATGAATAGGGAGATAAAGGCACTGAATTACAGAGGGAAGGCTTTTCTTCCAAATGTTTAGCTTAAATATCTCTGCTGTTAATGTTTACCATCAAATAATGACAATTGTATGAAAAGCAAATAGACCCAGGCTTTAAGTTTTAGAGAAGAGAACTGTTTTCCTAAAAATCTTTACTCTGTGGATTTAAGCAGTTACGGTGTTCCCTGTCTGAGCTGAGCAGGTTCTTCTGGGGCAAACCCAAAGCTGGATTCAGACTGTAACTCACCCTTTCCATTTCCATGAGAGGAAAGCATGGATGCAAAAAACCTGTACCAGCTCACACTTCACGAGATTGATCAGCTGAATATTGCCTCCAAGCCCTTTCAAACATAGAAATACTACACTGCTTAGTGATGACACCTCCAAACTCTGGGGTTCAGAACTCCTCTGCTTATAGAAAAACTTCCTACCAATATCTGGGAATCATAGAATCCTGGAATGGTTTGGGTCAGAGGAACCTTAAAGCTCATCCAGTTCCAACCCCCTGCCACTGGCAGGGACACCTTTCACTAGAGTAGGTTGCTCCAAGCCCCATTCAATCTGGAATTGAACGCTTCCAGTTCTTCCCAGTTCCCCCTGTTCAGAGGCCACTTGTTCTGTGGTTTCAATAATCACACTCCTGCCACTAATTCAGTTTGAGTCTTGCCTCCTTTATCTCCACATAAAGATATGCTGCAGCTTGCTGGGGTTGGGACAGTCTTTGTCTTCAGGCAGTGCTGAACAGAAAGGAGCATTGCCCTTTGGCTGGGGGCCAATCTCTGACCCTATGATGCAAATAACACACACCAGGAAAAGTCTTCCCCGGTGGTTGGTAAATGTCATGACTGCAATTGGATATCTGCCACACAAGTTTAGGTTGCATAATTAGCTTAGTGTTATTTGGACATGGATAATAAATACCTACACTGGTCCAAAAAGGCCATTAGAAATCCACAGTTAAGAAAGCTTTAAGTTCCTGCCAATCCCAATGGCAGCTGCATGGGGAGTGTGAGGAGAGGATCATGGTTTCATGGCCAAATCTGCTGTAATCAGTGACCGGCAACACCTCATCCTGCCAGACCTAATGGACAGGCTGGGACAGGCTCAGCTCCCACAGTCCAAAGCCTGCTGATTATTCAGAGACCATAAAATCACAGAATCAACCAGGGTGGAAAAGACTTTTAAGATCATCAAATCCAACTATTCCCCAGCACTACCAAGGCCACCTCTAACCCATGCTACTCAGGGCCTTATCTACATAGTCTGTGAATACTTCAGGGATGGTGATTCCACCACTGCCCTGGACACTGCTCCAATGCCTGACTAACACACTGCTCTGGGCTAGGCAGCAGTGAAGCACCTCAGACATTGGGTGATGAGAGTGGAGGACAGCAGGGATCCAGGGATAACATTGGGGCAATGCTCTGTCCTGGAGAGGGACCCATGCTCGGCTCCTTGCCTCAGGTTGCACAGCAAACATAGAATCATAAAATCCTTCAATGGTTTGTGTTGGGAGGGACCTTAAAGCTCATCCAGTTCCAACCCCTGCCACGGGCAGGGACACCTTCCACTAGAGCAGCTTGCTCCAAGCCCTGTCCAACCTACTCCCCTTGGTGCAAAAACATAAAGCCACTATTGATTTAGCCACTGACCTGGCAACAATAGCCAGCCCCAACCTATTCCATCAGTTCTGGAGTGCATATAACGGAATAAATCCCAAACCCTTACTCACCAGCAGCTGCCAAGAGCTGTAGCTGCTCTGGCCTTCTTATCTGCTCACAGGCAGGCCAAAATTTACTGACAGAAGGATATTTTTGAGAGTACAACTAGACGAGTCCAGTTCTGTTATGGGCTAATCTGGGCAGAAGCATGTGCCAGCTCTCGTAACCTTCTCATGCCTGCACTTTGTTTTCCACTAAATGTCAGCTCTGATAGCCTAGCCTGCTCGTCTGAAAGGGCAGGTTTTTGCTTCAATAGAAACAAACCCAGCTAAAAAGACAGGCAGTACCTCAATAAAAAAATACCACAGATGCATGTAATGGTCAGTCTTAATTGGTAGGGCTGCACTGCACCATTTCCTTGCTGGTATATTCTAATGGAGATTATTTTTTCTCAGGGGATTTTCAAGGTTATAAAGCATCTTAAAGGTGTTAGGGAGTGTGTAGATGAAGCTGCTACAGGTAGGTAATGTTCCCATGTCAGGGTTAAATCTACTGCTGCCTCCAGGTAAGAATTTACCATGGAACGGAGCACACGCTGGGGGCCTGATCCTGTAAATCCTGTTGGCTCCATTGGCTTTAAAACATCAATTTTCACTTGCTGCATTTTGGATTCAGAGATCCAGCCTTGAAATCTAATGTCTAGAACACTCTAAAGCACAAGGAAGTTGGAAATTAACCCCCCCAGCCTCAGTAGCTGCTACCTTCAGCCAAATGTTTCCCCCCTGGAGCGATGCGGTGCCTCATTGGGGACCACCTCATTGCCCAACCTGGCCTTGAACACTGCCAGGGATGGGGCAGCCACAGCTTCTCTGGGTACCCTGTGCCAGCGCCTCAGCACCCTCACAGGGAAGAGCTTCTGCCTAAGAGCTCATCTCAATCTCCCCTCTGGCAGGTTAAAGCCATTCCCCTTGTCCTGTCCCTACAGGCCCTTGGCCAAAGCTCCTCTCCACGTTTCCTGTAGCCCCTTTAGGCACTGGAGCTGCTCTAAGGTCTCCCCTTCAGGAGCCTTCTCTTCTCCAGGCTGCCCCAGCCCAGCTCCCTCAGCCTGGCTCCAGAGCAGAGCTGCTCCAGCCCTTACAGCATCTCCATGGCCTCCTGTGCACTCACTGAAGCAGCTCCATGTCCTTGTGTTGCCAAATTATCATCAAGGGATGTGTCATTCAAGTGGGACATTATTTCCGGCACTGGGTAATAAGGAACCTGGAGGAAAGAAGAGCTTTGTTCACTCATTTTGTAAAGATTGAATGAAATGGCAGGAACCTTCAGGTTTTTCACTGTGCTGAAGCACAACATCCATAGCTCCGTGTCCACCGAGGTGTGCGGGTGAGTGTATCTGATATGGTTGGACTGGCAATAGCATCTCTGGGAAGGGCACACTCAGGAACAGCCCAGCCCCGGTTCACATATTCCCTCTGGGCTCTCTCCCATAAGAAGAGCTTCCGGAATAGTATTTAGGGAAATCTTGAAAGCATTAGCAGCATGATGGAGCTCTGCAGCCTTCATGTAAATGTTATTCTGGGTTAAAAGCTTTTGATGAGTATGTTATAAACATAAGTACGTTTGTGGGGATTGTTAACTCTTCCTTTACTGAAGTAACGTCCCTTACACTACTGAGCAAAGGAAACTTGTAAAATGAAGTGCAGTGATGATAGCATATTGGTACTTGCTGTACTCTGGATGCTAATACAAACCATGGGTGAATACGGGAGAGAGGACTTGGTAATGTATGTGCTCCTTCCCTGACTAAGAAGTTGGTGTTACAGCATGATGTTAACTCAAGAAGCGACCCTAACGGATCCTGTGGGGATTCACCCAGGGGATCTTGCGGGTGTAGGTGTCACAGATGCATCCAGACCATCCCAGGCAGCCCTTCCAAACCCTTCTGCTGCCTGATGCATCATGTATCATATCATGCTTGCCATCAGTAGCCAGTAAGCCTCTACTGCAGCGGTGGGGAGGCTCTGCCTGGTCCAGGGATTGGTTCTTGGTCCCTAAGGGGAGCCAAGCGCCATGTATCCCAGGGCTCTGGGCCAGGGCCACAGAGGCAAACCAAGGTATGGCTTTAAGCAGCACCAGATCTCACCAAAACAGGGTACACTTTCACTGCAGAACCAGGCTGGGAGCTGCCTGCCCAGTACACATGTGATCACCTGAAAATACCAGCGCAGGGAGGACATTCTTTAGGGAATACAAACACCAAAGAAGTAGAAATGCATCCAAACCCTTCCAGATTGTGCATGGCTGCTGTTCATGCCTATCAGGACTATTCCTATGGGAAAACTGACTTTGGAAGCAGTCCAGAGCAGATCTTAAACATACACCAATGGCAGAGGCAATGCAAGCAGTGTTGTCTTCCCCAGATGTGGGGACTGCCTATTTGACTTTGGGCAGGAGGAATGCAGCCACCTGGATTTCCTTGGGAATGGGAGATCATGTAAGACTGAATTACTTGCTCCTTTTAGGAGATTTGGAAGGTACTGAGAAGCATGGATGTGAGCTGCCCATGCAGCACTGAGAAGCTAGGGGTGGAAGAGAAGGTCACCAGTACATGCCATGAAAGCATCCCATGGCCACAGCACTGGGGACAGCAGGGGACCAGCCTTGGGGGGGGATGCAACAGCTCATGTGCCATCACCACATCTTCTTCCTGCTCGAGGGAACAAATTACCCTCATGCTTCTAACATTAGCAGCCATTTCCATAACCAATTAACCTCTGCGTTATGCCATCAAGCATCTGAAAAAGGTGTTGTGACACAGCTATTAAAGGATGGAAGGGACTTGCTGCCTGGCATGCATAATAAAGGGCGGCCTGGCTTTCTGGCTTGCTTTTCTGAACAGGACCACATGAAACAAAATCCTTCCAGAAGTATTTCACCCTGATTTGGGCAGGATTTGTCCCAGGTTTACAAAGCTTTGCAATTCATATGCTTTGTTTTATTGCTTTTAAAGAAAGATTTATTTCCTAACAAAGCAAATGACTACAGAAATGGTTTTCCACATTTGTCATAATCTTTAAAGAAACAACCTGATCTTTTGGCTTTTATTTTCCCCCGATCAAGCCAATGTGTCCTGATTCAGGACCAAACAGCCCAAAACATCAGTCTGGATTTGCTGCTTGGAACTGCCTTTCTCTTTTCCCTCCCAGGAGCTGCAGCAGAAGGTGAATTCCTTCTGCCTATAGTCCCATGGGGCTGCTGCGGTTCCTTGTACCTGCACTTGGGCAGGACCAGGCACAGGTAGGGTGCTTCAGCCCCACTGCTTGGTCAGGGGGTTCCTACCCAGCAGGAACGTGTGAACCTCACTTTCTTATCCCTACCAGTCCCTCTCCAAGTAATACAAACAAGATGAGATTGTTAAGCCAGAAAACAGAAGACAAAAAAGGCCATTTCTTTGTGCAGAACCTTTTCTTTATATGCCTCCTTTCATTCTCAGCCAAGATGCTCCATCCCTGCTGGCCTGGAGAAAGCCAACGAAATCCCCAACCTGTAACCATTTGTTGTAACATGCAAAAAGTGTCCTTATATGTCTATTTTTCCAAATGCTTAAACCTGTGACAGATTCCACATCCATTTGGCTGCCTGCTCCATAGTTGTTTGGGGGATGTATTTTTTTTAGGTGCAATATGGTCTCTTAAAACTCCCTTGCTTTACCCACACATACCTGCATGTGTGCACAGAGGCATGCACAAAGTCTTCTCTTCAAATCCCTCTCACCTAGAAAGCATCCTAGAATCAACCAGGTTGGAAAAGAGCTTTAAGCTCATTAAGTCCAAGCATTGCCCGGCACTGCTGAGGCCACCACTAACCCATGGCACCGAGGCCTCGTCTACACAGTGTGTGACCACTTGCAGGGACAGTGACTCCAGCCCTGCCCTGGGCAGCCTGTTCCAATGCCTGAGCACCCTCTGGGGAAAGAATTGCTCCTCATCTCCGCCTAAACCTTCCCTGGTGCTGCCTGAGGCTGTTACCTCTTGTCCTGTCAAGGTTGCCACCATCCAGGCTGCCAAGGGGAATGGAGTCATGGTGCGCCTGCAGCCCCACTGCGACAGGCTACATGTGAATCAAAATATTTCACCAATATCTGGTTTTATGGCCAAAAAAATTAGAGATATTCAGCTGGAGTGAATGGCAGAAGAGGGAGCATTTACCAAATAGTTCTACAGGGTTTTGTTAATTCCTAACTTCCCCTTTTCTAACACAGATTGCAGAGCCTGTATGGTTTTATATCCCATTCTTAGCAAGTGAGGGAGACTTGGGAAAGAAGGGTTAGGCCAACAGCAGCCATACTTCTATTATTTATTTAGGAAACTACACTGACATTTTCATTTAATGATCAAAGCAGTGCAAACACCATGATTCCAAGCCTCCTCTTCATTCCTTTTCCATTAAAAAATGCTATGGAGTTTACTGGTGGTGCCCCTAATGAGGCAACTTCAGCACCAATTCCACATTATTAGCACTCTATCTAGTAGAAGCTGATGATCTTTGGCCACTGTAAAACATGATTCCCAGGCCAGGTGTTGGGCTTTCAGCCAAAATGTTGTGTTTTTCCCAACACTGCACTACAAAGGGCCTCAATGATGATAGGAAAGATATACTTCCTTTAGGGATCAGAGATAATTAACTCTTTATAGTTGCTCTTTTATTGTTATTGAACCCATGCCAAACTTTTGTATTGCTTTACCTAATAAAAGTACCTCCTGCACTGCTGGTACTATCCGAATTGCTTTCTTCATTCGTTAACAGTCAGGCCTTTAAGTGCATTTTGAAGTTCTTTGTTGTAAAAAACTCTCCAAATTAGTCATTCCTGAGCATTTACACGGCACATTTCTCCTTAGTTTCCAAACTGTATGACATAATTGTTCTTACCAAAAGGGAGGAATTTAGAAAGTTATACAAAGAAGTCAAAATCACAACAGCATGTGTTTATACAGCCATCTAAGAACTATTTTTAAGATATTGTGTGCTATTACGTTGTTGCAGCATAGAGCTGATAGATTTACAGATTCATTAATAATATCGGTGTTCACTTGCAAACCGCAGAATCCCAGACTGGTTTGGGTTGAAGGGACCTTAAAGCTCATCCAGTTCCAACTTGCTGCCATGGGCAGGGACACCTTCCACTAGAGCAGGGTGATCCAAGCCCCTGTGTCCAACCTGGCCTTGAGCACTGCCAGGGATGGGGCAACCACAGCTTCTCTGGGCACCCTGTGCCAGTGCCTCAGCACCCTCACAGTAAAGAACTCTTTCCTTATGTCCAACCTGAACTTCCACTGTTTAAGTTTTAACCCATTACCCCTTGTCCTATCCGAAGGACAGGGGTATTTGGAGTTGGGATATGAAAGGAGAAGGGTGCATAAAATGTCAATTAGTCTTTGTGGGTTTATGGGGTTCCTACTGCTAAGATGTGCTGTAATAATCCTCATGAGGACAATCCCATAGCAAGTGGGTTGGAGGGTCAGCTTTCCTCCCAGCCTTGCAAGGCAACAAGCATCCCTCACCCACTGCTACTGTCTGTTCTGGAGCTCCAGCCACAAGGCAGCATTCCTGCTCCTGGAAGGACCTGCTCTCCTCAGAAAAAGGAAGTAATGTGTTCTGAGAAACACTGTGTGTTGGGTCAATACCCATTCTGCTCCTCGCCTTGGTGCTTCCAGAGGTTTATTTATCTAGAACCTAGGAATTTCCAACCAAAGAGCTGATTGCTCAGTTTATACAGTGCTGGCAGGTAGAATAAAGATTTGTACACATCCAATACACAAGGAAATAAAGAAAGAGGGGAAAAAAGAGATAAGTAATATTCACTGCATTTGGGATTTGCTTTTCTTTTGAAGCTGCATCTGAACACAGACTAAAAACATAATCTTCCCAGATCCAGGCTCCAGGATTTTAATCTGGATTTCTGGCTGATGACAATTAAAAACTGACAGCACAGAAGTATTTTACTTAAAAGAATGATTGGCCTAATGATATTCCACTGAAGCATGGCCTCCAGATTGGAGCTGGTCACATGTATGAAGTGCGCGGAATAGCTTAGCTGCCCAAGATCACAAAGAGAATTAATAGAACCAGGATCCACGTTCAACGTCTTTTTCATTATCGGCTCTTTGTTCTATGCATTAGTATACACTGACTCCCTTTGGTAAGATCTTTTATATTTCCAACTTATCAGGGTCTCATAAACGAAAGTCATGTGCTTTTATCTACTCATTCCCTTTAATAAGTGTCACAAACATTCTGTGTGATTGATTAACTGGTAACAAGAAAGAGACAAAGTAGGAGTATGCATATTCGCGTATTTTCTTTGCTCAAAGAAATGCATTTTATACTTGTGATATATTAAGCTGCCAAAAATGTTCAACAAAGGAGGAACTGAATTACAGCACAAAACACAAGGAAAAGGCCTAATTTATCCTTGGTGTAACTCCCTGATGCCATCAGAGTTGAAACAGTGATGAAACAGACTCACTACGTGTACATACAACACCCCAGTAAGCACAGAGGGATGTTCATAGGTTTTGCAGCAGAAGGGGCCGTTAGGATCGTATCATCTGACTTCCTGCATAAACTTAGGCCAGAAAATGTTACTCATTTCCCCAGTATGCACACACATGATTGAAAGGTTTTACTCCCTTCATGTTGGCAGGGGATTGCTCTGGTATTTGTATAGGAAGATGCTGCATCCGACTCAGAGTTGCTAAGTATCCTCCCTGCAACCCCAGTGGTGGTGGGGGGTTTTGTTCAATCAGTTTATGCTGCATTTGTTAAGGTAGGGGCTGCAGGTAGAGGATCCAGATTGGACAGGGCTTGGAGCAAACTTATCTAGTGGAAAGTGTCCTTCTACTAGATGGACCTTTCCAATGGATGACCTTAAAGCATATCCAATTCTAACCCCTGCCATGGGCAGGGACACCTTCCACTAGAGCAGCTTGCTCCAAGCCCCTGTGTCCAACCTGGCCTTGAACACTGCCAGGGATGGGGCAGCCACAGCTTCTCTGGGCACCCTGCGCCAGCGCCTCAGCACCCTCACAGGGAAGAGCTTCTGCCTAAGAGCTCATCTCAATCTCCCCTCTGTCAGTTTAAAGCCATTCCCCCTTGTCCTGTCACTACACAATCCCTGTATTATGATGGGAAGTTGAGTCATGGAGCAGAGTTAGCATATTTTCTCTTCGCAAAGCTAGAACCTCATTTTGCATCTCTGAAGACTTTGCCTGAACCAGAGGATGCGTCTTTCTCACATACAGTACTCCCCTGGATGACTTCCCACACAGCTGAAGAACAAGCCAGTCTTTTCCCTTACACTGCAGTTTATATTTACAAAGTACTGCCAAGCACAAATACATTAGCACCCCTACAATCTATGTGTTTCATGATCTATAAATTATATGTACTGAACCCTGATCCAGAACCCCTGTGTCAAGCCCGAGAAGATCTCAGGCACTCCCAGGTCTGGTGTCTTCTCTCAAAGCCAGTCTTTCAGAGGGACACATGCATTTGCAAGATTACATTTGGCTTCTGGTAGCAGAAATCAGAAACAGATTATTTGAAACGAGGCACTTCTACCATTTTAGCTCCAGGCCAGGTGGACATGGATGACCTCAAAGGATATATTTAGCAGGGAACACTTCAGACCTCAATGCATATGTGTATTCAGTTACTAACTGTTAATCATGCCTCCTTCCCATAAATTGGCCAACCAAAAGGACACCTGGCAGTTCTGGAACATTCCTATTAGATTACTAATATCAATACTAAGTGAAAGAGCTTGAAGAATGTCACATTAGTTTCTGATGGCTCCCTTCCGCCATACTTCTGGCCAGCAAGCTTTGGCAGATGTGACTCCTTTCTGTCCAAATGCAATTCAGTGTTTAAGAATGTGCTCACTTTCCTGGGACCATCTGTTTACTTCTCTGCTGAAGGAACTCCAGCCTCTTTGGCAACCTCTTTGTATTGTACTCAATAAATCCTGACATGTAGCAAATTTTTCTGGCATCTCTTGAACCTGAATGCCATCCAAATTGTTCATTATTGATATTAAAACCGATTTGTGCATCAGCAATCATTAAAGGAATGTACAAAATATCACCGTGAATGAGAAACTGGGTAGTCCATCAGAATGCATTTATCAACAGTAACGTTCAAATGAAAGAAGAGCTTCCTCAAAGAATAGTTGCTTCTTTCCTTTTTGCAGGAACCCAAATGTACATAGAGCTAATGTAGAAATTAAAAAGGCAAAAAAAAAATAGCTGTCTGCCTCGTGTTGCCCAACACATGCAGTCTGAAGCGGGAAGGTAGATCTTGCATCTATTCCTAGCTCAGGTAGATCTTGCATCTATTCCTAGCTCAGCCACAAATTCACCATCTGACCACAATAAAGAGTTTTCATGCTTTGTGGGGATGACACCTTCTGAGAGTAGTTGCCTAGACTGTAGGATCCTCAAGGCTTCAGTAGGCTTATAAAATAGTTAATAGTGTAAAATAGTGTAAAATAGTGAATTTTCTGTACTCTAGCTCCTGCACTGTGATGTCCACTGTGGATATCCTTAACGTGACCAAGTATAGTTGAGCTTTCAAAGGAAAATGATGTGTGTTTTCTGAATGTGCAGAGTGCATACCTACTTTATCCTTAGTTCAAAATAAGTAATTTTCTAGAAATTTAATTAATTTTACCTAATTTTTAAAGACCCATTTCCACTGGAGTGTTGCATAAGTGCTGTGGGGTTACTGGGCTCCAGTTGTTGCTGGTGTATCAGTTGCTAGCATTCAGAGTACATTATATATTTTGCATGATTTTTCACATCAGTTTGCACAAGCTATGGAAAAATTCAATCATTTGATCTCCTATAAAGCAATGGACTGCATAGGGACTGCATTTTTTATTAAAAAAAAAAAAAAGACAAAGAAGAAATCAATACTGAGTCAATGTAAAGGTCTGTCCTGACTCACCACGTAGAAAGCAAAGATTCTTTCAACAAGAGCCTGTAGGACTGGACAAGGGGAAATGGCTTTAACCTGCCAGAGGGGAAATTGAGATGAGCTCTTAGGCAGAAGTTCTTCCCTGTGAGGGTGCTGAGGTTCTGGCACAGGGTGCCCAGAGAAGCTGTGGCTGCCCCATCCCTGGCAGTGTTCAAGGCCAGGTTGGACACAGGGGCTTGGAGCAAGCTGCTCCAGTGGAAGGTGTCCCTGCCCGTGACAGGGGTTGGAACTGGATGAACTTTAGGGTCCCTTCCAACACAAACCACTCTGGGATTCTATGATTCTGATGAAATTTCTTCATCTTTCCTTCTTCCTTTTTGCTCTAATAAGTATTATAAATTCTGACCTCAAGTATTTGCCCTTTATTGTATGCTGGACATTAATGACAAAAAGTAGAAATCAGGCAACTGCTGCAATAGCTCCTATAGTGTACAGTCCCCATGTAAATAGTTGGATACAAAACCAAAAATTGGCTTCAGAAAGAGCTTCACTCTCTTCCTTCTTTCTCTTTTTATCTTTGCAACAGGTGGCTCAGGAAGATGTTGTTTCTGAAGAAGCTATTCTCCTCTTGATATGTGGACTGAACAAGCAGCCTCAACAGTATGCTCAACTCTTGAACTGCTGCTATATAACCTCCAGACACTCACAGATCCCTTCTAAGTTAATTTAATGCTGGTGAAAGGCTGCAGATTAGTAGTTCAGGATGCTGAAGCCTGTTGTTACACACAGGCAGTTGTTCAGTGGGATACATGATTCCTCTCATGCCCCATTGTGGTGACTTCACACCAAGAGCAGCATCCAAGGGCTAGGACAGGCCTGCTGCCTTCACACCAGCTCCAGAATCATTCTCCTCAACCAGTTCAATGCCAACCAGAGAACTAGCATGGATTTTAGGATGCAGCTATCTCTCCAATAGAAAATGGAGCAAGGCTGCCAATGCTTATAGATCTCTCTATTAACAAACTGGCTCTGTCACGAGCACACTGCAGTTTCGCCAAGGAGTCTTCCAGTCTCAAGCCAGAGCACAAGGGCTATAAGAAACATGATAACAATATGACTGTGTGCGACAAGGGAGCTATACTTTTAGTCATCTCTGCTCCTTCAGGTGACTGCTGTCTCCCTCTCCTGCATTGCTCTTCCTATCACAGGGCAGGCTGTGCAGCAGAGGAAAGGAAAGCACTTAGCTGAATTTGAGCACCTTGTATTTCCTTATCAAGACCAGTGGTTTTTGTCACTGCTGGTCTTCTGGTTTGCGTCACTTTCATCAAACTGCTGGGCCTGTGAAATGAACTGAGGATCACCCCAAATATTTCAGATGGGATGAAGAAAAATATCTCTGATATCCTGCTTTTTGCTCTTAAAACTGCTTCTCCTCTTCCCTTGACTGTGTCACCCCATAGAGGAGGACACTTGGACAACTGTTGCCTCTTTCCACTGCACATCAGTGCAAAATCATCTTTTGTGCCTTGTATACCCATTGCAAGTGTGAATCCATACCAATCAGTGCAGTGGGAACAGAATCAGAATTGATCAGTCAATAACTAATGAGATAAACGTCCATCCTTAAAGTGAGGTTCTGCTTCTGGTCATTCATTACTCAGTTCAGTTTCCTTGCTGCACTGAGGTAGGCACGGCAGAGGCTGGTACACAAGGAGCTTGGTATCCTCCATATAGTCATGGGAACTTTCTACTGTATGAACTGGCACTTTGCTATCCATCCTGTTCTGTCTCTATTAAATGCTTGTATCACCTAGGGCTGTATAATTGGCAAAGAGGACAACGTCATGGATGTCAAGAAATATCTGTTTCCCATACGATGTTGGATAATGGATTCTGCACAGCTTTGGATTTCATATATGCAAATATGGGATACTAATTCCCAACCTGTTCCTGGAATTTATGAAACTTAATGGATGGGAAGTTATACCTAATTAACCAGAAATGTTTTGTATAGAAGGAGATAAGGGGCTGGCTCTGATTTCCACTCCAGTATTTAGACATGATCTTTTCCCCAACTATTTCTGCTAAAAGGCCTAAGGTTCCACCACAGCTGGTAACATCCACAACCCCATGTATATAATATCTTTACAAGTCACTACATAGTGCTGTGGCAGATAATTCTGACAGCCAGCTCTCACAGGAAATAACAGCAATCACACAGCGAGCACCTTCTACTACCAGTACAAGATGCACTCCTGAACTTGCCTTCTCAGTTAGAGCAGCTCATCAGCACGTACATTAGAGACAGAAACAAAACTCTTCCAAATAAGCCACCACACTGCTTACACAGGGGAGGACAGGAGAAAGAAAGCATTTGAAAGATGTCAGTCATCTCTTGATACACTTCTTTGAAGTACACCGACACATGGTAGAGAGTGGCATGAGGAACAACGCAACCTCACAAGTGCAAGCAGGGCTTGGGGTAGATGCTGATGCCCACCTATGCTCCATTACTCTGTAGAAATGGAGTCAATAAACGCTTGCTCCCCTGCAAAGGCTGCAACTCCCGTTTCTTAGGAGCAAAGCTGCAGCTGGAGCATGCACCAAATGGGATGGAAAGCACCGCAGTTCAATAGCACCTTCTATCTGTGAGTACTGTTACTGAGTTGCTCTACTCTCTCTAGTGAAACATAATGATGAAATGGAAAACAGATGGGGGGTCTTGTCTGTAGGGCATGAAAATAATTGATTTTGGACTATGATTTCTAATTATAAGACTCTGGAAGTCCCTAAATTCTATAGAAGTTGGGAATGTATTCTGATGGAAAGATGGCTCAGTGTTGCTGGCTCTTACTCATTCTTTCTCACCAAACATCCTCTGCTGGCCACTGCTACAGAGAAGATATGAAGATACTGGGCTATAGGAAACATTGGTCTGAAGTGACATGACAAATCTTACATCTTTGGGATGTAGCTCACGTTGGCTTCACTGGGAAACCTTTGTGTTGGAAGTAGAATGAGCAGTGGCTTTGTAGTGTAAATCATACAATCATAGACTGATATCATAGACTCCTCCAGCTCCACCTGATTCTAAATATTCGTAGTTGTTCAGATATTGAAGTGGAATAAGATAATCTTACTTTATAAGTGTTTCATATATTTCCTCACAGAACCACTGTCTCTCTACAGCAACAACATGGGACATTTTGATGGCTGCAATAACAACCTGGGCTGTATGAAAGGTAGGGCTTGTACATACTCACTGAAAACTTTGGCTGAAAGCACACTCCTTTTACCTTAACAGCTGTTTTAGGTGAACAAGTCTTATAAGCTTGGATATTGATGATAAAGAACCATAAAGTATTTTCACTAAAGATCTATGGCAGCTGGAAGATTATTTGATCAAACCTAAAATGGCTTTGACTTAATTCAGCAAATATTGAATCCGCTAACAACTGTTGCTTAGAAAGTAAATTCCACAGGGCAGGGAGAGATATTATCTCTGCGTTAGGTATTACACAAAACATATTGACTACATCAATAGCAAACATGGATCGGGACTCTCAGTTATCGAACACAGATGGAATTTAGCATTTTTTTTATCAGAGCAGCTGATCCGAATACGTATTGTGAATATATTGGTAAATATAATTAAGCTTCAATTTTATTGTTATAAACCAACAAAATATGTTAAAAGGCATCTAGTGCTCCCAGGTCCCTGATTTTGTTATTCACCCATC
Organism: Amazona ochrocephala; assembly: GCA_039720435.1. Lineage (NCBI taxonomy): Eukaryota > Metazoa > Chordata > Aves > Psittaciformes > Psittacidae > Amazona > Amazona ochrocephala. The sequence continues at coordinate 3,863,605 of CM077881.1, read as the reverse complement.
ATGTTGTGCTAGATGTTACACAAACCACTGGCCTTTTAGAAGGGCTTAGTGCGATGTGGCACAGCAGCTGTCATTGCCACGATAGAATCCTAGAATCCTGGAATGGTTTGGGCTGGAAAGGACCTCAAACCTCATCCAGCTCTAACCCTCTGTCACAGGCAGGGACACCTTCCACTAGAGCAGGCTGCTCCAAGCCCCATCCAACCTGCCCTTGAGCACTGCCTACAGAGGTAGGACAGATCCATAGGGGATATGGGTATATCCAAAGTGCTCTGTAAATCAAACAGATTAATAATATGGCTACATGTTAATTTTATCCCAAGAATAGCTGCAAATATAAAGTTAAATGTAAATGAGAGTAACTCCTTATGCTTGCTTAAAATATGGAGCTAGCCTCCTTTTGGTTTCTTCTTTTTACTTTTATTAATCCTGAAAACTAATTATTGCAAATTATATGATTAGGCAAAATACAAGAATCATATTATAAACAGATTTTCTTTTTTAAACAAGTTACATGAATTCATGCTACAAAAGTTCACACTAATTAGCTCCCTACTAACAGTTAAACAGAAATTGGAGTAAGCATGCCTTGGTTCTTTTTCCCTTTATCAAAAATATGATACGATTCCCAGATTTGTATCACGCCGGACTGGTGAGCCATATGTATAACGCTATCAAGAAATAAAACATCACAAAATATTGACACTTTGGGAGCAAAGACGGAAAAGGGATTTCAGTATCTCAACATGAAACACATTCTTCACTTTCAAGAAGAAAGTCTAATTCTCATTAATAATTGAGAGATGTGTAGGAACGCTCTCCCACTGCAAGCTCCCTGGTAAGGAACGCTGGGCAGATGCAGCTGCACCGGGAAGCATCCTCCTGCTCTGTTGCAGGAATTCCACCTCCTGCAAGTCACCAGTGCTGTAATGCACGTGAGGTTTAAGAGAAAACCAGAGGATAATCACTGTCACAGAATCCCAGACTGGTTTGTGTTTGAAGGGAGCTTAAAGCTCATCCAGTTCCAACCCCTGCCATAGGCAGGGACACCTTCCACTAGAGCAGCTTGCTCCAAGCCCCTGTGTCCAACCTGGCCTTGAACACTGCCAGGGATGGGGCAGCCACAGCTTCTCTGGGCATCCTGTGCCAGTGCCTCAGCACCCTCATAGGGAAGAACTTGTGCCTAAGAGCTCATCTCCATCTCCCCTCTGGCAGGTTAAACCTAAATCAAAGTACCAGAGCTGGTTTAAAACAGCCCTAACACTTAACATCAGTTGAACTTCGTCCTCTTGGTTTTCACTCTCATTTCAGCATTTCCCAAACCCCTTCTCTGTAACTAACCTGTTGTGACCTCGGGATGTCTCGTGTTGTTCATAGATCCTCACTGCTGTGCTGTTCATCACTGACACAAAGTGGTCACTCATCTCTAGAAGGTGACCTCATTTTTAGTGCCAACCTCACTAGTGTCAACCTCTCAACCTCCCCTCTGTCAGGTTAAAGCCATTCCCCTTCCCTGTCCCTACAGGCCCTTGTCCATAGCCCCCTCCAGGCTTCCTGTAACCCCTTTAGGCACTGGAGCTGCTCTAAGGTCTCCCTGGAGCCTTCCCTGTAAACTAAAATGCAAGGTGCCAAACTCCTAGCATCAACACTGTTTTAGCAGCACTCCAGTTGGCAGGTTAGAGGGGGAATGGCATCCTCCAGGAGCTCTGCTTTACGGTGAACAGCCACATTATCCTGGAGAAGAGCTCCTGACAGGCTGCAGTGCTATCGCTCCATGCAGGAAATAGCCTAATCCTATCATAATCTCCCAGCAATTTTCCTCTGTATTCTGATGGATATTGGTCCAATGATGCAATTTTATTTGAAATAGAGTTTATTTCAGACTCTGATGTGTCAAATTTAATTTCAAATGTTTTTATTGTAGGGAAAAAGTCTTTTCTTTGGCAAGAGATTAGAGATGTAGCAAATAACTAGCACTGAGGTTCTGCTCTGCAATTGAACTGTTTCCAAGGCAGATCCAGATCAAGAACTGACATTTATTCCCACAGCATTACCTACACTTTAGACTTTTTAAGCGCTTTTATTCACTATCAGCTCTGGACAAGACACATCAAAACATGATGTTCAGAAAGATCATTCCTGTGGGGACCCTGCACTGCGGGAGCGCAGCTTTCAGACTGCCTGTGCTGCGTTCGGATGGAAATCTCTGCACTGTCACTTCAGAGCACTCACTCCAGCAGGTGGTTTATGATGCTGAGAAAGCTGCGCTGGAACTAAAGTGAAGGATTTTGTTAGTAGAAACAAAATCGAGTGTGGATCTGTGCCAAGGAAGATGAGGTTTATGAGTACAATACTCCTAGTGCACACGAGACATTATATCAGTGGTGAGAAATTTATTGCAATCATCTTCCTATTTCCATTTCTGCCTTCTTTTTAGTGACATAATAGTGTGAAGAGGAAAGGTCACACCTTGATGCCAAGATGATTCATAACTTTAATACCAGAAGGAACAACTGACCTAAACAATCTTTGGCTCATGTGTATTTCCAGCAGTGCTTTCTGCCTGGGTCTGAAGCCAAACACGTAGAGAAATCACAGAATCATAGAATAGTTAGGGTTGGAAAGGACCTTAAGATCATCCAGTTCCAACCACCTTGTCAGGGGCAGGGACGCCTGCCACTGAACCATGGCACCCAAGGCTCTGTCCAACCTGGCCTTGAACATCACCAGGGATGAAGCATTCACAGCTTCCCTGGGCAACCCATTCCAGTGCCTCACCACCCTTATAGTGAAGAGCTCATCTCAATCTCCCCTCTGGCAGGTTAAAGCCATTCCCCTTGGCCTGTCCCTACAGACCCTTGTCCATAGCCCCTCTCCAGGTTTCTTGTAGCCCCTTTAGGCACTGGAGCTGCTCTAAGGTCTCCCCTTCAGGAGCCTTCTCTTCTCCAGGCTGCCCCAGCCCAGCTCTCTCAGCCTGGCTCCAGAGCAGAGCTGCTCCAGCCCTCGCAGCATCTCCATGGCCTCCTCTGCACTCGCTCCAACATCTCCACATCCTTCCTGTGCTGCTGCCTCATAGCTGGATCAGGACTGCAGGGGAGGGTGTCCCCAGACTGCAGCAGAGGGGGAGAATCCCTTCCCTCGACTGCTGCTTACTCTCTGGGGGTGCAGCTCAGCACACAGAGGGTTATGATATTTTTTCCTAAAGTAAAATATTGACAAAGCCACAGATATCCGAAAGGAATGAATCCAAGATCAAGGACAACACAAAGGCATTTGCTGCTTCAGAAAACCTGCTGTTCTGCAGCCTTCTTGATGAGCAAGGTGAACCTCATTCACCCATGGCTTTGCCTGCTCTTTTTCTGTTGTCTGCAAAAGCAGACTTACAAGATGTAAATGAGAGAGCAAAGACAATGCGAGGATTGAGAAATCTTGGCCACTGATTCTGTGCCTGTACTCCAGATCTGGCTCCAGGATGGGACCTGAGACCCAGAGTGTTGTACAGACACAGACCCACCAATGGTGAGCAGGGTCAGTGCTGGTTCTGGTGGACTGGAAGCATTTGCAATGCAGTAGAAAGGTCTACCTACAGCAAACTAATATTATCCAGAGGACACTGAGCCAAGTTGTCAGAGAAACCACTGCTTGAAAAAACTAGGGACTGTGTCACAGCGCGATAAACATATGCACAGATTGATTTTGGCTACAAACCAATAAACTCATGCACCCAGCGAGCCCAGCTTTTGGTTGTAATGAACAAGACGGAGTTATGATACGATACACTCAGGCTAGCCAGGAAAAGCTAATGACTCTTGAAATACTTTTGCTTGAAGAAAATTTTGGTATCAGCTACTGAAAAGAAACATAAAAGGAGATTCAGTGGAAGCAAATGGGGATGTGAGCTGTGCTGGTAAAACAGACATGGATGGGAATATATCAGAGTGAGAAACCTTAAAGAAAGACAGGAATGATTATCAGAAAGATAGACCAAGGTTCAGAAGTTTTTACTTTGTCCAGAAGATCCCATTTTAGGAGGCTAATTGTGTCCTACTCCTGTATCATCACTTAGATCCAACTACATCTGGTAGCAATAAAAGCTGACAGACACAGCAGGTGTTACCAATGCAACTTTTGGTAAGCAGCCATCCATACATAGGCCATCAACAGAACCCAAATGGGCACCTTTGGCAATCTCAGCAAAGAACCTGAACATTGCCTGGATATTGCATTGGAAAGTGTTTTTCTAACCCAGAATGGAGAGGTCTGCTGAAGCCTACAGGGTGTGGAGAGAGGTACTACTCAGCTGCTGCTTGCTGTTCCCTGAGTGACTGGCCAGCTCACATCATACCACTTTACATCTTATAGAATCATATAACCCCAGACCGATCTGGGTTGAAGGGACCTTAAAGCTCATCCAGTTCCACCCCCTGCCATGGGCAGGGACACCTTCCACTAGATCAGGTTTCTCCAAGCCCTGTCCAACCTGGCCTTGAACACTGCCAGGGATGGGGCAGCCACAGCTTCTCTGGGCAACTTTCTCCCTAGGAGCTCCCCCAGTTTGTTTTTAGTCCCCTCAGACCAGAGCCGTTTTCTTTCTCGCTCTCATTTTCTTGTCACATAGGAGCTAAATAAAAATCCTGCAAGTTTGGAGAAGATGTACTAAAGATAACATCCTGTGTTTAAATTAGACTGGGAAAAGAATGGAGGGGATGCATGTTCGAACTTCAGGGCATGAACTGCCAAAACAGCCGTGGACTTGGGATGAAAACTTAGTTTGAAGAGTTTGTTGTTAATTGACACTTGAGGAGCTTCTTGTAATATTGCTTGGAAACGTTCGGTAGTAAACCCTACTCTGCGTTGTCTGTGTACAACCTTTTCTGTTCTGCACTGAGACTATGAACATATTGCCATCTGCAGTGACACATCACCATGTCACCAGTCTCAAGCTTTGTTGTGGCTTTCCTCTTTCACTTAAAGATCTTTTTAATTCACAACCCAAATGGTGCCTCTTAACTTCGTGTAGACAACAGATGAACTAATATATAACTGGTCTAGTCTTTTACAACATCTCCTTTTGTTTCCCTGCTACATAGACTCCAGAGCACCCATCACACACAGTGTCTAGTTTGTGGACAGAGAAATGATGCACATAGAAATCAACAACATAGCCCTGATCCCATGGGAAGCCTGCGGCAGAGCAAGGAAGTGAAGCATCTAAACCCAACCCTTAACTACAAAACTAGACTCCCCCTCAGTAAGTTATTAAGCCCCTGCAAAGTCTTGAACCTCTATCACAATGGCATTTGCAAAAGAGGATTTTAATGTTTAAACAGTGCTTGAGTTTAAAACATATTGAACATTCCATTTACATTTCGGACAAAGTATATTGAATTTACCATGAAAATATTCCTATGGAGGCAAGATAAAATAAATTAAAAGACAGCTCCTCCTGTATTTCGTATTTTTTTCTGTAGAACTAATATAGGATTAAAGAGGAAAACCTGGTAGCTGCAGGAACAAGTTTGAGCAATCACTTGTCACTTGCAGTTAGCACAAAAATGTATTATAACAAGATATTACTTGTAGAATTTCCACTGTAAATCTTATATTCATTCCAAGGAATCCCAGTCCAGGCATTTGCCATACTGCATTGTCAAAAATAATGCCCAGCATAAATGGTGTGCAAGAGACCATGAACACCAGAGATAACAAGAGCACTAACATCTTATGAGCCTTAAAAACCCAGTAGTAGTGTTTCTGGCCTGCCATTAAAAGTGAAATAAAAATATTGTTAAAGATGACTTTTATGCTTAACTATTAAGTGCAGGCACTGATTCCTTGCTTATGGGTTTTCCCACTTCCTAAAAATTGCTGAGTGGATATAAACAAGAAAGTAAATTTTTACAGCCCCATTATCTTGCTGGACTGGAGAATAACCAAAAGCTGCAACAAACTGGAACAAAATACCTGTAACCTACCAACTGGCACTAAGAAAAGGAAGAAGAAAAGTGGTTGAGAGCGAGCCATGGGGTAAAGCAGTGTGTTCCCATGGCAGTCAGCAGACTTTTGCCAATTCTGGGGAAGGAGACGCAGGCTCTAAACTGGATTCCTGATAAATTACATTTATGGAAAAGAGAAGGCTCAGGGGGGACGTTATCGCCCTACAACTACCTGGAAGGAGGTTGTAGTGAGGTGGGGTTGGTCTTGTCTCCCAAGGAACAAGTGATGGGACAAGAGGAAACGGCCTCAAGCTGCACCAGGGGAGGTTTAGATGGAGATGAGGAACAAGTCTTTCCCCAAAGGGTGCTCAGGCATTGGAACTGCTGCCCAGGGCAGTGCTGGAGTCACCGTCCCTACAAGTGTTCACACACCGTGTAGTCGAGGCCCTCAGGAACATGGGTTAGAGGTGCCTTGGCAGTGCTGGAGAATGGTTGGACCTGATGATCTTAAAGGTCTTCGCCACCCTTGTTGATTTTGTGATTCTACAATTGCATTCAGCAAAATTGCTATCAGCAAGGACTGAGCTTCTTCACTGCATTGGGCCAGTCAAGAGCTGTGATTTCCCCACACCACCAGTTCCTGAAGCTGGTTTGCAGCTCAGACTTTCCTATGTGAGAGACTTCACCCTCAGAGCCATTTCCCTCTGTATCAGGGCACTGGTCTCAGTGGCAGGACTCAACCCCTGTCTGAGCAGGAGATGTTCTCTGCACTGCGTCTGGGGAGTGTTGTGTTGTGCTTTATTCACTTTCAGAAGGACAATGTGGGTGAGAGGAGATCCTGGGTCCTGCAGCCACTACAGCTTTAAGCATTTGTGCCGGTTGGACACTGACACATTCACTAATGCATTGCATCCCTTTATCTTTTTCTGCAGTTCATTCAAAAAACACATCTTGACAGCTACTACTTGGTACTGAGGACACTTTGCTGAGTCTTCCCTTTTTGAGATTTCCATATTCAAATCCTAATACTTTTTGTCTGTATCAGGGTTTCCTCTGCTTTAGTTCTCAGTCTGCATGGTTTTTCTAAGGATCTGTCCTGCTGACCTCTTCTCCTTCACTTTTTCCATTGCACTCTCTGAGATTCATTTTCTTCCAGATTCAGCTAGTTTGGGAGTGGGAAGGGCATAAAGTGTGGGATGTCAGTGAGAAACGTGAGGCAATATAGCTGTGTCATATGGTGATGCACACATACTGCAATGAGAGCGAGAAAACTCCTAACCAAGGCAAGTTTATAAAGCAACTCCTGCCCAAACCCCTGACACATTTCTATCCAACAGGTAAACAAGCCATGAGCTCATCTCTTTCTTGGAGAGGTTTCTCCTTCTTTCTTTCCACCCTGCTTTAATTTCCCCACCAATTCTTGCTTTCCTCCTAATTGAGCCCTCTGCTTTTTGTTCCTTCCGTTTTCCCCTTCCCTTGACCTCTGGAGGCCATGAGGGTACGAAACAGCTTTTCTGCAGCCCACTTACCAGAAGTAGATGGAAAAAATAGATTCCCCAGATAGGGCAAGATAAGTTTCTGGTTTCATTAACGCATCCTTGCTTTCACAGCAGAAGCACAGGGCAAGTTTCCTTCAGCTGCAGAAAACGGAGAGCAAATTAGGGGAGGGACACGCAAAACGGAAGATGACCTCCATCTTTTGGTCTCTGCTGGTGCTGAGGCACATAGACTGAACCAGACTCTTTCTGGTAGCATCAAGCCTCATGGAGACCTAAGGTGGGATAGCCAAGAATAGTGACCTACCTTTGATTTTCAGCAGACCTGGAAGGTGGCATCAGCATTTTCTCAGCATGGATTTTAGAACTGCTGCAATAACTTAAGCAAGATCAAACGCCTGTGAGCCGCATAACATCACCATATGTCCTGTGTGCAACCAAAAAAAAATAACTGAAATTAAAAAAATTTATTTGCAAATGTTTGAAAGAATGTTTTTAAATGAGGACTATTTTTCAGAAACCACACACACACTCAGAAAGGGTGCTGCCATGTTTCCATGAGTTATTCTATTAGCTATAGAGCTCATCTGAAAGGGAAAATTGTAACCATAAAGGGAAAATTATAACTGATCAAATTTTAAAGAAACCTCTAAAAATAGCATGTCTAAAGCCCTTAATGTCACAATGATAAAGTCTAAGATCTCAGGTCCTCCAACAGCTTAGAGCAAGATACGTCCCTTTAGGAAATTTGGGCTTTTCCATTAATTTCCCTGCACGATGCAGACATTGCTTTGGACCGCAAAGGCTTAAAAGCTAATAGAGCTGAAGCATCTCTCCAGTCGTAACTGAAATATTCCTTAACTCCCATGCACCCGTGTCTGGGAAACAAGATTTAGCACTAAGCAGGTATTTGTCTGCCATAAGATGTGGGTGAGTGCTTGCTTCCAGTTATAGAAAACCAGGAATTTGGAGCTGTTGGCAACAGGGGGTGGGCTGGAGATAGCCCTGGCAATGATGGATTTGCAGACAACACAGGGATTTGGTTAGAAGTGCAAGATAATTGCTGTTTGTGATACTGCACTTCAGCTTATCACTGCAGCAGCACTGTACTATCCATTCAGGAGTCTATTCTGGATGGAAGATGACCTCTAATGTTAAGCAGACATTACTAATAACCACTTTCTTTGCCGTTAGTATCATAAACCACTGGTGATACACAGTGGCCTCATCTTTTGGAGTTGAGTCCCGCAGTGTCCACTAAAACAACAGGAACAAAACACCTCTTGATAGCCAGAGCAGGTTCTGCTTGAGCACAGTTTCCTCCAGCTACAAGGTATTTATCATCAGCAGGAACACAATTTATATTACATGGCCTGTGCTCCCTGTTAAAATTTATACCAATCAGCAGAGTCATTAAGTCCTACATTTGCCTCCCCCTAATCCACTGTTAGATTAAATGGTTCAATTAATAATAAATATTAGCAGTTTATTAGATGAATAGTTACACCACTACATTACTGTGTGTGGCTGCAGAGAGACAGAAACGAAGCGATAGTTTCCCACTAAATCATTTTTAGCCAAGCAGTGTACCATATGTTGTTCTGCTGCACTCCTCTCTTCTTCACAAAAAGCAAAGCCAAAACCTTCGGCTTCACCTGCCACTTCTAGTTATTCAGCCACTGCACAAGGATCTAGATGGGAACAAGGAACCAGCCTGTGCTCTGAGCAAAGCCATTGAACTCAGCAGGGCTGCAGGAGGGCAGCCAGCACAGGCTTTGACCCATTTATCTGAGAAAATTACCCCTGGACAACGAGATAATCCTCCCCAATAAGCCTGGCTATGGGCAGGAGGAAGCACCAGATTAGTGACTTGCATTCTGCTGAAGGGACTGATGCTTAGCAGCTGGAGAGGCTCTGTTATCCCATGCTGAAGATGTTGGTGTGTTAACATGCCAAGTTGCTGCATCTGTACACGATCTGTTTCCATCTACAAAATGGATTGCAAAAACGGTCTAATTTTATAAAGCAGGGGAAGAATCAGCTAAGGGGAAAGCTGGTTACACTGTCCAGGAAACTACTGTTCTCGTTGATCTGCTGTTTGTCAAACATCCATATGTGTTAGAAAGTTGCATACTGTTTTGCGAGCACATGGTAGGAGAGATGGCAGATGACAGTCAGGGGACCAGACTCTGCTTCCAGCCTCATCCATAGCCGGATGCCTTTTTATTGCTCCCATCTCTCTCAGCCATGTCTAGTGAAGTGTCTTCTCACTGTTGCAAATTCATTCTTTCCAGACCTGACCCTTCTTCATAATTCTCTACTTCTTTTGCCCAATCCCATCCTGCTTTGTGCCTCAGTTTCCCTCATCCATAAGACATAAGGTCTTTTATAAGATGTCTTTGAATACAAAACACTGTCAGGGGTTGTTAAAGGTATTTCCAGGGGGTGACAACTACATTGGACAATATTCAACTCAGAGACATATTCGTCTCAAGTCCAGGTTGGACAGGGCTTGGAGCAATCTGCTCTAGCGGAAGTTGTCCCTGACTGTGGCAGGGGGTTGGAACTGGATGAGCTTTAAGGTCCCATCTAACATAAACCATTCAGGGATTTTATGATTCTATGACATCTGTTGAGGGGCTGATACTGTGTTTTCATTGTTTTCTCTGCTCATAGTTGATGGGAAACAGCAAATACGTAAGAAAAAAGAAGAGATCTTCGGAACTGCATGGAACCCCCATTTAAGTCAAGCAACTCTACTTACATGGTGTTTCTCACGGGGGGAAGCTTCCATCCCTTCCTGAAGTTTGAAACATATTTGATTTCCAAAAAGGAGGAGGGCAGAAGGCCGCATCATCTTGGTTGAAAAGATCACGATTTCTCTGCTCTTCTGAGTTCAAAGAGACAGTAAAAATGATTTAACTTGGGAAATGTAGACTGATGGGTATATTCTTATCTCCCATGGATGTGAATAGCTGGGGGTGCATGACTACAGTCCCACGCACTGAGATGAGATAATTACAGTTGTACAGCAGTGGAGGCATTGCCAATATCCTATAATTAATTTACAGACAGAGTATTTCCTCCTCCTTTCCCTCCATTAAGTGTAGAGAAAATAAGTGTTCTTAGGAGTTGGCAGTTTCTCTTTAGTTTGCATATTCCTCCTAAATATGAACATTATGTTGTTTACTCATCTGTTAATGACAGCTGATTATCAAACCGTAAATATACATGCATCTAATGGCTTGTGAACATTAAACATCAGAACGTGCTATGAGTGGGTGTCCGCAGGAACCCAGTATGAACAACTGCCATTTAGCGCATCAGCCACTGTAACCATGTCCACTGTAGCCAGGTTTGGGTCCTGCCACTTCTTCTGTATAAGAGGAAGAGAACTGCTTTTTCCAGCTACTGATAAAGTTTTTGTGCGCTGCCACATGCAGATAGGTTGGGGTTTATTGCTCTTGAGCTGCCTTTCCTGCACAATCCAGTGGTGGTACTGCTTTTTGCTGGCTTCTGGGTGTTTGAGAAGGGGACTTGACAAGCCAAACACCTTAAACCTTACTTCATAGGATCCCAGACTGGTTTGTGTTGGAAGGGACCTCAAAGTTCATCCAGTTCCAACCCCCTGCCATGGGCAGGGACACCTTCCACTAGACCAGGTTGCTCAAGCTCTTGGTCACTAAGAAAAATAGAAGGATGCAGTCACTAGTTCATTGTGAGCACCCCCAAAAAGTCAGTATTTAATGCTACCGAGCTCAAGGCCTTTTTATGTGCTGTCCAATTTACTCCTTCTTTCGTCTATCATCTCCAGCTCCCTCCCTCAGGCCTCTTTTCCTCCCAAATGTCTTGCTGCTATCTCAGATTGGTTTCTCTGGAACAAAGCTGTGCTCTTCCCTCCTAACGCTTTGTCAGAGGCGGTAACTACTAAATTCACAGACTTGTAACTTCAGTGTCTCCTTAGTCCTGACTCTGCACCTCCCCTGCATTTAGGCTCTCTCACTTGGCTTTTTTCTTCATCTTTGTGCTAAATCCACCCTTTTCCCTTACCCTTTGAAGCCAAAGGAACTGTCTATCTTTTCTTTACTTTCCTTCTTTCCTTCCATCCATCCATTCATTCATCCATCCATCCATCCATCCATCCATCCATCCATCCATCCATCCCTCCCTCCCTATTGGGAAATCTTGCTTAAATTCTCCTGTTGAATTCAATTTCTGTTACTCTAATCATGTGAACTTGCACTTCCTTGAAGTCCTTCCTGATTAGTCTCTTGGTGGAGAAATAACTGTATTTTCTTCTGTGTCACCTCTCTTCCAGCTCCATATTTACTCTTCTTTCCTGATAGTCCTCTTAATCATTTCTCTTTCTCTTCCAGCTGCCTACTCTCTACTTGCAATGCTCTCTTAAAAACTAGAGCTGGGCCAGATACAAGGGTTTGGATCTGAATTCTTGGAAAATGTAAAAGGAAATTATGTGGAGCTCCAATGGCTTTGAGATTGGAGAAAACCCGAAGAAACAGGCAACTTATCCCTTGGAGCCAAGCTGTACAAGGCTGGATGCTCCCCATCAGTACCCACTACAGTCAGCGTGGCAGACTTCTGGTAGAAGTAGGACTGATGGATGGCTTCTTCCCATGGCTAAGCCACTGGGAACAGTGGTATTTATGATACTATGGGTCTAAAGAGACATGGATAAAACTGATAGTTTTATGCTCAGTCTTGTTAATGTATTCAAGCAGTCTCTTTATTTTGAGTAAGTGTTTGGATCTGGAAGTCTCAGCTATGGAAAATTTCGCGTTGCAGCAGCATGTTCCAAACAGCCCTGCACATTTTGTCATCACTTTTGATGGAATTGGAATAGGTTGGTCGACCGTTTTTGGACAACTTGCAAGGAATATGGTGAGTATGAGTTGTCTCACAAGTAGCTGTTGGAATTCCTCAAGTTAGCATGAGGCATAGTTGTAATTTTCAGACTGGAATGTTTATGCTGCTCCAAGTTACAGACAACATTTAGCAATTTTGATCAAACAACAGCCCCACTGTGATACAATTCCAGAATCATCACATGAAAAATTTCCCTAGTCTGTTTAGCAATATTGATGAAGGGAATAAAGCTGCAGGTGAACACAAAGGGCTGTTTGCATTCCTGCGCTGCCAGCACACCAGATTGGATAGCAAGCAAGTCGTTTTGCCTGGAACTAAACCAGGCGGATGCTGACAGGTTGGTGTTAGTGCAGTGCGGGCTTGGCTATGAGAATGAGCTGCTACTGCTAACACTGACCGGTGCTACTGGATTATATGACACCTCTCTTCACAGAATGAATCAAAAAGAGCTTATTCAGGGGATGTTGGTTCAATGCTCAATGATGCTGAGCACCACAGGAGCTCAGGAACCCTGTGAGACATGTATTTGTGGGGCTGACTCCTGTGAGACATGCATTTGTGGGGCTGACTCCTGGGGAGCTCTTTTACGTCCTCTCCCATCTCATTTTTATTGTACAAGGCAAGAGAATTGAATAACTGTAGCTGGATGTTTTTAAAGGGCTGTATAGCTTTATGAACAGTTAATAACACAGGTATATATAGATGTTAAGAATAGTTATATCTTGTGATTCACCCCAATTGCTGTCAGCATTGGGAAGGAGACCTCCTGCTCTTGAGCCATTGCAGGAGGAGTTTTGCACAGTGGACTGATAGCAAAGGGAGGATCTGGTTTAAGTTTTGAGGAGTTCATCTTCACACCCACCATCAAAAGCTGCATCTGAATATGATACTGTGGAGTTCTTCACTACCTCAAGCCAGTGGAATTATTATAGAATCACAGAATCACAGGCTGTTTCGTATCAAAAGGGACCTTAAAGCTCACCCAGTTCCAACCCCTGCCACGGGCAGGGACACCTTCCACTAGAGCAGGTTGCTCCAAGCCCCTGTGTCCAACCTGGCCTTGAACACTGCCAGGGATGGGGCAGCCACAGCTTCTCTGGGCACCCTGTGCCAGCGCCTCAGCACTGTCATAGGGAAGAACTTTTGCCTAAGAGCTCATCTCAATCTCCCCTCTGGCAGGTTAAAGCCATTCCCCTTGTCCTGTCCCTACAGGCCCTTGTCCAAAGCCCCTCTCCAGGTTTTCTTGTAGGCTAATTCTTCCAGATTAGCTGTAGGTTTGTTGTACTACTACAAGTTACTACTGTTTTATTGTGAAAATGGCATCCTTCTGAGTGGTTTATTAACATAAAACGAAAACCCAACAAGTTTTGACAAATCCAAACCATTTTGTTTTCAGCATTTTCTCCCAGATATAAACCTGGATTTTTTCTGACTTTATCCAGAAATGAGCAAACAAGAACAAATGTTGAAATCTCTCAGACATGGAATTTCTAACTTTCATGCAGGTCGACAGGAGATTCCATTTCATTTGGCTTCAGGTAGAGGCCAATCTGTTAATTAAATGGCAGATATGCTTTACTAGAGATAAAAATTAAGCAAGCACTAGTGAGAAAAAGGGAATGGGGACCAAAAAAAGGGAAGGATAGGAAAGGGATGAAGTCAATAACAGATAAATCCCAGTCCCAACACAAGAACTAGAAAGACAATACTCAGTTGTGCACTGCGAAGCTGAGATTTATTAGTTGTTGATTAAGTCTTGTGAGGAGCAAAAAGATAGTTGAGGAGAATGAAGCAAAATACAAGCAGTCTCTTCTATTTTCTTGCCAAATTTGATCTTCTCTATTAGGATTATCAGAGGGCTTATTCCCTGGATGTGGGCAGTGAGGCAGGTTTCCAATGCCTTTCAATTGCTTTTCTGGCTGAGGCTGGCTATTCTAATGCAACATGACGGGTAGCCACTAACATAATCCATAGGAGCCAGTGGTGCTCGAATGCAGATGCTACTCACAGAGTCAAAAGAGTAACGCACCGAGTTTTCCTCAAACCAGGACTCTCGCAGTGCTGGGTCTTATACGCCACAGCAGCTCAAATCTCAATGTTGCTGCACTCTCGACTCTGATTACAGGCAGGATATTCAGGCATTTCGAAACCAATCTGTTTCCAAATTGCAAGAGGTTACATATTCTTTTTTCCTCGGTTGATTTGCTTTTCCAGTGTGGGGATTTAGGAATGCCCATATCGGATCAGACTCTTGGTTAATCTAATCTGGTGTATCTATTCCTGCTGCAGCTAATAGATGATGCTTCAGAGGAAGCAAACAGAAAGAAAACAAGCCCACCACAATCTATCTAGTTAATTGAACAGTGCTGTACATGGGGAGAAAAATTCCTTCCTGATGTCCACAGGTGACGAGCGTATGCCTTGAAGCATGAGATACGATTACTCTTATCATTATCTTAGCTTGCATAGCAACAAATGTAATTAGTGGTCATAAAATCATCCTGCTGTTTGGGATTATCTGAGGTTTTTTTTTAAAGCAACACAGCCAAGTGTGTCTCTGAGGTAACTTCATTTGAATAGGATGAATTTGGCCTGTGGAGTCTAAAGTGTATCTCTAAGTACAAACAATAGAAAATAGAAAAGGTAAGAATCAAAAGTACTTGGCTGTGGCCTCCTACAGCTGCTATTTATCACATCCTTGGGCTGTTTCTTAAGAGGCTTTATTCAAACTTCATGTAAGCAAGATAAGAGGTGAAACAAACTGCTGGGAGTAGTGACAATAAGCAAGAGAAGAATAAGATTTCAAGCCAAAATGAAGTAAATACCATTAAGCAACATGTGGCATTTGAAAGACAAGCAACTTCCCATCTCTCGCCACATCTCAGGAGCTCCGCAGCGGAGGATAACTCACAGGAAGGACATTAGCAACACAGATGTACTGCCAGAGAAGCATGAGGACTGCTGTGTCAAGCCAAAATGCAAACAATTAGACAAAACCTAAGCTAGCAATGTAAGTCACCCATTGTGTCCATTCAAGACAAGGAGGTCCCCCTGAAGAAGCCACGGAGAGGACCTGAGAGGCAGGATGGGTTTGTTTGGGACTGGGAGAACTAACATCAACCAGGTTGGCTACCTGCAACCTTCAGGCTTCTTAGCAGGTATACCCCCTTAGCCTGAAAAAGGTCAACCTGGAGAAGAGAATCCGCATGGAGACCTCAGAGCATCTTCCAGTGTCTGAAGAGGGCTACAAGGATGCTGGAGAGGAACTCTTTGTAAGGGACTGTAGTGATAGGACAAGGGGTGATGGTTTCAAACTGAAACAGGGGAAGTTTAGGTTACATGTAAGGAAGTTCTTCCCTGTGAGGGTGCTGAGGCGCTGGCACAGGGTGCCCAGAGAAGCTGTGGCTGCCCCATCCCTGGCGGTGTTCATGGCCCGGTTGGACAGAGCCTTAGGTGACATGGTCTAGTGTGTGGTGTCCCTGCTAATATTTCTCACTGAGCCTCTACGTGCTGCTGTGTTGTTGCAGTTACCCCTGTGGGTGGGATAAAGAATTCAGCGTCATTAAATTGTGGGTAGATACCCAGCTGGTGTTCCCCAATGGAGAATAAGCAGAGGAGATGCCTGAGAACAGCCACTAAACCTTGTTTCACAGCAACGGGGCTCCTGCTGCAGACTCTCCAGTGTGATTTCTGCGGGCAGTAGCTGCTGCCAGGTTCAGTGTGGTCCTTGTGCCTACCCTGCACAAACCACAGCGCACAAACAGCCACTGGGACCTCATCTCCTGCTGTAACAGAGATGCCACAGTTATAATTCTATCAGCATGTAAAACTTTATAAACCACTTGGCCTTGCCACTGGAAATAGCATAAGAATTGATAGAGCATGCACCAGCACCGACATCCAAACGCCAGACCGACAGACATAAAATAAGTGAGCACTTTCATTGCTCCTTAGAGGATTCACACTTATTTGTCAAGGTTAACAGCATCTTCAAGGCAAGACATTTTTTGTTGTCATTAAGTATCATTCTCTGCTTTGTCCTTCTGCTTAATGAAGAAGCCCTCAGAAGCTCACAGGTAATTTACGCTGCAAGTTGCTGCCCTTGTCATTTTACTGTGAGCCCCATGGTATGCTCATGGCACTGCCCCATCCCTGGCAGTGTTCAAGGCCAGGTTAGATGTGGCTTGGAGCAACCTGCTCTAGTGGAAGGTGTCCCTGCCCATGGCAGAGGTTGGAACTGGATGAGCTTTAAGGTCTCTTCCAAACCAAACCAGTCAGGGATTCTATGATTCTATGATTATTTTTATACCAGACTTGGGAGCCATGACTTAAGATTTGGGAACATGTGGGATATGCAAGTCCCACTGCTTTTTGGACATGAGCTGCTTGGTGCCTGCACTGGACTGAACTTGCTGGTCTGAAGAAGCATTTTGCACCAAAGGACTGCTCCAACACATCCAAGTGCCAAAATCTCAACCGTTGAGACCGGCTCTTCTGCCTGGTGTGGGTTAGAGCTGGTCACTCATCCTGCCCATCCCTTCTTTGCCTTCCTCGTGGGGAGGACAGTCATTCTGGACTGCACCTTCCCCAGGGATTATGGGCAATGACTTGGGCTTCTATGTTCTCCTGCCCTCCTGCACCCAAGCAGGCGTCATCACTGCTGGCCATCACCAGGGAACAAATATGCATTTAAATGCCACCTACTTCATAGAATAATAGAAGCAAAGACAGGTTCAGGTTGGAAAGGACGTTAAAGCTCGTCCAGTTCCTGCCCCCCCTGCTGAAGTCTAAGCCCATTACCCTTTGCCCTATCGCTACAGTCCCTGATCACGAGGGCCCTATGTACCTCCATGCAGAATGTGGTGTTTCAAAGTCAGAGCCTTCTGATTGAGCAACAAACGCTTGCAGAACAAACTACACCGACAATTTCTGATGGACAGAAAATACAATATTTAGTCAGAGTGCTGTAAGTTAAAACACAGCAGACAGTAAAAGGATGAAATTATACCCCAACAGACTTTTAAATGAGAAAATAGTCTGTGTGAGGGAGCATTATTCATTTAAATAGCAGAAAGCTTGTAATTTCAACAAGGCCACAATTTCCATAAAAAGCCTGCTTTTGGGATTTTTTTTTCCCTTTCCCCTCTTGCAGATTGCAGTTAAAATGAATGAGCCTTCCTGCTTCCCGAGTAATTCATTTTTATTTTCCTTTGCCTTTTTCATGTCAATTATAGAACACTTTGGTAAAATGATTACATAATTTTCACAGGAGCTTGGTTACTGCAGGCTGGAGGAGATAAATGCACTTAAATGTGACCAACGGACTCTCAAATTCCTGCCCAGAGCACTTTCTCATCCATACATCACTCACATCATCTCCCAAAAACCCCCTCACACGGAACCAGTGCAAATGTCAGAGACCAGAAAGCATCTTTGCTGAGGCTGGTGCCATGTGAAGGCTGGTTTTAGGCAGCGAGTCGGAGGTCGCTCACTGCTAAAAAGCTCTGTATCCTCAAGTGCTCATCTCCTCCTTGGTTCCCGTCTCGTGATAAGGTTATGCTGAATGGTGCTGGCATCCTTCAAGGTTACTGTTCCAGAAAATATTTGCAAATAATCTGACGTGCTGTCAGCTAGCAGGCAGCGCCGAACTCATAGGATTCAACATCCGAATGTGGGTTTTCACGCCTAAAGCTATAAATAAGCTTGATATTTGAAAGTTTCTGCAACGTTTATTTAATAGCAATATTTTAGAAATAAATCTTGATTATCCCATTGCGTTCCAGTTGAGGTCTTCTTCCAATGTAACAGTTGTTTCTAACCCCAGGCTGCTTTTCCTGACCCCTCCCTGCCACCCACATCTCCATTAAAGATACAAAACACTTCCTTCGCAAATCCTTTCGCAGACACAAGGGAATTATGGCCATAGCAGCTCCTCCTTTACTCCTCCTCTTCCCTTCCCCTTTACTTTGCCCAAACTGCTGTTCAATCCCCTGGAGATCTTGCCTGACTTATGACTGCACAAGGATACCTGTGGCAACTCTTGGAAGTGCACCTAGAGAAAAATATATCAGCTGGGCAGATCCCTTTTAAAATCACACATTTGGGGTGCACAAAGTCTAAAGGAGATGTTGCCTCAGCTCCAGTTAGAGCATCGCCTTTGGGTCCTGCCAGCCAGCCCTAAGGAGTGCTTCACACTCTGTAGCTGGGATGCTCTCCCCATTCCAGTGCCAAGGAGCACCACAAAGCACAGGATGCTGGAGCTCAGCTGCTTTTCTCAAGGTCTGTTCCTACATGGCTCTTATCACTTCACTGTCTTCCACCTCAGTGCTGAAGAAGCAATGCAAATCCCACTGAAACCCATCTGAAAGTGTTAGAGCAGCTCCAGTGCCTGAAGGGGCTACAGGAAAGCTGGTGAGGGGCTTTGGACAAGGGCCTGTAGGGACAGGCCAAGGGGAACGGCTTTAACCTGCCAGAGGGGAGACTGAGATGAGCTCTGAGGCAGTTCTTCCCTGTGAGGGTGCTGAGGCACTGGCACAGGGTGCCTGTAGGGAGAGGATAAGGGGGAATAGCTTTAAACTGGAAGAGGGTCCAATCTTTTAAGAACTTGGACAAGCTGACCCTTTTCTGTAGAGCAGCTGCTGGCATTTCTTTCCTCTTCTTTTTATCAAAACCCAATTCATCAGAAGCTTTCTAATTCAGATGTAGCCATTCATTGAAAAAATGCTTTCACGGAGCTGCATACAGTTTGAACCGTTGCATTAATGTGACATTCTGTTTTTTAAAAGACTGATTTTCAACACGCTGTCTACAACTCAGTAAAATAATCCTCCACTTTGGAAAGCCAGTAATGCCTGATAGCAAATCACTATGATCAAGTTAGACAGGGCTTGGAGCAACCTGGTCTAGTGGAAGGTGTCCCTGCCCATGGCAGGGGGTTGGAATTGGATGAGCTTTAAGGTGCCTTCCAACCCAAACCATTCCAGGATTCTATGGTTCTATGATAATCAAGCAGGACCCAATGTATAGATGCATCGTGTGTTCTCTACATATGTATATTTGGATGGCTGCAGCTTCTCCAGCAGCTGGATCTTTGCATATCGCTGTGCTGAGTGATGCAGGAAGAATTTCTCTGCTCCATGTGGCTAAATGAAAACTTAAGCCCAAGAATGCAGTATCTAATATACAAGGAACTAAGCACATCTCCACATCTGGGCTTGGCAGAAAAAGCATTAGTATCAGTAGCTAATGGCTGTTTGATGGCCCTGCACAGGATCATGGACTCAGTCACAAGGTCCTGCTTGCCAGACTGGAGTTTAGAGAGAAGTTGGCTGCAATTCCAGTGCCAAGGAAATCAATGACCAAAAAAACCTGTCCGACATCAGTATTTAATAGCAATAACCCCCACTGATATTCAAAGGCTTCTGCCCATGAGGGACTGGACCCCAAATGAGCAAACCTCACTTTCTTCCAACAGGGAAAAGGGAATTTAGAACTCTCATCAATGAAACAACTTCTTTGTGCTGCACCCTGAACAAATATTTGGATTACTAAAACAAATTTATGAAGCAATTACTTTTAATGCTATATGAGGAAATTAAGTACTCATTGATTTGTGATTTATAATCTAAAGCTAAAAGATCATGAAAAAGCAAATATAACTTAATTAAATGTCCTTTGGCTTCGCTACTATTGCAGCCCTAACTCATAAAGTAAGTAAGTAAAACAAACCATTTTTAGAACATAAATGAGTATCGGTTCTTCTAGTTCAGAAGACAAATAATTTACTGGTTAAATATATTCAGCAAAGTTTAGCCATGTGAAAGATTTTTCCAGTGGCCTCTGGGTCTTGGAGGAAGGATAAAAACTGACTGGTGCAGATTGAAGGAATTCATTGTGCTGCCAATGACAGGAGCATGTGCTATGAAGAGAGGAAAACAAAAGGCTATTTCCGTTCTTTTCAGAGTGGGAAAAATGTATTAATATATTCAAGGAGTAGAATATATTGTCAAAGGAATGTGCCTTTATGGTCTCTCCATTGGCAACACACTTGTGATTATTCACTCCTGACAATGAGCCCATTAACCTGGGGAAATTTAATCTAATGCTGCAGTAATGTTGCTATTTTTCCACTCTGAAGTGTAAATAATATGAAAAACCACAAACCAGCAAACAAAACCACCCAGGTTTTTAGAATGAAACATCCCAAGTGATACGCTTAGTCACTTAAGCAGTTACTTTGACTCGCCCTTTGTACTGCAGAAGCAAGGGGGTTGAGTTTCAAAATAGAGTGAAAAACAAAACACTAGTAAATAAATCACAGGAAACCATCCATTGTAACTTCATATTTCAGCAAGATAAACTGTTTCTAATTATACTGGGTTGGATGGCTCTCCCTTTCTGTCTGTGGACAGTGTTGCATGTGCATACTGAAGGAGGACATTTAAGACAACTTTGATGCCCCTCAAACTTCATGTTTTTCCAGTGAAAGATGAAGATGAGGAATGAAGATGGAGATGCTGCAAGGGCTGGAGCAGCTCTGCTCTGGAGCCAGGCGGAGAGAACTGGGCTGGGTCAGCCTGAAGAGCAGAAGGCTCCTTAAGGGGAGACCTTAGAGCAGCTCCAGTGCTTAAAGGGCCTACAAGAAACCCAGAGAGGGGCTTAGTAGTACAGTTTTTGTCAACTAAACGTGCAAAACCCAGCATATATAAAGCATTATAAAGCTCAGATTCCTAAAACATGGATTTATCCCTCCAAATGCATCAGGGAAGTAATTCATAAATAAAAGGGTGACTACTACACACAGACCAGACACAGCCAAGTGGCTCTGAGAGCAGGACAATAACTCGTTGGAAAACATCGGTTCCACTGTGAAAAGAGACATCAGAAATCCATAGCATTTCCAAGAGACCTTGGAGCTGAGGAAGCATCTGTCTTTTGAAAACCTCATTACTGCAGACTACAAGGGCTTTGGCACACAAACCACAAATTACATCAGGTGAGTAAGTTACCATACATCAGCTGGGCTGTGTGCATGCTTGGAGTGCACAGAAAACACACTGCGATTTGAGTTAACTCAGCCCTCTCCCACTTCACACTGACCTACGGCAACATGCTGCCTTGCAGAGGACAGAGATGGAGAGTGCCCCATCGATGGTGACCCCAGGCTGACGTGCAGTAATGTGTGAGGGAAAAGTCACTTCTCTGCTATTCTGAGCCATCCTCAGGCTGGGGACTACAGACTATCAAAGGTACCTTATCTAAGCAGCCTACAGGACCACAGGTTCTCTCTGTCTTTGACAGAGAAAGATTGGAGCCACCGGAGATTTCCCAATTTAGGCAACTCCAGAAGAATTATTAAAGGTATTCAACTGTGTTAGAAAAAATATGGCAATTAGCCTCTTCTCCTTGTGCAGAGGAATATGAAAAGCTCATTTTTTCAAGCAATGCTCTTTTTAAACATCTAAGCTTTGAAAAAGTAAATTGGGTTCCAACTTAAAAAGCAAAATTACAATCTGGGAAACATTTTGCATCTTTGTTTAATATATAAAACATCTAGCAAAGGAAAATAATCTAACTGCAACAATAGCTGTAACTTGAATGCTCCTCTTCACTATCCATTGCAACAAATGAACTCACACCTCATTCTAAAAGCACAGACCCCAAAAGTGGATGACATTAGAGCAGCTCCCAGTGGCTAAAAGGGCCCACAAGGAAGCTGGAGAGGGGCTTTGGACAAGGGCCTGTAGGGACAGGACAAGGGGAGTGGCTTTAACCTGCCAGAGGGGAGACTGAGATGAGCTCTTAGGCAGAAGCTCTTCCCTGTGAGGGTGCTGAGGAGCTGGCACAGGGTGCCCAGAGAAGCTGTGGCTGCCCCATCCCTGGCAGTGCTCAAGGTCAGGCTGGATACAGGGGCTTGGAGCACCCTGCTCTAGTGGAAGGTGTCCCTGCCCATGGCAGGGGTTGGAACTTCCCAAAATGTTTGGTTAATTTGAACTCTTTGCTTCTGCTTGTTCTCATTTTGATAAAAATCTAATACTGAATTATGTGGCACTTACTTAAATAATAGAGTGTTTCCTGTACTTTGGTTACTAAACCAGAAAAAGTCCAGTATTCAAAGGCCCTGTTCACAGCTTGTTTTCCACACTGCCATTCGACATCAGTCATTCTTCTACCATGCCATCCAACACCTATCAAATCCTGGCAGCCTCTCCTTTTCTATTGTTTCTACCTCAAATCTTCTTGCTGCAACATTTCCATTATAGCAACTACTTAACTTTGTAAGAGTGGTATAGGGATGATGCCACACCACATTCGTTTGCATTATATTGTGTGAAAATTATCATGTCATAGATGGGGAGAGCACGGCTCAAGGTGAACAATATCCAGCAGAAGTGCATGTGTTCTTGAAATCTCTCTATATTACTGTTGAAAGTCACACACAAAAGCATGGAATGTGTAGAACAGAAAGGTGAAGAGTACTGTATCTTAAAATGACCCTAAACAACAAGAACATAATGTTATATGTGTAATAAAACACTAATATCTTAAAGGCTTCCAGAGATGAATGTTAGCTATTTTCTGTTATCCGACAGTTACACAAAAAAAAGGAATAACAAAGATGTATGATAAACCAGATTGATAACCCATTGTTGTGTGTATTGAGAGATAACCACAAGTGGAATAGAACACTGGGATCTAAGACAAAGAAGCAAATTACCCCTAAATTACAAGCGAGGCAAAGGGGGAAAGAGTCGTAATAGGGGAACATCACCATATGCCGTTGATCTTGGACATGAAAGCACCAGTCCAGAACTTGCTCAGTCCATGATGCTACACACAAGGGACCATATAAAAATCCCGACTTAAGTAGTTTAATTAGAATAATAGAATTCTAGAATGGTTTGGGCTGCAATGCCATTTTGATATCTCAAACACAACATAGGTTTTGCATGGAGTTTCGTTTACAAGGGACTGCAGGGACAGGACAAGGGGAATGGCTTTAACCTGCCAGAGGGGAGACTGAGATGATCTCTTAGGCAGAAGCTCTTCCCTGTGAGGGTGCTGAGGCGCTGGCACAGGGTGCCCAGAGAAGCTGTGGTTGCACCATCCCTGGCAGTGTTCAAGGCCAGATTGGACACAGGGGCTTGGAGGAACCTGCTCCAGTGGAAAGCGTCCCTGTCTATGGCAGGGGTTGGAACTGGATGAGCTTTCAGGTCCCTTCCAACACAAACCAGCCTGGGATTCTGTGATTTTTTTTTTTTTGTCTTTTGCTGCAAAGGCTTCAGTTTGACCCAAAGTTGCTTCAAGCCCTCTCATTGACCCAACAAGGATGTCCTCATGCTCTGTGCACAAGCTGCTGGTACAGAGAGGACCTCTCCTCCACATCACTGCTGGTGGCACAGAGCAGCAGCCTGCATATTGTTCCTCAATGAAGCCCACAAAGTTGATGTAATTAGCAACTAGGATTCCCTATTTGCAGCTGAACTGAGATCAACTGTAGGTAAGCAGCAAAGTGAAACACAGAGGGTTCCTCACTGCCTGCAGTGGTAAAAGGGATCAAAGAGATAGCAGAAGAAATGTTTATTTTCATGTTGTATTGAGAACACTTAACCACTGAATTTGTGTGTTTGTTTTTACAGGACTGAGATAGGTGCCTGAGTTCAGAAGTTTCTGATGCCATAATCTACTCCCTGTAGGGAAGAACCAGAGCTCCAGAGACACTTGTACGTAAGTCCTTTATATGTGATGGTTTGTTACAGACAATGTCTTTCAAGCAGTGAGCTGGATTTAATTCCACAGCACGATCAGGTTGCAAGTGAATTTGTGACGGAATATGCAGCCATCCTAAGGAAGCTACTAGGACCTGTGACCTTGAGCTCAGTCTGGAGGGTTCTTTGTGGGACCACTTTGCCTGCAGGCAGTACAATTGAAGTGTTCAGGAAGCTTGCCTACAGAGGGAATCTGGCATACCAATCAGTGCTTGAGAGATTGATTTCAAGTGAAATAGCAGTGAAGGACACTTGAGCTAATAAAGCAAGGCTGGAAGGGTAGGAAGACATCTTGTGCAGCAAAGGATGGCCTGTTTCCCTGTGAAACTTTCAGATGGTCTTTGATCTATGTCGAAGACATGAAATTGGGCATAGCTGTGGATAGAGCTATATATAAACCCAACTTCATTACTAGAATAAAGGGAGGGAAACCACTGGAGGTGCTGCTTGGAATACTGAGGAGATGCACTCTGCTGTGAGCAAGTAGCCCCTGAGAAGGAAATGTGAGAGCATCACCTCAGTCACCACGCAGTTGGGAAGTGCTCTCTGGAGCCAGGAATTTCACTGGAGCTATGAGTGAGGGAAGAGAGCTGGAGGAGCACTGATATGCTCTGGAGGCAGCAGACCCAGGCAAGCTGGAACACTTGCCACTAAAGTGAGCACCAGCAGCGTGAGCAGGTCAGGTAGCAAATCCATGGAGAGATTAATTGTAGATGGTAGCAAGTAATAAGGAAGATCAAAGTGAGAAGGGCCGATTACCAAAACAGTTTAACTCACAGCCCATCTGATACCACCTGCATCCCAGTGGGCTATACAGGAGTGGCTGCTCCATGGGTAAGTAAGTTGTCTCTGACATTGGATATGGCACCTCAAATACCTGCACCCTTCTTTTCTTTATGACAGAGCAGGTTTGGTTTCAGGCAGAAGTTCTTATCCTGGGCTTCCCAGAGTGCAGGAGTGGGAACACAATCATGTTTCTGTTGAAAGAGCCGAAGCAGATGACATGAAGCTCATGCTGGTTTTGTGACAACGTTACTGCAGCAGTGGGAGGACGGACAACACCTGATTCAGCAGAAGACCTTATGGTATAATCTATAAACTTTTTTTTTCACATAAATCTGAACTAGGAGAGTCAGTTTGTATGGAATCAGCACTTTGCATCACTTGCCTGTGGCATTTTGGATCCAATAGCAGGAGTCCTGGTGCCAGATTTACTGTATCAATGAACCATAACCTCAGCTTCTGTCAAACAGGGCAAAAGCAGAAGGGAAAGGCTTTATTTCAAGCATCTATGCAATATTTAGAGACAAATCCCCCCCACATTTGGATGGGAGAGCAGAATAAAAAGCAATAAGGAGGCTGATGGCATCTTCTAAAACATCCGAGTATCACCCAAGATGTGATTTCTGAATAATTCAGTGTTGCAGTAAATCAGCACAGCACTACAGCTCTGAAGCCAAAGCAACAAGATTTCATTACACCCTATTAACATGTAGTCTTTAGGCTGCAATAGTCCTCAGATCAATACCTCTATTTTTATCAGGACATTGTACATTTGTTTTGGTACCCCTCTAGGATCTCCAGAGAGTCTGATCCTTTGCACAAACAGAGTCAGCCGGGTTACTCTGTTATTCTAATGAATTTTTCTGAAAGAGAGACATAAAACACCCAGAAAATGGCAAACTACACTTTGAGCCAGCAGCCTTGATAAATGCCTTAAAAACCCAAGCCACCCCACCAGCAAACAATTGTGTTTATCCCCTGCTGCAAGGATCTGCCTGCTCTTCAGATAACCAATTTCTTTGACTTACTAATAACAATTTTAAGAGCAAGCAAGGCTCCCAGTACCTGCAATCCAACAACTGGAAATAAGCTATAATTTGCATTAAAAATAAAGCCAGTTCATGCCCTATAGCTTGGACATTGCAAGCTGCCAAACAAGATACACTAACTACCCAGGCTTGTGACACAGGGTTCCTGCGGCATCCAGCCTCCAATTAAAAGTGTGTCAGCACTTCTTTCATAAAACTCTATTTCTGAGGACTTTATAGCAGCTGCTTAACTTCATGTAGCACAAATGTTCACAGTCCAGCAAAGATATTATGTGCAAATTGCCCCTGCTGTGTAGAAAATAAGCCTGGAGAACCAAAACTGCAAAATACAGTAAATATTAAATACTTCTGTTATTTATACACCCCCAGTCTCATCTATACAGCCTGCAGAAAGTTTTCTGTGATTAAAACCATATAGAGACCCCCAAAATTACTGTGGATCCCATGCAAAAGCTAAATGTGGACTGAGCTGATTTTGGATGGAGTAGAAATGCCTCTGCACCCTTCAGCAATGGGACAACAGCAGCAGCCGGGACCCTCAACCCTCAAAGAGGTTTTAGGGAGGGATGAAATTCCTGCTCATTCTCTCCCTGCAGTACCAGACAGAGGAAAACCCGGTGCCAGGAGCCAGGGAAACTCTTCAGACCGAGATAGCTCCTACAGGTTTGATTTATGGCGCATTGTGGAGGCAGCTGAAGAACGTTTTTGTCTTTGGTCTCTACCGTCTAATCAGAAACAAATGACCCTGCATAGAAAATCAGCAAAACCAGTTTCTAACATTGCAAAGGAAAAAAATAATTACATTTTAAAACAAATCAGACTCAAACAAACAATTTAGGTCCAAAACGTAACCTACTGTGTAAGTCTTTCTATTTAATATGATGGTCAGTGTGCTCATTATTCAAATAGCTTTCCTTTTCCATTTAACTATTCTCTTTGTGTCTGATGAAATTGTATCAAAAGCAAAACATTCCCTACTGCTTCCAACAGAAGAGATGATTTAAACACTTTTCCTTTGCTCTGTCACAGCAGTGATTCAATCTGCAAAACACTGGTGGGATCGCATATGGTGCAGATGCTCTGCAAAGTTAAAACACTATCAAGATCATTAATCTGAGCAGCTCCAATAATCTGAGTTGCATCTCATTTGGTAATCAACACCAAGATGTTAAAACTGTTCTCCATCTCATGCCATATAGCTATTGGCCGTCCCTCAGCTGCTGCAGAACTTGACTGAGTTGAGTCAAAGTGAAAGCACATCCTTATGTGCCATCTGAACACATGCAAGAGGGATGCATGATAGGCACTGAGATGAGTGTGTGGACAGCAGTATCCCTTCTAAGAGCTGAAGGTACCCAGACTGGTTTGTGTTGGATGTGACCTTAAACCTCATCCAGTTCCAACCCCCTGCCACAGGCAGGAACACCTTCCTAGATAGTAGAGTAGGTTGCTCCAACCCCCGTCCAACCTGGTCTTGAACACTGCTGAGGATGGGGAAAGATAATTCTTACCAGGAACAGGAGAGATTTTGTCTTTTTCCACAAAGGCAATGCAACACAATCTCCAAGGCCAACTATAAGTTATTGGAGAACACGTGGCAGTAGCATTTATTCCTTCCACTGCCTAAATCTAACCCTAGAATGATAGGATGGTTTGGATGGAAGGGACCTTAAAGCTCATCCATTTCCAACCCCCTGCCACAGGCAGGGTCACCTTCCAGCTTCAGCTATAATGAGCAATAACACTCTAATCCTTTACTACAAAATTACTATTCATACTATGCAATGACTGCGGTCTGTAGCTGTCCCTCAGAATACTGGAAGTATCTAATTATTCATAACGACAGATTTAATATGGTTATCACTGCACTATGGCAGACTAGCTCATGGGAGAAAGCACTAGCTGCTATTTGCATGACCCATCTGATGCTCTTTACAGTCTCATTGTGTCAAGCTGTTAGGGCTGATTACTGCCATGTCTTATTTCCCCCCCAAACTTGCCAAATTCTACTAAAATAAGAGTTAGCAGGAGATCCTGGCACAAGCTGGGAAAGGGAAGACCTAGTTTCTAGGGCTAGACATGTCCCTTCCATACATGTTGCTGGGATGGTCTCTTCCCTCCATCCCTTATCTCACCAGCTGGAAGATTTGGGAGGCAGCAGTCCTCCTGCAAAGGATGGAGGAAGATGAACACACAGGCTGCTTTAAGGATGTCATTAATGCTATTCTGCCAATCGACTGCAATTAGGAATGATTAGTGCTGCCTAGTGTAAACTACTCTGAACAGAGGAGTGCTGATGTAAAGCAAACACCCCACTTCAGCACCTTTATTATCAACAAGAAGCTTGTCATGGGCAGCAAAGCACTTGGGACATGCCCCGTGACATTTGGATTCCTCATCATTGCGTAGATGTACATATTTCAGTATTCAAAACTAGGAACAGTTAAATGTTTATTTAAGGCACAAAGGAGATCTCATTATCACTCTATTTTATAACGCACTATCCATAATGCTTTTCTTTATGGCTCATTCCCTAGAATGAACTGGTTTTCAAATGAGAAACAGGCAGTTGGGGTTTTGTGAATGACAATCCTGACTCATTTACTCCTGATGGGGCTCAAGCCTTTTCTGTGGGTTTTGTAGAGCTGTGAAGAGTTGGACTAAAACCTCTTTGCTAGAACACGTGCTGCTGACCAACATTCTGATTTCAGTTGTCAAAGGGTTGCCATGGCATTTGGGCATTTATGGATATTGCTAGTCCTGTACGGGGCTTGAAGCAAGCTGCTCTAGTGGAAGGTGTCCCTGCCTGTGGCAGGGGGTTGGAACTGGATGAGCTTTAAGGTCCCTTTCAACCCAAACCATTCTTTACTTCTGTGATATAAACCCAAATCCTTCCCATAGGTGCAGCACAGCACTAAAATGCAGTCCTTGCCATACAGTTAGGGGACACTGCTCCCAGTTCTCATTATTGCATCTGAAATTACAAACCCTGGTGCAAAAAAAGGCTTCAAGCACCTTTAGCTTTTTTGCAAAGCTGTTGACATTGTTATTTATTAAATCTGATGCTTTCAAGCTATGAAAACCAATTGTTTTCAGTTTAAGTAGAGAAAATTCCTCGATTTGCTATATGCTAATTTATTTATATGAGATGAGGACACATTAGATCTGTGATGAGACTATTAGTAATACCCACACTAGGCTACCTCTATTTCAAACACTGAAATATTCAACCTCAAATGATGCTCAGAGATTGAAAACTCAAAACACATTCAGTCCTTTTCATCATCAAACTCTTTTGCACTGATGATTTTACCCAGCTTTGTTTGTCTGCAGGCACTTAGGGGAAGACCAATTGCGTAACCTTTTTCCCCTTACAAGCATCCCTGAGGCTAAATAAGACTTTACCAGCAACAACAACACCCATCAGTTATCTGTGCTGTAGTGTAAACAATGAAATTCTTATTATGTACTCAGAATTCGCAGAGCCATTTCCATGGTAACTCTGTTTTCATGTCATATCTTTAATGAATAGGTAATGAAAGAAATGCTGCATTTACAACTTCATTACTAGTATAAAAAAAAACCCCAGCAGTAAATTTGAATTATGGTATCTGTCATTTTCAGAGCATGCTGAAGATCGTGCAGGAATTTCAAGCCTGTCATTTTGAAGTGACAAAGTAAACGCAAGCAGGAAAAATGTCCCAGGTGCTCTTGGCTTTAATTCTGCTCTTGGGTTTGTTCTGCTATGCATAATTTTCTGATCCCAGAGCAAAAGCTGAAGTAATAAAACAAGGTCATCTCGGGACGGTGGGGCAGGCATAGTTGGAGCAAGTTGTGTACTTGTGAACACGTATACCAGCGCTAGTGAATTTTAATGACTTGATCCATCATATTTTAATTACATAAATCACTGAAGTAATGACTTCTATAGGTATTGCTTTCTGGAGAGATACAAAACGCATCACGGGCTGGAGATAATGTTTACCTGTGGGAAAGGACTGGAAAGTGATTTTGACTGGTACAATAGACAGGGAAGGAGACAGTCAGAGCCAGCCAGGTGAGGTAGACAGAGGAAGATTGCAGTGTACCCCCCCCAGATATTGCAACCACCCAATTGAGGTACAACACCAAGTAAATCAATGAGCAAATCCAACAGGAGCTGCCAGCTCGACAGGCTGATGATGCAGGGTCCGGCTCATGGGGCCGTGTGACTATTTGAATGCAAGACATGGAGCAAAGTAACTTTCCTTATTTCATATTTCTGCACACTTACAGGCTAAATCTATTGCCCCTCCTCACCAAGAGCAGAACTGCAGCGTGTTTGAGGAAGATGCTGAAATTCTCCTTCCTCGGAGTGTGTAAATGGTGCTGTGGGGCAGAAGCAAGCACCATGCTGTGTCACAAGCTGCACACTCGCCTCTGTGGATGCAGAACCTCCTTCCCCTTTACAGACTTCAGGAGAGTCACAACTCCACCACAAATCCCTAATATGCCATTTATTAAATCTCCTGTCTTATTTCACATGTGGAAACATGGGAAACTGTGTCCATTAAAAGGCTCTGAGACCTCAGACTAAACAAGACCTCCATAAAGTGCTTGAATTCGGTATCAAGCTCAATAGCCTTGGGTTGACACATGGACACTGGTGTTGGCCTGGCCACAGTATTCTTTACCTGTGTCTTTGACATAGATGGGTAAGCTCAGGCAGACGCATGGAAAGCTTTTGGGAGTGGGAAGAGGATTTGCCATCCATAAGGAGTGCCTGGAAGCTGCAGTGCACACATACACACACAATAGGATTGTGGAACAACAAGCCTAACAGCATCGCAGAAGCGTGGGTAGGGAGCAGGGTAGATCTGTGCTCAGCCACTGCAAGTTTTCATTTCGTCAAATTCAGATCATTTGAAATGAAATCATTGCAGTAGGGACAAAATAACAAGGTATTAAACAGTGTTGCTGTTTGGGAGCTGATGGGAAGGAGGTGTGTGTGTGTGTTTGGGATGTGTGTTTGTAAAAAAGATTTGTTAGTTCTTGAAAGCAGTGATTTGGGAGAAACTAGCAGCGGTGCAAAGTCATTATAGATGGAGGCTGGAGATGCTGTAGAGATTGATATTGTTACAGGAGTATTTTATAGCCCACCTGACCAAAACGGAGCAACTGGACTGTGAAATGATTGAGCAAATAAAAAAAAGCAGTAAAAATGCTGGAGTGATTGTAGTGGAAGATTTTTAACTACCAGAGAAAAGGCTGGAGTCCATTAAGTGCATGAAATAAGGCTGGAGGTATGTGTGGCTTACAGTGGATTTTGGTTTTTTCTTAAAGAACTCATTAAATGCCCCAGCAGCAGTTATCTGGGTATTAAATAACACAGAGAATAAATATACCTGCCCCAGCATTGCTGAACTGGTGTTATTAGGAGTTGGATGTAAAGGACTGTACACATTGACTGCTTGAAAACAAACCTCATCCTGAGCACACAGACCCCAGGAACATTTTTGCGCATCCATCTTCAGGTCCCTTCTCCATAACTACTGGCATGCATGGACCAGAATCTCTTCTTCCAGCATCTTCCTGCAAGGGCTGTTGTTGAACCAGTGCCCTGGGATATGTCGTAACACAGGGATAGACATGGAGATCATGGAACCATGGAATGGTTCGGGTTGGAAGGGATCTTAAAGGTCATGCAGTTCCAACCCCTGCCATGGGCAGTGACATCTTCCATTAGAGCAGGTTGCTCCAAGCCCCGTCCAACCTGGCCTTGAACACTGCCAGGGATGGGGCAGCCCTTGCAGATGTTCTTATTTGACATCTGAGGATTTAACAGGGAAAAGAGAGCAAGAACTATACTGAGATGCTGGTGTTGTTCTGAGGTAATAGGGCAGTGGACAGTGACCGAGGGACTCTGGATCTACCCTTGCAAGGCTGATGCTTACAAACTGTTTTCAGTTCTCTGTCCAGTCTTCCGCCCCATCACCTCTGATATCCTGGAAAACCTTTCCCAGCTACATTTTCAATTCTGCGGAGCAAACAACTGCCTTTAGATTCTTGAATTCCCAGTGACTCATCACTGCATAGTTGTGGAACTTGGGAACACTGAGGATGCCTCACCTTTAGAAAATGATTCTACTTTTTGGGGGGAGCTCATTTGTAAATTAAAATTTACTTGATGGAAAAGGTCAATCTCATTTAAGGCTCTAATCCCTATTGAGACTTAGGGAATGGAGCTATTTTCACCTGGAAGGTAGTGAAACATTTTGAGTTATTAGAGGTGGAATTATTTTAAACACCTGAGATATACAAGGCTCTCAGCATGCGCTACTGCTTCCATGCGACGTCTGGCGAATGTTACAAACAACGCTCCTCCTAATCTAAGCTTTCATTAGGAAAAGAAAGGAAGGGAAAAAAGAAAAGCTGGAGGTTTTGAGGGCATCCAACATGCTGTGGTAGTGCGGGATCATGACCTGCTGTGGGATGCTGCAGTTCCAGCAACACGGCCCTAGGAATGGTCTGGATGCAGGAGAGACTTTGGGGGGTTGAGGAAAAGCACTGCTGTATATTCCTTATGCCAACCCAATGTGAAGTCTTGTTGCCTCTTCTCTGTTTTTAGGGTTTAGTCCTGTAATCAGCCACCTCTCAGTAGTCACCTCAGACAGATGTCCCAGAGGGACATTGCATTCAGAATGTTCTCATTCATTCCCTACATACTCCCTCACCACTTCCCTATCATGGGAAGGGGTTGAAATCCACAACTGAAAGAGTAAAAAGACCGCTGGAATGGGATGAGGCTGTTAGATTTCTGCTTAACACCAAATAATCTGATAAAACAACATCTTATAAACGGTTATATTTCTCCCTCCTGCTTCTCCTGCTGAAAGGCACATCGGGTCTCTGAAGGCTGGGAATCCAATTGTGATCAGAAAATTTATTAATGGTCACTTTATATCCATTTGGTTTTGCATCAGCATTGTCCATTAACTCTTTTTTTATCGTGTTCATTCCCTTGGCATTTATCAGTGAATGAACCTATCTTAGCATTTATTTTGCTGGCCTAAATGACCCAGGCTGTTGTACTCTCTCCTCAAATCTCACTCCTAGAGGTGGGGCAGCCAGCATCATGGCACCATGTCATGGCTCAAAAGCCTCTGGGATTGCTGCATATGGCCAGCTTACTTTTTCACGTATATGCCCTTAACCTACAAGCGCCATCTCATGACAGAAATCATCACCATTTGTCCCTAAGGGGACTCAGTCTTATCCTGTTCTATTATTCCAGTCCCAAATTCCATGTATACAACATAGCAAGCTCTTGTACTGGTGATGCTTTTTCTTTTGTGCTATCAGCAAACTCAGTTATCGTGGTCCTTCTCCCTAAGGTCATTACTGGGAATGATTGCACAAGATAGCGTCAAGACTAGCTTGTGTCAAGACCAGTCCTTGGGGAATGCTCTGGGCAATCTCCTCTTAGCGTGATGCCTTCCCTGTTAATGCAATGTTTTCATTTCCACCTGTTGTGGGCTCCTTATCAGCCTTTCAGGTTTTCTACTAATCTCCACTACCTCCATTTTAACTGATAACTTCCCAAGTGGTGCTACATCAAATGCTTTGCTGAAGTCCAGAAAGATCATTCCCATTGCATTTGCTTTGTTAAGAAAATCAGTTATTCTATCAAAGAAAGCTATCAGGTTAGCGTGTGATACCATTGGACAAAAATGTGGTTTCTGATTCTGTTTTCCATTTATATCCTCTTTTGCAAATTATTTAATTAATTTTATCAAAGTTTTTAATTATTATTTTTCTCCAAAGAGGGTCTGAATTCTTGTACGCTGTTGAGATCAGACCATCAGGCTTTGGCTGCTGAGAACATTGTTCACCCTCTTTTTTCCCCACTCTCACAATTAGGTACTGTGTGTGTTGTTCTCCAATCACACAGCCCCATCTCCAATTAGACAAGTGTACTGACCCTTCCTAATCAGAACACACTGAGCAACTTGAATATTGTATCTGCTTGAGACCAGGGGTCCTGGGTTCAGCCGTAGCAGGACACCAGGGAAATTCTTACAGCGTGGTCCCATAGCCATTCAGCCTCTGTCCCATATATCATTGTTCTTGAAAACCAAGACACTGATTTTTGGGATCACAGAATCCCAGACTGGTTTGGGTTGGAAGGGGCCTTAAAGCTCATCGAGGTTCAGCCCCCTGCCATGGGCAGGGGCACCTTTGACTACAGCAGGTTGCTCTAAGCCCCATCGAACCTGGCCTTGAACACTTCCATACTCTGATTACTTCTACCCAACTGCTGTACAGTTTTCATGTCTTCTCCTTTTTTGTTACCTCTAAAAAGCCTCAGTATCCCTTTTATTCTTTCTTGCAAGGTCTATTTTGGCTGAGATTATTTTCAGCTTACTTTATTCTTACATTATCTGAATTCCTTCAAGCACCTAACTCCATCTTTACGACCTAGGAGTTTATAAAAGCAAGCTGTGCATCCTCTGTCTGTGTATCTCTTCCTATCTACAAAGCAGTTCATTCTTTTCTAAAACCATCAGCCTCATTTGAGAAGCTCTTGCCACTTGCAAGTATAGAATAGATTTGCATTGGCCTCTGTGCCTGCTGTCACACAGCTAGAACTGAGGGTGTATTAACAGGAGCTCAGCCCTAGCACAGGAGTAAGTATGTAAAGGAGCAAAATTCTGCTGCTTGCCCAAGGTACTGAATACGTTCCCTACCATTTCAAGATAGTTTTAATGCTATTTTCAAGGTGGACCCACAAAGCTAAGCAACGCTTGTCTTTTATGCAAGTTCCTAATGGGTCCTGCTAAACTACATCGTATTGATGAAACTCACAGCGCTGCTCAGTCAAAAAGCAGTATTTGCACTTCAAGTTTCAATAATGGGATGAAGTAGCATTAGGAAAAGAAAAGGAGGACAAAAAAACCCAGCTCATCCACCCCAAGCACGGCAATGCTGTAACAGACAGTGATCTTTCGCTGCGGAGAACAGAATAATGAAGAGTAGCCAGGACTGCACAACTACAGAAGATTTCATTCTCTAATTGTCAAAAAGCATTAAAGATCAACTATTTATTGTGTGGGAGAGGAAGGGGGAACAGACTTCAGTGCGTCCCTTCGCCAGAGGTTGTCCCTACTTGTCATGCATAGATTGCAACCAGAGGTTACCAAGCGAGATTTGTTTGCATTTATTAATCAAAAGGAGTCAAAGGCACACAAAGATATCATCAAGGCTCCCTTGTGCTTGGGGAGGCTGACAACTGAAATTCTTGATGAAGTGTTTGCAGACTGTTTGCAATCTGTTCACAGCCTTTTTCCTTTGCAGGTGCAAACCTTTCTATCTGTTACATCAAAGAAACAATTGAAAATTAAACATCGTAAACATTGCTGTACAGGTTTTAATCTCCTATTTCTACAGGACAAAGAGAGTGTTTTAATTCATTTCAAAGCAATGTTTGAGTTCTTTCAATATTCATTTGGGTGCATTAGCATGTCATTAGGTACGTTTTAAACACCGATCCTTATTTCCTTCTCCCCCACACCTTTCTTTTTAGCCCTTTTGTTGAAAAAATACTAATAAATAAATGGGAAAGTTGTACTTCCTGGGAGATGCTTTTCATGCTAAAGCATCCATGCATAGATAATTCCCTTGCTCAATGAAATAGATTGGGGGAATAATGTATGGCTTTTGAGGTAAAGCACAGGCAGCAGAAAATAGATGAAGAGAGATAATTCTTTTCAGCGATGTTAAGAACGTGCAGGGGCAAAGCCACTCTCACTGAGTTTTGCTATCATGCCTCGTGAATAATGTATTTTATTATATCCATTGTGGTTATCTTTTAATATGTTAATAACACTTCCAACACTCCTTCCCCCCCTTGTTCTTTTATGTAGTTTTAAAACTCCTTTTCTTTTATTAAGATGTAACAAATGGAGATGCAATCAATAGATCCTTCTTCTGTGGGGGACTAACCAGTAAAAGGGTTTTCTTGTAAGTTTAATTTTAAACACGGCTCTGTTTGAACAATGTCTACAGGGTAATTTCAGCCATCTATCTGCAGCATTTCCTGTAGCATTTCCGAGCTAACTCCTAATAACATCCTCCCCCTTAGGTATATTAATTTTATACATCCTGAGTAGGAGATTGAACAGTCCTAAAATAGCCACTCAAGGTCACTTCCACGAACCAAAATAGAACCTTTCATTGTGTTTTTATCCAACCAGGCTGGCGTTTCTATTAGCCTGCGTGGGCCCAAGCAGCATGTCTGTTTGCTGGAGTTTAATACACAATTGTTTTCAAGAACCATTCAGCTCAATTTGGATAGAAAATATTACTTAGGAAACAATGAGCCTTTCAGATGTTTTGGCTGTCTTTCAGCTAAAGCATATAATTTTGGTGTTTGTACGGAGGTATGAAAAGTGCCATTAATGTGTGCAGGCTGTCAATCACAGGGGAAGGGCAGATAAATCCAAGCAGTCCAGTCCTACAAGAATCATTAATGTGCTTCTGTTGCCATTCTTGGCCATGGGAAATGCCACCTTGAAGGAATTGTCCTTTCCCTAAGGAGGAATTGGCCTTGGATGTACCAACCTATACAAAGCCTGGTCACCAGTCATGCTCCAGCACAACACAGGGGACCCGTTTCCTCCTGCTTAATGTAGTGGCTGCCCCCATGATGGCTGTAGCCACACACTAAGGTGGGCTGGCATCAGTTGCGCAGTTCCACACCTCTCCTCACCAACCTCCTCTCGCTGAGACCCAGGCAGGGATTTGAATCCTCACTTCATCTGTGGTTCTTCATCAGGCTGAGAAAGTTGGGGCTGCTCAGCCTGGGGAAGAGAAGCTGCATGGAGACTTCAGAACAGCTTCCAGTATCCGAAGGGGGCCTACAATGATGCTGGAGAGGAGCTCTTCGTCAGGAGCTGTAGTGATAGGACAAGGGGTGATGGATTCAAGCTGAAACAGGGGAAGTTCAGGTTAGATATAAGGAAGAAGCTCTTCCCTGTGAGGGTGCTGAGGCGCTGGCACAGGGTGCCCAGAGAAGCTGTGGCTGCCCCATCCCTGGCAGTGTTTAAGGCCCGGGTGGATACAGGGGCTTGGAGCAAGCTGCTCTAGTGGAAGGTGACCCTGCCCGTGGCAGGGGTTTGAACTGAATGAGCTTTAAGGTCCCTTCCAACACAAACTAGTCCAGGATTCTATGATTCTATGATTCTGTGATTCTATGACTACAAGTGGGCATGGTGCTCCGTAAGAGCCCTGAGCACAGGGACACCTCACATCGGCCTCCAGAAAGGCATCTCCGTTTGCTACTTTCCGTTCCTGCTCGTGTTGTGCCTTTCCAACTTCTCCACTGGTTACCAAGAGATGGTGACCAGGAATGGTCCTAGCACAGCACAAGGGACTACTCCTTAGATCTCCATTTGTGGAAGATTCCTTGCATTTACACCATCAGAGAGCTTCTCAGTAGCATGTATGTTGATGGCTGTCAAAGCAACACCATGTACCATGGACTCTATGGCCCAAGCACAGCTCACAGGGCAGGTGACAACACTGGTGACAGCAGCAGTACAGGTTAGTGAGTTGGCAAATTTCCCTGGGGCAGCCAAAGAGAGAGGTGGGCATTTCATAATTACTTCATTACCTGAACATCTTCACTCTTAACTCTGGCTTTTCAGCAAGAGCAAGTAAATGCACGAGAAAATGTTAAGCAAGCCTGGATGGAACTAAAGCAGGGATTCAATTGTCACATGAACCACGAGAATTTACCTCTGAGTCCTCCTGTGCTGTTTCCAGTGAGGAAGGAGGGAATGAGTGTTGAACAAGTCAAAAATACCTCGCAAAGTATCTCTGAGTTTTGTTAAATACTTCAAGTATTCCCATCCTCACTGACACGCAGGGAGGATAATTAAATGAGTGACGGTCCCCTAACAGTCATCTTCCTATGTCACGAATTTTCCTTCAAGTATATCTATTCATAAGCATGATGAAGAGCAGCTGACTAAATATCAGGGACATCCCCACACATAGGTTGAGGTGAAGTTTTGCTACAGTGATTTTTTAGTCTTTCTGCTTCTACCTATAAACTTGCTGAGTTTGCTCATCTTCAGGAACAAAATCAAGCACAACAGATTATGGCAGGCAAAGCTTTGCCATGGTTCTTATCTCTATCTTAACTGTGTTGCCCACCACTCTACATGGGATCACCCTGCTGCTCAGAGGACCATCAGGAGGCCACCAAGCTGGGATGTGCAGTGCTGTTGCATACAAATGAGAAGCAGAAAATGCCCTAAAGTTCCTTTTCTTGTTTCAACAGTCTGTGTTTCTCCAGGTGACCCTTACCATGGTCCGGATCCCATACAATCAAACAGCAGTTTGTTCCAGGCATGGCTTGGGTTGACAACATGGGGATGACCCATCCAAGTGCTGCCTTCTCCATGCAAATATCATCTCCAAAAAACAGGTCTATGTGGGGCTTCTTGGCAGAGGCAAGCTTGTGGAGAGCAATTTTCAGGAGAAAACACACAGAAGCGTGCAAGTCTGTGCGTATACAAATAAATACCTGCATTTGTGTCCACACATCAATAACAGAAGTGACTTTTTCCACTCAGGGTACAGCAGCTCCCAGTGCCTAAGGGGCTACAAGAAACCTGGAGAGGGGCTTTGGACAAGGGCCTGTAGGGACAGGCCAAGGGGAATGGCTTTAACCTGCCAGAGGGGAGACTGAGATGAGCTCTTAGGCAGAAGTTGTTCCCTGTGAGGGTGCTGAGGCGCTGGCACAGGGTGCCCAGAGAAGCTGTGGCTGCCCCATCCCTGGCAGTGTTCAAGGCCAGGCTGGACCCATGGGCTTGGAGCAAGCTGCTCTAGTGGAAGGTGTCCCTGCCCATGGCAGGGGTTGGAACTGGATGAGCTTTAAGGCTCCTTCCAACACAAACCATTGTAGGATTGTATACAGATAGATCTGCCTATACAGACATATTTGTTCCTCCTGATGTTACAGAACTTAATTACAAACCCTCAATTTTCACACTTTCAATTCATTTTCATAGACAGCAGAAGCAAATGAAATTGTCATTTTTCTTTTTCTTTATTTTTTTACACTCAATGGGGTGTCTTTGTGATGAAATGAAATTAAATATGACAGACTTCTGAGAGAAACACTGAGTTCCTTCAGAACTGAAAGACTGCTTTAGGTCAGTGTTCTAATTGTGTGAGGATGCTCAAAGCCATCTTAATAAGTGTTTCACATGGCCACAATGTCCCATAATTCAACTATAAAGTTGTGATAAGTATGTTCCTTTTTAATTTCCTTAAAGAGAGGAAGAAACAAAACAAAAGCCAGATCTTTGACTGCAAAGCAAATCACCGAAGCACAAACCACTTCTGGAGGCCCCTCAAGCAATCCCCCTCCCTGCCACCCAGCTCCTCTGCCCTTTGGTTGGACAGCATCCACTGCTGCAGCTCACCCACATCATTCTGGTTTCGACTCTTCTCCCTGATCCCTTGGTACAGGTCCCGCATGCTGATAAGGATCATGCCGCTAACAGTTCACCCATTCATGTACATCCCTCCTCTGTACCCAGCTGGATCATGGCAGAAAATAGCAGTGAGGAGCTGTGCTGTCCTGGGCTGGGATTAAGATTGCAGCTTGGACAGGGCTTGGAGCAGCTTTATCTAGTGGGAGGCATCCCTGCCCATGGCAGGGGGTTGGAACTGGATGAGATTTAGGGTCCTTTCCAACACAAATAAGTCTGTGACTATATGATTCTATGATTTATTGCCAGTTTTGGCATTGGTAGGAATGGAGCTATTGATAAATCAGTTTAGTCTTGCCCATTACATGATGGTTTAGTGAGCAGCAAGGGCTAACGCTGGTGTAGCTCCTCCTGACCGCTCTTCACAGCTTGACATGCCCCCATCAGTAAGTGCTGCAAAGCGATGGTACACAAGATGCTGAGCTGACCCAACAACCAGTGCCACCACTGCACAATGGGGGACAACCTGGACTTGCTTCACCTTCTTCGTAATAATCTAGCACACTGTCAAGGCTCAAGACAAGAGCCCAGGAGTGGCAGAAGCAGCACCAGATAAGCAAGAATACTGCCGTCAAGAGCAGAGAGGGGAAATGAGTCCATCTCTGATGGCAGTGAGCCATTCACCTGGTTTACTAACTCTGCCTTCACCCGGCACCCACCTGTAGCTCACTTTCTCATTCCACCCTTGGTGTCCTCTCAATATAGCAGGTTTCTAGCGTTGCTGCCATCACCACTGATGTGTGACTGCACCACTAGGCACGGCTGCACACTCACAGATGAATCCAGCCCCTTGAACAGCACAGCCACGTCCCCCTATTCCCATTTGTCTTCTGGATATCAGCGCAGTGACCTGTTTCTACTACTCTCCAGAAGGCCTTTGCAGCACATCCTTGAGCTGAGCTCCCTCATTTCTGAAAATTCCAAACTCTTCCCAACCCTCTTCTCCTTCCTTTCTTTACCTGATTTTCCACTAAACCCACCACGAACCAGACTGTTCCTATTCTGGTTCACACCACCCTCATCTCTGGTAACATCTACCTCTCCCAGTATCCCTGTGCCTGACAGCTCCTCCTACCAAACAGGTAAATTTGGATACAGCAGCCAATTCCCAGATGCTTTGTTCTCTCCAGCAAGGCTCACTTTCATCGTGTTATTTCATTCTGTTTCACCCAGTGATCTCAGATGACTTTGATTACTCATCTGAAGAATAATAAACCAGCTTCTTATTAAGGCTTTAAAAAGTAATATACCTTGACACAGTTATTTAAGATTGAGAAATCGGGGGGGGGGGGGGGGGGGGGGGCGGAAATAGTAATTTCAAAAGGGAGAAGTCTCTTACTCCACAGATGCCAGAGAAACACAAGATACTCCAGAAATGAAATAGCATTGAGGCTGAGTTTATAGGAGCTACAAGTTCATAACTGAAATTAAAATGCAAAGGAGAACACTTGATAACAAATGAACTCAGAGATACTGCACAGCAATTAAAACCAACCTACTGAGAGGTGAATCTACGGAAGTGCAATAAGATGGTACAAAAGTTTATAAGATGGGACACAAATCTAATTAACCTGAGCAGTGGAGACAACCCATCCTGAATGCAAAGCATTCCTACTTGCTAGGTCCTTGGTCCTAGAAACATTACCAGAGCCCAGCACCACCAGAGAAGAAACTACTCTGGTACTGTGGCACATCTACAGCAGTAGCAAGGGAAAGGATGGAGAACTTGAAGCCAATTTGCTTCTGATGTCAACATAAATTAGGATTAAAACATTAGACATTAGGTAGAAATTCTTCCCTGTGAGGGTGCTGAGCTGCTGCACAGGGTGCCCAGAGAAGCTGTGGCTGCCCCATCCCCGGCTATGTTCAAGGCCAGGTTGGACACAGGGGCTTGGAGCAACCTGCTCTAGTGGAAGGTGTCCCTGCCTGTGGCAGGGGCTGGAACTGGATGAGCTTTAAGGTCCTTTCCCACCCAAACCTCCTCATAGTGAAGATTTTTTTCCTAATATCTAATCTAAATCAACCCTCTTTCAGCATCTGGAAGGATGGAAGCTTATTAACAAAGGTGACATTACAATACCTCTGTAACTGTAAAATTTAGATTGATCACAGACAAGTTCTTGTCTGAATCAGGGCCTGAATTGATGACAGCTGAGAAGACAGTTGAGAATCTGGGGAATAAGCTGAAACCAGCAAAGGTTTGGAAACAATACCTGCTTAAGCTTTTAAAAGACAAACAAATCTTCAAATCCAATGTTTATAAGCAGAGAATTAAACTATTGGAGCTTGCAGCCTCCAGCCTGGAGGAGGAGGTGGTTACTTACCCCAAAGCATATCCATCACCGTTCCTCTGTAGAGCTGCTAAGCCAGGGATCTGGTTATGATGGACTGTTCTTCACTGCAGAGCAATCGCTGCATATACCCCGTGGTGGGACTACATTGTTTGTTGCTTCGTTAAGTGCTCTGACATCTAGCACGAGGAAGGACGTGAATAAATGACAATACAGTGCATATGGAAATGGAGCACAATGAAAGTAGTTTTCTGTTTATTTCTGAAGTCAATAACTATTCTTTTCTCTGTAATTTTTAGTCTTTATTATCACAAGGTACAGTTATTCCTAAGTAGGTGTC
Organism: Amazona ochrocephala; assembly: GCA_039720435.1. NCBI lineage: Eukaryota > Metazoa > Chordata > Aves > Psittaciformes > Psittacidae > Amazona > Amazona ochrocephala. The sequence goes on along the minus strand of CM077881.1, from coordinate 3,821,517 downwards.
TGAGGAAAGGCTTAATGTACTGTAATGCAAAGATGCTGCCACATTGTAAGAGTATCAATCAGAGGATCTAATTTTATATGTAGTCCAAAGATCAACAAATCTTTTTTAAAGGTATTGATTTTATTGATTTTAAGACATATTGTAGCTCTCAGGACAAAGAGAAAAGTTCTACGCAGACAATGTGCAGAGAACAAATAGATGTAGTTACCACCACCTTGTGTTTGTAATGCACGTTGGCTGTGCTGGTATTCCAGATGAAGTAAGTCAGGAGTTTGCTACTGATTTCCACAGAAGCAGGTTCAAGGTGGCTAAAGGGAGTATTAGAGAAATATTGATTTTTCTACCTGTTAGAGAAAGAAATGAACACTGAAACGTGGACTGGAGCTTGAAGTAATGACTTTGGTTATTGAGATTACCAGAAACTCTAGGAGCCACCCAGGATCAATCATAGAATCATAGAATCCCAGACTGGTTTGTGTTGGAAGGGACCTTAAAGCTCATCCAGTTCCAATTCCCTGTCATGGGCAGGGACACCTTCCACTACAGCAGGTTGCTCCAAGCCCCTGTATCCACCCGGGCCTTAAACACTGCCAGGGATGGGGCAGCCACAGCTTCTCTGGGCACCCTGTGCCAGCGCCTCAGCACCCTCACAGGGAAGAATCACTAAAAGTGGCTCTGAATTCCCAATGTAAACATCTGGAATATACAGCTTTCTTTGTTTCCCGTTTCACTTTTGGACCATTAGCTTCTTCAGGCAAGGACTTGGCCTTACTACTTGATTGCATGATGTCTCACACCATGGCTTCAGTCTATTTGTGTGCCTAGGAATTATTGCAAATGTCTGCTAAACCATAACCAATTGATATTCCCTGAAATCTTGATTTTAAAAGCTTCTCTCAGATATATGCAAAACTCATCTGGGCCTATATGGGTAGGTCAGGATAAAGGGTATGTCCCTATTTGTCTAGAGAAGGTAGACAGGTGAAGTCAAAGAAGAGAACTCTTTCATAAAGTAAGGGCCACAGTAAAAAAGTCCCTCTGTGTCTGCAGGTTCAGATTCTTCTAGCTGAGCTAAAGCACCCCATGTTTTGTGCACGTATTGGGAATACAATACAGTAACTGAAGAGAAATAAGACTGAGAAACGGGTTTTGGCTTTAGTGGAAGGACTGACAGCAGAAGGGACGAGGTTAAAGGATACCACAGACTTTCTCAGGCATCTTCTCAACCTCTGTTGATGTTTAATTAATTTTTATGTATTTGGACAGATAGCACGTTAGTTTTCTCCTAGCAAATGTGGTACCATCATACTATAAAGCCACCAGCACTTTCTCCAAGCGTGCTCTACAATGTGAAATCCCACAGGATGGACTGAATGCTCCAGAGGTTTCTCTTGAGGACACCAACCTAAGAGTGGTTGGTTCAAATTCAGTTCATCCTGCTAGTCAAGCTAGTATCTCTGATTTCTAAAGAGGCCTAACTTGGAAGCCTCTGGATGATCCAGTTCCTGTCATGGGGGTATTTCCCTTCCAAAACTGCTAGGAAAAAACAACCTTTACCTTGAAATCCGCTGTCTTTGATTTTGGCAGCCACCCCTCATCTAATTCAGACATTTTCTCCTCCCTAAAGTGCTCTCCTGTGTTTCCGAGGCCAAAACTCACTTATCTCATAAATATTAGGAAGGATTCATGGAAATACTAGTGAGGACGATAATAGAATGAACTGCAGGAGGAACATGATGAGTATTACAGACAGAAATCTCCTTAACTTTATTAAAGGAAATCACTTGCAATAGCTTTTAAGAATAATCCTTCTTGCTGCTCCCTAATATGAGTAGGAACCACTGGATGCATCTTTTAGTTTCCCAAGAAGGCTTTTGCGAGACTTTCTTTGGCTACACCAACCTGAAGAAATTTCTGCTGCGGGTTCCCTCTGTGATCCCTACAAAGAGACTGTTGTGCTGCTACAGGGTGCAATGGGATGGTAAATCATCACATGAGCAGCTGGTTTGTTACTTACAAGTGCTGGGTTTTTTCAATTCAAATCTAAACAGCTGTAAATGCAATCAACAATGTCAAAGCTTCTTGGGACTTACTAGAAAAGACCATGTCTTTCTGAGATGCTCTAAGGACTGCCCCAAATCATGATCCTGACTTATATCATTTACTTTAGTATGAGGGTGCTGAGGCGCTGGCACAGAGTGCCCAGAGAAGCTGTGGCTGCCCCATCCCTGCAGTGTTCAAGGCCAGGTTGGACACAGGGGATTGGAGCAACCTGCTCTAGTGGAGAGTGTCACTGCTCGTGGCGGGGGTTGGAGCTGGGCGAGCTTTAAGGTCCCTTCCAACACAAACCAGTCTGGGATTCTATGATTCTATCATCATGGCACCTTTCCATCTCCTTCACTTTCTCACATCCTTCAAGGCTTTCAAGACTCATTCTGTTTTTACCCTACTTACACAGACCTAATTTCCCTAACAAACACATCATGGTCTTCTCGGTGTTTCCTCTTTCCTCTTACATCAAAGACATGAAACAAGTGCAGGAGGAGGATGGAGTTTACTGCCACCTCTCTTGGAAAGCACTGCTACACCAAAGCCTCCTTTTACACTTTCCCGGTTACTCAGGTCTCCACTTGGCACCCTCCACGCACGTTTTTCCTGAGGTTGATAGTGTGTGTGCCTGTACAGCCAGTGACCATTTTCCACTTCTTTCTCTGGCAGAGGAGTTTCTGCAGCAGCATCTATATGGCTTTTCAGAGAAACTCATGCAAAGGGCTGGCTTGGGGCTGTACACCGAGTGGGATGAAAGGCAGGCACGGAATCACAGAGGCAGGCATTACATGTAACCTGTCTGGCAGAGAAACAGAACAACTGGGCTCTAATAAGATTATTACAGTGCAAAGTTACTCTGTTGAGATAAGGAAGAATTTTAATGACTTTAGTAGAAGGTATCAAGCCATCGTTAGCCGATCAGCCTGACTCTCCGAGACGCCTGGTTTTGCATACGTGGGATTGCTTTGCTTAGAGCCTCCCAGCCAGCTCCATGATACCGTGGTGACTGAAAGAGGAGATAAATCTCTCAATCTCTATTCTAATTTCAATACAATTGCCTTATTACAGCGTTATGTGAGGAATATGCATGGTACTTCCCACGGGTTTTGCTTTTCCCAGCAGCAAATGTCTCACTCACTGTTTGGGCAGAACAGTTCTTTCGCTAAATTGCCCACAAAGCAAACTATTATAGAACAGAGATACCCTGTGGGTATGATTGAAATTTATATGCAAGGAACAATCAGGAATGCCAAGTGCACTGGATAAACTGTAGGTAGGTGGCAGAAGGCAGATAAGCAGCCTAGGAGGTTTAAGTTACAGGATCTTAAGCCACAGACAGATTCATTCTATAATTTACATTACAACCAGTTTCATTTGTTGAATGAATAATGGAAAGTTCATACAGATAAGTATTTGAGGGTCAATCCTTTGAGGTGCTGAGCACTCAGCTCCCACTGAAGTCAATGTGGGAGCCAAGGCTTTTTAAGTGTGTGTCTGTGCAGCGGAAGGGATCAAACTTGTTGGTTACCAGGCACTGCAGATCAGCAAGCTGCTCCTGCTCTCCCAGTTGAACATATTTGGTGGCTTTAAAAGATCGGTGCATTTTAAAGACACAGATCACTTCATGAAAGGGTACAGAGTGAATGATTTATTTACTTTAAAAACACCCTTAAAAATATTGAAGTGTTACTAGAGGAAACTATTCATTTTCCTTTTGCTGAGTAGTCAGGCAAAGATTCATGCACATTTGCATTCACATAACATAAGACTCCAAGAAGACCTTAGAGCAGCTTCCAGTGCCTAAAGGAGCAACAAGAAACCTGGAGAGAGGTTTTGGACAAGGGCCTGTAGGGACAGGACAAGGGGAATGGCTTTAACCTGATAGAGAGGAGGTTGCAATGAGATCTTTGGAAGAAGTTCTAGTAGGCAGTTGGAACTGAATGAGCTTTAAGGTCCCTTCCAACTCAAAACAGTTTAGAATTCTATGATTTAATTATGCCATTTGAATGAAAAATTGCCATTTCCTTCAAATATGCATTAACATCATAAAAGCTTGAGAGGCAGCAGAACTCCTGAAGCATAGTGCGTTATATGGTTCATATTTAACATCTTCTCTGTAGAACAGACAGTGATATTGGGGAAAAAAACATTCCATTTAAACCACAAAGACCTTCAGGAGCTGAAATGCCCTTCTCCCATCTGCGACCTCCAGCAGGCCACTGTACAAGGGGGTACCCAAGGCTCTCCTGAAGGGCAGGAGGGAGAAGGGACGATATAGAACTTGTGCTGGAGGGGCCGTTCCCTGCTGCAGAACAAAGGCAGCATCCTCGGGTGAGTGTGAGCAGCGAGCACAGTCCATAAAGCCACAATGAATGGTAACGATAGGCAATAAAATACCCTGTTAAAAATCCAGTAAAGGAGAAAGGCTGTAGACTGCAGCATCGCCTGGCAAGGCTGGAGCTGCAAAACATCAGCAGATTAGCATAAAGCATGGCGAGAAAGTACAACTAAAAATTATTCAGTCATACCAAATGCTTGCGGAGGATCTAGGCCAAGCAAGCAATCAAAATCAGATCGAAACAAGGTATATATGTAATCCCACAGTCAAGAGATTGAGCAACGTTACATTGCCAAGACATTTTAATATTCCTTTAGCCCACAGTTTTTGAAAGGCTTTAATAGAGCTATAAAAAGTGAGGAAAGCTGCACAATGCAGTGCAGAGCAACACGGGGGTGTAGTTCTACACCGACGTAGCACCAGTGCTAATATAATTTCTCTCCTGTTACACAAGAAGCCCAGCAAGAGCATCATAAAATGCAATATGTGTTTTCTCTACCAGCTAAAGTGTCTTTTAGCATAATTATTCCTGATGCTTCAGTTATGGGGAGGAACGCTACCAATCTAAGCAGCGAGAAGGTATTTATTTGTCCTTAAGATGCAATTACATTCTGGAAAATGGCTCTTTTTTAAATCAATGAACCACTTCTTTTGTGTGTTTGGGGTCACAAACCGCTAAGACCACCGTCCTTGTGATTACGTGCTTACTCCTTAGAAAGCGCAAGTTCCGTGCGCTGAGATGTTGGTTGGTTGTTTAACCCTCCTGCTTTTTCTCTGGGTGGTTTTTCCTTTGCAGCTCATGCAGTCCTTGGAGAGAGAGCAATAACTATTTTGCCTTGTGGCAAATCATCAAGTCATCATTTAAAATGCCAGGCACTAAATCTCTGTGCTGAGAACGCTAGAGGCCACTGAGTGGAGTGGTGTTGGAACTGGAAGAGCTTTAAGGTCCCTTCCAACACAAACCAATCTGGTGGGATTCTGTGATTTACCCAATGAAGGAGTCCAGGGAGACCTCGCTTTCCAAGATTTCAGCTTTGCATGGCACAAATGTAATAAGAATCATAGAAATTAGCACTTTTTGGCTTCAGGATTAAAATGTAGCCGTACAAATGACATTAATGTGGTGTTGCAAATCCAAGTTCACTTCATCCACTAATCACTTCAAAATATAAAGTGTAAAAGAGATCACTGAAGCTATCCCTGAAGAAAAGATCATTTTATGCAATAGAATGCATGTCAAATAGTAAAAATCATGAGTGGAAATTGAAGTCTATGTGCACCTCTTTCTGTGGATGCATACACAAATCAGAGGCAACGGTGTTTGGTGCAAACATAAAGTTATTGAATGAAGAAAGACTCTTCCAGAAAAAAAACCACAGTTTTGGTAGTTATTTAACATTTCTGACTTTTGCCTTACTTCCAGTTGCTATTATAAATCCCATTCTCCAGTCAAACATGGTTTCTATCATAACACAGTGATGGGGCTGGAATTCCCTGGCACCAAGGTCATCTCATCTGGAGATCCCCAAGCCCCACAGATTAACAAGGTAAAGACTTTTAAGGAGCAAAGGTGTTTTACTGTAGCTGAAAGAGGGAGGACTTTTCCCTTCTGGATCATATTCTTTGTGTACCACAGAGATCCTCTGGAGTGTAAAGTCCATGAGGAAAACAAATACATGGCAAGAGCTGCTTTTATTAAATGATTAAGTGTTTCAGCTTCCTCCCTTAAACTGTGTGTTTCAGTGAGAGGATTTTGAAGGAGCATATGCAAATGAAAATAACATTAAGATAATTCCTTGGTCTCCTGCAACCACATGTGGTTATTTAATGCTATTAAACGGCAAAGCCTTTTTTAATTTCAATATCTATCTTTAATTTTTCTCAAGGAAAAAATTAAAAGGTGCCTGTATTTGATTCTCTGATTGCATACAACTGGGTCAAAATCACTGTACACTAAGCAAAGAAACTTGTACCTCCCAGCTAAAGCCAGAATCTCTGCAGAAAAGATGGATCTGGTCCAAGGAGTTGTGGGCAGGGAAAGATGGAGGCTGAGCTCTCTTGGTGGGTCTCCAACTGCCCCATGGCTTGACATGTGGAAAAGACACATGGAGGTTGCCCGGCCTTGGGGAAGCTGAAATTTGCCCCCGCAGTTCTGGCCCAGCTCTGGAGCAACAACACAAGAGGGACATGGAGCTGTTGGAGTGAGCCCAGAGGAGGCCACGGAGATGCTGCGAGGGCTGGAGCAGCTCTGCTCTGGAGCCAGGATGAGAGAGCTGGGCTGGGGCAGCCTGGAGAAGAGAAGGCTCCTGAAGGGGAGACCTTAGAGCAGCTCCAGTGCCTGAAGGGGCTCCAGGAATGCTGGAGAGGGGCTTTGGACAAGGGCCTGTAGGGACAGGACAAGGGGAATGGCTTTAACCTGCCAGAGGGGAGACTGAGATGAGATTTCGATGATTCTATGATAAACAGCACTTTACCAGAGTGCTGTGGGTTTGGAAAGGACCTTAAAGCTCCTCCAGTTCCAACCCCCTGCCATGGGCAGGGACACCTTCCACTAAAGCAGGTTGTTCCAAGCCCCGTCCAGCCTGCCCTTGAAAACAAAGAAATGTGGACACACCAAAAATACATGTGTTCCTAATGCTGCTTCAAGGAGCAACTTGGCACCGCCGTCAAAACCCTCCACTTGTCATCCACAGCTCTTCCCGATCTTTGGCTAATGGGCAGGAATAAGGAGTTTTTCCCAGCAAAGTGAGGAGTAACAGTGTTCAAAAGAAGGCGTCCAGGCAGTTAGCTTTGAATGGCACATGGATAATAGGCAAGAGGGCAAGCGGACAGCTCTACTTCCATCCCTGACACCGACTGTTCGCACTTGTGCAGCACTTCAGCCATGCACTTAGTTTGCGCTTTACCTTAAAGTGTTATAACTAGAGAGAAAATGTGCAGCAGCTTTCATGCTCCTGCTGTGTAACTGTGGGCAAGTGCAGTCTTTAAAATGGCAGTCACTGCAAGCAAGGAACAACGCTTCTGTATGGAAAGGCTTTCTGGCACAGCACTGACAATTAGAGAGGGAATAAGTGAGAATTAAAAGAGGGAACTAAGTCTCTCTTGTCAGACATCTTCCTACTCTTACCTCTTGCAATATGGACATGTAACCGTGCCTAGAAGCGAAATCTGGATGGGGGAGGTTGGTCACAGAATGAAGTTTTAATAATACAAACCCTGGACATGAGTTAAAATCTTGTATCTTGGATGGTTTTTGCATGCACATGGAGTTGTCCCATGGTTATGAACACATTTACACAATTTCCAAGAAAACAAAGAAGTTGGGAACTGAAAAAAGAGCCCACTCCTTTTTACCATTCAAGGTCTCTGAATGAAGTTGGGAATTTGCACTCTACCTTATTCATTAAAATAGAAACTGCCATCACTTTAATGAGCAGCCTGAGGGTGGACAGAGTGCTTTGAATAGCTACGTACCATAGAGAACTTGGCATCCTCACTGAAACATAATGTGGGATTGCAATTGTGGGATTTTTCCAGTGAATACGAAGTGATCAAAGATAACACTGCCCCGAAAAGGAATTAAAACAGTGCAACATTGCATCAAGTTACAGCCAATGTCAATCATTACATGCCTGAGCGCACAGGATCTTTTAAATAATGTTATAGGCATGCTGTGGCATTCAAAATATTCACTGAATTTCAAATTAAAATGCAAAAGCATGTTCCCTGCTCATCTGACCAGAATAGTGAACTCTAGGCACATCTTTCCCAATATTGCTCTAATGCCACATCATTTGCTGTCAGCTGGAGGACAGGATAATTTTATGCAGAGCAACATGATGGGAGGACTGTCACATTAAATGGAATCCAAAAAGTTACCTTTGCCTTTGGTCCTGGGAGATGAGAAACCAGCAAAGCTGAAGTTACAAAAGCTCGGAGAAGGAGAGGACTAATTGCAGACTGATCACCTTGCCTACTGGGAAAGAAAAAACCCCTTGCACAATGCAGAACTTGAACTCATCATTGTGTAGAGGAGAGGTTCTGGCGTATAATGCCAGCCTGAGCTACTTGCTGGAAAAAGTGTTGCTTTATTTACATGCTAAAGGGAACCACCTCCTGATAAGCAGCCGTGGCATGGAAGAAAAAGAAAGGGAACAGTACTCCATTCTGGAAAAGGAGGGGGTGGGTGGGAATGGAGTAAAAGCTGACATCAAAGGGAATATTCATACTATGCCACTACAGTGGGGTGAAATGCAGGAGCCTTTTGCAAACATAACATGGAGCCCAAAGTTGTTTCAATTGACCGTTTAGGTCAATGAGGAAATAGCAGAGAAGTCTTTGCTCTGAGCCCAGAAATAGCAATAGGAATATTGGAGCATTTAACCTCAAAATCTCTGTGAAACCAGCATGTAATTTAGTCTTCAGGTGGAAAGGAAAAAATACCTTTAGCAAAGTCTATAGAAACCAACCAAGATCAAGGTAATAGATATAGTGTACAATTGTAGTTAAGTGGAAGATGGAGCAAGTTTAAATGCAATGAAAACATGATCAACAGAAGTGAACAAGTACATGTCACCCACTAGCATGTTAATTCTGCACAAATCGATCCCATTTTGCTTTAATTTCCAACCCTGTGAGCTCATGGATTTGCACGAAGTATAGATTAGCCCAGGATGTGGCTCAGAAGGTGACATGTATTATCTTAATCTTGAATAACCTCACAAAGCTGAAGCCAGCTTCTCACGTTGGAGCCCTCAGTCAAGCTCTGATGGCCAGAAGCCATTGGAGGATCCCACTGCCTGACTCCAAGAACCTTCTGCCATTTCCCGAGCGTGGGGATCATCCCCTTTCTTCTTCAAACGCCCAAAGCACTTTCAAATCTGTGAGTCACACATAGCTTAATTCTCCCAAATTAATTGTAATTACAGTCATTTATGCCTAGAGCTCATGCCCCTTTGTGGGAGGTTGTTGCTGTGAGGCATTGTATCATCTTCTCCGTAGGTCTATGGTTTGAAGAAGTGATCTCATGGAGCTTTTACATATCAGCTTTTATGTGATGGCCCTGTTTGGGTATGGTTTTTAATTATCTCATTTCATCATTTATTTTTCTATGAGTACGATTGCCTTCCGTTGCAAAGTTTGACTGCTCTGTGTCTAGAATAAGTCTGCATTTGCTCTTTGTTTTAAGTGTTTGTATAACAAGGTTTCTTTCATAATATTTGCTGAAATTGAAAGTTTATCACAGACTTGCATGATTTAATTTAAAGCAAAAGCTTAATTTAACATTCTTATAAATAAGAAATGGAGCAGTAGGAACAAAAGGGTTTTAAATGAGCAAACTGTAGAACTGCCTGTTTGAAGTGGTGAGGAAGGATGGTCTAATGAGCTGAGTACTGGACAGGCAGACAGAAGCCTTCAAGACCTATTCCAGCTTAGCCATCAAACTCATCCAAGGTTGTCCAGTTCTTTGCTTGCCAATACTTAAAGGATTGAAATTCTCTGTGTGTTTTGATAATTTATGCAACATTTCACATCAACACTGCTTTCAGCCTGAGAAGAACAGAAAACACAAAGTCATCAGCTACTACTCTCACCCAGGAACAGCCTATTCTTTACTCAGTCCTGCTCTTATGTCTGGGACCATCCCATTTGCGCATTCATTAAGGAAAACCAAGCCTCATGGACAGAAGACCTGCCTCACCCAGCACCCAAGCAGGGCAATTGCATGCTGGGTTTAGAGCTATGTTGTGCCAGGTCTATACTCTGTGCTAAGGCTTGACACACCCCAGTCATTGGGGAGCAGGATACCCAAAAAGGCCTAATTGCTTTTCACGACTGCATGTTACCATCTTCCTGGTCACCACTGGAAATCTCAGCTGGACAGTGACTGGTATACACTAAGAACCATGGAGAACTAACAAAATACAGAGAAGGAATATAGCAAGCATTGCTGAAAACACGGCATGGCAGAGGGGGTTGGAACTGGATGGTCTTCAGGTCCAACACAACCTGTTCTATGATTCTATGGCAGCACCAGCAGGAACAAAATAAACCCAAGGATTAGGTCATTCATGCACAGACCAACAAGAGTTTAGGAGCAGTGTGCCAGACTGCATCTCTCTTCTTTCAATTAGAGGCTACGTGTGCTGGCATTTGGAGGGAGTTAGAAGAAGGAGCCTCTCAAAGAAACAAGATGCTGCCAATTAGCTTCTTGGCAATGCCCTGCTGCTCTGGAGACAAGGGCTGCCTGTCCCACTTCAGTCTCTAACGCAGTGGGAAATGGAGGCTGTGATCCACAGACTTCTCCAGATGCTGCAGGTCCCAAACCCCAGCCTGGATAGACCTGGTGTTCACCCCAGCCATCCATCCTTAGTGACAGAGGGTTGCTTACCCTTCCTGCTTATGGACCAAACCCCGTATTTGATGCTCCAGTCACCAAAGCAATAATAAAAACAAGAAAAAGAAAACCTCAAACCTTGAAATCATTCCCTTATACATGCAGAAAGAATGAGTTAAATTTGAAGATCCACAGAATCCAAGGTGCCCAGAGGATTTCATAAGGAGGTTCTCTTACCATTACCTGGGATGGAGAAGGGTGCTGCAGAAACAGCTGGAGGGTGATGGGAAAGCTTTGTGGACCCAAAAGCTTTTCCTTTTGCTCCACCTTTGAGAGAATAAACACAGCCAAAAGTTATTTTTAAGTTTTCTTGACCTATATCAAGAAGAAGAAATTGAATTATACAAAGAAAGCAGTCAAGTTCTTTTATTCCCCATAAACAACAGGGCTTATATTTAAGTGCTTATATGACTTTACTACACCTCAGGTCACAATTTAATCTCTCTTTAACTTTAATTTAATGCCCAATTTAATCTCAGTACGACAGCTAACAATTAAAAGAATGCATGCGGAGCCACTTAATGTTTATATTGGTCATGTATGGACATCAGGCGCAGCACTGTTTTCCTGTAGATCGTAAAACCCAAGAGCAAAAGATGGCACAGTTCAGATAAACGTCTGCTGTTCTCAGCACCTTTCAACATTAGGACTTCCCTGTGAGGGTGCTGAGGGGCTGGCACAGGGTGCCCAGAGAAGCTGTGGTTTCCCCATCCCTGGCAGTGTTCAGGGCCAGGTTGGACACAGGGGCTTGGAGCAAGCTGCTCTAGTGGAAGGTGTCCCTGACTGTGGCAGGAGTTGGGAATGGATGAGCTCTAAGGTCTCTTCCAACACAAACCATTCTGGGTTTCTATGATTCTGTGACTTCAATGAGCCATGGCTGAGGACATGAATGTATGTGTTGGAAAACCCCTATAGTTAACTTAATTAGCAAAATGTTCTATAGTGGGCACTTTCAATGCATTCCTTCAGGTGTGACACTCTCTTTTCTATGTGTAAATCTCTGTTAAAAAAGTTGTCTCTCATAAAACCTATACTCATCCTGATCTTTCCCAAACTTCATATTTTTAGGACGTACTCTAAACATGAAACAACCAAGGGCTGGAGGTCCCAAACATCAGTGTGCACTGCTCAGTGCCATAGCGGAAGAGGGGAAGAGCCACCTGGGCTCATACCTTGAGTCCATCATTTCCTTGATCTGCTTCCTCTTAGCTAGAGCAACCCAAACAGTATAAATGAAGAATAACATCTCACCTAGGTTATCTATTGCAAAGGTGGGAAAGCCACTCTCTGTACAGAAGCACGCACAGGCTGTGCTCTGTGTTAACCAGATTTCTACCAGTTTAAGTGTTTTATAGATTAAAATCTCTGCCTGTGCCTTACACACACCCAGCAGCAGCAGGATTGCTCCTAAGACACGAGTTTGCCCAGACTTGTCATGTTCCAGCCTTGCTCAGTCCTAAACTAAAACTAAAACTACACTGCATTTTCAAAATCACACCCTGAGTGAGTCTATACAGTAAACTATTCATTTTAAAACATGATTAAATATTGCACCGCACTGAAATATCTCCTCTTAGCAGAGAGCACTCGGATGGAGAATTTCATACATTTCAACTGATTTCTTGCCCGAATGGTTCTCCCATATTTTTCTAAAACCTAGTTGTGTCAAATGATTTATTCTCCTCTAACAATACAGTACAAGTAGCCAGGAAGATGCAAGTCCTGAAGTGCTTGGCGGCAGTTGGCCAATTAAGTGCTCTACAGTGTTCTGATCTTTTTTGTGCTTGCACATACTAATCCTTTTTTTAATGTATTGAGGTTCTATCCAGCAGAAAGAATGAGCTAACTGCAAGGCACGCCACATGAGGAGCTTGAAAATATACAGCGACACGCTCGTATCCAGGGGAGGTTTAGCCAAGTGTGAAGCATAAAATCTAGCGGCTTCCAGTACCTGAAGGGGCCGACAAGAAAGCTGGAGAGGGGTTTTTTATAAGGACGTAGAGTGATAGGACAAGGGTGAATGGCTTCAACCTGACAGAGGGGAGGTTGAGATGAGCTTTTAGGCAGAAGCTCTTCCCTGTGAGGGTGCTGAGGCGCTGGTACAGGGTGCCCAGAGAAGCTGTGGCTGCACCATCCCTGCAGTGCTCAAGGCCAGGTTGGATAGGGCTTGGGGCAACCTGCTGTAGTGGAAGGTGTCCTTGCCCGTGGCAGGGGTTGGAACTGGATGAGCTTTAAGGTCCCTTCCAACACAAACCAGTCTGGGATTCCATGATATCTAACAAACATATCAGGGAGTGTGGCTGGAGACACTGGGCATCCCAGGAAGCAGGCGCAGGCACTGCTGTATTCCCAAGCTATAGGAGGGCACCAGGGACCAAGGAGCCTGGCCAAGAAAGGTTCATTGCTTGGACACCGTCTCATCAGGTATCAAGGGGTGCCCATAGGAAGTGTCCCCACTGACCTGCAGCACATCACTAGAGGAGGTGGACATCTCCCCACAGCAGAAGTCTCCCTCCCCTGGCACAGCTGGGCTGGTTCCACACTCCTCTGGTGATGCTTTTGCTGCTTCCTCCAGCTCACAATCTAACTCTTGGGTAGCAGGAATAGGCAAACCACTTCTTCAGAACCATTGCTCAAGCACAATTTCTTGTCCCAGGGAAAAAAAAAAAAGACATTATAAACCATAGTGAATTATTCTTATCTGTATCAGAGGCTTTCTTATTAGAAAGAAGTGATAGGGAAGGTGATGCTTTGTTTCCAATATTGTACAGAAGTAGTAAGAAGTAGCAGATACGTACAATACAGGAGTAGTGGCACCAGCAGACTTTGGTAAGCACTGCTTGTTCAAAGCAAAGATGTTCTAAATCAAAAGTTCAAACTCTGTTTTATTAAAATCAACATTCAAAGTTTTCAGAAAGCTTTCCTTTGAATCACACTCTGCTTCCTCTACAACCTTTGCTCCAGCCTTACTGCTCATCCAACAACCTCAGAACATTTGCTAGGCTTCTCACAAGGGAAAATAAACCCCGAAAATTCCCATTTTAAGAACCTAACCTCAGATTTCAGAGCCTTCCCACCTGCTGTCCTCCTCAAACTGCTCAATAGTGAAGAGACACCAACCCTTGTCAAGAACAGGGAGGATACCAAGCCTCTAAAGGCCAGTGAGGAAGCCAAAACGTTGTGGAGAATGCAGAAGTGATTTACAACCCAGACCAGATGTATTTATTGCACACCAGTCTATCTAATTCCTGTCCTGGTGAAGTTATCACCGCCCTCAGCACTGGGCGTTGATGACAGAAGTTATTACCACTGGTACTACATATCAAAGCATGGCTGTAATTTCTCGTGCGGATCTATACATGCTACAACAGGCTCCTGTGATTTTGCACATCAAAATCTGCAAGAAAACTGCTTTTTTCCTGTTACTCAGCTGGAGTAAAACCAAGTGACAGCCAGAATGAGCAGACACTCCTGGCATTTTCCATGGCAGGCTCTTCATTACAAGGTACAAGAGTGGGGGTTATCTTCTCTGAGGCCAGGACATTTCAATGCCTCCCTTTGGGTTACACCATGTCAAAAAAATGCATTTGCTTATTTAGGACTTGAAAAATAACCAAATACAGAGAGTCAACAGAGTCCTCAGAGTCTTTAAGGTATCAAGTTTTGCAAGTTATAACTGCAGCTCTGGTACTTTAGGAAGAGTCTGAATTGTAGCTTGTATGTGTAAAAGGGGAGAGATATTTATTAGCATGTAGAGACTACATCTGGAAGACCTATACATAAAATAAAGTCACTTCATCACTCTGGTGTTGGCGTGAGTGCTGATGTTCCCTCCTAAAGGGAAACGTCGTTCTGGCTTTGGCCAGGTCCAGCTGATTCCCTTACAATTATAGAATCACAGAATTAGCCAGGTTGGAAAAGACCTTTAAGACCATCAAATCCAACCATTCCCCAGCACTGCCAAGGCCACCACTAACCCATGGCACTGAGGGCCTCATCTACACGGTTGGTGAACTCTTGCAGGGACGGTGACTCCAGGACTGCCCTGGGCAGCCTGTTCCAATGCCTGAGCACCCTGTGGGGAAGGAATTGCTCCTCATCTCCATCTAAACAACCCCTGGTGCAGCTTGAGGATGTTTTCTCTTGTACTATCTTCTTCCCTGCTGCGAGCTGCAGGGTTGGACAAGTGAAAGCCCTGCTTGTCATGGGCAGAGCTACACGATGATGATCTACCACTTCCATCTAACTCAGGCACAAGCTGACAGACGAGGGAAGGTCAGATTAGGGAGATGTGCAATGTGGCACTCCCTTCAGGCTGTCCACACGTCCCACTTTGCTGTCCCCACCAAAGCTGCGGCATGGCTCTGATCAGGATTCTTTCCTTCTGCAACCCCACCACGTTCCCAGAGAGAGGCAATGTTCCCAGCATTGCTGATGGTCTTGGAGCTCAGGCACTTCATAGAATCATAGAACCAGACACGTTTGTGTTGGGAGGGATCTTAAAGCTTCTCCAGTTCCAACCCCTGCCATGGGCAGGGACACCTTCCATTAGAGCAGGTTGCTCCAAGCCCCATCCAACCTGGTCTTCATCACCTTTTAGTTTGCCCCTTCTCTAAGGAGGTCTAACTGTTAAAATGGAAGGAAAATGAGATTAGGCACTGGATGTTGGACTGAAGCCCAAGTGAGCGCAGTAGTGGGAGAACACCAGGAAATCTTGTGAGGGAATGCCCCTGAGAGCAAGGAGGACAAGCTTTGTTCCCAGGGGTCAGAATCAGGGCTGGGTGGAAAGATCAGGAAAACACATTTTTAATACATTTCACTCATTTTCTCCTGTTTATGTTTTGTCCACTGTCACATCAAGTGTTTTCCTTACTTGAACCATAACTCCCTTTCTAGACCAAGACTTGGTTCTCTACTTCTGGGTAAGATTTATTAGGATTACAACTTTATCTGAGCAGCACGATATCTGCTACTAAATAAAGGAGAGATTACAAATACAGGCTTTGTATATCAAGCATAATACAAAAACATTTTCAGACAGTACAATAGGACTGCCCCCCTTTTTTGAACAGAATTCAGCCAAAATTACATATATGGAAAAAAAACAGAGTTGCTAAGGATGATTTATTAATTGTACATAACATGCCTGAATGCAGATTGGGAATGGAATTCAGATGGATGGACACAGAGGAGGATTAAGCCGACAATGGGAACTCTATCTTAGCCACAAACACTCTCATCACATGAAATTCTTTTCACAGATGATGTTTATACAATAGCAGGAGCTGTCCTATAGTTTACCTCCTGAGCATTACAGAAACTGAAATGATGGTGACATGAAACTTTCACGCTTTTCTTTTATGCAAAACTCTTTCGGGTCAAAATCTGAATGACCAAGCCACCTCTTTCTGAATCTGGTCATAGAGATGCTCAAGTACGTTCCCTGGGAAACCTGCTCTTTGTTTAAGTTGTGGCACACCATGGTCAGATCAGTCCCTTTCCATGTTACAAAGGAGAACAAACATGGAGTTAAGGGAAGTGTGGAAAACTCCACAAGAGATCACTCTTTTGTTACTTGAAAATAAATGTTGGGTTTGTTTTTTTCCTAAGAGATTTAAAACCTTCTGTTATGGGGCTTAATTTAGCTCATGATTGATGAGTACTGAGAAGAAGTGTTGTGAATTGATCTGGTAAATCCATTAACTGGCTGTGTGGATATTTCTTGTGTTTTCCCTGAATTGGTCATTGCCAGAGATAGGATGCTGGAACAGACAGGCCATGCTCTGCTCCATCAAGGTAACATTTGTGTTTGCTCAGGGACAAGAAAATCCTCTTGCTCCAAGTGGAAGGACAGAGCACGTTGTCAAAATGCACACAGCGATTCCAGGGATTAGATCTGTTTGTTAAATAATAGAATCCAGGCCGGAGCAGGTAGCATTTGAGTAGACCCAGTGTGATCTTAGAATCATAGAATTTGGACTGTGCCAGCCTCAGCACCCTCACAGGGAAGAACTTCTCCCTAAGAGCTCATCTCAGTCTCCCCTCTGGCAGGTTAAAGCCATTCCCCTTGTCCTGTCCCTACAGGCCCTCGTCCAAAGCCCCTCTCCAGGTTTTTGTAGCCCCTTTAGGCACTGGAAGCTGCTAGGTTTACTTGCCTGCAGTGTGTGGAGGTACTCATCCAGGGCTCACACAAATGCTTCTGTAGGTGGCTCTGCCACAGCATCCAGAGAGGAGCAAGGATTGGTTTGAGAGCCACGAATGGCTTAGAAAGCATTTTTAGTTGGTAAATAGCAGGAAATCCCAATCACATTGCCATATACATGCACAAGCCATCCTGGAAGTCCTACATGAAAGCACCTTGTATCCTTCAGCTGGGGTACACACCAACCATGAGCCTTGGAAGAGCCATTTCAGCACAGCAGAGACCTCAGTGCTCACCAACTTGATTTACAAACAGCCTTTCTTCCAACAGGAACAAGGAAAGACCAAAGAGGAGCTTCACATTAGCAATTAAACCTGAAAGGAAATTCACATTCTTTGATCCTTCCAGGTACATACGCTGGACTGTTTCCTTGCAATTAACCTATTTTGCTGAGGCAAAGGTGGAAGAAAAGCTACAGATGCTATTAGACAAAGAGCTGGTCCCTGCTGCTGCTGCAGATGGTGGAAGCAGAATCCTCTTTCCTTTTACACTATCAATTAAGCAATGTTGCCAAACCCACATCAGCTTCTCAGTCAAACATTTCATTTCTCAGCAGCCTGTGTGAAGTTTGAAAGCTACAGTATGTTCTGCCAGCGTCCTCCAGAAAGCTGCTTTGCTGAAATGGCTACAAAAGCGCTGTCACAGAGACACTGTCAACTGCAGCTTTTGTGTTTATCTCTTTTTACTTTCGAAAATAAGAAAGAAACAAAACCTCGTGGAGCTGAAAGAACTGATTTCTGCTTGTTTTATCAGTCCTTTTTTACATTCTTCTTGGCAGACATTGCGTTTTCCTCTGCTATTCACAGTGCAAGCGTATTCAATATTGAATAGACCTTTTCGACAGTTTTGAACCTCTTCCAAAAGATTCCAAGAGCACTGATTCATGGGGACTCGCAAAGTTCCTACAACATTAAAAGCAAAGTCTACCCTGCCGTAAGAATTGTTTTGCATCAGGATAATTTAAAACTTCTGCTCCTTCTTCCCTATGATTTCTCAGAGCCAGCAAGAAACGCTTTCATGCACGGTTTGTCTGGCTTACAGAGGGACGCAACAATGAGCACTCACTGCCTAGAAATCAAGAAAATCTAATTATGTGCAATATCATAGAATCCCGGTCTGGTTTGTGTTGGATGGGGCCTTAAAGCTCATCCAGTTCCAACCCCTGCCACAGGCAGGGACACCTTCCACTGGAGCAGGTTCCTCCAAGCCCCTGTGTCCAATCTGGCCTTGAACACTGCGAGGGATGGGGCAGCCACAGCTTCTCTGGGCACCCTGGGCCAGCGCCTCAGCACCCTCACAGGGAAGAGCTCCTGCCTAAGAGCTCATCTCCATCTCCCCTCTGGCAGGTTAAAGCCATTCCCCTTGTCTTGTCCTTACAGGCCCTTGTTCAAAGCCCCTCTCCAGGTTTCCTGCAGCCCCTTTAGGCACTGGAGCTGCTCTAAGGTCTCCCCTTCAGGAGCCTTCTCTTCTCCAGGCTGCCCCAGCCCAGCTCTCTCAGCCTGGCTCCAGAGCAGAGCTGCTCCAGCCCTCGCAGCATCTTTGTGGCCTCCTCTGGCCTCGCTCCAACAGCTCCACATCCCTCTTGTGCTGCTGCCCGAGAGCTGGATCAGGACTGGAGGGGGGGGTCTCCCCAGGGTGCAGCAGGGGGGCAGAATCCCCTCTCTTGACTGCTGCTCGCGCTGTGGGGGTGCAGCCCAGCACACGGTTTCTTCTTCATTACACAAGTTATTCTTCTGCATTTCAGCACCAAAATGGGGTCAAAATATTGGTCTCTGAAAAAATAAATCCATTGATTCTCACATTTCAGTGAGCACCAGGGAGAACCCGGCACTAAACACATGCACACACACACACACACACACACACACACACACACACACTGCATGTCAGTGCTATGGCTGAGATATTCTTATTAGCTGCTCACTCTGGGGATATTTTCTTCCTTGAGTATCCCCTCCACCCCCCTAATGCTGCTTCTGTGAAAAGTAACACCACAGCAGTAGCACATTTGCTTTAAAACTGCTCCTGTTTTCCTACTTCAGCGGATAATTCCAGCCCGCCCTTCACGTTGGAAAAGCAGATGCGAACGCGTGTAAGTTCATAAATGACAGTGGTGATGATTACAGCCATGTGTCACAAGTCCAAACGTGGACGCAGCTATTCTCAGTCACAAGCACAGGGAACGATGGTTACGTTCTCTGTTCCACAGCCAGCGTAGACAGAAAGGACGGAAATCAAGCAGTGATTCCCAACATTTTGCCCATAGATCCACTGGAATTTGCCAACTTTGGATTCCCACACAAATCCATGAAGTTCAAGGTCACAGAGCTTAAATTCAGCACAGAAGAGATACAAGGTCTAGTGAAAATTGTTTTTTGGAGCCCACAGACAAGAAAAGGATGAAATCTATGGTAGAGTAAAAGATACAAGTAGAGCATTAGGTCTCTCACATATGTCTTCCCAGAAAACAAGCCTCACAGAAATCACTAGGAATTAAATCCATAGATATGTAATACAGCTCTATGGAATTCCCTCTGAAGAGCTATAGAATTCAGGGCAGCAGGGAGTTCTTTTCAGAGCTGGGTTTTTTCAGACAACTTGCAGAAGGATATAATTCTAATGAATGGGGGGGCTAGGTTCTAAAGTCATAGAATGGCAATAATCTTCTATTAAATTATCTTCCATGCAAGTATTGACAGCAATAACTATTAACATCATTTTATAAAACTGGAGAAGAGATATTGATCAGTGGATCCATTCTGCCCTTGCAACACAGGGATCTCAGACAATTCATGTTGCTCTTCATTGTCAGGCAGAGGGTTTTGTTCTTGCTTTTCTTTACAAACACCTGAAGTCCCATGTATAATTACATTAATTGAAATAAGAGACTATTTTATATGCCCTCCTTGGCAAGAACTTTGCCTGTGTATTATCTGGCAAATCCACTGTTGCTACTGTATAAATACAGCAAGGATTGTTGGGGCTCTTCAGGCTGCAGAAGAGAAGCTGTGTGGAGACCTCAGAGCAGCTTCCAGTGTCTGAAGGGGGCTACAAGGATGCTGGAGAGGGACTCTTTATCAGGGACTGCAGTGATAGGACAAGGGCTGACAGGCTCAAACTGAAATAGGGGAAGTTCAGGTTAGATGTAAAGAATGTAAAGATGTAAAGATGCAAAGTTCTTCCCTGTGAGGGTGCTGAGGCGCTGGCACAGGGTGCCCAGAGAAGCTGTGGCTGCCCCATCCCTGGCAGTGTTCAAGGCCAGCTTGGACACAGGGGCTTGGAGCAACCTGCTCTGGGGGAAGGGGTTGGAACTGGATGAGCTTTAAGGTTCCTTCCAACACAAACCAGGTTGGGATTCTATTCCCTGTAACATGGGATTTTGTGAACTGATTAAAGAATCCTGAAGAAGATACTGACTCTACTTGGTTTCAACTATTTTCTCTAGATCATTACCAGTTTTACCATTATCATTATCTCTAAGACTTTACCACAGTGAGGTGGCAGAGTCGGTCTTGTAACAATCTATGGGACAAAAGAAAAAACCTGAGGAAGGAAAAGGTGTTTCTGCCTTTCGTGATGCAAATATATTAGGAAAGATTCCAATTTTCCTTTATTTCTTGTTGGTGTCCTTCATTGCCTCCTTTTCCCTCACCTAAACACTGGCTTAATGCAGAGAATAAAAATGTTGAATTCCACCAGATTTGGGGAGTTGATGACCATGAACTCACAGGAACTCGATTTATTTCTTTTTCTTGTGAGAAAAACATCAACGCTCTTCATGCTAAATCCCAACCCCATGGAAGTCAGCAGCAAAATTCCTACTGCCTCGCTTGCCTGGGAGCAGGATTTGGCCTGGCAGGAACGGACAGCAGCTAAGCCTGCCACCTCCCATCCCTGGAGATCTTCCCAGGGCAGCAGCAATCAAAATCACTCATTTGCAGTTCTAAGCCTTTGATGCATGACTGCTGAGAAAGAAGATTTGCGAAAGCTGTGACAAACGTTACACCTCAGCCTTCCGAGGAGGGGAAAAAAAAGCTGTTACTGGAAAATTTGCCAATTTTTTCCCTATAGCCCCAATTTCTTCCCTCTAGTCGCTAATGCGCAGCGATCCATTTGACCATCCAATTATTGCTTAAAGAAAAGGGGTTGGTAGGAGAAGTGTGACATATAGGGATGAACAAGGAAACAGATGAGAAGTACAGGAGAAATATGAGAAGAAAACTAGGAAAATAAGGGAGAAACATTGCTGTGTGCTGCTGTCAAACCTGAATCAAAGTCATAAAGGAAAAATGAGATGCTCGTGTACACAGATTACGCCACCATCAGTTTTTATTGGAGCAGGAAGAATCTTGGCAATCAAGAGTATCTGATAATTACCTTTCTTAATGCATTAAATTCACTCAGCTTCACCTTCAGGCATTTAGCTGTAGAAAATAATGACACACATCCTCATGTTTAATGGTTAAACTCTATTTCCAAGAAATCTATTACAAGCGGTGTCAACTAGAAACCCACACAATAAAACATCTCGAAAAGATGCACAGAGAGAAGAGAACGGTGTTTGGAAACACAAATAGCAGTTGTTTGCACCAAAACATTTTCACTTGCAGGTTTTATTAAGCCTAATGGAAGTTTGAGCGCCTTTGTTAATTATCTGCCCACCCTCCTTTGTCAAGATCAGCTGCAGAACAAACCTTCTCCTGCCAGCATCTCAGGATGCATTAGACCTCATTAAGCATCATTTTTAAATGAACATTTAATTGCAAAGAGATTAACATTTAAAGTATGTTAGTGCTTGAAAATGACTCTGTGAATTGACACAGTTGCTGAAGAATACTTGCACCTCCTATCTCACCAGTATTTGTACCCAGGTAAGTCCAAGTGATGCTGCTAACAAGGGTGTGAAAGTCTATTTGAGTCTGTTGGCTCAGAAAGGGACACTGCCAAGTGGCTGACCCCCTACCCCAGGACGTGCCCACCTGAAAGCCACCAAAGGTACATCATCTTCCCAGTCATAGAGGTTCTGGAAAGAATAAATTCAACCTGAATCTGCTTTTAATCCCTTTCTAGAGATGAGGACACATCCCTTGAAGGCAACATCTCCAAGACGAAGTCCTGGCAGCATGACCTGATCTCACAGAATCACAGAATTCCAGACTGGTTTGTGTTGGAAGGGACCTTAAAGCTCATCCAGTTCCAGCCCCCCTGTCACAGGCAGGAACACTTTCCACTATAACAGGTTGCTCCAAGCCCCTGTGTCCAACCTGGCCTTGAACACTGCCAGGGATGGGGCAGCCACAGCTTCTCTGGGCAACCTGCGCCAGTGGAGTCTGGATTACTAGGAGAGGTTATTTTCTCCTGTGTAATATAACTCTCGTGACTCCCATGGGATTGCTGCCTGTCACAGGCCTCAATCTAAGTCAACTCTTCCACAGAGTCTGGGATTATATATGGAGATCTTATAACTTTTGAAGCTGGTGAGATCCAGACATTATCGTTGGGCACTACAAATACTAAAAGGTCCACCGAGTTGGATTTCATTTGTTCCCAGTTTAAAGTGTTCTTGTTTGATTTCTTCAGTGCCTGACCTGGAATACAGGTGAACCCACTGTGCTATATTTTGTTTCTCAATTTAAATAGCCAATTTAAAACTACTGAGACAAAATAAAACAATTACTCGCTGTTTAATTGGTTTTACTGAGAGTCATTTGAAACCAATACATGTTTTTTGGGGGAACCCATTAATTCCTTTTAATTGCGCAATACAGATATTTATATGTTAAGCAAGCACCCATAACATGAATGTAGGAAAGGAGTAAAGGCATTATCGGTTATTAAACATCACTACAAGATACTTGTGAAATGGATTGCCTCTGACACTGCCATAATTGTGTCCATTACTAATGATTTTTCACTATAAATAAGATTTCCCTTCTCTTATATATTATTTTGGATATTCATTGTACAGATTATCAGCTAAAATGCTTTACCTTTGACGGAGAGCATAATTCTGCCCACCAAAGCCAAGACTCCAACGTATTGTCCCATGGTCAACACCTACACAGTTATAAATTACCCATGAAGTGTAGGTGAGCAATCCTGAAAAGCATGTGTCAGGAACATTTTGTGCTATACTTGGAAAAACAACACCTGGAAAAGCAACAGTTCTCTATGAGAGGCTGTTCATCAGCAATGATGTGCAGTGCTTCGGCCACAGAAATGCCCCAGTTGCTTTCCTTCTGCTTTTATGGGCTGTGCTGGTGACCAAGAGCTCTCTTTATCACAGTTGCTTGCAGTTTCTGGTCACATATGAAGTGGCATTATCTCTCTCTTGTGCTAAATGTCATTAAGTTGGTCCCCCAGATCTCTCAGGTAAACCAGACACATTTAAAGGCTGGTTCTGTGCACATTAGTTACTTAACATACACAGATTCCCTTGAGTTTACTGTGGGAGAAAGACAACCCAGATCTGGTAGTTAAATTTAGATTCTTTTTGGTCACCTTATTCACACAGTCAAAAAAAGGCATTTGTATCAGTTTTCTTTACAATGGATGGAATAAAATTAGCTGCATATTAAGTGCCCTGGATCAGGGACTATATAAAGCAATGCATTTATTTTGAATTCAAAGTACACAAAAGATGTAAGACAGCAGATGAGCAAATAAACCTGCCAAAAAAAGAAAGGGTCCAATTCGTACACGCCCAATACAGATCCCATTCCTAAAATAGTCTGAAAATATTATTCTAAGGGGGATATCCTGATGGTCCCTTTGATGTACCTATCTCAATTGCTGACTGAGATTGTAGGCACAGGCGCTGGGAGCAGGGGCAGGTGGGTTCATCTTGTACAACTACTTGATCTTCAATGCAGCTAAAGGAAAAACCTGAAGAATCCCAGAGAGCAAGCCACTCTAACGCATTTCCTTCTTCCCAACAGCTATACACAAAATTTAACTGCCTCTACACAGCAATCCAGTCCACTAAAGTAACTGTAAGAATGGACGTACTTGAGATGAGAACACAGGTACACCCCAGGCAGTGTTCTAGAGTGGCCAGAGCAGTGCTTCCATCGCTATTTGCAAAGGAAGGACTCTTTGAGCAAGAGGTGGGTTTTATTGCTTTACAAACCCCTGTGTGGGTTTCATTTTCAGGAGATGAACGGCTGCCTCTTGGAGGCTAGAGGGAAGCAATAGAAAACATCAGGTGTCATTCTCCACCGTGGATCCGGCTCTTCCAGGTCTCTTCATCTCTGGCTGTGCTCATCAATCATTTTAGCAGCAGTGGGGCTCTGTTTGCATTCTAGTCCAGGGACAAAAGAAGGTGGCCCTATGTCGTGGGCACTGAGGGCTATTGAATTGACCTCACAAGAAAATGCTCTCTCCAAGAGATAACGAGATTGAGAGGACTCTCTCTTTCTTCCCAGCGCTGCAGGTGGACACACACAGCTCATGAGGCAGCCAGAGAGGAGCTCAGACATCACCTCCCTCCCACCAAAACCCTTCCAGTTAGTCCATGTGTCCTACAATACATGTCTGGTTTACATGAGACCATCAATGCCTACAGACACTACACATTCAAAATGAAAGGCCCAGTCCTGGCTATTGGGTTAAGGAACCAGAGCAGTTTCAAATGATGTAGGGGATTATCCATGGAATTTAGGTGTCTGCCAGGTCAGACAGTCCTGGTCAGCCAAGTGGACTGGATTGCAGGCTAACACCCTGGGCAGAATGGACCCAAGCCAGCATTAATAATTGCTTTCCTAGTGGTTAATTGAAGTTCTTTGTTTAGTATCTACCGATTATGATTTAGGGTCTGAGGCATCTGTCATTTCTTTTCAGGGAATATTAAAGCACCTGGATGACAGGATTGCTATTTTTTAGCTCTTGTTGAGACATGCTGGTTTTGAGATCTCAGGATTTGTAACACACTTATTCTACGTGGTTCAGTGTTTTGCTTCCTTTCTCTGGTCTTTTGGAAATGATCAGAACCATGAATATCCTTTGGGTGACCACCTTTCACCAGAGGGAATCATTCCTCACTAATAAAAACAACATTATTTGCATTAAAAAGGAGAATGAGAACTCTATGCCACCAGTTTTCCATTTTATTTATGCAGTAAAGTTAAAGCCCAAAACACCTCAAAATTCTGCAATATACTAGGACACAAAACATCTAATTACAATCTGATTCTACTGCTTCCCAACATCCTAAGTCAAAATATGTAAACTATGGAGAACATGAAATAATTGCAATCACTATCACATAAAAACACATTATGTGCTTTGAAACTGGGTTTGGGATAAATCAATCCTCAGCTTAGCCCCATGGTGTAATGTCCCATTTACACTAATAATCATAGAGTCACAGAATCCTGGAATGGTTTGTGTTGGAAAGGACCTTAGAGCTCATTCAGTTCCAATCCCCTGCCGCGGGCAGGGACACCTTTCACCCCTCCCCAGGTTTCCTGCAGCCCCTCTATGCACTGGAGCTGCTCTAAGATCTCCCCTTAAGGATCCTTCTCTTCTCCAGGCTGCCCCAGCCCAGCTCTCTCAGCCTGGCTCCAGAGCAGAGCTGCTCCAGCCCTCGCAGCATCTCCATGGCCTCCCCTGGCCTCATTTCAACAGCTCCATATCGCTCTTGTGCTGCTGCCCCAGAGCTGGATCAGGACTGTGGAGGGCGTCTCCCCAGAGCAGAATAGATGGGGAGAATCACCAGACCTGAGTTGAGGAGAGACCACCACAGAGCCATTTGTGAGCCAGACTTCGGGGGTGGCTGGATTATTTCATTCCTATAGTGCACGAGGTACTTCTCTGCCTATAGAAATAGCAGGTATTACTGTGTTAACTTTACCTCTCAGGGAAAGCAGTGGTTAGAATTACTGATCTGGGCCCTGCTCTGGCGAATTTCCATGATTATATATCAAAATAAGAGAACTTTAATTACTTATATCCGCGAAACATTTTATGAGCTCTACTGCAAGCCTTAAGTTCAACCCATTTGCTCTTAAAATCAGCCTCTTAAAAACATTTTTAACCCCCCCTCTGCTCTTTTATCCTTCATTTATGTTTTGTTCTAAATTACTGGAGTTGATAAAACTTTACAGGGCTGCTTTGCACCTTGCAGAAGATGTGTGCACATCAACCACATTGGCAATGTTTATTTGTGCTGCCATCTGTCCCTCTCACCCCACATTTTCAACAGTTTGGCCTAAAAAAGGCCCAAAATCACCTGAGCATCGTAAAAACAGTACCCTGCTGTCAGCGGAACACATTGAGACCACAGCTGCTCTCCTGCTGCCTGCTTTAATGCGGTTCCTAAAGTATGTGGACAAGTATCCCGGCTCTTGGTTGCCATGGGGATGGGAGCGGGTGACAGCAGCATCTCGATCGATGTGGATCAGCTCACAGCCCATCAGCCGCCGTGATGTGATGCAGTGGCTGTGGTGATGCAGACGTGCTGGAGCCCGGCCTCTCCACCTGCACAGAGCTCTGAACTGAGCTCTGTGTTAGTTTTTGCTCAGTCCCCTTATTGGAATCATGGAATCCCAGCCTGGTTTGTGTTGGAAGGGACCTTAAAGCTCACCCAGTTCCAACCCCTGCCATGGGCAGGGACACCGTCCACAAGAGCAGGCTGCTCCAAGGCCCATCCAACCTGGTCTTGAACACTTCCCATTCATTCCAATTATTCTTAGATTACAATTTCTGTGCCAGTGCCTCACCACCCTCACAAGGAAGAACTTTACATCTCTTTTCACAGCATGTTACTATCTTAGAGTAGTACCATTTAACATCCACATTTCTGAGGCCAAATACTTTTTTCCTGAGTCGGTTCACCTGTTTCCACAAGACTAACATTCATGTGCAATCTGTGATTCATGGAGATGTTTCCTCACTCGGAAAGAACTAAAAACCAGAGTAGCGATCCAGTGACAGGGAGCAAATATGTCATGTTGGATAATTCAGGTAGGATTCCCACACATTTCCACCACAGCAGGCAGGGACAGATATTTTCCCCATATTTTAAAAACTAAGATGTTTAAGTGTCTTTTTTAACTTCTACGCAAAAAGATGAAAGGGGTAATTTAGCTATTTAAGTATATCTAGAACCTTCAAACCTGAAGGTTAACTCACAATCACCCCCCAGAAGTTAAACATATTTTAATGCCTGGTTCAAATCTCAGTTTAGCCCCTGATAGCCTATCAAGATTATCCCTCAGATCCAAGGGAAGCCGCTTCTTGTCCCTTCCCCACCCCATCTGACAGCATTCAGACATTATCTTTCAGCCCAGAATATTAAACACTAACCAGCACCATATCAGACGGATTAGTCACACATGTTTACACTGCATTGGCCATTCAACCTAGCTTGTCCTCTGATGGATCTGAACAATAAAGCAAACAGCTACACTGTGTAACAACCAGAGTGGGTAATCAAGACCCCTGAACAAAGAGAGGAAACGAAAGGGTTTGCAGTTTAAGGAGGACAGAAAGGAGCCTAAGATGTCATCGAAGTTGGTGCCAACTGACATTTAAGAAAGTATTACATTAAGTCTCAAAATTCATTATAAATAAACTGTAAGGGTAGGTGCAAAATCACAGCACCATAACAGCAATAATTTAATCCCTCTGGAATCACCTTAGAAAATAGGAGCCACATTTAAAGCAAAGAAATTCCCCAAATAACCCACCCCTCTCTGTATGAAAAAGCGTCAATAATCAGACCTGTTCTTGACATGGCATTTTGTCACTCATTAAATCCTCTGCATCCAGAGAGGGAAAACAAATTCCAAAGGAATTCACATGGGGAGTAGGAATTTCCTTCTGTAACAACTAATAACGTCATTTTTGCTACACTTCTGAGCAGATGCTACAGGTTAAGATGATCACCAAAATGAAGCTTTCAGTGCTTACGAAGCATGTTGCACAAACGATGGTACACATCACTTGGTGGTATCTCACTCACTAAGCTGGGGAATAGCGTGTATTGATAGTATGATCCTACTTGGATATTTCCTCAGTGGTAATTCCACACAAAGCATTTCTCAAAAGCTGAGCTGTCCAGAAAACCCCTGTTTGGGATTATTATTTCAAGGAACATGCAGAAACTTTCAAAACAAGTTTTTAAATGTTTCACAATGAGGCTGTTCTTACAATACACAGCCTCCAGATTTGTTATAATAAATGAGAGCTCTGCTACATCTTCTGCACAAAGACATAATTGTGACTTCTCTCCCAGCTTAGATATTAAAAGTTAACTACAAATCCCTCCATGAAATGGATGTTTATTCTGGGGGAGGTTATTTGCAGCTTTTGGCATAGTGTGGTTTGGTTTGTATTTACTTTTCCCCACCACAGCGATAATCTCCTCTTTCAAGATTGAGAAGGGTTCTCTAATTTGCTTTTATTTTGCTTCATACACTCATTGCAGCTCACAACAGAGCTTCCAAGAGTTCCCATTCTGCTGAAAAAGTTCCTACAGAGGCTGTGCTTGCTATAAAATATGATGAAATTAGTTAAGCGATACGATTCCCCAAACACACATCACTGACATCAGTCACCATGACTCTCTATTACAGGGAAGCATCAGTCCATAATAAGACCATATACAACAGGGAGTAATGTGATCAGAGCATGTCCCACCAAAATACTTGCTCGTATGGAATCCATGAACATTGCTTTTAAGAGTAAAGAAAGTAATCTATTCTAGAAAGAGGCTTATGAACAGAAAGGGGGTAAAAAAACCCTCTGATCTCTTGAGCCGAGCTCTCAAGACATCAATGACTATGCTCTCATTTACAATCTCCACTAATTTACTGGCTGCCCTAGAGACACACTTTGATCTTTGGGAAGATCTACTGTACCCATCTGCTTTGTAACAGGCAATAAAAATTGTAGCCCCTTTATAAGAAAGTGGTCTAAATAATGTAGTCATGGCATCTAGCCGCACATTCATCACAGAAGATGCCACCTTCCACTCCACATTCATGGTGTAAATATTCATCACCAGCATGGGAAGGCATGGCTATGGACAAGTTTTGCAGTAGATGTCCTTTTCCTGCAAGAACACGTGCTATGTGGAAGTCTGTATATTAAATGTCCAGGATTACTGCCATACTTTGAGCTCTCGGTGAGATGTAAATGCAGTTTGCTTCCCAAAGGTGGTTGTAAAGTTACTCAAGCTACTGTCACTACAGGAGACTTCCATCATTCAGATTTATTCATCTATAGGATTGAGTGCACATGGCAGCATCTCACAGCTGTGGCTGCACAGTGTACTGCAGGGGAAGAAAAGCACATTGCAACCTCTTTGTGCAGCCTGGAGAAGAGAAGGGTCATCCTTAAGGGATGACCTTAGAGCAGCTCCAGTGCCTAAAGGGGCCACAAGAAACATGGAGAGAGGCTTTGGACAAGGGCCTGTAGGGACAGGACAAGGGGAATGGCTTTAACCTGCCAGAGGGGAGACTGAGACGAGCTCTTAGGCAGAAGCTCTTCCCTGTGAGGGTGCTGAGGCGCTGGCACAGGGTGCCCAGAGAAGCTGTGGCTGCCCCATCCCTGGCAGTGTTCAAGGCCAGGTTGGACACAGGGGCTTGGAGCAAGCTGCTCTAGTGGAAGGTGTCCCTGCCTGTGGCAGGGGTTGGAGCTGGATGAGCTTTAAGCTCCCTTCCAACACAAACCAGGCTGGGATTCTGTGATGATTCTATAATTTATTTTATTTTTCATTAAATTGTGTCCCAGTGTCTAGCAATCACAAGACGTCACTGCGCATCTCCTATACTGAAGACCCATTGTACCCGTGGCACTCAGCACAGTACAAAGGGGTCTTCTACTTTCTAAGACAGGATCAGTCCTCTGAAGTCTCTGCTCTTGGCCGTGGAGGTGGGATGCTCTGCACCGCTAGGAAAACCAAGTCATGGAATCATAGAATCATAGAATAGTCAGGGTTGGAAAGGACCTTAAGATCATCCAGTTCCAACCCCCCTGCCATGGGCAGGGACACCTCCCACTAAAGTCTGGAAAACCCAAATGAAATTCACAAAAAAACAAGGCCCCAGAACTGGCAGACTATTTTTAATATTTGGCCTAAATACTGAATAAGGCTCCCAAACAAACACTCTAAGGATTAGCCAAGATTATGAATGCTACAAGACTGTAAAACAATAAAAATCAAAGCCAAATTTAACAGCATTATTTAGCATATGGTACAGATAGAGGAAGGATAATAAAGTCATTCAAAGAGCTACAAGTCCCCCGTTACAGCTTCTCAATTTGTAGAACCTTTGTACAATTTCAGCAGCAAAAAGGAAATCCAGCTATTGGGGCTGCAGGAAACCCCTTGGGAGGCATTTTTCTTGATTGTGTATCTAAATTTCATTCAGCTGGAATAAAATGGATTTAATGTTTTCTGCAGTTTTAGGAATGAGGCATAAAACACCACCAAGAACCATAGAACTTCTGTAATGCAGGGTCACTCTGGAACCCAACACAGAGCAGGGTTAACAATAGAATCATAAAATCCCAGACTGGTTTGTGTTGGAAGGGACCTTAAAGCTCATCCAGTTCCAACCCCCTGCTTGGGCAGGGACACCTTCCACTAGAGCAGCTTGCTCCAAGCCCCTGTGTCCAACCTGGCCTTGAGCACTGCCAGGGATGGGGCAGCCACAGCTTCTCTGGGCACCCTGTTTATTAGATTAAGATGAACTCCCTATCCTGGTGTACCTGTCTGCGAATCATCTGCTTAACAAACAGCACGGTGCATACACACAGTCACTCTGTGGGATGCTTCCAAATGGATCTGTGGCTGAAATGAATGGCAAGTTCCTCCCTTTCAAGCCAGTTGATACTGAAGCAAAGAACAGACTTTGGTCTCCTTTGCAACAACACAGGTGGAGCTGTGTTGTATTTTTCTTATGATAAAGCTCCTCTTCGGTGTCAGCAATGAAATAACACCCCCAGATGCCTCTCTACCTGTCCACACTTGTTGATGCATGGATGCGAGAGACAGCACATTCACAGCATGGGGAACCAGAGGATACACATCTGGATGCCAAAAAGCATTTATCGCAGCAGTTGCTCTGGGAACTGTCTTTCCCACTGAGTAGCCAGATACGCAAGGCTGGAAATATTACCATAGGGTAGGCAGCTCCAACAGCAGATTAAAAGTTAAAGGAAGGAACAGAAACACAGTGGAATGTGGGTAGAGAGAGCCAGAAGCACAAATACACCTCCTGTCTCAAAACAGACACATGGCCCTGAAGGAGTGAAATACAAAGAACTGAACTGAACATCTCCTGAAAGTCTAAGCCACTGGACCTGAAGGAAAGACTGAGGCAGGATCCAGTTTCTGGATGCTCCATACAAAGTGCTGGAGAAGGACCATGGATTCCAGGTTGGATGGACCCAACACTACCGCTGCAGACCCCTTTCAGGTGCTGTTTCCTGCTTCCCTCCTATGGGCTCCCACAGCTTGCAGATCCTCTGAGACAAGCAATTCCTCCCTTCTGCAACAGCATCTCCCTTGTTTGGAGAGGTTTTATGGGAAATAGCTTGACCATGTTGTAGTGTTTATAGGGGTAAGGGGCTTCTCCTCCCAAGAAGCAGAAGATACAGACACCTGCAGTCCCATGGGCTCCTCATTCCCCATCCATGTCAGTACTGAGTTATGTGGCAGTAGCAGAGGAAGCCACTGAAGTCAACACATGCTTTATACACACAAATAACAAATCATATAAATAGAATCTACCCATATGGAAACTCATTCCAGGTATGGAGTAGCTCCCGTAGTCACAAAGGAGAGGAAGCAGGAATGTCTTTTCTGATGGAAAGGGCAGATGCAAAGGCATGGTGTGATTTCCCTGCAGGCTTTCTGCTTTCTTGTAAGTGCCTCTGACCAAAATTAATGACCAAGCAGCCAAAGCCGATCACTCACGCTGTTTTCAATAAGTGAGCTATTCATACCCACTACAGATTACACCTCACATTCATTCTGAACCTTTCATCCTAAGAATATAAGTGTTCTTTACAGACTGCAACACAGAAAAGGGACTCAAACCACTAACTTCATTAAAATTAATGATTATTATTACCCAGAAGCCAGCCCTGGACCAAACACCAATGTGTACAGCCATTTTCTGTAGAGACGCTCTGGAATGTCTCATCACAGCAATAGACCGGAGGGAAGGAGAAACCCAGTGTGACCAGCTAACAAGGAGGGAATATTAAGGTAGACAACATTCAGCTTTAGCTACAGGAGGGATGTATATAGTCTCCAGGAGATGAATTGGAGATATTATTCTTTCAGGTCAGTTAATTGAGATATTACTGTCACAAAACGACATCATGTAGGCATCACAGTCATCACAGGCAATAGGGAATGTCAGTATCCTGGAGACAGGAGCACAGGTTTGGCAGAGCTGGGCCATGCCTATGAGGAGCAAGAGAGAAGGAAAAAGGGCAAAAGCATGTTTGAAACAGAACTGGGGTACAGGAAGGGGAGCAGAGCCCCTGGGGAATGTGCTGGCTCCATCACAGGATGGAGAAGAAAGATATTTACTTCTGCTGCTAGGAGGCCACCTTACACCCTATTCCCAGGGGCTGTACCTGCTGTTCTTTCCCTCCAGGATCAAGGTTTGCTCAGCAGCAGAAGCTGCTCTGGCAACCCAGGGGTTTTGCTGTAACAGAGCAGGCAGCAGATAAGGGCCATGGCCATCTATGCTCTCCTGCTCCAGGCAATGGCCTCATTTGCCTGAGCCTGGAGGGGAACCTGCCTCAGTGTTATTAATAATATGTCAGAAACAGATTTTATTCAACACCAAAATCCCCCTCAGCCCCATCAGTCTGACAAACACCAGAGCTGGGGATACACCACTGCTTAAGCTGCCTCGGTAGAAAGCCAGAGAAATGATGCTCAGGTAACTGAAGCACTACGGATCGCGCTAATGAAACAGAGTACAACTTGATCCTGTAATTTGCCATGGATAAATGAGCTGTTTTGTCCATTCATAACACCTCTTTGTCAACTCTCCACTTTGGGAAGGCTGAATATCCGTGACTATGGGCAGAAGAGCTGAATTTAACTCACTGTATATAACACAAAAGAATGTGTATCACAGTGTGATTATTCAGCAAGATGCTCAAACATGTAGTGATACTTTGATTTTTCTAAGTTATCCCTTATTTAGGGGGGAAATAGAAATGTAGAGCAAAGATAACCTTGTTTTTGCCCTGGAGCAAGCACACACAATGGAGAGCGCAGCTCAATCCTCTTTTCTGGGGCTCCAGGGCTGCCCTGTCCCCACTTTCCTGTCCCAGGCCCTTTTTCCCCCCAAAGTACTGCAATGCTCTTGTAATCTCTCTCAGCTTTTCAGCAACTACTTAAAAACTAAGACTTGGACTCCTTCCATCCATAAGAAACCTTTACTTTGCCTCACCCCTACCAGACACCAGAGTACTTGCAGTGAGCAGGATGGAGAGAAAATTCTTGCCGTAGCCTCTCCATCACTGAGACTGGGGCTACAGTCTCTACAGCTTCAAGGGAGACTCAAATCACCTCGAAGATGTGTTAGTGGGGAGAGCAAACACTGTTCAGAGTGGGTTTTTGTCTTCATTGTATTATGTTAAACAGTTTCTATTTCTGCCTCACCACACTACACCCCTATTTTGGAACTTCAGATACCTCTGGTATGAAAATTAAACCTCCTCTTTAAAGCTGGGAGAGAGGAATTAGATGCCATTTGCTGGAACAGGTTTCACACCAAAATGGGAGCATGGAACACGCTTCTTCCTCATAATTACCAGAGAATTTGTGCAGAAGGAATCTGACACAATCAACAAAAATATGAACAAGAAGAAATGTGTATTAATGAAATATCATGTACTTGGAATCGGTACAGAGATCATGACAGCTCATAGGAAGAACACACATTTCTGGGAGCAGGAAACTCCAGAGGCGACCATGCTGCAAGTTTAGCAGCAATGGCCCTATCACTGAGGAAAATGTCAGGATATAAAGTGATAATATGCTGAACTAAGAAAACTTTAGGAAAATTATACTAAAGGGTTCTTATCCTAAACAGATAGTCCTGTTTTAATTAGGTTTAAGAGAAAATATGGCAAGGGATCCTCACACAACAGAGCAGAGTGCTGTTGACTTTGGCTGCTTCCTGAATTTTCAATGAGATTTCTGCTATGAAAACCTTTTTTCCATTGAGAACATTGAGGGGAAATTGCGCTGTGATCAAAGAATGCCGTCTTTTGGACCTTCCCAATCGCATGGGCCACTGGTACTGCACTGGGGCAGCTCTGAACGCCACATCCGTAGATTCATAGAATCTCAGACTGGTTTGTGTTGGAAGGGCCCTTAAAGCTCATCCAGCTCCAGCCCATGCCACGGGCAGGGACACCTTCCACTGGAGCAGCTTGCTCCAAGCCCCTGGGTCCAATCTGGCCTTGAACACTGCCAGGGATGGGGCAGCCACAGCTTCTCTGGGCACCCTGTGCCAGCGCCTCAGCACCCTCACAGGGAAGATCTTGTGCCTAAGAGCTCATCTCAATCTCCCCTCTGGCAGGTTAAAGCCATTCCCCTTGTCCTGTCCCTACAAGCCCTTGTCCTGTCCCTACAAGCCCTTGTCCAAAGGCCCTCTCCAGGTTTCTTGTAGCCCATTTAGGTACTGGAAGAATAAATTAATGGATTAAGTCTTTTTTTCCTCCTTGGAAGATCACATTAGGCAGATTAAAATTGGAGTTCACTTTATGCCCCTGAGTCATGAACATAATATACACAGACTAATGTTAACCAGTACTATTTAGCATCTGTCAGCCTGTCGGTGCACCAAGCCTGTTGTTTGTGTCATTTGATTTTTCTCACTAATTTTCTAATTCATTTCTAACTATATTGACTTTTGAGCATGTCATTGAGCTTCATTTTGAGAGCAGCAGCTAGTAAAAGTTAATGACCCAAAAATGTTACTATTTTAAGCTCATGGTGGACCCACCAATCATCTCTAAGCATGGTGTTAAGGGTTTTGCTTCACAGCCCTGTAAGAACACAAAGCCTGAAGGCTGCAGCAGCCATATGTCCCCGGCCTCACTGACCCCTTCCGTGTCCCGCTTGGGCAGCCTAGAAGTACTCAGCATATGAGAGGTTACCCCTCACGCACGCAATACAAACTCATTTCAGTTCCAGCACAGTAATACCTGTGCATCACAAGGAATTTACTAATCACAATAACAATCAAAAGATCAAGTGCAAGACACTGCACATGGCTTGGGGCAATCCCCAGCACAAGCACAAGAGGTGTGAGGAATGGATGGAGCAGCCCTGATGAGTAGGACTTGGGGCTTTGGTTGATGAGGTGCTCCCCATGACCCAGCTTCAGTGTGCGCTTGAGTCCAGAACCCCCCCGTGTGCTGGGCTCCACCCCCAGAGCACAAGCAGCAGCTCAGGGAGGAGATCCTGCCCCTCTGCTGTGTTCTGGGGAGACCCCCCTGCAGTCCTGATCCAGCTCTGGGGCGGCAGCACAAGAGGGATGTGGAGCTGTTGGAGTGAGGCCAGAGGAGGCCATGGAGATGCTGCAAGGGCTGGAGCAGCTCTGCTCTGGAGCCAGGCTGAGAGAGCTGGGCTGGGTCAGCCTGGAGAAGAGAAGGCTCCTGAAGGGGAGACCTTAGAGCAGCTCCAGTGCCTAAAGGGGCTACAGTAAACCGGGAGAGGGGCTTTGGACAAGGGCCTGTAGGGACAGGACAAGGGGAATGGCTTTAACCTGCCAGAGGGGAGACTGAGATGAGCTCTTAGGCAGAAGCTCTTCCCTGTGAGGGTGCTGAGGCGCTGGCCCAGGGTGCCCAGAGAAGCTGTGGCTGCCCCATCCCTGGCAGCGTTCAAGGCCAGGCTGGACCCAGGGGCTTGGAGCAAGCTGCTGTAGTGGAAGGTGTTCCTGCCTGTGGCAGGGGTTGGAACTGGATGAGCTTTAAGGTCCCTTCCATCCCAAACGATTCCAGGATTCTTTGAATTTACTGAGAATCCACACACAAAATCAGATTTTGCAGCCTGATGCTATAAGTCAAGTCCACACGTGTGCTTTGTAAATGGGTGAAAACCACAGCAGTTCCCTGGCACCTCCATAGCCCATCCCCTCTCAGTAGCTCTGTCGGTGTGCTCCAATCTCGCTGATAACCTTGTGTTCCATCACCACAGCCTCTGCTGAGGAGCGGAGCAGAGGGACAGTTCTGCCCAGCTCATGATGTTTGCAAAGTAGGTGTCAGACCCAGTTTTCTCTCCTCTGTCTCTAGCTCCCATTACACTGCCCTGTGCATTAATGTTACAGATGGGAGCTTTTCCCTTCCCAGCCAGGACAAGATATTTGTCAGGGATTAATTGCTCAAGAAGAGGGGAGTGCAGCGGGTGGGGAGCACTGGCAGCTCTCTCTGGCCTTTACAATGGTAACAGTGACTGACATGAGCCAGGACTAAATCTCCGAAGATAAATCTTGGGGCTTTGACCTTTAAACGTAAAAACCCTCAATAAAAACCCCTAAGTTCAGGGCTTAAACATCTGAGTTGCTCCTTAGACCATTGCACATCCAGAGGTCCAATTTTATAGCAATTCTTTTCAGTGCTATTTCTTTTCTGCTGGGAAAAAAAGTCCAGATGCTACTTTTAGACAGGGAGTTCAGGAGAGGAAGCAATATGGGCACATTCCAGCTGGAAAAACGATGCTTAGAATTCAATAATATAAGCAGAGAACATCAAGAAGGGCTGTTCCCCTCCATTTGCCTTTTTTCTTCTTTTTGTTTGAAATACAACAGATAGAACCTTCATTACAGCAGCACATTCCACCTCCAGCAACGGATGTCCAAATGCATCTTGGAAGAAGGACTGCAGAACCGCATTAACACTGGAATTAAGTAACTGGCACTATTTGTTGTCTTTGATAGTTGAATCCTCATTGGCTTTCTTTATTTTCTCTCCCTCCCTTCAACAGAACAAGATAATTAGACAGAAGCAAATAAGATGTACAGAGCTAGAAAACAGAAGAGCCTGACATGTGTAGTACATGCTGTCAGCCATATGGCATTCTATATATATTGTTACAGATGAAAATCGTACCACACACTGTGCTGTACATTAACACTGGAATGGTATCCAGTCATTCCTGGGCATACACCGATACTCTCCGCTGTGTTGGCTAATAGAGTTCTGAAGTTTTCTCCCCAGCATTTGATTTGAAATGACACTGTTTTCTATTAATGGGTGGGCACTGTCAGCTTGTTGACCCCAGCCGGGAAGGATGCCTTTTTGTTCCAACGGCAGCCATCATTTCTGTGAAGTGATGCGTGTAAAGAAGCCAGTAAATGCAATTCACCTCACATGCGGCTGTCACTCAATTTGACATCTACATGTTGGAGGATTTTCACAAAGTTTTCTCCATGTGACCTGCAAGTTAAAGATCAGGGAGGTTACCTTCATCCAGCCCATCCACGTGTCAATCATCCCCTCCTAAAAATGAGAGTTACAAATAAACTGTAGCTACTATCTATACTCCGCTGCCTGTCCCATCTTTCGCATGTCAATCCCACTGTTTCTCATTATAGCCATTCCACGCTCCTCCCCACTTCTTTGTGTATCCCAGATTAAGTTCCTTTGTTTTTCTGCTGCTGTCCTGAGAGGGTAAAGTCATTAATGCCTTGGCTTTCTTTTTTCCCCTATGATAAAAGAAAGGAAGCTTAGGAAGGTGTTACTGGAGAGATGCAGAGAGGCTTTGGACAAAGGCCTGTAGGGACAGGACAAGGGGAATGGCTTTAAAATGCCAGAGGGGAGATTAAGATGAGCTCTTAGGCAGAAGTTCTTCCCTGTGAGGGTGCTGAGGTGCTGGCACAGGGTGCCCAGAGAAGCTGTGGCTGCCCCATCCCTGGCAGTGTTCAAGGCCAGGTTGGACCCAGGGGCTTGGAGCAAGCTGCTCCAGTGGAAGGTGTCCCTGCCCATGGCAGAGGTTGGAACTGGATAAGCTTTAATGTCACTTCCAACACAAACCAGGCTGTGATTCCCTATTCCACTTGCTGAACCTGCAGAAGCTTAGCAGGACTTCATCACATCATTGATGTAGCACCGCAATCTCACTAGTTTACATGCACTTCTCCAGCCATGCTAGATGACAAGAGAACTCTTCATATATCACATTCATGTGGCCACACTACGCAGCAATAAACTGAGTAGATCAAGTCATCGTTCATTCTTTGGTCACCCCCACCTAGTTCAGTGGCCTACAGCTTGCAGTATAACCTCAAGAGCCAGCTGTCCTGAAGAGCTTCCAGCTATTAGGAGACATCTTTCTGGAATAAGAGCATACAAGAAACACCAAATGTCCACTGAACCGTCTCATTGAGGCTTAGCTCCTCACCAGTTCAGTCCACTCCTATAAATTCGGAGGGGAGGTAAAATGCCCACCCTGCCTCAGTTTGTCTTTCTTGAGTACAAATCCTCTTGGCTAGGCTACAAAATGTGAGGAATTCCTCCTGTTTTCTGACACAGCAGAGGATGGTGTTTTCATAAGACGGTCTGTAGGAAGCATGGCTGTATTAAATGACATGTTTTACAGCTATTTTGACTGCATTCTTGTTCACATTTCGGACTTCCAAACCTCCATGAAACAGGCTCAGTTTACCATTTAATTAAAGAACGGCCCCTGGGGATTGTGATTTAGGAGACCCAATATTTGAGCTCACATTTGCAGCCCGCTGACCATTGGGTCTCTGCTCCCCTTGGTTCACAGGGGGGCTCAGGCTCAAAGCTCCCTGACATGACGACGACCCTCACCATTTCCTTGCGCCTCAGCTGGAGCACAGAGAGGAAGGGACTTGAGAAACAGGAGGAGTAAAATATTGCAGTGAACTTTTAAACTAAAATAGCAATAGAGAGTTAGATAATTAAATGGGAAACCAGACCCAAATGTCAAATAAGGAGGGAGACATCAAAGAGAAACAGCAATCTCTGATAAAGATCAAGAGAGAAAGCTAAAATTTTTATGGCATATGCTGACAAATGGCTGAAGTAAAATATAACCAAGTAACTTGGTTTAGCAATATTTCTACAGATTGCCTGAACTACACTGCTGCAGAGATCAAAGGGTAGAGCTGGAAACAAAATACCAAAAGAAATGACACACTCCCCTTCTACATCCTTCCCCCCACTTCTAAATTCATATTTCAAACCTAAGACTCAGAGGCTGGAAATTTGTAGGAGTTTTTGGAAAGTTCACTCCATCAACTGAACAAGTGGGGAATTTTCGACTGGAATTTCTTTTTAATATCCTCTTTTTTTTCCCCCTTTATCAAGGTGTTGAGAAGGAAGGTCCAGACTGTTTCCAGCTCAGATCTTCCCTCAGCTGAGGACCAGATTGCTCCGCAATGCCCAGTTCTCTGCATCGCTGTGTATGACACAGGGACATGTCTTCAGTAGATGGGTCTTCCACAGTTTTCCCAACGATGTTCCCATTGTTGTCACTGAAACTTTTCCTCAGGCGTTGAGCCTTGTCCTCGTTATGTGAAGATGAATCTGCTGGTTCTGATGACTCTGCTCCTCTATCAACAGTTACCATTTGTGTGCGTCCTCTACATGGAGAATAATCTCTTCTTTATGCTTTGCTTTGTGGACTCTCTCATCACTTTATCATACGTTTTAAATATATTTGTCAAATATATATTTGAGGCTTTTTGAATATTTAGCTAACAAAAAAGCCATCTGTAATTTATTTCAGGTTTATTTGCAGTGATCACAAAGCACAACCTCCTCTGATTGTTTTTGTTCAGAATTAACAATGACTTAAAAATGTACAATGAAATTTGATTAGGAAAGAACCCTGATTTTTCCCACCCTGCTTGAAAGCCAGCTCTCAAGTTAGCTGCTTCTCTGTAATGTCAATACACTGGGAGATAAAGATTATCTCTGATTGCACTCTGTTTCTACATGAGAACCAAACTGATTTAACAAATGGAACTCAGGTTCTTCCTCCTCAATGAAAAACGATTGCACTCAAACCCAAGACAGCCAGCTGAAAACCTGGAGTATATGTTACACGCAAGACTAAACAAGATCTAATCACCCTTTCTGGCTTAAATGAAGTACCAGGTTTGCAGGAAGTAGCATATGGGCCATTGACTTCCCTCAAACACGTGCTGGTTAAAAGGAAATTGCAAGGACACTGGAGGACAAGGCTTAGCCAGTTGACAGGAGGCCCAAAGGTTGACAGATAAAGTGGTTTGGCCAGTTGAAAATGTCTACTTAGTTTAAGTACAAAATTACTCTTCAGTCAGTTCTTGAAAGCCTGAAGAGAGTAAAACCCCACTGCGCACCAGAAAGTCTTTGGAAATGCTGCAAGGTCTCTGGTGGAGCTTTTGTCATTTTCTGCTGGATCTCAGTGTTTCACCTTGTCTGTAGAGTTCGTAAATACCAGTTCCTATAACTCACTACCTGAGAGTAAGACAGTTACAAGTTGAAGATAAATCGCATGGCCAGAGTCTTGATAGCAGGAAGATGTTATTGTTATCCCAAACACCTCCATTTGCAAGAGGTCTACGATGTGCAACTCAGTCTAACATTTAAAAATAAATAAATCTATTCACATTAAGGGGGTTGCTCAGAATCCCAATTTTGTGATCAAACATATGTGGAAGGAAAGGCAGTGAACTGACCCTGCGGAAACTCACCATAATATTCACCAATTCAATCTTCATTATCAGATGCAAACAGAGATGAAATGCATTCCAACTCCTTCTGATCCTTTACCTTACATGTTCGCAGTGAACAAACTTCAGCAAAATAAACTGTTGATACCACAAAGATACTTATCTCCTATGTATAATATATACTGACATTTCATCCCTGTTGAATCATCTCCTGCCATTCATTAGACTCATCCACTGCCTCTCTCCTCTGATGCCTTTGTAGTTATAGTTCTGTGTCTTCTATTTTTTCCATTAGCTCTGTGGAGCCATCAAGTACATGTGGTTCCAGAAGACAGAACTGCCATTGGATTTTTCCAGGGTTTCCTAATTTGATTCTGAAACACCCTGGTACAAATCCTCATTTGACTGGAGGGCCATGAGCCTGGGTTTATACTAGATACATATGAGGGCAAACTTTGGCAAGTTACTGCTTAATCACAAAATTAGCCTATTTTTGAGGGGCTTTTTGAGGTCATTTGGTTCATCCCAAACAGGATCATGACCCCTAATGACTTTTGAGACCAACCACCAGCTTCCACAGAGACACGCAACCTCACTAGAAGATCTATACCGACGTTTGCATATCTCTCATCCTGTAGATTAAAATCCTCTAGATTAAGCTACGGCTTCAAGTGCAATCCTGCATTTCAAGACAGGCAAAACTCTTACTAAATAGAGGAAAAAAAGGGAAAACCAAAAAGAATTTGGTCTGTGAGAAACTCTTCATTCATGGTTGTGTCCTGGTGGAGATTTCCAAACTCTAAAAGCAAGGGAAAAAGCTATTGTTGCTGATGACAAGCAAAAAGCATTCTT
Organism: Amazona ochrocephala; assembly: GCA_039720435.1. NCBI lineage: Eukaryota > Metazoa > Chordata > Aves > Psittaciformes > Psittacidae > Amazona > Amazona ochrocephala. Next base: position 3,780,007 of record CM077881.1, on the reverse strand, counting down.
TGGTAGACAATAAAGCTTTTCATTTTAATTCCCTGTGACTTCAAGACATGGGGTATCAAGTGTTTCTGGTTTCACACTTCACTAACAGAGTTTATTTGGAAACAGAGGAGGCAGCGTGTGACAACACGCAGCATTACAGGACACTTGTAATGAACAAACCCAAACCACCTCTCTGAAACTCCATGGAAAGTTTTCCACTTCATTTCTACCTTGAGCATGGAGATCAGTACATCTATCGTGTTAGGGAGGGATAAGTGATGGGAAATTGTTGCTCAGTGGTAGTAATTAATAGTAGTAATTGAGTTCCCAGATCATAAGGCAAGTGTTAATGAAGTGTTGATTGCTACAGGTTAAAGAATGACTATGGCACTGCATGGAACTGGGAGGTTGGGAACTGAAGCCCTAAGACAAGCTCAAAACTTCATAAATAAACTTTTTTCTCTTCTTTTTTTTCCACTGAAAATAACTGCAAGAAAAACAGATACTGACCTCAGTTCCACCAGATTATACTTTCATACAAAAGTAATTCATTCCAATACAAAGCTTCTCTGGGCACCCTGTGCCAGTGCCTCAGAACCCTCACAGGGAAGAGCTTCTGCCTAAGAGCTCATCCCAATCTCCCCTCTGGCAGGTTAAAGCCATTCCCCTTCCCCTGTCCCTACAGACCCTTGTCCAAAGCCCCTCTCCATGTTTCCTGTAGCCCCTTTAGGCACAAGAAAGCTGGGGCTGCCCCATCCCTGGCAGTGTTCAAGGCCAGGCTGGACACAGGGGCTTGGAGCAACCTGTTCTAGTGGAAGGTGCCCCTGCCCATGGCAGGGGTTGGGACTGCATAAGCTTTAAGGTCGCTCCCAACACAAACCGTGCTGTGACTCCTTCCCTCAGAACAAGTTATACCAAGCCCAAACAATGATAACAGCAAAGCCAGTGCAAAGGCAGGAACTGTAACCCCTACACAAAGGCTCCTGTTCAGGGATCTACTTCCCAGCTTAAAGCAGCACTGGGCTCAGAGCAGGGCAGAATGGAGCAGAGCATCAGCCGCGTGCTTTGAAGCATAACCTCTGGGAGCTGCCTATGGGGACAGGGGAGCAGGGATCTGATACCTGGGTTGTATCATACACACAGACACACAACAGCAACCTGCTGCTTTGGCTGCTACATGACCCTTCTGCTGGTCAGTGCTGCCACTTGAGGATTGGATTATTCATATTACCTGGATCAGTTAATCAGAGGGGCACAGACAGAGAAAGGAATAAGCAAAAAATGGCACACACAATGTTCCATTTTATTTTAGGCAACACTTCTTCTGGCTCATTCTCCTTTCTAGCACCACAACCTATGGCAGAGCAGCCATCCACTCACAGCAGAGTGCAAGGAGACCAGCTTGGGCTGCCTTGCTGGGCTGTTCTTCACTGTTTCCTGGCATTTATTACCCTAAGGGGCAGAGTGCCCTTAGACAGCCCTCATCCACAGGTCAGGCACACAGGCAAGGGAGGGTGGGGGACTCCTCCACCTTTTATAGAGCCGGGTCCATTCAAATCAAGACAATGACAAGTATTCACTCTCATGCTCCACGCTGTAAGATGATCACCAGCAGGTCTCAGAGAGGAATTTTCCCACACAGCCATGCACAGAGCTGGTGAATAAACAGTCTGTGAGTGCTGTGGTTTGCCTGCAATCTGTGTTCTCCAGTTTTAGGTATTAGGGACTGGTAAGCAAACAGAATGGATCTACGCTCGTTCCAATACAGGCACCAGAGCCATAGATTAAAGTTGGGGATCACAGTGATACAAGTTACTCCAAACAAATAACTGTGCAAGAAGCCACAGAACAGCTCTTAGTTATTAATTACTGATTTAATAAACTCAGTACATCAGGAAATCAGCACATAAGGCACTAAAGAGTTATAATTAATCTCCAGCAACTGGCATCAGAACCACTCACCAACGAGCACTCAGTGCAGAGGAGTTCAATGCACTTGTTCAATGATGGCAAAAGAGGAAGAGCCTCTGCAACCACCTCCGTGTGCGTGTGCAAGTGTCCCTTTTAACCACAACCCATCATAAACCAGATGTTATGATATTAAGCTGGAACTGTTTGAAACTCCTAAGTCAGGTCTGCAAAAACACTGCACTAAATTTGAAGGTCCTTTGTTTTTCTCTCTTTTATAGGCCTTTATGGTTAGACCTTTCTCTACAGCCACGAAGACTTTATTTCCTCTTAGTCTATTAAATCAAAACTGAGATGCTTAGGAGTAAAAAAGGCATTTAAAAATCTGGAATGTGAGCAATGCAGCAAACAGAGCAAGGCTTGCAATGAAACGGGTAGGCACTGCCAACACTGTGATTGTCTTTGGAGCTATAAAGGCAGCGCTATGCAGTGAGGAGGGCGCTCACTATGCACACGTAGTGAGCGCTATGCAGTGAGGAGTCAAAGAACATGGAAAAAATACCCCAAAATTAAAAGAATACTAATTTTCGGTCAAGAATTTCATCTAAAACTGCAGAAAATAGTTCACAAGGAGCAATAAGTAAAAGATATTAAGAGGAAACCCACAGAGGAATGTAGCCTACAGGAGGATTATAGGCTTTTGACTCTGGTTCTTACCAGGAGTAAGGATTAGCTTTGATTACACAACAGCTCTGTTACTATTAGTGGCTTGTTCACTTGCCAGTTGCAATAAAAGCAATGTAAAATACATTTAGCTAATTCTGACACCAGAAATGCAGCCACAGGGCAGTTATTTAATCACAATTACAGGAAAAGAGTCCCATTCATTGTTATCTTCCAGAAGAAGATGCAGAGTTCAGTTTGCACTGTAATCAACATCCTTACGCACATACTGCCATCCCTCCTAAAATCTCCCCTATCTTTACAGCACATAAATGAAACCAACCGACCCTCCAACCTCAACCCCTCTATCAAGGCTTCCAAAGCACATTTGGTTTTAAAGAAGTCGGACTGAACCAAGTTATCTTTCAGCAGAATGAACTAAAACCATTTGTGTGCTCTTCTCATGTAGGATTGCCTCAAACTCCAGATTTCCAGCTCTCTACTGTCCTGGTAAGTGGCTAATTCAGCTCCAGTGCAGACACTCACACATGCAATAGCAGAAAGTTAAACTACAGCTCGCATTTTGTCCAAAGGCTTGCTATACTCTTAGTCAGATGAGACCACTGCAGATCATCATAAGATGACAAAGCTCAGAGAGCTGGGCTGGTTCAGCCTGGAGAAGAGAAGGCTCCTTAAGGGGAGATCTTAGAACAGCTCCAGTGCCTAAAGGGGCTACAGGAAACCTGGAGAGGGGCTTTGGACAAGGTCCTGTAGGGACAGAACAAGATGGAATGGCTTTAACCTGCCAGAGAGGAGGTTGAGGTGAGACGCCAGGAGGAAGTTTTTTCCTGTAAGGGTTCAGGCCTTTCTCACTGCAAACCGAGGGCTTTATGGACTGGATTGTGGACTCCTCTTCCTCCTATTGTGCACTGGACTAATGAATCTTGATCAGGAAAAATTAGCAGTGCTCCTGCCCCATCCGTCTAGAACTCATTTCACTTGAGAGATGAGATTTTAATTACACTATTCAAAGGAAGCAATTGAACATCCATCTCTATGCAACACATTACATTCACTTATAAGTGCTCTGATCACTTCCCTCCTTCTGCTGCCCTTCCATCCTTCCCCAGCTACAGCTCTGAATCTTTCTAGGGATCAGGTCTGAGTGATGCTTGCAGCTCTTTACCCGGTCTTGTGAAAGCTGATGCTCAGCTCAAGGAGGATTCTCAGGCAGTTAGCAAACATGGGTAAGGAACAGAAGGAATTAAAGACTTGGGCATCTTCATGTCTACACAGCCTGGAAGTTAATGTTTCTGGGAACTCCATTTTGGAGTTAGCCAGTCAATTTTACCTAATGTTTAGGTGTCTGTGCATAGAGCGTGCAGCCTGCTTGTGTTTCAGCCTTAGTTGCCCATGCAAGAAACTGAACTTCTCTTCCTTTCAGCGATGTGTGTGCTTTCAGCAGCATCAGCTTGTTGATCTGAATGGCTGCATAATTACTCGAGCTCTGCTATCAGTGCTAGACAGACCAGGATCATGAGTCTGAGAACCAGGAGAAAGCACAGACCCTCCTTTTGGCAGCATCATGGACTTAAACCATTCCAATTCAGTTGCAAAATTCATCCTTAACTACTTTACCAAACTGCACTGATCCCATCAAAGATAACCAGGAACACACATACTCACAAGGCTCTCTTTGGAGCACTGGCTCTGCCTTTGTTATTCCATGTGAGCAGGTCACTGCTCCCAGGTCTCGGTCCCATTCCATATAAATTCATACATTCCCAAAGGAATCAAAGCAGAACTCTAGATCAGGAATACAGAGGTGAAAACAGTGCTGTAGCTTTTGCTTTTTACTAAATTGCCCTCACTGCAATGAGCATTTCAGCAGAGGTGAGAGTCCAGCTCAGGTTCTGACACGTTTGTTCACAGTGAGGGATGATGAGACCCGAAGCTGTATCCATTTCAAAGCAGCATCATTCTAACTTCATCTTCAATAACTGCAGAAGTCTGGGGCAGGTGACATATTAATCTACTCCTCATCTTCTAACTGATTAATACTTCCCTGTTTCAAACCCAAATTCTCTGAGGCTTCCAGAAGGAATGAACAGGATCCCACTGACTAAAGACAGTGTTAACACTACCATTGACCGACTGGAGTTTAAGATGAAAGGTTCATAGAATCATAGAATTATGGAATCATAGAATAGTTAGGGTTGGAAAGGACCTTAAGATCATCCAGTTCCAACCCCCCTGCTATGGGCAGGGACACCTCCCACTAAACCATGCCACCCAAGGCTCTGTCCAACCTGGCCATGAACACTGCCAGCGAAGGAACATTCAGAACTTCCCTGGGCAACCCATTCTAGCACCTCACCACCCTTACAGTAAAGAACTTCTTCCTTATATCCAATCTCAACTTCCCTTGTTTCAGTTTGAACCCATTACCCCTTGTCCTATCACTACAGTCCCTAATGAAGAGTCCCTCCCCAGCATCCCTATAGCCCCCTTCAGACACTGTAAAGATGCAGGATTAAGAATTTAACTCTTAAGAACTCTTTTCCTTCTCATCACTTGTGTGGCCAAGATGGAAATTTACTGTTAAAATCCACAGAGAAAAGGCATTTGGGAAGAGAGCCTGAACTATTGCTGTTAACTTACTCATTTGTCTTAGCCAGGAATCACAGAGCTGTAAATAATTACCTGTACAGAAATCAGACAAAAGGATTATCAGTGCAGTTCAAGCCCTCTACTACTTTATTTTGTACACCACAAAGTACAGATTTTCAATACCAAAACCAATCAAAAGGGCGCATGAATTGTCCCTTCTTTTTGCTGATACACTATTACAGATTTATTAATAGCTTATATTGATGATTTTCTTTTTCTTGGCCAGTAAATGAAGTATTTCCTTGAAGGCACCGAGACTGATGACTTCCTGACCTTAAATGATGGAGCTGCATATTGCTGAGTAACTTTTTGCCTTGCTTTACTTAGCAATTGGTATACGTAGCTGTAATTATGGTGCTCGAAATATATCATGCCACATTAACCAAAGGCAGATATATTTTAGGGAGTCCTTTCAGCTGGAAAAGCCTGTTTGGGAAATTTGTGGTACGCATCCACACATCAGACAGCGCGTGCCCTCTTTGAACTTCCCGAGGGATGAGTTGGGATGGGTTATGGAAAAGTTTACAGCAGCACCATCTACCGGAGAGCCCTTTGGTCGTGCACTATGCTGCTTATTCCTTCCACCTATTCGAAAAGCAAAGAGAGGAAAAGTTATGACGAGTTTCAAGCAGTAGACATTGTCCACTGTCGTATTTGATGCTGAGAGGGGTCCTCATGGAATCAATGCTACATAAAGATCTCTCTTCTAGGCTGCTGCACATCACTGGACCCACTCTTGGTCCTTCAAGTCACTGGAAAGAAAGAGAGAGGGGACACAGTGTCTTCTCCCTGCATGCAGGGTGGAGAGACAAGCCTTGCTTTAAGGACAGGCTGCTGTGGTGGAGGTAGAGGTGGTATGGGTATGTTCATAGAGGAAGGGAGAAGGCATGGCTGCACCAGGTATGTGGGAACAGACTGGCATTAGTACTTTGCGGGTTTGGATCTTTAAGAGCTCTCGTGCTGCTGCTTCCTTTTTGTTAAATACGGTGTCCACTTTCCTCCAAAGGAATACTTGTAGAACACTGTGAGGTCACAGATTTCCCTATGGAGAGACCCTGGCAATGAGGGACAGCTTTGAGCTCTGCTCTGGCTCCTCAAGCAGAGATCTTCTCTTTAAATCTCAGAACAGCCACTGAAGTTCCTAAAAAGCTTTAGCTTTTAGGTGCTCTGAAGCACCTGAAAAACTTCCTTATGTAAAAGAGCAAAGGCAATAGGATATAGATCCCCAGGCACTGATTCTTGCAGCTTCACTAGGTAAACCAGATTACTAAGTCTCTTATTCCAAAGGATCAGTCTAAGAATTAAGACTGATGGCCTCAGGAATGTGGGTTGGGGGTGTATAAAATTTCTTATGATGTGTACCTATAAATGAATCACTATCACCTAATTTAAGGGCTCAAATCTTGCTGAAATCAAACCTGCACTCTTCCAGGACAAATTGCCCTCCAGTCCACCTAAAGCTCAACCATTCGATCTAAAAGCAGGAAGGCTGCTCTTTAATGACACGCATCTCTTTATATCTTGGTTCTTAAATAAGCATAGAGATCTCTTTCCTGGGTGAACAGGAGCAGACCACAGACTATTAGTATATGTGTGTAACTGTGCATGCTTTCTAGAAGTGCCATCCTCTCAGGTGGAATTATCAGGATTAATTTAAGCACCATTAAAGGACAAAACCCTTCTTAAAAATGGAACCAGACCAATTTATCACGTGGTTTCCAAGAAATGCATTTAGGAGAAAATCAGCTACTTTGCATTTAGAACAGGAGATAATTTGCTAATGTCAACACCCAGCAAAATGGACTGAAGTGCTAAAGTGACTATTGCCACGGTGTCATTAAGACTCGTGTCTTAAAGGTTAGCAAGCAGATATACCTGGATTCCACGGGGCTTGACTCCACTACACACTCTAATGAATCTTTAAGAACAACAGCAAATCATGTCAGACAACTCACTGTTGATTTAATAACATTAATCTGTAGGAGACAACCTCTATCTTTCAGTCAAATCTGAAACAGCAAACAGGGCTTTTAATGAAGGAAACAATCCAGCTATTTACCTTTCCTCACACAAATACCTCCAAGCACAAAACAGCACCTACAAAACAGCGCAGAATTCAGTTGAAGAAGTTCAAATACACACCCAGGCAGGAAAATATCATGAAAAACACATGGTTCTTTTACTGATTTTACCAGTTTTAATCTGAATTATTTTCAAGGCTTTTTGTTTGAGTTTATTAATAATAGCCTTGGATGGCATGGTTTAGTGGGAGGTGGCCCTGCCCATGGCAGGGGGGTTGGAACTCGATGATCTTGAGGTCCTTTCCAATCCTTACTATTCTATGATTCTATGATTATTGTTTATTATTGGCTTATTAGCATTAATTATTATTGTATTATTGTTGTTTATTAATCATTATGGGGCTTGGAGCAAGCTGCTCTAGTGGAAGGTGTCCCTGCCTGTGGCAGGAGGCTGGAGCTGGATGAGCTTTGAGATCCCTTCCAACATAAACCATTCCAGGATTCTATGATTTAACTACTGAAAGTTACACATCTGAAAGGTTTTCCATTCTTCTTCTTACAGGGACTTCTGGACCTTTTTCCTGAGGGTCTGGACTGAATTTACAAACTGTGCTCTACCCCTGTGGTTAATCATAATGATTCTATTAAATATGCTTTATTTGAATACAACTAGTTGCATTCGTACCTTGCAGGTTTGGTGTTGAAGTTGCAAGTAATGCAACTTTAACACCTCGCTTCATTTCTTTTCTGATGCTCAAACACCAATGTACTATTTCCCTCAAGTTCCATCACTTCTCTAGTCTCCTGTAAGCAGCTCATTTGTTTCACCTGCAAATTATAGCATCTTTTTGTTCACACCGTACCCTGAATGTGAAGAGATGGAATGAGATGCAATCAGAATCCTTGGGATGCAGCTCTGCTAATTTTTGTCACTCTAGAATTTGATGGTTGTTCCACTTTTTTGATCTTTTATCCCCAGATTAAAATTAGCTCCTTCCTGACAATTGAAGTTCTTCCACCAGCTTAGCATTGACATCTGAGAGTCCAAATTTGTCATCTTAACTAGTTCACCATAAGAAAGCAATTGTACTAGAACAGAAAGACCAGGTTTTCAAAGGAGCTGTGTTTTCCCAAATGCCTTACAGCGCTGTTAGGATTAGATCTGGTTGGAAACAGGAATTTTCCCCAAGAATTTCTCTAGTTTTTTAAAGGCAGAAGTATGAACTCTTCATCCAAACCCCAAACGTCCAATTTTCAGAGGAGAGGACCCTGGTGGTGCTATTGGGAAAGTTGGCAAGAGCCGACATTTTCCAATGGAAACCAAACTGCTGCTGTGCACACAGAGACAAGATTTTGTCAAAACAGGACAATTCTTCATTAACAGAAAACTTTACATCAGGCCTACTCATCATTTCAAGGGATATCCCTGTACCAAAGGCTTATTGAATCACTTGGGTGTATGCTTAAAGGTACAAAGAATTTCTACTACTCCGTTTTTTATAAGGAGTCCCATGGAAAAGACAAAGGGTGATAGGTACAAGTTATTCCTGGAGAGATTCCAACTGGACACAAGAGGAAACTTTTCACCATGGGAACCACCAGCCACTGGAATAATCCTCCAGGGAAGTGGTGGATTCCCCCACGTTGGACACTGTTAAGATTTGGCTGGATAGGATGATGGGACAACTAGTCTAGGTCTGCTTTGCCTGGAAAGGTTGGACCAGATGATCCTTGAGGTCCCTTCCCCCATGGGTTTCTGTGATCCTGAACACCCACAATACAGCACTGAACCCAGCAGGTAGGAAAGGCTGCATATTTCATTAAATAGCTCAGATATTGAAATGTTGAAGTCCATTTAGTTTCGCTTGTCTGTTGTTTTTCAGCTTTTGGCCTATTTCAGCTGTTGCTTTCTGACACATCAATATCAAGCGCTGCCTTTGTCCCTTACATCACTGTTGCTTTTGGTGGATTTGGAATAATTTCTTCTTTATCTTCCCATCTTCAGTTGTTTGCTCTTCAATTTCCTTTTTCCTCTTGCTTGACTTTCTCCTGTAACAGTTTGCTCTTCCTATTGGATCCACTTGGGCAGGATTTCCATTTTCTCTGTTTGGCTTGAATAACCTCTTAAACTCCACCAGCAGACAAAATATCTGCTGTTCTCATTGAGCAATTAAGGTTCTTTAGGCATGCTAATGAAAGGACACAGACAAGTGCCTGAGCTATATATAATCACGGCCTTTTAGAAAGTGTCACCAGATACCCAGTAAAATAAATTCACTAATACTTGGTCTTTTAAACCCCATTAGAGAGCAAAGTCTGTGAGACAGCCTGAACATCTCAGGTCGTCCAGGTTCTTTGCTGCTTCTCATTGCCATACATGAACTTTCCAGATGAGATTCACTCATCTGATTATTTCCCTAGGGGATGAGAAGAGCACAGTCCTAATTAGCAATCTTCTTTGATATGAAATAAATATTAATTGCCTTTTTTAATCTGAAGGTGTCTACAACCCTTCCCTCACACTATTAATGAGAGCCACATTCTTTTCCACTTCAGTTTTATTTTAATCTGTTTGTTTTCCTTTTACTTAAACTTGCCAAGGCAACACTTCATAAATAAAGGTTTGTATTGTGCTATTATTGGGAAAGCACTGGGCTTTCTAGTGCCTTTGTTTTTAGTTCTTTCCCTTGATAGGATAAGGGGGAATGGCTTTAACCTGCCAGAGGGGAAACTGAGATGAACTCTTAGGCAGTTCTTCCCTGTGAGGGTGCTGAGGCGCTGGCACAGGGTGCCCAGAGAAGCTGTGGCTGCCCCATCCCTGGCAGTGTTCAAGGCCAGGTTGGACACAGGGGCTTGGAGCAAGCTGCTCTAGTGGAAGGTGTCTCTGCACATGGCAGGGGTTGGAACTGGATGAGCTTTAAGGTCCCTTCCAACACAAACCAATCTAGGATTCTTTCAAGGCAGTTTAGATATGGCAGTGCAACACTATGTCTCAGCCTATACAAGCATGCATTATATTGTATTTTTACATCTTCCTCACCCATTATGCTTATACTGTATTTCTATTAAAGGTAGAGCTCATCTAGCAGCTATAAATGCTGTGGTAAAAACAAGATATAAATCTAAGAACTGTTGAAACTCGAAGAATCATTCAACTTACTGTGATCAGCAATTTAAGATCCAAAATTTCATCACCCACTTCACAGACAACTTTCAGTACACAGAATATAGTTCATTTGCTTGGTGAGTACATTTGAAGGAGGGAGAAGTACCTAATCAAGACTGTACCTATCCAAAGTATGAAGTGCGTAAACAAATCTCCATAAGAAGAGACATGCGAACTGTGACAGACGTCAGTTATGTCACTTAAAGGGCAACTCAAAGACACTGTGGTGAAGAGGATGCTGTAAAACTCACCAGTGAGCAGAAAATCAAACTGTATCCTCTATCTTATACAGTAAATATTTCAAACTAACACTTTGTGGTGAACACATGTTACTGTTGAAAAGGAAAAGAAATCCAGCTTCTCTTTAGTAGACTACCCTTTCTTCTTCTTCCTCCTGCTTTGAAACAACCATGGCAATTATATTCAGAATTATATTTATAATACAATTATATAAATATAATTATAATATATAATGGAAATATATTTATCCCATATTTTTTCAGTTTTCTAGAAATATCTGGAGGATTATATTTCTAAAACAACCAAATGTAAAATTGTTTAAATTCCTTTAAAGTAGACCAGGAGAAGATAGTAGATACAATATCTTTTTTTTTATAGCATTTTTAAATACTTCTGGAAATATTTAAGGAACATGGACTTACCCTTATAAAATACATATCTGGAATTAATCTAATAAGTGGCTGTCACAACTGTTCAGTGTTCAAGGGCTAAGGCACCACTGATCAGGAAGTTAGAATTGGCTTTCTAAGAAAGCAATTAGAAGTCATCAGCACAGGGGAATGATTAATACTGAGGACAGGAAACAGGGCATGGGACTTGTTGGTATGAAGAGCAGGGCTGGAAGAAGAAAAACATACTGCAGGGGGGAAATGGAAGTTCTCATTTCCATCCAGTGCTGGTTTTCCTCAAGTGAACCCTTTTTTTTGCTCTCCTGTGTCATGTTTCCCGTTTAAAACAGTAAAGACATTTCCTAACACAACATCCATGGATATCATCTTGCCGCAAGACACCTCAGGAATACAATAGCTTTCCAACTCTTCTTCAGTAAGGGAGGAATGGCAGAAAGAAGAGGCAGGCATGAAAGCCTTGGGAGTACTTTTCTTCTTATTATCACACCATCGCATCTGAAGTAATTCCAGGATTCAAGCCAAGATCTTTGACACGAGTATTTGTAATGCTGAGCTGAAATACCAAACCAAGAGGCAGTGAAGCGCTGTCTGCTAAGTCAGAAACCTCCTGTGGGGTTTCTAGATGTATCTGTCTTCTGAAGATGAAAGGAAAAAAGATATCCAGAAGCTTTTCTGAACTGAGAGAGCTTCAGGACCCAGGGTGATGTGCAGACAGAACGTTTTGCAAGGCTTTTAATCCCTGACACAGCAGCCATTTCACTTGAATGTTCCATTCCTGCAGCCACGGGGAATTCTGTGGCTTGCTAAAGCAACCGAACACATTCCTCAAAACAATGCGGTGGGGCTTTCTTGTGAAAGCAAAGCTAATCAAATACAGCATCCTGTGTTGTACTGATGGCAGGCAGCAAGTCACTCACGGCACTACGAGAATCTCTGCTTTTAGACCAACAGGCATATTATGGACTGTTTTCTCCATCTGTTCTCAAAACAAATGCCAAGATGGTCAAGGTGTCAGAACATCCCACTGAAAATTGGATCAAAGCAGTGGCCTGAGCTGCTGAGCCAGGACTGGAGCCTCTGCAGAGACCAAATCTGTAGAAATAAAGTAAGACACAAATCTAGAAAACGTTTATACAGTAATTCAATAGGAACAATCCTGGTTGGATTTTTTGGCTTTCACACAGTTTGCAACCCAGAGGAATCGATGAAAGTGAAAATAAACAGTGAAAAGAACTGATCCTTTCACCAGGCAAAGTTAAAAGCAGAGATTGTCAGTGCTGATAATTGAACCTGAGTCCTTTAAACACATCTTTAGAGTTGGTGTTGATCTGCTGCAGAGGCATCCCATTGTCCCAGTGAAGACAGAAGCTGAATACTGTATTGAAACCAGCAGCAGACAACTACCTGTGTGCGTGACACAACCCCCTCTACACACCTAAACAGCCCCAAAGCCCTATCCCAATATACCATGAGCTGTGGCTAAGGAAACCTGTAATGTGATGAGCGAGCGCTGGTTATTTCTTTGAAAAGCCTGTTATCCTCCCACATGCCTCAAGTCGCCTCTTCCTAACCTGACGTTAAGGATTGTCTCATCACAGAAAGACAGACAAGGAAAGGTATAAACAGGATGGGTAAAAGAGGTGACTCAGACCTTGAGAGGCTGCAAGAAGAGAAAAGGAGAATGATGGTAAAGGAGGGGGTGACTGACATGGGCACGGTGCAAGAAAGAAAGGAGGCTGTGGACAAAAAACACTCTTTGATGGAAGCAGAAAACACTCTGCGCAAAAATCACGCATTGGGGTTGGTTAAAATCTCTCTCGAGAGCAGCACAATTTCTTAAAGGCTGGAGAAAATGATACTTGAATAAGAACAAGTACCTGAAAAATGGGAGCCGGGAAAGAACAATGAGATGGACACCTACGGGGATGTGCATGTGTATCCGTGCTATTTATACTCATGTTGTTGAGGCTCCTTCTTGGCTTTGGGATGTGCCGCCCACTTCCCCTTGCCTGAAGAACACCATGGATAGAGAGGGAACTGCAGATAGAGCGCAGCTCAGTACTGAGTGCTCACACTTCCATCTGATGGAATTAGGAATTGAGCATGTCCTGGCTGAGTTCTGCCCTCCTGAGGAGCCCAGCCAGCCCAGCTGAAGCGATTGGAACACACCACATCTTCCTTTAAATCCAGGTGTCCTGTGCAGCTGCCTGTTAAATATCCACGGCTAAGCCAGACTTACTGACCACAATGTCACTGCCATGGAAAGAGGCACATGGACAGGAGAGGTGGAAGCCGCAGGAGGAGAGGAGGACCTGCCTTTTGGCAAAGGCAGACACCCCCACATCACTCCCACTCGACTGAAGACAGCAAATCCAAGCTTACAGGGCTGTCCATCTCTCCCTTCCTCCCTCTTTTCAGTCCCCGTAATGTACAGCAGTAGGGACCAGTGTTTGGCACCTCATCAGAGGCAGCAAAACCCAATTTTACCAAGACCTGGATGAGTTTCTGTGCCCAGAAGAAAGCTCGAACTGGTTGCAAAGTCCAGATCATCCAGGCAAGCACTGAAGTTCCCAGTGAGTTTTCTTCTCCTGTGATAGTCAGAAGACGCCTGTGGCTTCAAAGCTCCAATGTAACTGTAAAGCACCACGTTCCCCTGACTGACCAGAACATGTTATTATGATTTGTGTATTAAAACCCTGTGTTTTCCACCTATTGAGTGCATAAACAACAGTTTAACCTTTATCCCAAGGCATATACACCCTTCTCCTCCTAGAAAAACGAATTCATGCTTAGCAGTCCAATCACTACCAACCTGACCTTTAAACACATCAGTGTTTCTTGGAAAAATATTATGGCTGAGATGCCTACTGTGGTAAACAATATTAGCTGCTCCAAGGCATTGCGGAGCCATGCTGTGTGGAGCCTTATCAAAATAAGGGGGTGGAAATCAGTGGGGACGGCAGATCTTCTGACAAACTCCACAGGATATGAAGAACAATGTGAATGTAGCAGTCCTGGCAGATATATTTCTGTATTACTGTTCCAGAGATAACAGCTAAGGTGAATCATTTCCCACCACCTACAGCACTGAATTATTGCAGATTCTGAAGGGACCATATTTATTTCATTGGTAGGTAGCAATTTACTTAGCTGAAGATCATTATATTTATGTGTCTGTGAAATCCTCACAATAATTATATATTTGAGCTGTCTCAGAAGTGCTATATATATTCTCATTAGTCATGTACTTCCAAGGATATGATCATTCTTTTTTCCCCTCCAACAACCTATGCGATGCGAGTGCGAAGCACTGCACTGCACATGAACCTCCAGTCTTGGAGTTTGCTTAAACTCCAGTTTAATCACACAGCAGGGTGGCCTATATTCAAATGCAAATGCTAAAGCATGCGATGAAATATCTTTATTTCCTTAAATGACTGCGCTGGAGAGCTTATTTAAAACAGACCACACTGTGTAACAGAACAGAGGAGGAGATGGGGAAAAAAGTCCTTGGTTTGATATTACTTTTGAACAACTTGTCCAAAAAAGGTCATGACAATGCCTCGAGCAGGGCAAGGAGATAAAGGCGAAGGGGGTTTTCTTTGCTTCCACTCCTTTCTTTGCCATGTAGTCAATTCTACTGCTCCAGGTGGAGAGGGGACCATTTAATTCTCTTTGATGCATTTCAGAAGGCTCATGTGAAAAGTGTTTTCAAAACACAAAACGTTGTAAGAGTCCAAATGTAAGTGGTTGGTAGGCCCTGCAGCTCGAGGTGAGCAAACCCAGTGAGTATCACTGCTCTGTGATGAAGCACACCTGATGTTAAAGCTTTCAGCCCTCAGACCAGGAGAAGATCACGTTTTCCTCTACCCCAGCCTATTACCCTCCTCAATGTTGCTGCAATTTGTTTGATTCCCTCCTTCTTAAATGCAACAATGGGAAGAGGAGCCACGCTGACAGCTCCTCAGGCTGAAGGTCCTGCTTGTGATTAATGTTCATATTCCATCCTCCTGCAGAAAGTTTGAGCCAAAAACACAAGAGCTTTAAAACCATTAATCACTTGCATCACCACTCTCACTCTGTCTACTTCCTTTTATTTGAGTATCTTCCACAAGCAATAAGGAAATGGCCTTACTTATATTTTCCTCTACCATCCTTGCCAAAACCGGGCAGCTTTGTAGTTCGTTTCTCCTGGTTTGGCTGATGCATTTTTCTTCTTCCTTTTTGAAAATGCTAAGTACAAAAAGATGCAAAACAGAACTTGTGTGCAAGGTCCATCAGGTCGTAAATGTCACTCATTAGCCTCAGACCTACCAAAATGAGGAATTACAGTTAAAATAAACTAGCATGCATAGAAAACTCAATATTGCTTCCATATATGCAATACAGTGCGTGAGACTGGACAAAGCAGACAGAGGCACCATAAGCTTGATAGAGTCCATCAGCAATGCAGGACAATTAACAAAATCAGGAAGCAAAAGGTTAGAGGTTAAGTTCCACCTTGGACTGTATAAGCAAAGGTTGAAACAAAGATAAACAATTCTCACTCCTTTTGCTGGTTAGAAAAGTTGAATCCTAGAACCCCAGACTGGTTTGGGTTGGACAGGACCTTAAAGCTCCTCCAGCTCCAACCCCCTGCCACGGGCAGGGACACCTTCCACTGGAGCAGGTTGCTCTAAGCCCCTGGGTCCAACCTGGCCTTGAACACTGCCAGGGATGGGGCAGCCACAGCTTCTCTGGGCACCCTGTGCCAGCGCCTCAGCACCCTCACAGGGAAGAGCTTCTGCCTAAGAGCTCATCTCAGCCTCCCCTCTGGCAGGTTAAAGCCATTCCCCTTGTCCTGTCCCTACAGGCCCTTGTCCAAAGCCCCTCTCCAGGTTTCCTGGAGCCCCTTTAGGCACTGGAGCTGCTCTAAGGCCTCCCCTTCAGGAGCCTTCTCTTCTCCAGGCTGCCCCAGCCCAGCTCTCTTAGCCTGGCTCCAGAGCAGAGCTGCACCAGCCCTCGCAGCATCTCCATGGCCTCCTCAGGACTCGTTCCAGCAGCTCCACATCCCTCCTGTGCATCCCTCCAACTCCTTAAGGAGTTCAACTACATGTAGGATTCACATTTCAGGTGAGCACCCGGTCCCACCAAAGACAGAGGAATTTTTCAACACCCCATGGTTGCGAAAACAAGCATCAAGCAAATATAAAGCAGCATGACTTGGCAAATAGACCTACCCATTGCGAAACCCATCCACAGCCAATTAATAAGCCTAAAAGACTCTCACGGTTTGAAACCGTGCTTCCTGAGCTATGATGGCTGCCACATTTATTTTATTACGATATAAAATAAAGATCACACCTTTAAACTTTCTGCATGGCTAATAAATCAGCTCGGAGGGGATGGCTCTCACGAGAGGTTCATGCCTGTGGTTAGCCGAGTCCCACAGATACACAAGAGATGCAATTATGCTGGAATAGCCAATTCTACAGCTCTGACACAGCTTATTATTTGACTAGCAAACAAGGAACTTTTTCAACTTAATTGCAACCTGGCTTTTCTACCACTGATCTTTTCCATCCTTCTTTTCCTTTAACTTTAGCCTTCACAGAGCTTTGTTTTATTTTAATCCTTTGGTTGTTGATGTGCCTGGTTTGTGGGTCTGTATTTTGTACTATGGGGACGCACAGCTTCCGAATGAGGGAAGCAATAGCTGCTGGTAACCTTTACGCCATCACAGCTCACTTGTTAGAAACTGGGATTTAGATTAAAGCAATCTGAAGCATGAATTTGAGCTGTGCCCTTATGGGGGGCTTTAAGAGTGGCAGTGTTCAAGGCCAGGACTGATGGGCTTGGAGCAATCTGCTCTAGTGGAGGCATCCCTGCTCATGGCAGGGGGTTGGAACTGGATGAGTTAAGGTCCCTTCCAACACAAACCATTCTGTGTATTTAAAACTACAGAGGGTAGCACTAAAAACACATCAGCAATGATCTGCATGACCTGCTGGTGTGTGAGCAGAGCTGAGGTTTCACCACTGTTAGAAGCTGAGCTTGTACCCCCGAACGGTGCCTTTGCTCTGCGGAGCTGCAGGTGCTGATCACTGTCTTAGCCATGGACACAAACTTCTCCTGGCTGACTATTAATCACCTCCGTCCCCCTCTAATGTAATACCTTGATTGCCCTCTGCAGAAGGAACAAGTGATCGTCACTCATTAACAAACATCCCTGACACAGGGCACAGGGACCGTCTGCCCATGCTCCGGTACTGGCTGGAGAGTGCATGGCAGAGCCACTGCTTTGCAGGGCTGAGCCTCTAAAGGTCAAGTAATTACCAGTCTCTCAGAGGCATAAACTGCCTTTAAAGCCAACAAAGTAAACAGAAACTATGAGGAGATTCATCCAGCATTTATCTTTTAACTTGTTATCTCCGATACACAAACTCATTCTTACACTGTTTGCATTGCAATGCATAAAATATTAAAATTAAAAGGCTCAGGGAGTTCTGAGATGGAAAAAAAAAGAGCAAAAACTATTTTAGATTCCGAACCATTTCACCAATATGTGGTTTATTTGCATACTGGAACGGGAGGCTCCTGATTATGCATGTTTATTGATTTTGGGTTTGTTTTGATTAATGATAAAACTACGATAGGAAGGAAGGCTTGAGGGAGCTGAACACAATACAAATGGGGTGTAGTAGCAGAAATTCTATTTATGCAAATAAGAGGACATTCACATGCATTTTGCTCAGCTGTGGTTTTACCAAAGCTCTAAAAACATTCTCTTTTATACCCTGGGTAATTTGGGGAGGCATGCTTAATACAAAAATGCTGCATAACAATTACTCTTTCTTCATTATGAATGACTTCTATTATATCACCTTGGACAAAAGAACAAGCTTCAATTCCCATTGCACCTAATTTATTATTACTGCCAAAGATACTGGTTTGTGTCAGAGCACATAGAAATGTACTGCAAAAATCCTACTGGGGTTGTTAAAAGGGAGTGGGGAGAAGAAGAGAAGGAATAAGAAAATATGGAATCATAGAATCACAAAGTGGTTTGTGTTGGAAGGGGCCTTAAGACCATCCAGTTTCAACCCCTGCCACAAGCAGGGACACCTTCCACTAGAGCAGGTTGCTCCAAGCCCTCCTTGTCCAACCTGGCCTTGAACACTGACAGGGATGGGGCAGTCGCAGCTCCAACTGCTCCATGTCCTTCTTATGTTAAGGACACCAGCACTGCACACAATGCTCCAAGTGAGGTCTCACCAGAGCAGAGTAGAGGGGCAGGATTATCTCCTTTGACCTGCTGGTCACGCTGCTTTTGATGCAGCCCATGACACGGTGGCTCCAGGACATGGGTGGTTTCTGCACTGTGAGCACACACTGCCAGATGGCTATGCATATAAAATATGCATATATAAAAGTTTTGGCATCTTTATAAGAGATCAATATTGGCATGTTAACCTTCAGTCAAACCACTCAGGAAAACGGGTGAAGTCTTCATTAAAGAAAGCTGTAGATACTTGTTATTAGAGTGCAAAGAAAACATAAAGACAGACTTCCTACGGGTAGTATACTAAGGACATCAACAGTGACAGATCATAGAATCATAGAATCATAGAATAGTAAGGGTTGGAAAGGACCTCAAGATCATCGAGTTCCAACCCCCCCGCCATGGGCAGGGACACCTCCCACTAAACCATGCCACCCAAGGTTATGTCCAACACAGCCTTGAACGCCGCCAGGGATGAAGCATTCACAACTTCCTTGGGCAACCCATTCCAGGGCCCCACCACCCTTACAGTAAAGAATTTCTTCCTCAGATCCAATCTAAACCTCCCCTGTTTAAGTTTGAACCCATTACCCCTTGTCCTCTCACCACGGTCCCTAATGAAGATTCCCTCCCCAGCATCCCTATAGGCCCCCTTCAGGTATTGGAAGGCTGCTATGAGGTCTCCACGCAGCCTTCTCTTCTCCAGGCTGAACAGCCCCAACTTTCTCAGCCTATCTTCATATGGGAGGTGCTCCAGTCCCCTGATCATCCTCGTGGCCTCCTCTGCACTTGTTCTAACAGTTCCATGTCCTTTTTATGTTGAGGACACCAGAACTGCACACAATACTCCAAGTGAGGTCTCACTAGAGCAGAGTAAAGGGGCAGGATCACCTCCCTCGACCTGCTGGTCACGCTCCTTTTGATGCAGCCCAGGATACGGTTGGCTTTCTGGGCTGCAAGCGCACACTGCCGGCTCATGTTCATTTTCTCATCAACCCACACCCCCAAGTCCTTCTCCGCAGGGCTGCTCTGAATCTCCTCCCCGCCCAATCTGTAGCTGTGCCTGGCATTGCTCCGACCCAGGTGGAGGACCTTGCACTTAGCATGGTTAAACTTCATCAGGTTGGCATCAGCCCACCTCACAAGCGTGTCAAGGTCCCTCTGGATGGCATTCCTTCCCTCCAACTTATCAACCGAACCACACAGCTTGGTGTCATCGGCAAACTTGCTGAGGGCGCACTCAATCCCACTGTCTATGTTACCCACAAAGATGTTGAACAAGACCGGTCCCAACACCGATCCCTGAGGGACACCACTCATTACTGGTCTCCAGCTGGACACTGAGCCACTGAGCACTACTCTTTGCGTGCGGCCATCCAGCCAGTTCTTTATCCACCGAGTGGTCCACCTATCAAATTGATGTCTCTCCAACTTAGAGAGAAGGATGTCATGGGAGACAGTGTCAAAGGCTTTACACAAGTCCAGGTAGATGACATCAACTGCTCTGCCCCTGTCCATCAGTTCCGTAGCCCCTTCATAGAAGGTCACGAGATTGGTCAGGCAGGATTTCCCCTTAGTGAAGTCATGCTGGCTGTCACCAAGCACCTTGTTGGTTTTCATGTGCCTTAGCATGCCTTCTTTGATATCAGAATTTAGACCATGCACTGGGCAGTGGGCTGAGATTATTCTGAATGTATCCAACAAGCCACCAGCACATGAAGGTAAATAAGACCATGAGATGGCCTGTGTTCTGACACATGAATTATTCTCACAGATCTCAGCAGGGTCTTTGCCTGTATGACAGCTGCCACGTACCTACGTTGGCAGCAGGACCAGAGTCTAGAGAGTTTAAATATAAGAGCAGAGAATAAGGAAGAGAATGGAGGTGAGGAGGATCCCTTCTGCAGGTGCTCCTGTGTGTTTGGAGAGAGACTCAGAGGGAAGAAGTGGGGTCAGCTGAACAGCAAGAAAGGGCCAGGCTGCCACACAGCCATTCCTGCATCTGAAGGGCTGGATTTATCTTGGAAATTGGGCCTCTTAATGCCTCCACTGCTTAACAAGCCTGCTTCCACTTCAGGGACTTCATTATAGGAGACGGATGAAACGCTCACCTGACCCTTTCAGCTCAAGATGCTGGAGATTTTTCTCCACTTTCAGAAGAAAGAGTATTGCCCATTGAGAGGCTTCATTCTACAGCCATTACAGCAAAGCAGGATGCCCAGGCTGCAGGACAGCCTCTGCTTAACAACTCAGCAGGGATCTTCCTTTTGTGGTACTTACAGGTCAGGAGCAACAGAGCCAAAGGGACAGACTGGGGAGATCACAGCTATCTTCTTTCTGAACGTAACAGGCTGTTGGTGGGGACGCTGGCACAAGCTCAGAGTGTAGGAACCCATCACTGTACCTGGGTCCCTCCCAATTACGCTGAGAGAAGGGGTGTTGTAAGCCATGAAAGCACACACACACACACACATTTCTTCCTCTAACAAAGCAAGTCGCATTCATTCCTCCACTCATTTGAAAAGGCAACTATAGATTGAATGGAATTTCAAATTTCCTAAGGAATTATTTCACCCGGAGGCTAAAGCTCTTTTATATTTAAGCCCGAATTTACCGTGAAGCTTAAAGAAGCCTGCAGCATAAATTAGCTTGATGCTAGAAAAAGAAGAAGTTGAATTAAATCGAAGTAGCAAACTGAAGAAGTCATTTTGTTAATGTGCTGCATATTGTCAGTGATTAAGTAAGTAACTGGAGTCGGATTATAGATTCTCAAAGGCAAAACAAAATAACTGTGGTTTGAAAAAGTACCTGAAATGTGTAAACATCGAAAATTAACAACTGGAAAAGATGTTTAAATCCATAAAACCCGTGAGAGTTACATATTTCCAGTCATGTTTGAATCAAGCTGTTGTGCTTCTCTGGCATGACTGAGAGCCCACTGATACCAGTATAAATCTGACAATCCAACTCACCGCACAGCTCTTGCACTCGTGTAACTCGCCTCAAAATAAAGCCATTCCACACCTCTGCCCCCCTATGGCACCAAACTGTATTGCATGTTACCGAGGAGTGTTAAGATTACACGTTAATTTCATGCCGAATGATAGCAAGCTTCATTTAGAACAACAATTAGCATCACACATGCACAGAAAAGCTTTGCAGTAATGCTTAAAAGCTGACAATGTAATTTAACCTCAGTAACACCATCAGGATTTTCCCATTTTTGATGGAAAGCATTCTGCTTCTGTACGACAGCCTTCTCTCCACCAGTGCTTTCATTTATGTCTTTAAACCTGGTACTTAACTCCATCCATGAAATATTACCCAATATGTCGATCACGCTGGGTTTTAATTTCAACTCAACTGAAGAAGCATTGTTAAAAAGAATCACTGCATCCCAGGGGAATCAGGAAATTACACTTTATTTATTGGGCTATGACTTTCCCATAAGCAGATAGAGCCATCTACCATCTGATTGCCATCTGAGGGGAGGCACAGCTTGAGAAAGAGCACTGCCAATGTGCCACTGGGCCATTGATGAATGAAGCAATAAGATGAGAAGGTCTGGGGCTGAGGGTCATTAATGCATACCTAAAATGCCGTTTGAGGCCTGATGGCTGGTTAGTATTATAGAGCCTGATCCCACAAGAGTTTACATACCTGATGCTGCTGTTGGTCTCTTTGCACAGTAGGCACTGCCATTTGTAGGTGTTAGAATACACTGGACAGTCTAAACACGACTTATGGGGGGGGGGGAAGAATGAGACAGAAAGAGTGGATGCTAATTTTGTACTTAAGAAGCACTTCCATTTCAGAAATACTATGCTTCCAGTTTCAATATTCTATGGAACGTGAGACGAATTATGTAAAGGGTCATAAAAACATATACACAGCCATTAGTTTCTTCAAATACTCCACTGGTAGGTAACTAAGCCCTTAATGAAGCTCTAAATAACTCTATAGCAATTCTCTGCCCAGGGAGAGAAGTGCTGGGTACAGCAAAGTGTAGGAGTCAGGACTCCTCCATCCTATAGTCCTTGTAAGCAGGAAGCTGGCCTAGATGTGACCCATAGGTCCCCTCCAAGCAGCACTTTGTTGATTCTATGTGGTTGAAACATACCTATTTGAAACTACATTTCTTTCTGTACGCCCCATTTAAGAAAGGATAATTTGAGGTATTTCCCTTTCGGGTGAATACACTGAAGTATAACAAGCCATGATCAGACGACAGTGAGCTGGTAAGATGCTTTACCTAAACACCACACAGCTGCCTGCCTAGATCATAAACTGGGTGCTTTAATGGTTTACTCACACCCTGTATTGCCAAACATCCATATTTAGGTCAGTTGGGATTCCTTCCCTGGTGAATAGACTTCCCTTTAGTTAGATACTCCAAAGACAATGTTTTACCAGCTTGTTATTTTATTACTGGGGTGCGGGCCTACAAGGATGCTGGAGAGGGACACTTCATCAGGGACTGCTGTGATAGGACAAGTGGTGATGGGTTCAAACTGAAACAGGGGAAGTTCAGGTCGGATATAAGGAAGAAGTTCTTTACTGTGAGGGTGGTGAGGAACTGGAATGGGTTGCCCAGAGAATTGGTAAATGCTCCATCCCTGGCAGTGTTCAAGGCCAGTTTGGACAGAGCCTTGGGTGACATGGTGTAGTGTGAGGCAAACCTGCCCATGGCAGGGGGTTGGAAGTGTTTGATCTGAAGGCCCTTTCCAACCCAAACCATTCTATGAGGCAGCTCTATATAGTATTTTCCTACTCCAGAGTGGACCAGGACTCTGTACTTGCCACCTATTGCTCTTTAGGTAATGCAGCAGCAGCAGGGGAGAGGTTAAGGAATGATTCTATCATATTCTATGATTTTTAAAGGCCTGCAGGCTGTGATTTAACAGAGGTGTCTAACACAAAGTTTTTACTTCATTTCAGAACTGTTATTTATCAACCAGCATGGCCAATGTATCAACATTTCTGTCAGCTACAAGCCTATACTTTCGGTTTAACATTAGCATCATCACACCAGTATTGCTCAACCAGGGAAAAGCTAAACCAGTACAAGAACTTTCATTAAAGCTTAACAGGATCCATACTTGAGCTGTAGCAGTGTAAATAAATCAGCACCAGTTTTGGGTGTAGCCACATCTCCACCAGCATTGCTACTGCATAACTGTGGAGCCCAGGGAGGGAAAAGGGCTCATCTTCAGCACATTTATATCAAGCTACTTCACTCAGCCTAACCTTGAGAGTACACACTAAGAAGCAACATCTCAGCTACATGGAGTGATTTGATTATGAACACAGAGTGATTAGATTAGCAGCAGATGACTTGGAAATCAAGATGCTGCATTCCCATTAAATTACCAGCTCCAAGAGCAGCAACTCGTGGGACTACTCTCAGCAACTCCCCCTCCCAGACAACCCTCGCCTTTCAAGGCTTTGAGCATCTCTTTAAGATTCTTCAGACACTGAGTAAAGAAAAGGTAACATTTCAACATGTAGCAAACCCGATCTGTCACCATACTACATCAATAGTGTCTATTGAGGTCAAGATGACTATTAAAAGCTTTTCCTAGGTCACATTTCATACATGAAACAGCTATAAAAGCTGATATCTGCTTACCAGGAGGCCACACTGTCCAAGAGAGAGCAGCTTGGAGTGAGACCAATGCCTCAGATCTAGTTATCAGCAACCAGGGCAGAAGGAAAAGCAAGCACACATTAAGTGGACATAACCACACAGACATCAGCAGAAGGCCACGTTCCCACATAGCTGAAGTGATGCAACCCATGAAGCAAGCAGTCTTCAACCAGGGCATGTTAAAACTCTTCAGCTCAGCCACATCAATCACCAAGCTTAGCTTGTTGCAGGGTTCAGCTGATGAGTAGCAACTCTAAACCAAAGCAACGTGCAGCCATCTGCCCAGCCCCTTGGTTTTAAGCAGTTTTGCTTGAGTTCTGTGAATGCAGCCAACACTCTGGAAACACTTCTAAAATAACGTGAAATACACTGAAGAAAGTTGCTCAGACAGTCCTGAAATTGATGTTGGCTCAGGCTTTAAACCAGAGAGCAACACTACCTACTCATTCAACAAGTTTAGTACAAAGCCTCAGTACAAAGTAGAGGTTTTGGCTGTGTTCAAATTGCTGTTGACACTGTTCAAGGAGATTTTGCAACAAAATCACTTGGTTTTTTTCTGTTTCAATAAAAGAAGGCACAGAAAAGTCCATCTTTACCAGCACCACGTAGGGCATAACCTCTACTTCTCCAGAATAGTACTCAGCTGAGTTAACCCATAGTATGCCCACTGTGCTGAGCTCACCTACACCCATTTCATCCTAGTATCCACCACCTGGGAGCACTGAGTAGGAAACCTTTTCGGGAGTTACCAGCCTTTCTCCCCTCCTTTTTAGCCCCAAAGAAGCAAAACTCCCATATTGCAAAAATGCTTTCACTCAATACGGTCTTCTCTCAGAAGCCATTATTATCACAAGATTAAACAAACCTGATGGTTTCTATCCGAAGTACACAAAGCTTGGACTTTCCAGAGCTGATCTGGGTGTTTGGTATTCATTTCAAAATCCAGTGTGCTGTAGCTCATATCATTTACCCAGGAATCACTCCTACAGCATGAGATCTGCGGGAATCACCTGTTCTGTTCAACCCAGCACAGTGTATTTCAGTTTGAATAGAGGTTTCATGATCTCTATAGTTCATTCTCTGGAATGTTTATTACAATGTAGTTGAAAGCATGTATTAATCCAGAGTTCCTCTAAAAAATCCATGTTTGAGTCAAAATGTGAAGGGAAAAATAAAGGGGGGGGGGGGTGTAGAAATCTGAAACCTTTCTATTGGTGTTTTAAGGCACACCAAACTACAGCAATTTATTTCCCCATATCCTGTAGTAATGCTAAACCACAGATAAACATTACTAGCAGAGCAGGAATGTGCTTCTTCCTTCTGATGGAGGCCCAAGATTGCCCTCTTGAGTATGGCAAACAGCATGGGGTACTTCACTTACCATATGATTGGCACACACTTGAGTTTTGAATCAGTTTGGAGATGAAGTTGTTGGCTAACGCTCTGGAAACTCTGACTCTGGAGTTGTCAGGCTGAGAAAGGCTCATTCGTTTAAATAGCACTATATTCCTTGGCTTTTCCTCTGTTTTCACATTGTTTGTTTTGCATTTCTACAGCAGCCCCCCCCCCCCCCCCCCCAAGAGCTTCCATAGGGGGAACTTCATAAAAGAAGTTTATTAGTTCAGCATGGGCTAATAAAATAGCTGCATGTTCGGGGATATATTCTAATGCAATCTATCTGGATGGCACACAAAAGGTCAGCCAGTGCAGGCTGACACAGAAAGATGCATCTGTTCACTGAAAGGCAGAAATCATTTCTTACCATAACTCATTTCCATGGCATCTCTCGCAATGTAGGGAATTTTAAGTGTTGAGAGTTTATTTTTCCATTTATCTCGCAAACAAAGGAAATTATCCCATAAACTTATGCTTAAATTATTTGAGTCAACATTATTTTGCATAGCAACAAGTTTATTTTGAGAATATTTTGAGACACACGCTTTGGTTTATTATTTCATTGATATTAATGGAAACGATCCAGAAAAGGAAAACATGTTATTTTGGAGGTCTGACTCTAATGCCTTCCATATCCTAAGGCAGTAAGAATTCTGAGAGCAGAGGGCTTGGAGGATTGGTGCTGAATTCCCTTCCTTAGGGCCATGTAACTATAAAATTATGAGTTTATTTCAGAGCCAGGCCACCTTGAACACAAATCTTCACGCAGCTTCCCACTGTCAGCTTGAGCTGGTTTACCCTTTGTGCCACGATGGACACACACATACGAACACTCACATGTACACACACATGAGTGCTCATATACTCCCCAGAGCAGCATAGAGAGTACACTCTCTACACTGGGGAGACCCCCCTTGCAGTCCTGATCCAGCTCTGCAGCAACAACGCAAGAGGGATGTGGAGCTGCTGGAGTGAGTCCAGAGGCCTCTGTGGCCGCACAGCGATGCTGCGAGGGCTGGAGCAGCTCTGCTCTGGAGCCAGGCTGAGAGAGCTGGGCTGGGGCAGCCTGGAGAAGAGAAGGCTCCTTAAGGGATGACCTTAGAGCAGCTCCAGTGCCTAAAGGAGCTACAAGAAACCTGGAGAGGGGCTTTGGACAAGGTCCTGTAGGGACAGGACAAGGGGAATGGCTTTAACCTGCCAGAGGGGAGACTGAGATGAGCTCTTAGGCAGTTCTTCCCTGTAAGGGTCACACACAGGAATGCACACACTGTTTACAACATCCTTTCTTTCTTTATTTATACAACTGCTGTGTTATAACCAAACATTACAGTTATTCTGCACAGTGGTCTAATGTGCAGCTTCTTTTTTATCTAGTTTCTCACATGGGCACTAACCTGCCTTCACAGCCATGACACCTCTCAGAAAAGGTTTCCGAACACAGTTTTAACTCCCTATTGTGGAAATCCTCAAGGATCCAGTTCCATCATATACTTCTTCCAACACAGATGCTGTCAGCTGCTTGAGGTACAGTCCTACCACTGATTCTGAAGTTGAAGGAGCTTTTGTATCAAGATGAGGGTCAACCATTATCAAATAACCCATGTACAGTCATTATCTCTGTTCTCCTAATAGAGGTATTGCTGAAACTATGCACAATCGTGCTTTTTCTCTTCATTACAATTTTTATAGTAATGTACATCTTCAGAGTCACATGAGTGCTGATTTCAATGAACTCTTAACTGCACAACACATTCACTTCACACATATGTTTATTTCATCATCCATTTGAGTAAGAACTAGTTTAGATCTCAAGTAAAGGCTCTTATGATGATGATGACAAATCTGTACTGCAAAGATGGGTTGATAATTAAGATGACTTGTTTGGCTGCAGGTTTTTTTCCTCCTTAAGAATGTGTTTCTCAATGCATTGCTTTTCTGTGTGGTGTTGTGGATACCGCCTATAAGTTGGGCTCTCAGAGCTTTTATCTTTCATAAACGAGGTCTGATAAATGGTTAAGCCATCTTCTCTGCTGGGAACCGGCTCCTGAGCCCATAGGAAGAAGTTCTGGGAGTTCTGCTGCCGTCTCTCTGGTTCCACCTTCCTGCGGCCCAAACCCTAAGGAAAAAATGGGAAGACAAATTAATGTAAAACATATGATTTACAATCACAGTTTCACAGATTCATCTTGTAACAGTCACTACCCCAGTGGGAAGTTAAGGAAGCTGTTACCACAGTGATTCCCAGAACTCAGGGTTCATCTTTAGCAAGTTAAAAATAGGATTGTCAGACTCGCCCGGATGAATATATATTAAATGGGAAATCTGTTGACCTTCCACCTCTCAGTACTAATAAACCACTTCAACTTTGCATTTCTGTAGCACGCTATCTACTCCAGGCTATTTAGTTCTACTCAGCTAAATGAATCTGCAGAGTAAGCCAAAGAAATAGGTTAAGAATTTTATGTCTGGACTGCAATAAAGAAACTGAGACAGACCATGAAATCTGAATCTTCAAAGTTATCCCTTGTGTGTTCACACACAGAGAGACACAGACTGATTTTCACACTCCATAGCCTGCAGGAAATTTATCTGGAATTATGGTTGATAAGTATCTCTAAAGCTACGAGACACTGCACAAAGGGTACAGAAATGGAGGTTACTCCCTGAATAATGAATACCAAAAATGTAGGTCTAAGAGAAGCCAGTCAGACAAACTATGACAATTCACTGCTTCCTCCTCTACTCGTGATCTTGTGAACTGCCCTATTGCTTTTGCTAGTGATAGGACAAGGGAGAACGGCTTTAACCTGCGAGAGGGCAGATGGAGATGAGCTTTTGGGCAGAAGTTCTCCCCTGTGAGAGTGCTGAGGCGCTAGCACAGGGTGCCCAGAGAAGCTGTGGCTGCCCCATCCCTGGCAGTGTTCAAGGCCAGGTTGGATGGAGCTTGGAGCAAGGTGCTCTAGTGGAAGGTGTCCCTGCCCATGGGAGGGGGTTGGAACTGGATGTGCTTTAAGGACTTTTCCAAACCAAACCACTTTGTGATTCTATGATGTCAACAATCTAAGAAAAGTAGAAAAACACAAAACTGTTACACATAGAGAAAAGCCCAAAATCATATAAATTCTATTCAAAGTTGTGTCTTTTGCAACCTACATTTAAACAAGTATTTTATAAAGAGATGGGGATTGGAAAACAATATATTTTGGAGATATATCATGGGTGTCCTATCGATTTTGCTTAAATTAAGGACAAAAAATAGCTTGAACCAAATATGTGGGACTGAGCCCCCTACAGAAGTCTATCACAAAGCCAGTTCCTTTTAGCAGACTAATAGGACATATCACTAGCTACAAAACCATGTTAAGACATGAAAAACATTTTCTAGGACCCCTAGGAAATGTCTGTCAAATACTCAAATCATGGGGGTTTGTTCTCCTTGAGTTCTGCCACCGTCAATGACCACCTGTGCTGCTGCACCCCTGTGCCAGCCCATAGGAGTCCCACCCCAGTCCTAAAGAAACGTGGGATTTTCTTTGCTGTTTGCATTTTTCTCTTCTCGCAAACCTACAGTTTGTGCAGGGGAGAGAAAAAAACCCTGTGTTTCATCTCTGGCAGGCTGAGAGATCTGAACTTGCTGGATTTTGCTCAGTGCTGGTACTTACAAAATCAAAATACTCTCCTACATTCCGCAAACAGTGCTTGTTGTCATGAAAAGAAAATGGGAAATTGTTCTTCATTGCTGTCTGAAAAGAAGAAACAATAGCAAATAAATATCAACCTTCACACACCTGCTTTGGAGTATACTTGAGTCTTACTTCTTATATTCTGGCAGATGCTGAAATTACTGCTGCCTATATTCTAACACAGAAGTCATACAATCATAGAATGGTTTGAGTTGGAAAGGACCTTAACATCACCCAGTTCCAATCC
The DNA here is from genome assembly GCA_039720435.1 of Amazona ochrocephala. Classification (NCBI taxonomy): domain Eukaryota; kingdom Metazoa; phylum Chordata; class Aves; order Psittaciformes; family Psittacidae; genus Amazona; species Amazona ochrocephala. Next base: position 3,750,717 of record CM077881.1, on the reverse strand, counting down.
CTTACCGCAGGCAGGGACACCTTCCACTAGAGTAGCTTGCTCCAAGCCCCTGTGTCCAACCTGGCCTTGAACACTGCCAGGGATGGGGCAGTCACAGCTTCTCTGGGCACCCTGTGCCAGCACCTCAGCACCCTCACAGGGAAGAACTTCTTCCCTGTATCTAGAACCTGAACTCCCCCTGTTTCAGTTTGAACCCATCACCCTTTGTCCTATCACTACAGTCCCTTACAAAGAGTCCCTCTCCAGCATCCTTGTAGGCCCCTCTTCCGATATTGGAAGGCTCCTCTGAGGTCTATATTCACATATTACATTTTTAACTGCACATAATTCTATAGGGGTAATGTGGACCCTCTGCATTTTATTTTATTTACAGGATCATCAGAAGGATTTGCATTCCCTTGACTTGAATATATACACAATTAATATAAAAGTGTGACTTCTCAAACAAGAAAGAAGACCTTCTGACTGCAAGCAGCAAAATACTGCATGCCTTGTTTGATTCACCAGTAAGGCTAAAGCTAATTAAAACAAACTACAAAAGGGACTTGAAACTGAATTAGTCTGTGATTTATGTACTGAACATCATGTACCCTGCTTGTTGCAGGGGAAGTGGAGGAGGTATTAATTGCATAACTCATTTATAATCTCATTCTTTAACATAATATTAAGCCAGCTTCCAAAATGAACTAGTGTTTTAGAAGAACATAAGGACAACTGCAAAAGAACCATTTAAAAAGTAATTTAACTGGGTTTGAATTAACTGACAGAGGGTGGATTTAGACTGGATATAAGGGAGAAGTTCCTCCCTGTGACGATGCTGACGCGCTGGCACAGGGTGCCCAGAGAAGCTGTGGCTGCCTATCCCTGGCAGTGTTCAAGGCCAGGTTGGACACAGGGGCTTGGAGCAAGCTGCTCTAGTGGAAGGTGTCCCTGCCCGTGGCATAGGGCTGGAACTGGGTGAGCTTTAAGGTCCCTTCCAACACAAACCAGTCTGGGATTACATATTATTGCAATATTATTAAAATAGCTAAAAACTGAAACACTGAAATCTCTTCTGGACTATTAAATTGCCTCTGCTCTTCCCCAAGCACTATTCTGTTGCTTCATATTGGGAGCTTTATGGTTTTTAACTGTAAATACTCCAGCAATTTTTACTTTTTCCATTGTGGAATACTTTTTTTCTCTCCTAACTATAATATTCACCTCCAAACAGAGGAGCAAGTTTCAATGTTTCAATGTGCAATGTGCAATTTAACAAAATAGGTTTCAAAAGTGAAGGTGAATCAGTTCTAAAGAGAACTGTTATAGGAGGCCTGATCCAGCAACACCAAATACTAAATCTGCCAGCATGGAGTCAGCTGCACAATTATATCTGAGGGCATTTGCTATCTTAGACAGATTTTCTGCCTTCTTTAGATATGTGCCACACGTTCACTTGTTTTCTCATCTGGAGTCACCCAGACTGTAGTTCTATGGTTAAGTAAATTCAACAGACACATTCTTATACATGTGTTTAAAAATAAGCACCTTCTAAGTCACCAAAATGTGGCACTCACTAAAATATCTGACTGCAATTACCAATCATCATTTTAGGAACAGTGTTTATTGCCACTGCCTATATGCTGCAGTAAAACTGAAAACCAAGGTGGCAAATACTGAATATCATCTCTTGGAAGGACTTCCCAGATTAACTAATGGTTTACAAAAGGAATTATGAAAAAGGAGGTAATATAAGCTTATACAGTGCTGTGTTTCTGAGGAAATTAACCCCACTGGCAGCAAATTCCCCATACAAGGAGATCACAGACATCCAGCTGCACATGCAGTGAGCTTCCAACACTCTATCAGCACTTCTTAAAACTGTCACAGAAACAAGCTTCCTCAGGTTGTTCCTGGGACATCGCATTTTAGCCTTTAAAGGCTCAAATCTTTGTACTCTCATTGCTGAACTCATCTGAATTCTTGATTTATGAGAAAGAGAAACTCCACTAATTCCTTTTAACAGTGACATGCTGGTAAATGCAAGATATAAACCAGATGAACAGTACTATTAGTGTTGACAAAATGTCCAGGTGACCAGGTTCTCCTTTTCAGAGTGGCTAAGGCCAGATGCTTCACAGAAAGGTATATGTAACATCAATGTAATGTACACTCATGGTACAATATAATCTTCTCCTTCTCACTAGCCCCCAGCTTCCCTTTTGAATAGTCCTTCCTGCTTTTTGGTACAGCAAAATCTGTGAAATGAATTCAATATAACTGCTATGCTCATAGAAAATGGAAATAGAAAATGTTCCGTGCACAAGGTGGGTGGGTAAAGCAAAGCTTAGTGTGATGATGAAATAAGGACATAAAAATGTGATTATGAAACTGTAACACTTTAAATCCTCAGGGTTTTAAAATACTGTATTTTGTTTCCCAAACTGTCCCAAATCTCTTCATTTTTAAGCATTTTTAATGATCAAAAAAAGTAATCCTTTGCCTGACTATACGGAATTGCTAACATTCAATTCAAAACAGATAATCAAATTTCACTTAAACAGTCTTATATGGCTTTACACACAGGCTTGGGGCTGAGATAGCTCACGACTGATTGGATGATTCTATTATATATTCTGGCATATAAATATGTCTCAAGCAGCTACAGTAGCTACTAAAAGAGTAAAGTAACTGATGCTGGCAACCAAGAACTACAGCAGGACTTGAGCACCCCAAATTAGAACTGACTAACAATGAAGTATGTTCCAGCCTCAGCACAAGCAGCCATCACTTTACTCCCTGAGGCACAAAGTCTGCCACTGTGCTACAACTACTTTACTAACTACCACACTTAACTTAGCAAGTGCAGTCTTGCAAAAGGAGCTCTTTAAGTTGCATTGCCACAGTAACTCACCTGCTCCCGAGGTTTGTGCGCTAGCGGCAGTTTCTCCTCAATGTGCTGAGCTGCTTCGTTGTTCTGGGCCTGGCTTTGTGCAGAACTTGTAGTTGACACGGGTTGATTTGGGTCTACTCCAATATGAGCAAACTAGAAAATAACAACAGTTGTGACCCATTTAGAACAAAAATCCCAAAGAACAACAAAAGCCCAATCAGATCTGATCAGAAATGGGGCCAAAATTGCATTTTCCCATTTATTTTTTATTCTTTGGCTTGCAGCAGCACCTAGTGGCCTCTGGAAAAATCAGGAGCTTCCAAGCACACAGCACGACCGCTGCAATAAAGACATTACAATGTAACCAGATAAGAATATTGCTCCTCCAAGCGCCTTCTGAAAACTGTTTCTACAGTGATAATCCATCTATGCCATAACACCTCCTTTTGCCTATGCTGCTCCTGCTGTTGCAGGTTTGAAAACACCGAACTGGGAGGAACAAATCAGCCAAACATTTGGCCCACGGGTTCAGAGGTGGAAGAATGGGCTGTGCCAGGTGTGGGTCACAGCGCCCTGTGATGTTGAGATGTTTCAGTCCAGGGCCTTGACGTGGGCTGTGGCACTTCTGAGAGCAAGAACTGAGGCAAACATTGAATCATAGAATCAACCAGGTTGGAAAAGACCTTTAAACTCATCAAGTCCAACTGTTCCCCAGCACTGCCAAGGCCACCACTAACCCATGGGACTAACTGAGGGCCTCATCTACACGGTGTCTGAACACTTGAAGGGACGGTGACTCCAGCACTGCCCTGGGCACCCTTTGGGGAAGGAATTGTTCCTCTCCATCTAAACCTCCCCTGGTGCAGCCTTAGGCTGCTACCTCTTGTCCTACTGCTTGTTACTTGGGAGACCGACTCCCACCTGACTACAACTTCCTTTCAGGTAGGTGTACAGGGCGATAAGGTTCCCCCCGACCCCTCTCTTCTCCAGACTAAACCCTGCCAGTTCCTTTAGCTGGCATTTTCCAGAAGATAATCATCCTGAGCTAAGAGACCTCCAGCACTGCTGGAAGAGTGGAAGAGGCACACCGCCAGAGTTTGCTTTACTCCCTCTGAATGCAGAGGGCACCTCTTCCTCATCATCATTAGGAAGGGTGAACCCCGTTCCCGGCTGAAAGCCACAATCACCCCTAGTGCAGAGCTCAGGGATAACAGGGAGGACACGGCAGGGCCCCTGCCCGGCCCTCACCCAGTTGCCGGTGCGCTGTGCGCTGGGATGGACCCGCCTGTCCCTGTGCATGGCTCTGGCTGCTGCTGCCGCTGCTCTGTTCCTTCCCGGCCCCGACCCTGCGGTTTCCAGTGCCGCTGGTTGTCGCGCTCACAGAGGGGGTGGAACCCATCGCAGTGACGTCAGACATTCGCCGTGACATCAGAGTTTCCCCCCTGAGTGCATCACTAGTGTGCATCACGGGTGTTCCAGCAGGATCCAGAACACCGAGGGCAGTGCTGCTCTTCCCCGCCTGCTGCAGAAGTGGGGAAATAAGTCGGTACAACCATTGAATGCGGTCTCAAAGTGGAGGAGAAATAGTTTAAATATTAATTAATTCCGCACAGTCACTCCAATGACACTTCACAATCTCAGTGGTAATATATGAAGAGAGATCACCCCCATTACAGACATAGAACCTACAATGGATGTAGCAGATATTTTTTATGTATAGCATTTTTTAACATGTTTTTATGGATGGGGAACCACAGAATCAACCAGATTGGAAAAGACCTTTAAACTCATCAAATCCAACTGATCCGCAGCACTGCCAAGGCCACCACTAACCCATGGCACTGAGGGCCTTGTCTACATGGTGTGTGAACACTTCCAGGGACAGAGACTCCAGTACTGCCCTGGGCAGCATGCTCCAATGCCTGAGCACCCTTTGGCAAAGGAATTGTTCCTCATTTCCATCTAAAGCTCCCCTGGTGCAACTTGGGGCCATTTTGCATTGCACTATCACTTGTTCCTTGGGAACAGAATCATAGAATAGTCAGGGTTGGAAAGGACCTTAAGATCATCCAGTTCCAACCCCCCTGCTATGGGAAGGGACACTTCACACTAAACCATGCCACCCAAGGCCCTGTCCAACCCAGCCTTGAACACCGCCAGCGATGAAGCATTCACAACTTCCCGGGACAACCCATTCCAGGGCCTCACCACCCTTACAGTAAAGAACTTCTTCCTTAATCCAATCTAAACTTCCCGTTTCAGTTTGAACCCGTTACCGCTTGTCCTCTCACTACAGTCCCTAATGAAGAGTCCCTCCCCAGCATCCCTATAGGCCCCCTTCAGATACTGGAAGGCTGCTATGAGGTCTCCACGCAGCCTTCTCTTCTCCAGGCTGAACAGCCCCAACTTTCTCAGCCTATCTTCATATGGGAGGTGCTCCAGTCCCCTGATCATCCTTGTGGCCCTCCTCTGCACTTGTTCCAACAGTTCCATGTCCTTTTTATGTTGAGGACACCAGAACTGCACACAATACTCCAAGCGAGGTCTCCTGAGAGCAGAGTAAAGGGGCAGGATCACCTCCCTCGACCTGCTGGTCACGCTCCTTTTGATGCAGCCCAGGATACGGTTGGCTTTCTGGGCTGCGAGCGCACACTGCCGGCTCATGTTCATTTTTCTCATGGACCAACACCCTGAAGTCCATCTACCCAGGGCTGCTCTGAATCTCTTCTCTGCCCAACCTGTAGCTGTGCCTGGGATTGCTCCGACCCAGAGCCCAGCCCCCTCCTGGCTCCATCCTCCTCTCAGGCAGTTGTAGGGAGTGATCAGGTCCCCTCTGAGCCTTCTGTTCTCCAGACTGAACCCCCCAGGTTCCTCAGCCATTCTCCATCACACTGTGCTCCAGGCCCTGCACCAGATCCATTGCTCTTCTCTGGCCTTGCTCCAGCACCTCAATGTCCCTCTTGTAGTGAGGGGCACAGAGCTGAATACAAGATTCGAGATGCAGCCTCACCAGTGCCCAGTGCAGAGGCACCATCACTGCCCTGCCCTGCTGCCACACTGATGCTGATACAGGACAGGATGCTGTTGGCCTCTTGGCTGCCTGGGCACACGTTCAGCCCCATCTATCAGCACCCCAAGGTCCTTTTCCGTGGGCTGCTTTTCAGCCACTCAACCCCAAGCCTGTAGCGCTGCACGGGGTTATTGTGGCCCAAATGCAGAAGCCGGCACTTTGCCGTGTTGAACCTCATAGCACCCAACCAACCTGTCCAAAGTAAAGCACCCGTCAGCCCCACAACCAGCCGCCACTGCCCGCCGCTGCCGCCTGCCCTCGCAGGCGCGGACCCGCCCCTCCCGCAAGCCCCGCCCCCAGAGCGCTTCTATTGGTCAGCGTGCGCCTTCCCCACCCCTCGCATTCTTCTATTGGTTAGCCCGCGTTTTCAACACCAACCAGCGCCACTTGGGACTTCTCGGGGAGCCTCGCGAGATCCGGCTGTTCCTGGGGTGAAGCACCCCCCCCCCCGCCTCCCGTCGGCAGTGGGCTCTGACAGGGGCCCGCTGCGCTGCCGGCGCCAGCGTGAGGCGAGCGGGACATGGAGGAGTTCTGCGGGGCCGGGGCCGCCGCGCCCCTAAGGGGAGACGTAGAGGAGCCCAAGCAGGTACCGGCGGTGACAGTGAAGGTGGGGGGGACGCGACGTGCTTCTCCGCAGTGTCCTACAGCTGCGGGGGGACGGGGGTCCTGCGGCTGAGGGGCACCGCTGAACTTCGGGCCGCCCCGGAGCTGTCCGGTGTTGCTGGTCCCTCCACCTCAGCCCGGACCGTGTGGGGCTTGAGGCGGCAAACACAGCCCACAGTAACGTTTTAGGTTGCCTCATAGGTGTGGATCCACCTTCCAGTTTGGTGAGTAAGGGAATGCTGTTGTAGGGCTGGAGTGCAGTAGGGAATGTGCTAATTATGATTAAGCTTTAATTGTAAGCGGTATTTCTGTTGTTATGCTTAAGTGCAGGGTGTTGCGTTGTATTTACATAAACAGTGTCCTGTGGATCTGTTTTTCCCTTAACATGCGTCAGTTCAAAGCTCTCAACACAAGTGTGGCAGCTGCCTGTTTTGAAAAGAAATATGCAGTCATAAGGTGTATTTATTTATAGTTCTTCCCTGTGAGGGTACTGAGGTGCTGGCACAGGGTGCCCAGAGAAGCTGTGGCTGCCCCATCCCTGGCAGTGTTCAAGGCCAGGTTGGACACAGGGGCTTGGAGCAAGCTGCTCTAGTGGAAGGTGTCCCTCCCCGTGGCAGGGGTTGGAACTGGATGAACTTTAAGGTCCCTTCCAACCCAAAGCGGTCTGGGATTCAGTGATTATTAAAGCAGAAATGTGTTTAGCTTTAGTGTTGGTGTTAGTGAACACTTATTTTCGCAAGCTTTTGCGGCATTAGTAGGAATTCTATTTTGGTTTCAGCCTTTCTGAGTAATTCAGCATTCTGTGGGAGCTGCCTTGAATAACATTTTAGCCTTACGAAGTGGAGCGCATGCTTGACGCAAGTGTTGGAATTTGTGTGACTGAAATGCTCAGAAGTATATGAAGGAGAAAGCTATAAGTGAATGTGACTGGGCTTTGCTCACTAAGTTAAAAATAGCTTATAGAGCAAGTCTGGAAGTTTTAATCAGGGTAAATTTAGATTAGACATTAGAAAGAAGTTTTTCCCTGTGAGGATGGTGAGGTGGTGGCACAGGGTGCCCAGAGAGGCTGTTGTTGCCCCATCCTTGGCAGTGTTCAAGGCCAGGTTGGACACAGGGGCTTGGGGCAACACTGCTGTAGTGGAAGGTGCCCCTACCCGTGGCAGGGGGTTAGAACTGGATGAGCTTGAGGTCCCTTCCATCCCAATCCATTCCATCATTCATGAAATAACTTTCTGATTTCTCTGTGAATTCTAGGGGTCGGTGTTGTTCCTTGGAGGCAATGAAGTGAAAAGCAGTGCTGTGGTGAAGTACTCCTCTGCGCCACCACAAGCAGCATTTGCCCGTCTTCAGGAGAAGACAGACCTGAAACTTCCACCTGCCAATTGGTTACGTGAAAGTGCTAAGCTGGGACCAGCAGGTACAACCATTCTTGGCAACAACAAGAAGAGTAAACCCTTTTCAAGGTAAATAATAGTAGGCTTTATTTTTTCCTGGCTTTTAAGCAAGATTCTAATAGTGAACTTGGACCCTGTATAATTGAAAGTATAAAGTGCAGACTTCGCCATAGCAGCTTGGTCTTAGCCATTCTCTCTCTGCTTTTCCATCCTTAGTTCTTGCCTGTCTGCTATTATCTTGTCTCCTTTATAAATGATTAATGATGCTGGTAATGCTGTTGATTATTATTCTTTTCAAGTGCATGTTGACACCTTGCCTGAGACAGTCAAGCTGACTTCATGTTTTTCCCTGGTTGGCTGTTGCCAGTTGGCCAAAATCAAACTGGACTGGTTCAGCCAGCCCTTCTGCTTCTGATAACAGGTGAAAATTGAACCTCTTGAAGGTTATGGAACCAATTTATAGCTCTTCTGGATCTTTAGAAACCAGACCTGGCTAGCAAATGGCAAAAGAAATTTCAGAGTCATGTCAGGAGTGAACACAGAAGGTGAAATAAGGGGCAGAAGCAGAAAGCAGCATTACCTTTCAGTACTGATGTTTGTTCAACAGTTGGATGAATTGAGTTCGGAGTGTTTAGAAACAGGAGGCTTAAATCCTGTGCTGAACAAGCAGATTCACACCAAGTCGGCTAGTTAGTGAAATGTAACAGTTTGTGTTTAAATCTTCATCATCTGTTTCAGGACGTATACATTTTTGAGCAGAGCAGTATGTTTCTCAGGGCTTTATGATTTTCTCCCCTTTATTTTAGGTACTGTGTTTGTTTGTCAAACAGAGGCTGATAGTTTAACCTCTCTATCTCCAGTGTCAATATTACAAAGCTAATAGCAAAAGTATAACTTGCAGACACTTGCACATCATATGTTTGTTTGGGTTATAGTAATACCTAGTTTAATTGTAAAGAATAATCTATACATTTAAATAATCCAACTTCAATAGCTTGTAATTTAGAGAGGGTTTAATGAGGGTGGATGAAGATGGGAGGATATGTCTGTTACAACATGTAGGCCAGTTAGAAAACAGAAATTAGGGGTAAACTAAAATGAAACTATTCATCGTGTTTAATGCCTTAAAGAGAAGCTCTTTGGAAAAAAAACCTGTTATTGCTTTTAGTGTTAAAAGTGATTAAAACTATTTCTCTGATTTCTCATAACTGTCTTAAGAAACACTTATGTAGCTGTTTTTATTTCACGAAACTTAAGCTACGTTTTTGAATGTCTTGAAACTGCAATTTAAACAATTCTGAAGAGAGCTTTGAAAAACATGCAGAATGTAAAACTGAAATTGTTTTGCTGATTAACTTTAGATCTTATTACACTTTGTAATGTTATATGCACTTTTTTATGTAAAGAAAAAACTTCTAGATATTTAATAAGCTTAAAAACATCCAGTTCTCTATTTAATGTTGCATTTGTCTTAACTTGTTATATTTTCCAAATAGCTTTGGGATGGCCTATGACTTCATTGACTCAGTTGGAAATGATGTGGATGTTGTGTCTGATTCAGAGGTAGGTGTAACTTAAGTGCCATCATTCAAACTCTTCTGTTGCTTAAACCTTATTTTAAGACACTGCCATGGCTTCTGTCATCTTTGTGTCTTTTGAGGAGAAGTAAAAGATCTTCTAATGGGTCACTGAACTTCTACTCTGTGATTTAGGGGAGTTGTGATCACTGGATAAAGCATGCAGAGATAAAATCATCTTTCCTGTGGATTTCTGTAATTAATCTTCAGCTAAAATATGTGGTTGAGTGAATGCAATACGTCAGTCTCGCAATGTAGTTGACTTGTGTGTTTGAAGTAACTTTTTTCTATGTAAATTATTGCTCTCAGGATGATTTATTTTTGTAGTATAATATCTATCCTTATCTAGAAGAGAGCCCTCTTCAGTCTTGTTTCCTCTGATTTTTGCCAGCTCTTTTGGTGCTAATTATGTATGCAGAAGTCAGATGAGGCTATTCAAAAGAGGAAACATACGCAGTCAGTTACTGTCTTGGCATTGATGTTTGGCAGATTTTTATTCAGGCTTAGATTCCTCTAGATATCCAACAAAGTGTTGATATTCCTGTGGTGATGATAAAGCTTTTAAAATCCGAACCATTCACTTGCATTTTTCTGTCACTTTTGATGATACCTGGTTGTGATGATCTGAAGAGAGATCAAGTTTAAACCATGTATGTGGTTTATACTGGCTGCTTGGTCTCTTTATTGCTGTCATTCATGTTCTCTGACTTCAACAAATGCAGCTTCTTGTGGAATGGCTTTAAAATCACTGACGCTGTAGGGTTTTATTTGCCTGTCCATGCCTCTCCAGTGCTAGTAGTATATTCTTAGAGTTTTCTAAGAATTGTCTTACAATGCAGTATAATTCTACTGATTGTTGTCATTTCTCCTGCAAGAACATTAAAAAGCTGCTGAAGATTCCTTACAGCAAGTCACACGTGAGCATGGCGGTACATCGCATCGGGCGGACGCTGCTCTTGGATGAGCTGGACATCCAAGAGCTCTTCATGAGATCATCTCAGGTGAGCTACGTGTTTTTGAAGTATGATCAAAATGAATTATTCCAAGAATAGTGTAGCCACCAAGAAAACACGTATGTGTCAAAATGCCTAAGAATTGTAGGCAAATACGGAAGGTGCTTTGTTTGTGGCACTTGGTTTACCCATGAACTGCCTCTGATGGTATTGTAGATCTTAGGCAGAAGTTCTTCCCTATGAGGGTGCTGAGGCGCTGGCTCAGGGTGCCCAGAGAAGCTGTGGCTGCCCCATCCCTGGCAGTGTTGAAGGCCAGGTTGGACACAGGGGCTTGAAGCAACCTGCTCTAGTGGAAGGTGTCCTTGGCTGTGGCAGGGGCTTGGAACTGGATGAGCCTTAAGCTCCTTTCCAACCCAAATGTCGTGGTTTAAGCCCTGCTGGTAATTCAGAACCACACAGCTGCTTGCTCGCTCCCCCACTCCTATTTTTCCTCCCCCTGCTCCTGGAGGGATGGGGAGGAGAAGAGAAAGAATTTAACTCCACAGGTAGAGATAAGAGCAGTCCAGTAACTAAGGTATAACACAAACTACTACTGCTACTGCCAGTAATAATAATGGTAAGGGAAATAACAAGGGAAGAGTATACAACTGCTCACCACCTGCTGACTGATACTCAGCCTGACCCAAGCAGCAATCTAGCCCTTCTGGGTAACTGCCCCCAGTTTATATACTGGGCATGATGTGCTGTGGTATGGAATATGCCTTTGGCTGGTTTGGGTCAGGTGTCCTGTCTCTGCTTCCTTCTGGCTTCCTCTCCTCCCTGGCAGAACTTGAGACTCAAAAAGTCCTTGCTCTGAGCAAACATAACTTAGCAAAAACTGAAAACATTGGTGTTATCAGCAGTGTTCCCAGGCTGGAAGTCAAAACCACAGCACTGCACCAGCTACTAAGAAGGAGAAAGATGACTGCTACTGCTGAACCCAGGACACCAAACCACTCCATGATTCTGTGATTTGAATTCCACTTTCCTGTAATTACTTCAGCATTGCTGTATGATGTAATTATAGAATCATAGAATAGTTAGGGTTAGAAAGGACCTTAAGATCATCTAATTCCAACCCCCCTGCCATGGGCAGGGACAGTTCACAATAAAGCATGTTACTCAAGGCTCTGTCCAGCCTGGCCTTGAACACCGCCAGCGATGGAGCATTCACAACTTCCCTGGGCACCTCATTCCAGTGCCTCACCACCCTTACAGTAAAGAGCTTCTTCCTTAATCCAATCTAACCTTCCCCTGTTTCAGTTTGAACCTGTTACCGCTTGTCCTCTCACTACAGTCCCTAATGAAGAGTCCCTCCCCAGCATCCCTGTAGGCCCCCTTCAGATATTGGAAGGCTGCTCTGAGGTCTCCACGCAGCCTTCTCTTCTCCAGGCTGAATAGCCCCAACTTTCTCATCCTATCTTCATATGGGAGGTGCTTTAGTCCCCTGATCATCCTTGTGGCCCTCCTCTGCACTTGTTCTAACAGTTCCATGTCCTTTTTATGCTGAGGAGACCAGAACTGTACGCAGTAAATATTAATAAGTATTTGTTACTCTGTAATCTGTTACCATATGTCTGATTTTCTAATGGAGTCAACTTTTCAGTGAGAACTTTTCCAGAAAACGTGTTTTAATACATTACCAGTTCAAGAATTTTAGCTGTGGATTTGTTTTCTGGGGCTTCTTTTATTGTTGTGAATAACTATCCATAAGTTAATAAGGCACTTGGTTTACTTTGCAGGTGCTTCTTGATATTAATTTTGTATTTATGATCTTGCCTAGACAGGGGACTGGACATGGCTAAAAGAGTTTTATCAAAGGCTGATTGATCAGAAGTGGCAACGAAAAAAGAAGAGTAAAGAACACTGGTACCAGAAGGCTATACTCTCTAAATTTTTGTATTACAGGTAACCTCATGTCTACATAAATCTTTAATTCTGCACAGCTCCCTTTTGTCTGGTTTCTTGTCTTGAAGTAGATGTTAAAAGTCTGTTATGGTTTGCCTTATTTACTGATTTATCCTGATTCAGAGAAAACTGAGGGATGAGATCTGGAAGTAATGTGTAAATGTTTGACAGAAATTGAAGTATTTTAAAGTAAAATTAACAAGTAACCAGCATGACTTAACTGGATATTTCAATATTTCTGCATTTGAGGGAAGAACAGCTTAAAATATACAAGGTAGATGGTAACACCTGTTTTAATTTTGTGAGAATTTAAGCAATGAACAACTTGTCAACACAACAATCTTTTAATGTATTAATAAAGTCATACTTTAAGAGCAGTGCATCAAATAGAACAGTTCTAAAGTGGATCTGTTTGCATGTAATCAACTAAACTTCTTACTGATGCTTTGTCAGCATTAATGGTGATGGAGCTGCACAGCCTGTTCCTTCCACTTCCAAGCAGCACCAGGAGGGTCCTGTTTCAGGTGAGAGTGATGAAGCAGGAGAGGCCTCCTGGCCAGCTCCTTTTGAAATGCCTTCTTCGTTATCTGAAGATCCAGGTGCCTCTAACCAGGTTAGTGTGTAAAATGTTTTCAATGGCACCTTAGTTTTTGTAGAGACATCTATAGTGAAAGGTTTATTTAAGCTGCAGCTACAGTAGTCTTTGCAGAAACAAATGAACTAAGGCATTAGAAGAAGTTGGCAGTAGGTGCAGTTTAGCTTATGCCAGGGTTTCAGAGCTCTAAATTTCAAAAGTTATTTTTTTCTGTTACTGTAATGCTAAAGACATTTATCTGTGCAGTCTTGAGGAAGAAAACATTTGGAGTAGTCATCAACGACTTTACCTACAAGTAGAAAAATCTGGGGTAATGGTTAGACTTCATGATCTTGAGGCTGTTTTCCACCCTAGTTGATTCTATGATATTCAGAAGGTGTGTATAGCCTGAAGTTTTGGCCTTTCTTTTTAAACCTGCCATTAAAATGATTCTTTTGTGGCCCTGAATTGATGAGGTGAAGAGGAAAATGGAAGATATATGAAAATATTTGCAAAACAGTTAAGCAACAGTTATAAATACTTGCTGGGAGATTATAGAAGTGGAAAGTTTATAGTAATTATGCAACAAACTATTATTAGGCCCTAATCCAGGGTTTCAGCCTATGGCTAAGATTATTTATGAAAATTCTTTAATTCCTATATTGTTTGAGTAATATAAAACAGGAGTTGATTACATGTTTGAGAGGTTGGCAAATCTGTTGCATTCAGTCTATACTAATTTAATAATGATGCTATAGCTATGCTTAGACAGTATTGTCAACTGGTATGCCAAATGACTTCGTCAGCTAACTTATGAAGGCTGTAACCTACGTTATCCATAAAATTGAGCTAAAAAGGTAACTGCATGCGTTGTGGTGAGATATTCTAAAGTGGAGAAATATTTCAGTGCTTGAAAGCTTTTAGAAAAAGGGTTGCTTCTCTTTTCCACCTTGGGGAGCTGTTGCCTAATACAGCAGCCTGTAATAAAGAAGCTCTTGTGCATTTGTACAGCCTCATTTTCTTTAGTTTGTAAATGAGGCACCAAAGTCTAGTGTGAGGTGTCCCTGCACATGGCAGGAGGGTTGGAACTAGATGATCTTAAGGTCCTTTCCAGCCCAAGCCGTTCTAGGATTCTATAAGGCAGAGGCTTTACTTCTGGAGCCTGATAATCTGATGCTGACCCTGGGGTAATAAAGAGTTTCTGTAAAAACTTTGATTTCTTTCCAAAGCTTCTGAGAAGATAAAGTACAAAAGATTGGGACTGGCTATAGAAAAGAAGCATTCTAGTCACTGACCAGAGGCTTTTTGTTGTTTAATATGCATTTATTTAAAGATGCTAGAGGTAAAGGCTTTTCCCTGATATGCTTCTGTTGTTCAGATTATTTTTAATGGCCTAATTTTATCTCAGCAGCAGAATCACTCCTTATCCTTGTGCTTTTCACAGGGAAGTGTGCCTCTTGAACCCTCATATATAGTGGGGCATGTGGCCTCAGCCCCCAAAGAACAAAACCTGACTACTTTGTTCAATGACGGGGAAAACAGTCAGGTATGCTATCTGTGAAATTTGAGCACAAACACTGAACCCCCAATTTAATCAAGCCTTTTACAATCTGGTCTAAATTGGAAGCAAGAGAAAAACTAAGTCCCATGTAGAAGTAGCTTTTGTGGCATCTGCAATCTCTCTTTTAAGTTAATGTGAACACGTAGCATAGTTCATTATGTGCTGTCTTGTCTTTGCTGCTTTTCCTTCTTGCTTTCTCATAATTCCACAGAATGTCCTAGAAAACAAGTTTTGTACTGCAGGGATTTATAGACCAATTTTTTTCTCTTAATGAAGGGCCTCAAAAATGACTTTGTCCGTAATATCTTGTGGACCTTTGAAGACATCCACATGTTAGTAGGATCAAATATGCCTATATTCGGAGGTGGGAGATACCCTGCTGTGAGCTTGCGTCTCAGGTGAGGTTTGAGTTTAATGAAATCAATGTGCCAGCCTTGTTGGACTTGATGATCTGCTTCCTGTTTATCTCTGCATTTTGTGTGATTGATTCTTAATTTTTACACGCAGTTTAAAGAATAAAATTCATGCTTTAGACTTAAAGGATGATGTACAGGAAAATTGTGGGGTTTGTTAAACCTAATAAAGATACTAGATTTTTGCAGGGTTTTTCCTTCATTTTCTACCTGTGGAATTTGAATACCAGAGCTACCTTGTTAGAGTAAGTTTCCTCTGCAGCCATTTTGCTAAGTATATCTATCTATATATATATTGTGTATATATGTATTATAAATATATATTGTATCTATCCACAAATGGATGTACGTGCTATTAAAAAAAGAGTAAGCTTTACAAACTTTACATTTCCAGTTTTATATATATGTGTATATATATGTATTTATGTATATGTGTAATATTACACATATATACGAATATGTGTATATGTATATATATTTATATATATAAATATATATAATTTTCTCCAGCAAGACCCAGCAGTAGGTCTTTAAATGTTCTGCAGGTTTTCCTACCTCTGTATTTTTTATTTGAACACACTGGTGGTTTGCAGTCTTTCCTGATTTCAGTGTGAATATTGAGTGTTAAAACACTTCTGTAGATCTACTCATTAGTTTAATTCTCTTGCTGTTTTTGTAAGAGGGCACTTAGTACTTCTCCTGCAGGGGTTCTGAATTTCAGTAAGTGCCAGTTGGCATAAGTACTTAAAACTTGTGACTGTAGTAGTACTGAATTCTGACTTACTGTTCACCAATACTTTATGTTGATCACTTGATTATTAAACTTTCTGTTCCTGCCTATGCATAGGCAAAGAATGAGCCAAAACTTGAAACTCATTTGTTGTATTTGTCGTCTTTTTAAGGCGTGTAGGAATTAACACCTTGCTTTGGACAACATTGTGGCAGGTCTGGGGGAAAGCTTGTGCTAGAATTAGTTGCAGTTAATGCTGCTCTTCCTTTAGAACTTAAGTACTTGGTATCTAAGTAATAGTGTGATGTCTGAAGCTTGTTAAAGTTTTGGTATAAATGTAGGCAAAAATTCAGATTGCTGAGGGACCTTGAGTGTATTCCACTGGAGAGATCAGTGCATCTGCTTTGTTTGCTATAACTCATGGTTATAACGATTTACAAATACTTGTTTTAGTATCCATCCACTCTCAGATGGCTGAAATCTAAATCCCTTTAGTAAACATCCCTAATATTTTCTGAAGGGTAAATAAAGACTTAAATAACACCAGCAATATTTGATTTTAGGGATAACAACAAGCCAATAAATGTGCTAACAGGAATTGACTATTGGTTGGACAACTTAATATGCAATGTACCAGAGCTTGTGATGTGCTTTCATGTAAATGGAATTGTTCAGGTGAGTCTGGCTCTTTGCATTATGTCTAGGTTAATCCATTCTTCAGTTCCTGGAATTGATCGAAATGTAACAGATCTCATTCTAATCTTACTGTTCTGACAAAAAGATTACAGAAAATCCCTTACTGCGGAATGAGAGGCATCTGTGCTTCAATGTCAGCTTACAATGGCAAATTGTCAGCTTACTATGACAGGATACTGTTGTATTTTTATTCCTCCCTTCCATGCATGCAAGATTTCCTCTTCTGTATGAGCAAAGGCAAAAATAAGAAACATAGCAGTAGAAATACGTCAGTTTCTTGAATCTTAAAAATCTGTGATGTTCACTTGTCATGATAGATGCATAGGTTTTAAACCTTTGTTTTTACTGTTTTATAGTAGACCACACATACTGGCAGAGAAATCCAGAGAGGGACATCTTACAAGGGCATGTAGGGACAGGACAAGGAGAAATGGTCTACAGCTGAAAGAGGGTAGATTGAGATGAGCTCTTAGGCAGAAGTTCTTCCCTGTGAGGGTGCTGAGGCACTGGCACAGGGTGCCCAGAGAAGCTGTGGCTGCCCCATCCCTGGCAGTGTTGAAGGCCAGGTTGGACACAGGGGCTTGAAGCAAGCTGCTCTAGTGGAAGGTGTCCCTGCCCATGGGAGGGGGTTGGAACTGGATGTGCTTTAAGATCCCTTCCAACACAAACCAGTATCATTCCATGATTTTCTGTAGCACATCCAGGTAGCATGTATTTGCTAAGTTTCATTGAAGTAACGGTTAGATGTTGCACCTTCAGCACTTTTTTATCCTTCTGTTCTCCGTTTACCATGCTTGTCACAGAAGTGAATCCTCTTTAAAGCTTTTATTGAGTTTTTATTTAGTATTTTGAGTATTCATGTTATTTTATTAATCTAGATGTGCTTGCTTTTAGAGTAAATCATAGAAATTAACTCAATTTATTATGACACTGTCATAATAATAGAGCCTTTCTTTCTTCTAGCAGTTGACATAGACACTGATGTATAGATTTTGGGGGAGTACGTAACAGAAAACCGTCCTAATCTTGGATTTTTAACATGTATTCCTTGCAGAAATATGAAATGATCAAGACTGAAGATATTCCCAATCTGGAAAACTCTAATTTTTCTACCAAAGTGATAAAAGATATTGCTCAAAATATCTTATCTTTCCTGAAATCAAATTGCACCAAAGAAGGCCATACGTATTGGTTGTTTAAAGGTAAGTAGATTTAGATAATTTTGAAAAAAAATTATATTAATGTCATATTGATAATGGATGGTTTTGCCTTTCAGCAAGTGGGAGTGATATAGTAAAGCTCTATGATTTAACCACGCTCTGTGAAGAGACAGAAGACAAGTACCAAAACCCTTTTACAATGCCAGTGGCAATTCTTCTATACAAGTGAGTTGTTATTTTCTTGTTATAATACTTAGTTCTTGATGCAATTATATTAAGAATGCAGACCAATATCTATGAAATGAAAATCTTTTGCATCTAAGCCTCAGTCTCACAAAGTCAAAACAGATTTTCTCCTCTTTACCATTTCTCCATGTAAATGATGCTATTACTGAGTAAGTCTTGGAGACCCACCACAAGGTTTGGGAGACCTACATTTGCAGTAATATCTTCTCCAGCTTTTTTCCTTCTAACTCAAATTATCCATCAGTCTACTGTTTTGTTCAACTTTCAGGGTTGCTTGCAATATGATGTTGAAGAAAAACCAGAACAGGAAACACTATGGCACTATCAGAACATTGCTCCTTAATTGTCTGAAGCTTCTGGACAATGGCAGACATCCTCAAGTAAGAATTATATGGTCTCTCTCTTGTAGCTTTGTGTAAATGTAATAGAAATGCTGTCACCTGGTAATGTTTTGTGTGGTACTTTCCCCTCCCTTTGCAAGGGACAGAATTTAGATTTGTTTATAGACCTAGAAATTCTTTTATGTTAAAGAAGCCCCTATATATGTTTTTAATTGCTAGCCTTCACTGACCCTCACTGCTGCATGAGTCTTCTGCTCTAAAAAGGAACTTGTCATTTCATTTGCTCCTTTGCTGTCATTCTCAGAGAGCCCTTTTGTGTTTGGAAGCTGTGCAGACACTGAAGCAGATCTTAGCTAGATAGCATTAAATGTGAATATAAGAGCACTTTTACTTTGAAGGTGCTTGAAAGTTGGGGCAGGTCAATAAAAGATGTTATAGAGTTTCCATCCTTTGAGATACTCGGAGCCCAATTGTACATGGTCCTGAGCAGCCTGCTTTGAGCAAGGGATTGGGCTGGACAGTCTCCAGGAGACTATTCTATGGTAGGTGAAAGAGTTGGAAATACAATCTCAAACTCTTGATCTCATGTGGGACCATTGTATCAGTCTTGGGTACCTGAAGATGCTCTGCACTTTCAGCAGCAATAAGAAAAGTAATGAAAAGGAGATGAGGCTGTGTTGACCTCCTTTATTCCAGATACTTGATTCTGGTCCTTTCCTAAGAAAAAAGGAATCCAGGTGCTCTGAAAGGCAAGTAGTATGTTAAAGTTTAGTGAGGTAAACGTGTGGATATCTTAAGTATTACTGCTGCTGGTTGTGTTAGCTTCTTTTTTAGTTGCAGAAGGTAACGGAGTGTGCTGCTTTCTCATTGGGATTTTCTGTCTATTCCTCTTAAATTGAGTTAATGCATTGATACTCCTTTATAAAAGTCTCAATTTCTCAACATGTAAACTGGGCTACTGCAGGAGGCTTGGAAGTTGAGTGGGCTGGAGTTGCTTTATGCAGGCTGTAGTGCACTAGCATGGTAACTTACCATGTCTGCTATTTATAGGCAGCACATCCTACCTGTCAAAAAGAAATACCTGAAATCTAATCCAAAGTATAACTCAACTTACTTGTCTGTTCTGGATTTAAGCTGGTTTCAACGGAAAAATTGGTGCCAAAAATATGTTTAAAATGGTTTACAAGAGGAGACATGGCATGTATTAAATATACTAGAAGCTCTTGAAATTTTTTTGCTTGCGTAAGATTCTTTCCTCATTTGCATCTTGTGACCTACAGGGTCTTTTTTTATCTTGTGTCAGATTTTACTTGTCCTGCCTGAATTAGGACACAAGTGGAGAAGCAAAAGCTTCTCTGAAGGCAGCTGTGGTTTGAGAGAATCTGTGAAACTCAAAAGGTGCAAATAAACAAGAAGTTTTTTAGGGTGGTGCTAAAAGAACAAAATGATATTGTCAGGAGCTGCTCTTACATATTAATTCCTCTAAGGAGAAAACCCTGAAGCTGTCATGGGCAAATATGGTCTGTATTCCAGGTTTAACCTGTATGCCCTATACTTGCAGAGCAAGAGATGAAGACCTTGTAAGGTGTATAATTGACAACATCCTCTCTGCAGATACTTGTTTCTTAAATAACCTTAAAAATTCAGTACTCAAACGTGTGGTTGTACAATGTGTGTGTTTATGGGCTGTATGTACAGGTTATCCAACACCAATTTGCTTGTGCTTTTACTCCTTATTCTAAGACTGTTTATGTTGCCTCTCAAAAGAAAACAATAATTTGAATACAACTCACTCATTTTGTTCTTCTCTTCTTTAAAAAGATTATTGCTTCCGCCAACTACATGTTGTCCGAGCTTTTTCAGTTGGATGAACCTAAAAAAGAAGACAGTACAGACTTCCCTATCAGTGGAAATTCTGATGAAAGTTACAGCGAGGAAGAGGAAGAAATGCCAGACAGTGATGAAAACGGTTCTTACAGTAACAGCTCTGATCCACCAGATGACAATAAAGCAGTGGCTATAATCAAATCTGTTGGAGAGTTATCAGTACCAGAGAAATACAAGTCTGTTCATCGAATACGTGTAAGTGAAGCTCTGGGGTTTTTTAGGATGTTCTTGAAGCAGCAAAGTTCATGCAGCAAAGTTTGTCACTGAAATTAGATTTGTCTTCAGGTTAACTGGGACATGAGACAGTTGGGAAAGACACTTTTTCTTTCATGGGCTGCTCATAAATTTGAAGTCTTTGGATTTTACAATAAAGCAGGTTCAATTTTCTTTCTTCTTTTCCTTCTACTTTACCCTAGTAGAAAACAAAAGCACCCACCCCTCCCCCAGGAAAAGCCCAAGGTATTGAGTTGTTCAAAGGTGATGCAAGTGCAACTTTGATATATAGGCTGAAGAAATTATTTCTGCATGGTATTGATCTGCTTATTTTCCTGGGTTTGCATTGCAGACCGTGTATGGATGCTTCTGTAATTACTGTTATGGAATAGAATCACCTGTTCTTTTTGCATTGTCTTTGAGATTGACAGGAGAGACCAAATAGAGAGGAACAGATACGTGAATTGCTCACTGAGATAAAGGAAAGAGACACTGTGTCTGTTTTTAGTTAGGAGTTCTGGTCTTCCATTAACACATTCTCTTAATGCTAGCTCTCATTTGCATCTTTTAACCAGTAGTTTTCGTATTTCATGTATTGACACAAATTCTTTCCTTCCCTGCTGCTCCTCAATGAAGCCGAGCTGTGCATTTCCTGTGTGCCATGGCACTGAAGAGCGCTGCAGGCTGGTGCTCAACTATGTCCTGGAGGTGAGTTTACTGTTGACTTTCTAATGCCATTTCACCAACTACCCAGTTACTGAACACTGTATTTTCTAAATACTGCTATACTGCTATCATAGAATCCCAGACTGGGTTGGAAGGGACCTTAAAGCTCACAGAGTTCCAACCCCCTGCCATGGGCTGGGACACCTTCCACTAGAGCAGCTTGCTCCAAGCCCCTGTGTCCAACCTGGCCTTGAACACTGCCAGGGATGGGGCAGCCACAGCTTCTTTGGGCACCCTGTGCCAGTGCTTCAGCACCCTCACAGGGAAGAGCTTCTGCCTAAGAGCTCATCTCATTCTCCCCTCTGGCAGGTTAAAGCCATTCCCCCTTGTCCGAAGCCCCTCTCCTTGTTCCTTGTAGCCCCTTTAGGCACTGGAGCTGCTCTAAGGTCTGCCTTTAAGGAGCCTTCTCTTCTCCAGATTGAACCAGCCCAGCTCACTCAGCCTGGCTCCAGAGCAGAGCTGCTCCAGTGCTCATAGCATCCCATTCCCGCTTCTGGACTTGCTCCAACAGCTCCACATCCCTCTTGTGTTGGCAGCCTGTCAAGTTCACCTCTCAAGGTGAATTAAATTACTACTTCTTTCTGCAGGGCTTAAAGTCTGTTGACAGCAGTGTTAAGAAAGAGAGTGACCTTCCTGCAGCTGACCCCAGCACTCCAATCCCCTTGAAATATGAAGATGAATCCACCAGTGGTGGTCCCGATTGTCTGGAAAAACAGATGGCATTATTTTTAGACAAAAGTAAGTTGTATTGTGGTGCAAATAAGACCTTTCCAGTGCCAGCACAAACTGCTGCTACTTTTTGATTGTCAAAGCAATCTTCTTTTCAAGTCACTAGTGTCATGATTGCATGAGCAAAAGTAGTATACCACGAACGGGACAACACTCTGTTCTCTTTTAAATATGAAGAAAGGAGCTTATTTGGGATATTTTGCATATCCATCTACTATTAGTAAACTCACAATTTTACTGGACCCTATTTAGATGTGGTTTGCAAGTGACTTCCATAAGGCCCTAGTATTTTGGGGTTTGGTATGTAGAGCACTGCAAGTTGAGTGGATTGTTTTTATGGGCTTTGTGGTTTTTTGGGGGGGTTGGTTTGTGACTTGGAAGTTTTGTGGCAGAGCTCACTTCTGGCAGGCTTTTCTGTTATATGATGCTTGCTGATGAATTGCATATAAAGTATTAATTAGGATTTTGTCTTCTTTCTTTGCCTCCATAATTGTGGAAGAAAGCAGCAGATAAAAGATGCTTTTGTTTGCTTAAATACTCAAACTCCTGAAGTCTCAGACTAAAGTCTATTTTATTTTTCTCTGGCGTCCTATACAGAGGTGTAAGAAAGAGGACCCTTCTTGTAGCAGCAGACCTCTCCGCAGGGTGAGAAGCCCTGTAAGCACAACCCTGAAAGACATTTGTCTTGCATATTTTTACCATACTTTATTCTCTCTCCCTTTTAAAATTCCCTAAATAATGAGCAGATTCAGGTTTGAGCTGCTCACTTAAGTGTTCTCATGTCTTTCTTCCAATTTTCTGCTTGTCTACGGGATGTTAAGGAGCTGGAGGTGTTTGTGCGCATCTGTTTTATCGGCTGTGTGACCACAGAAGTTAACTCCTCCATCAGAAGGTTACATTGTGTTCAGCTTGCACAGATTCGGCACAGTACTGTTAACATGGGCTGATAGACTAATTTTTAGCAAGGCCTCCAGAATAATTTCACCACAGCTCAGCAGGAACAATGTGCTGATTCCAGCTTTCCTGCAGCCAGGCTCTGTCTTCTCCCTTCACAATGTGGGACTGATGACACACTGCAGCTGCTTGCCAGCTGGCAAGGAGAATATTCATGTGTTAACTTCTGTTTAGAAACAAGTGTTTCCTGGGGGATGTGGCAAAGAAATATTGCACAGAGCTTAAAAAAATAGCAATTATTTGGTATCTGGATCGATGCTGGAGCTCTTCCCTGAAGTAGCAACTTGTTCAGGTCATAAGGATTGAATTAAACACATTAAAAAACAGTTCAGACGTAAGGAAGAAACTTTTGTTTCTCCAGTGCGTGGTTTTTTCTGTGATACAGATTATGGAGTTCCTGTGCTACGTGTGTATATAGACAGACAAACAGAAAGGATAAATGGTCCTAAATCAGTTTCTAACTTGAAGAGAACTACTTCTGAACAGTAAATGAATACAGCGTATGTGTGCACTGTGGCATTGACTGCACGAATTGTTGCTCTGTTAGATTTGTCTTTATCTTAGCATAAATGTATAGTTCTAGAACTTACTAAAGATAGTGGGCTTGCAAGTCAGGCCTTGTAGGTCCACCTGTAAGCAAGAGACTTACTTTTGGGTGCAGATATTGTCAGAACAATGTTCTGTCCTTTGGTACACCTAAAGTCAGTGGCCTTTCTGGATCCATGACCACTGCAGCATCACAAAATCTTGGAATGGTTTGTGTTGGAAGGGACCTTAAAGATCATCCAGCTCCAACCCCCTGCCATGGGCAGAGACACGTTCCACTAGAGCAGACTGCTCCAAGCCCCATCCAGCCTGGCCTTGAACACTGCCAGGGATGGGGCAGCCACAGCTTCTCTGGGCACCCTGTGCCAGTGCCTCAGCACCCTCACAGGAAAGAATTTGTGCCTAAGAGCTCATCTCAGTCTCCCCTCTGGCAGTCAGATATGGAACCTTCATAATCTTATGCTGAGGATGTCTTGAAATGAATGTGAAAGGGACACTGTTTTGCCTTGGAGGAAGGACCAGGTTGTCCAGCT
This sequence comes from Amazona ochrocephala, assembly GCA_039720435.1. Taxonomy (NCBI): domain Eukaryota; kingdom Metazoa; phylum Chordata; class Aves; order Psittaciformes; family Psittacidae; genus Amazona; species Amazona ochrocephala. The sequence goes on along the minus strand of CM077881.1, from coordinate 3,726,992 downwards.
CCTTCTGTGCTGGAGGCTAAACCCACACATAGAGGCCTTCTCACTTTGAGACTGTTCATACAGAAATAGAGCATGTATTGTAAGGATTTGGTGGAGACCAGGGCATACAGCTCTTTCGTTCTTTTCTACTGTCACCTAACAGAATAGTCTTGGCCATTGCACCCGTGTTTTAAAAGCTGTTAAAGTATGAGAGGTTAAAATGTCCCAAAATCAGGGTTCTTTAGCTGGTTTGCAGAAAACTGGCTAACATACAGAGTCAGGTTATTTATATCATGTCTGCACAGAGATGGGTGCTGGATGGTAACTCCACAGAGCCAGTGTACACCCTCAGTCTTCCAGCCATCCACTTTTATGCATTTCAAATAGTGAAAATCAGTGGTTTTCATATATATATATATATATATATATATATATATATATATATATATAAAACAGTCTGTATCTGTGATCACTGGCTCTTGTGTAGTGAAATAAATTTATACTGTCTCTTTAAACAGAGATGAGAGAATGTATGTTCTGTGTGCAAAGTCTCTGAATAGTTAGGGTTGGAAAGGACCTTAAGATCATCAAGTTCCAACCCCCCTGCCATGGGCAGGGACACCTCACGCTAAGCCGTGGCACCCAAGGCTCTGTCCAGGGCCAGGGGTGTGATTTTTAGTATTACAAGGAACCAAGTTCTTCTAGGAACACAATTGTCTTCTGTTTCGCTGAGCTTTTCAAATTACTTCTGCCTTCCTAATCTTTGTGAAGTTGGTTGTTACTCTTCCGATCCAGATGGTTCCTTTATCTGTCTTTTACCTCTTCTCAAGGTCTGTGAGTATATGGAAACACTTGTGGTTTTTTTCCCCTTACTACATTGAATTCCAAACTCAAGATTTTCAAGCTTTCACACGCATAGTCCTTTATAAAATCTTAACTTCTTTGCTGGATAGCAACTGCACTGTGTTTCAAAAGCTGTTTAAGGTATGAGAGTTCAGCTGCATCATCTCTTTTCTCACTGTATTTGAGCATCCCACTATCAGGTGGAGTACATGGGAAAATTCCAAGTATTGAGTCCATTTTGCAGATGAAGAATGTAGTGGCAGACAGGTTGGCATAACTACTTGTGCAGAGCTTTAATAAGGCAATTTACATTCTGTCTGTATGCTGATGAAGTTGTGCCCAGCCTCTGACATATGTTATGGAGATGAGATTTACTAATGAGGCTCTGTTCATGTTCCAGTGGGCTCGTTTCAGAAGGGGAAGCATTCCAGTCAGTCAGGAATGATTCCTGGATCATGGCAATATAAAATGAAACTCCAGCTCATTCTGAAATCCTCAAAGGCTTATTATGTCCTGTCCGATGCTGCCATGATTTTACAGAAGTATGGGAGAGCCTTACGATACATCAAGCTGGCATTGCAGTGCCATGGTAAGTGCCTAGAATACACGTCTCACCTGTACCATTGTCCATATATACCTTCCATGATAGCAGATTATTCTCTTGTGCATGATTCATCCTAGTGGTGTGCAGCAACAAGTCTGACACCTGTGTGTTTAAGTATACTAAGTGTCTAGTTTGTTACTCAGGAGTGAAGCTTGTAGTAAGAAAAACCTGGTAGAAAGGTGCTCCCCTTCTGATAGATTGGGGAACTCAAAGTGCAGGTTAGCTTCAAAGAACATTATGTTGGGAGACTGAGTCCTGGTGCGATGACCAAGATGGTATTCTGTGGTCTAAGTGCTATCACTGCAAGCAGACAGCTTGCAGTGATTCCCAGTTTGTCCCTGGAAATACATGGTGCTTCCTGTTTCATCTAAATATATTACTGACTCTCAGAAATAGAATCCTAGAATAGTTAGGGTTGGAAAGGACCTTAAGATCATCTAGTTCAACCCCCCTGCCAAGCTTCTTCATCAGCTGTGTTAGATGAATGAAGTACAGCTTCAAGTATTACAAAGGAAAATGAAGTAAAATCAGGCTGTTTAGAGTATTATTGCTGTATAATGAGAATAATTGGCAAATGCCATTAGCTTAGTGCTGTAGTGCTGCTATTTCGTTTCCATGTTTGTAGGGCTTGGGGTGGATGGAGGCTTATAAAGCAAGAACACTTGATCTTAATACAAAGCATCAACAGGCTTACTAATAACTCCAAGCATTCTTCAGCTTTCAATGGCTCAAAGATTTGAGAATTGAGTTTGAGCTTTACCTTCTCGAAATTAATATTACAGGCTGTATCTTTCTTAAGTTAATCTGTAGGAAGTCTGTTTTCCTTTAATCCAATCTGAGATGAGCATTTGGAATTACCGGATTCACTGCTCGTCTTGGACAACAGAGTTGCTCTTTTGAAACTATCAACTTGTGTAGAGCAACAGTGACTTTAAAATAGGTTAGTTCTTCTAGGAAGAGCATATGTTGCCTGCACACAGAATAATGGTGGCAGGTACGATGAAAACTAATTATATTGACAGTCTGTGTCAAACCTTTTGATGTTTAATCCTTTTTCTTTCCCTCTCCCTCATTCATGGGGTTTCTTTCCCAATAGATACATACTGTTGCCTCTGTGCCAGCATGCTTCCTGAAGTGTTGGTGTTTCTTTGCCAGTGCTTAACCCTTTGTGGAGATATCCAACTAATGCTTGCTCAGAATGCAAACAACAGAGCAGCATATCTGGAAGAATATAACTACCAGACGAAAGAAGATCAAGAAATACTACACAGTCTTCATAGAGAATCCAGGTGCCAAGGTATGATGCTGATACAAGAACTGCCTTAATGTGACAGCCAGAAGTAATGTCATTGTGCTTCCTCAAAGCCATGCACTAGTAACATTGCTGGAGGAGGGTTTATTATGCTTCAGTTGTGCTTTCTTCAGAGAGAGCTTATCATGCCTGTCATACATAAGGAGGTTGCCAAGATACATGACTTACCTGAAGTTATAAAATAGCTCCAGACAGTAATTGTTTAAGTACTCTGTAGATGCTCTGAGATAGACTTTATACTCGGTCATCTTTTCAGCACTTCAGACTATCACATGTTTCAGTTTGTTCGGAAATACTGTTTGACATGCAATTTTGTTTTCTAGTGTTTGCCTGGGCTACAGACTTGTCCACAGACTTGGAATGCCAGCTCTCTGTCAGCTGTAAATGCTATGAAGCTGCTTATGAAATTCTACTCTTCAGCAATTTAAAAAACCAAAACCCAGAGCAGCATGTACAGGTACTAAAGAGGATGGGTAACATCAGGAATGAGATTGGAGTGTTTTACATGAACCAGGCTGCTGCAGTGCAGACCGAGAGAGTGGGCAAGTATTCATTATTCCCCTTCTTATTTCACAGAGCTACAGCAGTGATCATGTCCCTGGCCATGGCAGGGGGGTTGGAACTAGATGATCTTAAGGACCTTTCCAACCCTAACTATTCTATGATTCTATGTTCACTAGTAGTGCAAGAAATCTTGAGTATTTCCGATTATAAAGAAGACATTTAAATGACTTTGTACAGTGAATACTTCTCTGTAATTGATGTTATGCAACTTTAAGTATTTGTCTGCAGTAGGCTACTATGCCTTGTACATTGTACTTAATTGAGCCTAAACTGAGTAAGGGAATCTATAGCTTTGGGGAAATTCTTTGAAGTGTGTAGAATGCCCTCAAAAAATATGATGGAAACTTTAAACCAACTCAGTTATAAAAGGGAGAGTGTGATGCATTCGTGATGTGTTTGGTTTAGCACAGCAGGGTGCTGATTGTAAGCTTAACCTAAACGGAAGAATAGCTTCAGTAAGGTCATATTACGAACTTTTTGGTAAGGAAATGCTTGGAAGCTTTGCTTCCTGTTTTATTTTTGATGGTTTCCTCTTGAGGAAATAGAGGTTACCTAAACTTATTTTAGGGTAAGGGGTAAGATGTTTCTGGTTTTGCTTTTGAAAGCAAAACCAATAATGTCTACAAGTAAGAGTTATATAAAGTAGACCAAATGAGAAGCTGGTGGTTCAGTGTAAGCAGCTGCACTCCCCCAAATACCAGCTAATTGCTGTCACCTTTGTCCAATTAATATTTGAAGGATTTGGGTTGCACTTCCAATTTTGTCATTTTTCATCATAGAATCTGAGACTGGTTTGTGTTGGAAGGGGCCTTAAAGCTCATTCAGTTCCAATGCCCTACCACGGGTAGGGACACCTTCCACTAGACCAGGTTGCTGCAAGCCCCAGCCAGCATGGCATGTTGGATGCATCTCCGTGGATCCTTTCCATATTTTTGCAGAACTACTCTTTAGCTGAACTCAAAGCTCAAATACTGAATTTCGCTTGTCTGTAAAAGTCACTTTTTAGTTGTTTCATACTGTAAGCTCATGGAAGTAATTATACCTTGAATATTACTATTGGGGGGGGTGAAATCTGGTTTATCCTGTTAATTTCCCCTGGGTTTTGTGTGCTGTGTTACCATAATTCTTTTGAAAGCACAATGAATATAATAGTGCACTTGAGGTATTGAGATTTTCATATATTTGAGGGTTTTTTAAAGAGTGCTTTCCAGAATCATTTGCCACCCTTAAATTCTAAAAGGCCATTTACAAGAGAAAGAACATGATGCTGTGTTTGCTCAGTACCTTTGAAGAGCTTGCATGGGATCATAACCCTTGTGTCTTAACCCTAGTGAGTAAAACCGTATCGACGACAGAGCAGCAGCTCTGGAAGAAAAGCTTCTCTTGCTTTGAAGAAGGAATCCAGAACTTTGAGTCGATCGATGACGCGACCAACGCTGCTCTTCTGCTCTGCAACACAGGAAGGCTGATGCGGATTTGTGCTCAGGCCCACTGTGCAGCTGAAGGGGACTTCAAAAGAGAATTTTCTCCAGAGGAGGCTCTTTATTATAATAAGGTAACATCAGACTAATTTTAGAATGGCTCATTAATATGCCTTGTGCTGTAGAATATTTGTAAGTATATATAAGTCTTGATGTGATAACACAGGATCATCCCTGGAAGTGCTCAAGGTCAGATTGGATTGAGCTTGGAGCAGCCTGGGCTAGTGGAAGGTGGTCCTTGCCCATGGCAGGGGGTTGGAACTGGATGATCTCTAAGGTGCCTTCCAACGTAAACCATTCTAGGGATGCCTCTGCAGCTTTCATATTTTCCTAATCCTTGCTGTAATGGCTTCAATATTATTGTCAAGGTTTGATTCCATTGCTCTGATATATAAAGCCCTGTGACATTCAGATCCTTATGTTGGACAGACTGCAGTACTTCACATAAAGGAGATAGAAATGCATGGTCAGGACTAAAACTATGACCAAAATGAGTGTAAATAAAATACTGAAGAAGGCTCAGACAGATATTTTGGGGTGCTTCCTTGAGAATGAGCAAAGGGAAATGAATTTCTAGTTGCTATAAATACAGGCAGTAACTATGTATGTATATTTCTTTGTCATCTGTAGGCTATTGACTACTACCTGAAGGCATTAAGATCGTTGGGTAAGAGAGATGTGCATCCAGCTGTCTGGGATTCTGTGAACTGGGAGCTGTCTACTACGTATTTCACTATGGCCACTCTGCAGCAGGATTATGCTCCATTATCTAGAAAGGCTCAGGAACAGGTGATAAAGAGCGTTTGTAACAATATATGAAAAAATAAGCTATTGTTTTCCTGGAAAACTGAACCATGAGCAAAATTGGTACTGGGACGAATTCTAAACCTTTATTAGATTGAAAGCCTTCTGTGAAGTATTTCTTGCAAACCATGAAATGTTTAATCACTTGTGGCTCAAAGTTTTGCTTCATGAAAAGAAAGCAGCACAAGCAGAGATTTAAGCCTTGCACGCACTGCTGTTCTAGTTTCAAAGTGCCCACACTACATCTTTTTGTTTCATTTTGCAGATAGAGAAAGAAGTTAGTGAAGCCATGATGAAGTCCTTGAAATACTGTGACATAGATACAGCGTCTGCACGACAGCCTCTCTGCCAGTACCGGGCTGCAACCATCCACCACAGGCTTGCTTCGATGTACCACAGTTGCTTGAGAAATCAGGTATTGGCACAAACTGGTTGGGTTCCATACTTACCGTGTCCAGTGTACATGGAGATTGATATCCAACCTGGCCTTGAGCACTGCCAGGGATGTGGCAGCCACAGCTTCTCTGGGCACCCTGTGCCAGCGCCTCAGCACCCTCACGGGAAAGAGCTGCTGCCTAAGAGCTCTTTCTATCTCCCCTCTGGCAGGTTAAAGCCATTCCCCCTTCTCCTGTCTATGTCTTCTCCTATATTCTTCATAGTTAACTTAGTTACAGTTGGTATGAATTTGTTAGCAGTACCTATGAAATTACAGTAGCTTCAGAGATGGCACGATGGCGATTTTGGAGAAGTGCAGATATTTAGATGAATCATTATGAAATGAGGTGGGAAATGATTGTTGGCACCTCATCTACCAAGTTACACAGGTTTATTTCCAATGGTTACCTCATGAACATACAAACTGTCTGGGGTTTACGATGTCCCCCTCCTTTGCAGGTTGGTGATGAACATCTGAGGAAACAACATCGTGTACTGGCTGATCTCCATTACAGCAAAGCAGTACGACTCTTCCAGCTCTTGAAGGATGCGCCCTGCGAGTTACTTCGTGTGCAGCTAGAAAGAGTGGCATTTGCAGAATTCCAGATGGCAAGTAAGTCTAGCTCTGGCTTTACTACAACAGCTTTCCAAACTACCATTACCTATTTAATAGCATTTGTACATAACTTTGTATATGAGAGCAGGAGTAATCTGCTCCTCAGAATTGCCTTTTCTTCAAGAGAGAAGAAACAGTTTTATCTTACTGGTTTTCAGTTGACTAACACAGTACTTGCTTGAAATCTTTGGATGGAATTAAAACTGGAATCTCTAACATAAGCCACTTGTGTCCTTCATTTTTCTTTTTTAGGTCAGAACAGCAGTGCTGGGAAATTAAAGACTCTGTTTGGGGCACTGGATATAATGGCAAAAACCAAGGGTGCATTCCAGCTCATCAAAAAGGAGCTTGTGG